>OW026366.1:98153799-98869799 GCA_932273885.2 Leucozona laternaria | reverse complement strand
ACTACCTACTACCTATACCTATACCTATACCTATACCTATACCTATACCTATACCTATACCTATACCTATACCTATACCTATGCCTATACCGATACCTATGCCTATACCGATACCTATACCTATACCTATACCTATACCTATACCTATACCTATACCTATACCTATACCTATACCTATACCTATACCTATCTATACCTATACCTATACCTATACCTATACCTATACCTATACCTATACCTATACCTATACCTATACCTATACCTATACCTATACCTATACCTATACCTATACCTATACCTATACCTATACCTATACCTATACCTATACCTATACCTATACCTATACCTATACTATACCTATACCTATACCTATACCTACCTACCTATACCTATACCTATACTACCTATACCTATACCTATACCTATACCTATACCCTATACCTATACTATACTATACCTATACCTATACCTATACCTAAACCTATACCTATACCTATACCTATACCTATACCTATACTATACCTATACCTATACCTATACCTATACCTATACCTTACCTATACCTATACCTATACCTATACCTATACCTATACCTATACCTATACCTATACCTATACCTATACCTATACCTATACCTATACCTATACCTATACCTATACCTATACCTATACCTATACCTATACCTATACCTATACCTACCTACCTATACCTATACCTACCTATACCTATACCTATACCTATACCTATACCTATACCTATACCTATACCTATACCTATACCTATACCTATACCTATACCTATACCTATACCTATACCTATACCTATACCTATACCTATACCTATACCTATACCTATACCTATACCTATACCTATACCTATACCTATACCTATACCTATACCTATACCTATACCTATACCTATACCTATACCTATACCTATACCTATACCTATACCTATACCTATACCTATACCTATACCTATACCTATACCTATACCTATACCTATACCTATACCTATACCTATACCTATACCTATACCTATACCTATACCTATACCTATACCTATACCTATACCTATACCTATACCTATACCTATACCTATACCTATACCTATACCTATACCTATACCTATACCTATACCTATACCTATACCTATACCTATACCTATACCTATACCTATACCTATACCTATACCTATACCTATACCTATACTATACCTATACCTATACCTATACCTATACCTATACCTATACCTATACCTATACCTATACCTATACCTATACCTATACCTATACCTATACCTATACCTATACCTATACCTATACCTATACCTATACCTATACCTATACCTATACCTATACCTATACCTATACCTATACCTATACCTATACCTATACCTATACCTATACCTATACCTATACCTATACCTATACCTATACCTATACCTATACCTATACCTATACCTATACCTATACCTATACCTATACCTATACCTATACCTATACCTATACCTATACCTATACCTATACCTATACCTATACCTATACCTATACCTATACCTATACCTATACCTATACCTATACCTATACCTATACCTATACCTATACCTATACCTATACCTATACCTATACCTATACCTATACCTATACCTATACCTATACCTATACCTATACCTATACCTATACCTATACCTATACCTATACCTATACCTATACCTATACCTATACCTATACCTATACCTATACCTATACCTATACCTATACCTATACCTATACCTATACCTATACCTATACCTATACCTATACCTATACCTATACCTATACCTATACCTATACCTATACCTATACCTATACCTATACCTATACCTATACCTATACCTATACCTATACCTATACCTATACCTATACCTATACCTATACCTATACCTATACCTATACCTATACCTATACCTATACCTATACCTATACCTATACCTATACCTATACCTATACCTATACCTATACCTATACCTATACCTATACCTATACCTATACCTATACCTATACCTATACCTATACCTATACCTATACCTATACCTATACCTATACCTATACCTATACCTATACCTATACCTATACCTATACCTATACCTATACCTATACCTATACCTATACCTATACCTATACCTATACCTATACCTATACCTATACCTATACCTATACCTATACCTATACCTATACCTATACCTATACCTATACCTATACCTATACCTATACCTATACCTATACCTATACCTATACCTATACCTATACCTATACCTATACCTATACCTATACCTATACCTATACCTATACCTATACCTATACCTATACCTATACCTATACCTATACCTATACCTATACCTATACCTATACCTATACCTATACCTATACCTATACCTATACCTATACCTATACCTATACCTATACCTATACCTATACCTATACCTATACCTATACCTATACCTATACCTATACCTATACCTATACCTATACCTATACCTATACCTATACCTATACCTATACCTATACCTATACCTATACCTATACCTATACCTATACCTATACCTATACCTATACCTATACCTATACCTATACCTATACCTATACCTATACCTATACCTATACCTATACCTATACCTATACCTATACCTATACCTATACCTATACCTATACCTATACCTATACCTATACCTATACCTATACCTATACCTATACCTATACCTATACCTATACCTATACCTATACCTATACCTATACCTATACCTATACCTATACCTATACCTATACCTATACCTATACCTATACCTATACCATATGTAGGTGGGTGCCTACCTACCTATTTATATCTACACCCTAAGTTTTTTTTTATCAAAATCGTTATAGCTGTTTTTTTAGATAAATAAGTTTTTTCTTAACGGTTGTATGGCAAGTACATACCTACCGTTACTTTTGAGCAAACAAAAAATTTCGATTTCTCCTCTTGGGATTTACAAAAAAAACCTTAACTTCAAATTGTATAGGCTGTAGGTCGAGGTAGAGACAGACAGAATTGTGACACCCACTTTTATTCGTGTTCTCTATCTTCCTAACGTCATGTTTGACTATTATATCGAAATTTTTTTTCTGAACGAATTGAAGAACTATAGAAACTGGGGGAGGCGGGATACCATGTTACAGAACATAACGAGCCCTTCAACTTTATTCCTCGTCTTCGAATTCGGCTTTTTTAGTCTGCTTGTTAATAATGAATGGCCATTACTCGTCGATATTCACAAAAATCTAGTAAAAGAAGATACGGAGTCTTTTATAATAAATGTATACCTAGGTACCTATACCGCTTTGGTAAACAACAACGAAAATTGCAATTCCAGTTTTCAAACAATTAAAAAGACCTAAAAAATATGTTTCGTTTTTTGAAATAAGCATTATTACCTATAGAATTTATTATTAACATAAAAGAATAAATGTTAATAAATAAATTAAATCAATATTCAAGGAAATATAACATCGCCTTAAAAATTTTATCAAAATATTTTGTTTGTCCACAAACACTAGGTAGGTAGGTACCGTTGTTTAGTAGTAAAAGCTGCTTTTAGATTGCCGTTCGGATATACATATAGGTAGGTATATATTCTCCAGCCCCAAATGTGAAAAAAAGAATTCCTTAAAAAATAATTCCTTGAAACCGTTCTTCATGAACATGGATTTCTCTGCCCGACAAACATTCTCAGAAGGAAGACAAAGAAATTCACCTGTACCTAAATAAATTAATGAAAATGATTTTTTTTAAATTCTCAAGGAATACAAAACAACCCCACAAAAATAAATAAAACCAAAAGAAAATCCTTGCTACCTTTAACGAAGATCGCGATTTGCGACGAAAGAACAAAAATGTTACTGCATGTCTATCTATACAGATACGCACCGTCATTATGATCACAAAAAATAATAAGCAAAAAACTAAAAAAAAGCGAAAGACAAAAACATTATTTTTGTCCTTGAGATATGCATTTTGAAGAGATTTCAAATTTTAAATTGTTTCCAGAGAGATTTTTCACTCTCGTTCTTTAAATTGACCAATGCAACATTTCGCAACATGTTGTCGTATCCAATATCAGATACGGACGATTTTATTTTGGGTTCACTTTGCTTGTACTGGATGCGACATCTTTGTATTATATTATCTTTGGTCAAAGTCTTGTCCGTTTCGTTTAGGTGTTCGTCGTCGATGTTTCTGTTCGTGGAAAGTTTTGTCACTGGCGACTTCTCTCCTTCAGTTGACGAAGGAGCCAAGCCCGCACCGCCAGCCGTGACTTCTTCCGATGTTTTGGCACATATCCGTACCAGTGTTTTATTTTGTTTGGTCGTACTTTCCATGTTTCCATAGGTTTGAGTTTGTTAGTTTGTTTGGCTCTGCAGCTGGATTGCTGGAGAACCTCACGTAAACCCCCCACCACGTCAAGGTCAAACTCTTGATGGTCAACACTAGTAAATTCATCTCGGCCATTTATTGAAAAAAATCATTATTAACAGCTATTTAGTTCAACGTTGAGCAATCAAATGGGCTAACTCATAAATAGGAGCAGGTGCTCCTGTCGATGGCGTACGTGCTTTGCTTTATTCATACCTTATAATGGAGCAGGTGCTTATTTTGAGGGGGTGCTCATCAAACACGTAGATGCTCAACGCTTGAGCACCTTCTCAAGTGTTTTAATCATACCAAATGGAGCACCTGCTCTTAAAAATTGAGTTTTGAGCAGGAAATTTTTATTCAGTGTCATCTTGTCGCATTTTTAACAAACTTCCACAGTCAATTAGAACCTTAACAAATACGGGAATATTTATAAAACAAGTAAAACTTTGGCTTTTTAACTTAAATTACGAAAGTTTAGAATCTCTAATCACTGGCATTTAGATTTAACTTTGCATTAGTTTTAATAGTTAAGTTTTTGCATATGATTTAAGTTTTGCATTAATTTTTCCTTGATTTTTCTTTTTCAATTCTTTATTATAACTATTTGATTTTTTTTTAATGTAATATATACTTTTTTTCTTCATCTCAGTTTCAACATGTTTGTGAATTATTATTCTGGGTTTATTGTTTTTAAATTTTTAATGAAAGTCACCCCGCCCGTATTCATATATTATTCTTTTTGTTGATATTGTAATGTTCTACCTAGGTTCGATAGTAAAACTTATTTCCTTTAAATAATAACGTCCACTTATTTACTTTACAAAACACACACTTTATTTCACTTCGAATCTATTTTATTATTCTCCAATCA
This sequence comes from Leucozona laternaria, assembly GCA_932273885.2. Classification (NCBI taxonomy): domain Eukaryota; kingdom Metazoa; phylum Arthropoda; class Insecta; order Diptera; family Syrphidae; genus Leucozona; species Leucozona laternaria. The sequence continues at coordinate 98,864,495 of OW026366.1, read as the reverse complement.
CAATAGTATGCATTTTAAAATTCACTTCCGGATACACTTTTACTTCTTACTTTACGCAATCACATTCAAATTTAAACTGTCTACTCGCTCGAAAACATCTCCTTATATAGGGAAGTAAATAGTTCTAGTCTTCACAAGTATCCACTGGAACATTCGAGTATATCTCCTTCTAGAAGTTTCCTTTCCAGTCGCTGACAGAAGGAATATTGAAATTTATACTCAGCTGAATCACAAGATGGCGCTGTGAACGGTTGAAGGTTTGATGTTTAGTTTTTCCGAGAGATGGCGCTGCAAATGGTTAGAGGTTAGAGGATTTTCTCTTGTTTCAAATTCAAAGTAGTTGGGTAGTTATTAAATCGTTACATTGCCCCCCTCTTAGGATTGTTCGTCCCGAACAATTTCATCAGTACTTTCACCAATATAATGATGTAAACGGTCACAATAAACTACTTTTAATTTGCCTCTTACCCCTCTCCGTATACGGTAAACCACATCATTAATTCTCTTGACAACAGTGTAAGGGCCTTCCCAGTTTTGTTGAAGTACCTTTTGAAGGTGGGGATTATAAAGCCACACAAGGTCTCCTTCTTGAAATCCTGTTGATGTTGCTCGTGCGTCATATCGTGTTTTCATCCGGTCACTGCATGTTTTTATGTTTTCCCTTGTTCGTTGGTGAATGTCATCATCCTCTGTTCTTTGCGGCTCAATTGTTCGGCATCCAAATTTCACTTCACTTGGAAGCCTTATTGTTGTTCCGAATTGGATCTCCGATGATGTATGTCCTGTCGAGCTATGTGCCGCACTTCGATAAGCCATCAGGAATAATGGAATATGTCGGTCCCAGTCTCGTTGATAGTCGCCGACAACCTTAGACAGATGATCTTTAAGCGTCCTGTTGAATCGTTCAACCATCCCATCAGATTGCGGATGAAGCGGGGTTGTCCTCGTCTTTTTAATGCCAAGGAGTGTGCAAACTTCCTGAAAGATGTTAGATTCGAAGTTCCTTCCTTGGTCAGAATGCAGTTCTATAGGTACGCCGAACCTGCTCACCCAATTGAATACAATCTGGTCCACGACTGTTTTGGTTTCCTGATTTAGAATGGCGTATGCCCCAGGCCACTTGCTGAAGTAATCCATCACTACAAGGATGTATCGGTTCCCGCTATTTGTTTCAGGAAAAGGGCCTCCGACGTCCACTGCAATCCTTTCGAAAGGTGTGCCCACACTGTACTGATGCATTTTACTTTGAATCTTTCTACCTGGCCCCTTGCTAGCTGCACAGGTATCACATTTTCGGCACCACTTTTCGACGTCATATCTTGCATGTAGCCAGTAGAACTGTTGTAGTACCTTTTCCAGCGTCTTTTTGACTCCTAAATGACCTCCAGAAGCTCCATCATGCTTATCTCGAAGAACATTATTTACCTTTGACCGAGGAATGATAAGCTGCATCACATAAGACCATCTGCGGATTCCCATTTACGCTTTAGTAACGCTTCTTGCACATGAAGTAAGTCCCATTGTGCCCAATAAGCTTTGGGAGCAGGGCATCTGTCAGAAATGTCACTCCATTCTGGTTTTTCTTGTTTTTTTTTTTCCATGCAAGAATTGGTTCGATATCTGAGTCTTCTTGTTGGACAGTCCTGAGTTCTTCGTTGCTCCAAATGTAAATGGGATCGGCTCTTATACGTTGTACGGCAATCACCTCCTTTTCTTCTTGCCGCGTGCAATGTTTGCAGTCTTGTTTGCACGGTCGCCGAGATAATGCGTCTGCGTTTAAATGCAGCTTTCCTCTTCGATGTTGAATCTGATAGTCGTAGGTCTGTAGTCTCTCGATCCACCTTGCTACTTGACCTTCAGGATTTTTGAAGTTCAAAAGCCAGTTGAGTGCACCATGGTCCGTTCGGAGAAGGAACTTCTGTCCATAGATGTATTTATGGAAGTGCTTTGTTGCCAAAACCAGAGCTAAAAGTTCTCTTCTGGTAACACAATAATTACGCTCTGACTTTGAGAGTACCTTGCTGTAGTAGGCGACAACTTTTTCTTCTCCATCATGGACTTGTGACAGTACCTACAGCTCCAATTCAAAAGTTACTTGCATCAGCGTCGATGATGAAAGGTTTTCCTGGAGTTGGATAGGTCAGCACAGGAGGGTTACATAAGCGCAGCTTCAGTTCTTGAAAGCTTTTCTCGCACTCACCTGACCATTTGAACGGCTTCCCTTTTTCTGTAAGTTGATGCAAGCTTTTTGCGATTCCAGCAAAATCTTTCACGAAACGCCGATAATATGTGGCTTAACCAAGAAAGCTTCGTAGTTGATGTTTGTCCTGTGGAGTTGGCCAATTCTTGACGGTGTCAACTTTCTCAGGATCGGTCTTTACTCCTTGAGACGAGATCATATGTCCCAAGTATTTAACTTCGGTCTTGAAAAGCGCACATTTGTCTGGATTCAACTTTAGGTGTGCTTCTCGAAGTCTCTGGAATACAGCTTTAAGATTGCCACAATGTTCGTCAAATGTTTTGCCATATACGATGACATCATCCAAATAAACTAGGCAAGATTTCCAAGTAAGTCCATGCAGAATACACTCCATCAATCGCTCGAATGTTGCCGGAGAGTTACAAAGTCCAAACGGCATCACTTTGAACTGACACAGACCATTTCCTGTGGAGAAAGCCATCTTTTCTCGATCTTCTGGATGTATTTCTATCTGCCAATAACCACTCTTCAAGTCCAAAGTTGAAAACCATTGGGCTCCCTCCATTGCATCTAACGTGTCACTGATTCTGGTTAGCGGGTAGCTGTCTTTCGTTGTCACGTCGTTAAGCCTTCTGTGGTCCACACAAAATCGAGTGCTTCCATCCTTCTTCTTGACAAGAACCACCGGAGATGTCCAAGGGCTTTTGGAATTTTCGTTTAGCCCATCTTTCTTCATGGTCATATCATTTCTCCAACTTCGGCTTGTTTGGCCAAAGGAAGACGTCTTGTTGGTTGACGAATAGGTCTTGCATCTCCTGTGTCGATTCGATGCTTCACCAGTTGTGTTCGACCATATTGCCCACTGGGTGAATAGAAAATATCAGCATACTCGTGAAGAAGGCATCTGGCGACATTAAGCTGATGTTGACTAAGATCGGATGACTTTAGAATTTCGGAATTTAACTTCTCGGAGTTCACACACTTCTGTGTATCCACTTCGTTGATCTTGGTTATCGCAGCTTTCACATTGTCAATTCACATTGTCCAATTATTTCTCCTTTCCTGAGCTTAACTTCGTACGGTTTGATGTTGAGTATCCGTACAGGCACCATGTTGCTCTTTGGTACCACGAGGGTACCAAATCCCTACGATCCCTACGATGATGTTTTGGGAACATTGCTCAGTGGCTGGTTCCACCATGAGGTACCGATGACTACCCAAATCACCCTTTATTTTTGTCCAAACGAACACTTCTGAAGAAGGAGGCAAGCTTATGTCTTCTTTGATAACATTTCTTAGAGTTGATGACTTTTCATCACCTTATACCATTGGAATCTCTATATTTTTGTACTTAAGAACTTGCTTACCGATATCCAGGATTACTCCATGTTCTTTCATGAAGTCAATTCCGATGATGCACTCGTCACATATGTCTGCTACCAGAAACACATGCTTAAACTCCAGCTCTGCCAAACGGATTGGAAGACGAACTTCTCCGTACACTTTTGCTGCTTCTCCTGTTGCCGTTTTCAGACGATAGCTATTGGTGTTATGTAGCCATGTCAAATTGACCAAGTCCCTTCGTAGAATGGAGGCTGTGGCACCGGTGTCAATTGTAGCCACGTGTTTCTTGTTGTTTAAGGTTGCCTCCACTGTCAGACTTTTGTTGTCTCGTTTAGTCTGCGAGACTTGGATGGTGGCTCTAGGGCCATTGATACCAGAAACCAGTTTCTGCCCCTCGAAGTTGGTTCTTACTCGTTTTCCGATGTTATTGCTTCTTTTTTCTGGAGTACTATTTCTGCTTCCACAATGCTGAAATGCAGCTCTTCTCGGTGATAGTCTGCACTGGCGCTGGAGGTGTCCGGTCTTATTACAATTCCAGCAACGAGCAGGTCCATTTCGCTGGTTTCTTTGGAATGCAACTCTTTGACATGAGCATTCTTCAACTTCCACTTCGCTCACTCGATGAACTCCTTGAGAAGCCTGTTCTGCTGCTTCCATAGTCAATGCGAAAGCTAATGCCTCAGGAAGCGTCCGTTTTCTAGCAGTTCGAATTGCTCGCTGTAGGTTGATGTCAGATACAGCACGGACAAAGGCTTCTGTTGCAAACTGACTTATAATTTCGTCTCCTGCAGTTGGGTATGCCAAATGAGCCAACCTTTAGATGTCTGCTTGAAGATGCTGCAGACTTTCTCCTCTTTTCTGGACTCTGGTATTGAGTTGGACTCGGAAGACTTCTTGCATATGGCCATCTCCAAAACGTTTGTAGATAGCCTGAACAAGAGCACCGAAGTTGCCGTTCTTGTCTGCTGGTATGGTTTGCAATAGTTGAGCAGCAGGTCCTCTAAGGCCAAGCGTCAGAGCTATATATTTGTCTTCGTCATCCCAGCCATTTGTTGCTGCGGCTGCCTCAAACTGTTTCTTGTAGATCGACCAAGAAGTTTGTCCATCAAAGGTTGGTGGATGCATTTCCTTTCGCTTTGGAAAGTCCCCAGAACTTTCTCGAACCTTCGTTTTTCTTACTTTATCCAATTCATTTGTAATGCTCTGAATTTGGTCTTCGAACTTTTCTTGAACTTTCTCGAGCTTTGCGTCTACTGTTAGAAATTGTTTTTCGAAACGTTCGTCAAGAGCAATAAATTTGTTCTCGAGAGGAGATTTTTCTGTTCTTGGAATCTTTCCAGCACATTCTTTTCTTGTTTTTCGAGAAGATTCTTTTGCTCATTACGTTGTTCATCAAATCTTTCGAGAAGGTTTTTTTGTTCATTCTTTTGCTCTTTTCTTTGTTCTTCAAACTGAGCAAGCAACAAATTCATCATATTGCTCATGTCTAAGCTAGGACTCACTTGTTCTTCGGGCATTTCAATCTCAAAGAGAAAGGTGTCTGGGTTTTCTCCGTGTTGTCTTAACTCTCCTTGTTGACGAATAATGACGTCATTTTTTGTTCCAGCAGTAGGAAGACCTCGTTTATTCAATTCTGCCTTAAGTTCAACACAATTCAATAAATTCACTATTTTACCCATTTTTTTCTACTTATTTTGTTTTTTTTTTGTTTTCACTTTAACTTCCACTTTTCACCGTAGATTATCTGATGAAATATGTTTTATTCCACTCTTCTGACACCAATGTAATGTTCTAACTAGGTTTGATAATAAAACTTATTTCCTTTAAATAATAACGTCCACTTATTTACTTTATAAAACAAACACTTTATTTCACTTCAAATCTATTTTATTATTCTCCAATCACAATAGTATGCAATTTAAAGTTCACTTTCGGATACACTTTTACTTCTTACTTTACGTTATCACTTTCAAAATTAAACTGTGTCTATTCGCTCGAAAACATCCGTTTATATAGGAAATTAAATGGTTCTAGCCTCAACTAGTACCAACTAGTATATTCGAGCATATTTCCTTCTGGAAATATTAGCCGTGTTTTATTATCTTCTATCGGGATCTGGATCTGGATTAACTTTTAACACGTGTTACAAAAACAATTTTGAAAATTTCACAGTATTTTGTTTGTGTATTACGTGTTAAAAGTAAATCCAGATCCAGATCCGGATCCCGATAGAAGATAATAAAACACGGCTATTCATTCGAGTGCTGACAAGAATTTATATTGAGTGTAAAGTAAATAAGGGGACGTTATTATTTAAAGGAAATAAGTTTTATTATCGAACCTATGTAGAACATTACTTTGGTGTCAGAAGAGTGTTATAAAACTTATTTCGTCAGATAATCTAAGGTGAAAAGTGGAAGATAAAAAGTAAAAAACAAAAATAATAATAATAAATAAATAGAAAAAAAATGGGTAAAATAGTTTATTTATTGAATTGTGTTGAACTTATGGCAGAATTGAATAAACTAGGTCGTCCTACTGCTGGAACGAAAAATGACCTCACTTTTTGTCTACAAGAAGAGTTAAGACAACACGGAGAAAACCCAGACACGTTTCTCTTTGAGATTGAAATGCCCGAAGAACAAGTAAGTCCTAGCTTTGACATGAGCAATATGATGACTTTGTTGCTTGTTCAGTTTGAAGAGCAAAAGAAAGAGCAAAAGAGCAACCTTGTGGAACTGAAAACAAATATTATAGAAGAACAAAGGAAAGAGCAAAAGAGCAACCTTGAGGAACTGAAAACGAATATTATAGAAGAACAGAAAACCCTGCTAGAAAGTAAGCTCAATACATTCGAAAAAAATATGTTTCTCTTGAAGGCGTCGAAAAACAATATTCGAAAGTAGTTGCAAAGTTTGAGAAATTCGAAGACAAAATTCAGAGCATTTCGAATGAATTGGTAAAAGAAAGGAAAATGAAAGTTCGAGAAAGTTCTGGCGACTTTCCAAAGCGAAAGGCAATGCATCCACCAACCTTTGATGGACAAACTTCTTGGTCGATCTACAAGAAGCAGCTTGAGGCAGCCGCAGCAACAAGTGGCTGGGATGACGAAGACGAATATATAGCTCTGACGCTTGCCCTTAGAGGACCTGCTGCTGAACTATTGCAAACTTTACCAGCAGACAAGAACGGCAACTTCGGTGCTCTTGTTCAGGCTATCGACAAACGTTTTGGAGATGGTCATATGCAAGAAGTCTTCCGCGTCCAACTCAATACCAGAATCCAGAAAAGAGGAGAAAGTCTGCAGCAACTTCAAGCAGACATCGAACGGTTGGCACATCTGGCATATCCAAAAGCAGGAGATGAAATTGTTAACCAGTTAGCAACAGAAGCCTTTGTCCGTGCTGTATCTGACATCAACCTTCAGCGAGCAATTCGAACTGCTGGAAAACGGACGCTTCCTGAAGCATTGGCATTCGCTCTGACTATGAGAACAGTAGAACAGGTTTCTCAAGGAGTTCATCGAGTGAGAGAAGTGGAAGTTGAAGAATGCTCATGTCAAAGAGTTGCATTCCAAAGAAAAAAGCGAGATGGGCCTGCTCGTTGCTGGAACTGTGATTAGACCGGACACCTCCAGCGCCAGTGCAGACTGCAACCGAGAAGAGCTGTATATCATCATTGTGGAAGCAGAAACTATAATCAAGAATAAATAAGCAATAACACCAACTCTCCTGCTCGACTTGTTTTCCAGTCGCTAGTCGGAAAACGAGTAAGAACCAACTTCGAGGGGCAAAAACTGGTTTTTGGTATCGATGGTCCCAGAACCACCATCCAAGTCTCGCAAACTAAACGAAACAATAAAAGTCTGACAGTGGAGGCAACCTCAAACAACAAGAAACACGTGGCTACAATTGACACCGGTGCCACAGCCTTCATTCTACGAAGGGACTTGGTCAAGATGACATGGCTACATAACACCAATAGCTATCGTCTGAAAACGGCAACAGGAGAAGCAGCAAAAGTGTACGGAGAGGTTTGTCTTTCGATCCGTTTGGCAGAGCTGGCACCAAAGAACAACATGGTGCCTGTACGGATACTCAACATCAAACCGTACGAAGTTAAGCTCAGGAAAGAAGAAATAGTTGGACAATGTGAATCTGTATCCGCGATAACCAAGATCAACGAGGTGGATACACAGAAGTGTGTGAACTCCGAAAAGTTAAAATCCGAGATTCTAAAGTCACCTAATCTTAGTCAACATCAGCTTAATGTCGCCAGATGCCTTTTTTACGAGTATGCTGATATTTTCTATTCACCCAGTGGGCAATATGGTCGAACACAACTGGTGAAGCATCGAATCGACACAGGAGATGCAAGACCTATTCGTCAACCAGCAAGACGTCTTCCTTTGGCCAAACAAGCCGAAGTTGAAGAGATGATATCGACTATGAAGAAAGATGGGCTTATCGAAAATTCCAAAAGCCCGTGGGCATCTCCGGTGGTTCTTGTGAAAAAGAAGGATGGAAGCACTCGATTTTGTGTGGACTGCAGAAGGCTTAACGACGTGACAAAGAAAGACAGCTACCCTATGCTTAGAATCAGCGACACTTAAGATGCAATGGAAGGAGCTCAATGGTTCTCAACTTCGGACTTGAAGAGCGGCTATTGGCAGGTAGAAATACATCCAGAAGATCGAGAAAAGACGGCTTTCTCCACAGGAAATGGTCTATGGCAGTTTAAAGTGATGCCGTTTGGACTTTGTAACGCTCCGGCAACATTCGAGCGATTGATGGAGTGTGTTCTTTATGGACTTACTTGGAAATCTTGCCTAGTCTATTTGGATGATGTCATCGTATGTGGTAAAACATTTGACGAACATTGTGGCAATCTTAAAGCTGTATTCCAGAGACTTCGAGAAGCACACCTAAAGTTGAATCCAGACAAATGTGCGCTTTTCAAGACCGAAGTTAAATACTTGGGACATATGATCTCGTCTCAAGGAGTAAAGACCGATCCTGAGAAAGTTGACACCGTCAAGAATTGGCCAACTCCACAGGACAAACATCAACTACGAAGCTTTCTTGGTTAAGCCACATATTATCGGCGTTTCGTGAAAGATTTTGCTGGAATCGCAAAAAGCTTGCATCAACTTACAGAAAAAGGGAAGCCGTTCAAATGGTCAGGTGAGTGCGAGAAAAGCTTTCAAGAACTGAAGCTGCGCTTATGTAACGCTCCTGTGCTGACCTATACAACTCCAGGAAAACCTTTCATCATCGACGCTGATGCAAGTAACGTTGGAATTGGAGCTGTAGTGTCACAAGTCCATGATGGAGAAGAAAAAGTTGTCGCCTACTACAGCAAGGTACTCTCAAAGCCAGAGCGTAATTATTGTGTTACCAGAAGAGAACTTCTAGCTCTGGTTTTGGCAACAAAGCACTTCCATAAATACATCTATGGACAAAAGTTCCTTCTTCGAACGGACCATCAAGTAGCCAGATGGATGGAGAGACTACAGACCTACGACTATCAGATTCAACATCGAAGAGGAAAACTGCATTCAAACGCAGACGCATTAACTCGGTGACCGTGCAAACAAGACTGCAAACATTGCACGAGTTATATTATTTTGCAATTAAACGATCTTTTATGTTTCCCGGGTCGAAAGCGACTAGCGGTAGTTTTATTATCATCAATTTAAGCTTATAATACACAAAAGGTCAATGCATCCACTTTCCGATGGCCTTCAGATATATACATTTTCCCATCGTCACTGGAAAGTGGTGTTGCATTACTTTATGGGTTGCGAAGCAACACAAATGTTCCGTCGTCAAGTTTGCTGGCATGCATTTGTGTAACTTCACCCCCCTTTAATTCAAGATTCTCTTGAATTTTGTTTTCATTGAATTTTGTTTCTATGTTTTTTTTATATATTATCTTAACATTTTTGTTCTTTCTTTGAATTAAAAAGATGAGAACTCCAATTATGATAACAATGAAGATTGTGACGGAACTAATAATATAATTGTTGTTTTTATGGTACTTTAATTCATTTATGTGGTTAAGGTTTTCGATTTGATACATTTTTAATATTGTTTCAAAATTTAATTTTTCTTTTACAATCACATTTTGATCTTCTTCGTAGGAAAATTTATGAACAAATTCTATATTAAAATTTGATATTGAAATATTTCTTATGTTTATTGTACAATTATTGATATTGATTATAAAATTTCCACTTAAAATTAAATTTCTATCGTCACAACCGTTATTTACAATTTCTTTTTTAAGATTTTTACAAATTGCAAAATTTTCTTCGATATTTAAAATTTCAGTTTTGTTGGTTGTTTTAAAATTACATAAGCCATCAATCAAACAATTATCCATTTTATTCAAGTCTTTTATATAAATATTGTTGGGATTATAATTAAATTTTATTTTATTTAGATCAATAAATTCTGTAGGTAATAAATCAATTTCTTTAAAATCTTTGTTAGGCATCGGTATCATCATTTTTAATTGGGTTTGGATGTAACTGTAAGCTAAAATTAATTTTGTGTTTAAATTCTCCTATTTTGGAATGTTTTAGTTTGAAAAAATCTAAATCAGAACCCACTATTTCTGCTCCTGTTAATATGCTAAGATGTAAAATACCCTGTTTGGCAGATGCTATATTGTCAAGAATATTATCAATTTTATCTTCTAATATTTTTAATTTTAAAAGTTGGTCTGTTTTCAAAAGTTTCAATGTTAAATTTTGTTGACTATCTACTACGTTATTGTAAATTTCCGACATATGTTTTCGATCTTCTACAATGACGTCATTAAAATTTGTAATATTATTCATAATATTTCTGTTGATATCTATTTGCTTATTTAAATTTTCGATGGCATTTCTGTTATTAATATCAACAACTTTAAAATGATCTAAAATATCTTCCCTATCATTATCATCCATCGTTCCGAATAACCATTTCTGACCTGTTCCGATAAAATTTGCTAATCCTCTCTTTTGTCGGAAGGTGGAAACTAGAGCCCTAACTTTTGATTTGATGTTGATAATTTCTGTTAATATTTGAATGTTATTTTCCAAGTGCAATTTTTTCAAATTTATTTCGAGTCCTTCAATAATGCTCATTATTTCAACCGAATTTATTATGTGAGCAATCGTCTGGGTTTCGTTTATCAGCTCAACTGTTCCTCGATTGATGACTGTAAATCCCTGGTCAGTTTGTATTTGGGAGATTAGAAGAGCTGGATCCCGCTACCGTTGCTGTCATCATAACTATCCACAGCATGAGCCAGACTAGAACCTGCACATTTATTGGGCCTTTTAACTGTTGTCGGATGAACATTACGTAATTTATTTTTTCTGAAGTAAGGTTCATTTTTGTGACGCAAATGCTTATAATCTCTAATAAATCCTTTACTTCTAGCTTCATGAAAATCTTCTCTATCTAAATTTCTTTTATTTAAAATATGTTTCTTACGTTTTTCGGCTTTTTCTTTTAAAATTTTTGATTCCGTTTCCACTGCCATATTTGGACTCATTTCAAGAGTGGAGTGGTACCTATTGTTATATATTTTAACGGGCTTGTGAAGTTTTTGGTTAGTAGTTAAATCTTTATTTTTAAAAGTTAATAATATTTCAAGTAGCGTAGAATGAAACCGTTCAATATCAGGGTTTCCTGTATGAGAGTTCGGTTTAGTGGAGTGAATTTGAATATCTTCTTCTCGGAAGAATTCTTTTATGTTTTCTGAGTTGAATTCATTATCGCAAACAATTCTTTGGGTTTCCGAACTTAGAAAATTGTTCTTCAATACATTCAAGTTTGCTTACCCAACTTTTACTAATTAAGCTATAGATATAAGCTTTTTTGGTAAGTTTATCCAAGAAAGTAGTAAGAAAGTATATCCATAATGTAGTATTTCATATGCTTCTGTAGGTGTTTCAGAAGTCTTGAATTTAGGTTTGATAGGTTTTCTGTCATATTTGCCTTCTTGGCATGTCTGACAATTTCCTATTACCTTGGATATTTGCTTCACTAGACCTGGAAAATAAACTTTATTTTTCAAAGTTTTGTAGGTTTCAATAATTCCGAAATGACTACTCTCTTTGACATGGTATAATTAAATTTGTTTAAAAATGTCTGCTTCAGTTCTTACTTCAAGAGCTCTAAGTGTGCATTTAACAAATGTCAAGTTTTTATCATCCTTAAAAAGTTTTATTAAACACTGTTGATCTACATGGATGATTCTCCTAACATGACACATTTCGACTTCTGTTGAAACGAAATTAGATAAAATTATTTGTGTTTTATATTTATTGACTATTTCTTCTTTTATTGGAAAATGATCCAACTGTTGTTCTGGTGCTGAGTGGACAGTTGCCACATTCGAGTCAGATTCACCATCTATTTGATCAACATCTTTGATGCGACTCAAGAAATCTGCAACTTTATTGTCTTTATCACTTAAGTATTCTATATCATAATTAAATTCGGACAATTTGAGTAACCATCGCTGATTTCTAGCTGAAGACTCTTTGCCGTTGTATTTTTTGTTTAGATACTTAATGGGTTGATGGTCTGTGACTATTTTAAATTTATTTCCCCAGAGGTAGGGTCGAAAATATGTCACTGACCAGACAATAGCAAGAAATTCTTTGTCAGTGGGTGAATATTTTTTTCATGATCATTCAAAGATCTCGAAGCATAGCAAACAGGTTGCCCTTCTTGAGCGAGCACTGCACCAATAGCGAAGTTGGAAGCGTCAGTGAATAAAGTAAATGATTTTTGAAAATTAGGTAATCTAAGCATAGGGTAGTTAGTGATGTTTCGTTTCAAAGTTTCGAAAGCTATTCTGGGTCTCTTGTATTAATTTTTGAATTTTTCTTTAAATATTTAATCATCGAATACGCAATCTTCGAGTAATTTTTTACAAATTTTCGATAAAATCCTGTTATACCCAGAAAAGATATCAGATCTTTCTCTGATGATGGCAATTTGTAATCCAAAATACATTTGACTTTTTCTGGATAAGGTATCCGTATCTTTTTGAAGGAAGGTGCATTTGTCAAACTAGGCCTTAAGGTTATGTTTGGCAAGTGTACTAAAGATTGTGGTGATGGCAATGAGATGTTCTTCTAGACTAGTGGAAAATATAAGAATATCGTCAAGATAGACTACACAGATCTTATTTATGTGTTCCCTTAGTATTTCATGCATGAGCCTTTGAAGCATCCGAGTAAACTCATATAAACCATTTGGACTAACAAATGCAGTTTTATGAATATCCTCGGGCGCAATTTTATTTGGTAGTAGCCTTTAGCTAAATCCAATGTCGTAAAATACTGGGCTCTCCCTAACTTGTCTAATGTACTATCTATATTAGGCAGAGGGTACTTATCATCAAAAGTGAATTCATTTATTTTCCTATAGTCCACACAAAGTCTGAACTTCTGTTCACCTGATCTTCCAATCTTTTTCGGGACTAAAACAATGGGAGAAGAGTATCTACTGTTAGATTTTCGAACAATATCCTGTTTTTCCATATCTGAAACTTGTCTCCGAACTTCCTCTTCATGTTTTGGAGGCAATCTTTAAAGTCTGGAATTAACTTGCTGATCCGTTTTTGTTCTTATTTCATGCATAATAGTTTCCGTATTTGTTAGTGGATCACCCTCTTTATAAATCAAATTTTGAAACTGATTTAAAATTTTAATAACTCCTTCTTTTTCCTGTGAGTTTAAATTCACTGGAAAGTGAAACGGCGGGAATCCGCAGATGGTAAGTCTTATGTGATGCAGCTTATTGTTCCTTGGTCAAAGGTAAATGATGTTCTTCGAGAGATGCATGATGGAGCTTCTGGAGGTCATTTGGGAGTCAATAAGACGCTGGAAAATATGGTTTGTATAGATTAATACCACCTTCATTTGACTTCACTTGAGTTGATACACATTTGTCGTTCTTCGTTAATAAAAAACACTTAACATTTAACAAAAACGAATGAAACAAACACGTAACTAACCTGAATGCATTTCGAAGCGTATGCACTCCATCATCAGCAATCATCGCGACTAAACTTTGTAGGGCAGCAGAAAAATTGAAAACGGTATTGTTTTGTTATTGTTTTTGGCACACAAGATTAAGTAGGCAAGATTCAACATTGCCGTTGTCTAAATTAAGTGCGTTTGTGTCTTTTTGTATGAAAAAAGATTCAAATGCATCCAATCTCTTATGGTCGTTTACTTGTTTACGTAGGGTTAAATTTTCAAGGGTTATATTTTCGTGGCCTTCATTTAAAATATGTGACGCAATCGCGGATTTTTGTGGCTGATTAAGACGAACACAATTTAAATGTTCCTTGAATCTAGTCTCAATGCTTCGTTTTGTTTGCCCATAATATTTCCGTTTGCAGTCACCACATTCAATTTCATAAATACCTGACTTGCTCAAAGTTGGTGTTTTGTCTTTTGTAGAACCAAGTAAATTCACCAATTTTTTGTCGTTTTTATAAACAATTTCCATTTCATGATTTTTAAACACTTGTTTTAATTTATTTGTTATGCGTGGTTCAAATGTCAGTGCCACTTTTTTATTTTTAACTTTTTGTATTTGAGAGAAAAAGGTTGTCTTATCGTAGTTTTTGACTTTACGTGTATGTTTATAAATTAATTTATCAACCATTTGTTCCTTGAAACCATTTACACAAGCGGTTGTTTTAATATATTCATATTCTTTCATATAATTCGCTATCGAGAGAGGTAAACGGCATAATCTATGAACCATTGAGTGGTACGCGGCTACTTTATGTTGTATTGGGCAAAAAGAATCATTGGTGATGGTTCGCATAGTACTTGTTGGTTTATGAAAAACTCCAAATTCAATTTTTTCATTCATATATTGAATTTCCAAATCGAAAAATGCTATTTTTCTTTCATTTTCTGTTTCATATGTAAACTTTATTGTTTCGAATTGGTTATTCAAAATTTCTAACGTTTGCTCTACTTGGTCTTTACGCACTACGGAAAAAACATCATCAACATAGCGATGCCACACTCGCGGAAGAAGGTTTTTACTTTTTAGTTTCATTTCAAATGCCGACATGAAAAGTTCCGAAATCAATGGACTGAGTGGGTTACCCATATTAGTGCCAAAATCAACACTGTATATCTTTTCCTGGAACTGAAAAAAATTCTGATCCATGCAAAGTTTTGCAGCTTTGAAATAAACTACCTTTTTCTCACTTTCGATACCAATTCTATTTAAATATTTTTTGAACTCCTCCAAAGAAATGTTAACTGGAATATTAGGAAATAACGAAGTTACATCAAAGCTAATCAATTTTCATCACTTTCTAACACTAAACCTTTAATTTTATCCACGAACTCAAATGACTTTTTTACCGAGCAACTTTCCAGCTTTGGTAATTTTTTAATCTCATTCACTAACCACTTAGCCAATTCATAAGATGGAGCATTAATGTTTGAAACGATTGGACGCATCTTTTTTCCTTGTTTATGTGTTTTAGGTAGCGCATACAGTTTAGGTAAACAAGGATTCGAAACTATCAGCGATCTACTCACACGGATACTAAAAACATTACGAATTTTTTGTCTCAAAGAATCAACTTCTCTTATCATTCTTTTAATGGGACTTTTTTGCAATTCTTTATACCCGCACTCTGTAATTAATTGAAACACCCGTTTTTTATAATCATTAATTAATATAAGGTACGACAACGGTTCCACTGGCTACATGTAAGAGATGACGTCGAAAAGTGGTGCCGAAATTGTGATACTCGTGCAGCTAGCAAGGGGCCAGGTAGAACGATTCAAAGTAAAATGCATCAGAACAGGCACACCTTTCGAAAGGATTGCAGTGGACGTCGGAGGCCCTTTTCCTGAAACAAATAGCGGAAACCGATACATCCTTGTAGTGATGGATTACTTCAGCAAGTGGCCTGGGGCATACGCCATTTAATTTCATGCATAATAGTTTCCGTATTTGTTAGTGGATCACCCTCTTTATAAATCAAATTTTGAAACTGATTTAAAATTTTAATAACTCCTTCTTTTTCCTGTGAATTTAAATGTAAAAGATCTACACTGTCTGCCGTTTCACTGGAAAGTTCATACATAGTTATTAATTTCAATAATTCAATAACAATAATTTGTATGAATTCTTTTGTTTTGATATTGATTGTATTAAAAAAAAATGATTTTTCTTCAAATACAAAGAACTGACTTCAATCAACCCTGGATTAATTAAATAGGCTGACTGTAGATCCTGTGTCTATCAAAGCCTTATATTTCTTATCACCTATCGAAAAGCTGCAAATAAATAAACAAATATATAAAAAAAAATTTGAACTGATTTTTAGTTTAAATTATAGTTTTTGTTTAGTTTACTCCAGTTCGTTACGCGACTGCGCCAGTTATATTATATTGCAATTAAACGATCTTTTATGCTTCCCGGGTCGATAGCGACTAGTAGTTTTATTATCATCAATTAAAGCTTAATACACAAAAGGTCAATGCATCCATTTTCCGATGGCCTTCAGATATATACATTTTCCCATCGTCACCGGAAAGTGGTGTTGCATTACTTTATGGGTTGCGAAGCAACACAAATGTTCCGTCGTCAAGTTTGCTGACTTGCATTTGTGTAACTCACGCCTCAAGAAGAAAAGGAGGTGATTGCCGTACAACGAATAAGAGCCGATCCCATTTACGGTTGGAGCAACGAAGAACTCAGGATTGCCCAACAAGAAGACTCAGATATCGAACCCATTCTAGCATGGAAGGAACACCGAGAAAAACCAGAATGGAGTGACATCTCTGATAGAAGCCCTGCTCTGAAAGCTTATTTTTCCCAATGGGACACGCTTCATGTGCAAGAAGGGGTACTAAAGCGTAAATGGGAATCCGCAGATGGTAAGTCTTATGTGATGCAGCTTATTGTTCCTCGGTCAAAGGTAAATGATGTTCTTCGAGAGATGCATGATGGAGCTTCTGGAGGTCATTTGGGGGTCAATAAGACGCTGGAAAATAAGGTTTGTATAGATTAGTACCACCTTAATTTGACTTCACTTGAGTTGATACACATTTGTCGTTCTTCGTTAGTAAAAAACACTTAACATTTAACAAAAACGAATGAAACAAACACGTAACTAACCTGAATGCATTTCGAAGCGTATGCACTCCATCATCAGCAATCGCGACTAAACTTTGTAGGGCAGCAGAAAAATTGAAAACGGTATTGTTTTGTTATTGTTTTTGGCACACAAGATTAAGTAGGCAAGATTCAACATTGCCGTTGTCTAAATTAAGTCCGTTTGTGTCTTTTTGTATGAAAAAAGATTCAAATGCATCCAATCTCCTATGGTCGTTTACTTGTTTACGTAGGGTTAAATTTTCAAGGGTTATATTTTCGTGGCCTTCATTTAAATATGTGACGCAATCGCGGATTTTTGTGGCTGATTAAGACGAACACAATTTAAATGTTCCTTGAATCTAGTCTCAATGCTTCGTTTTGTTTGCCCATAATATTTCCGTTTGCAGTCACCACATTCAATTTCATAAATACCTGACTTGCTCAAAGTTGGTGTTTTGTTTTTTGTAGAACCAAGTAAATTCACCAATTTTTTGTCGTTTTTATAAACAATTTCCATTTCATGATTATTAAACACTTGTTTTAATTTATTTGTTATGCGTGGTTCAAATGTCAGTGCCACTTTTTTATTTTTGACTTTTTGTATTTGAGAGAAAAAGGTTGTCTTATCGTAGTTTTTGACTTTACGTGTATGTTTATAAATTAATTTATCAACCATTTGTTCCTTGAAACCATTTACACAAGGGGTTGTTTTAATATATTCATATTCTTTCATATAATTCGCTATCGAGAGAGGTAAACGGCATAATCTATGAACCATTGAGTGGTACGCGGCTACTTTATGTTGTATTGGGCAAAAAGAATCATTGGTGATGGTTCGCATAGTACTTGTTGGTTTATGAAAAACTCCAAATTCAATTTTTTCATTCATATATTGAATTTCCAAATCGAAAAATGCTATTTTTCTTTCATTTTCTGTTTCATATGTAAACTTTATTGTTTCGAATTGGTTATTCAAAATTTCTAACGTTTGCTCTACTTGGTCTTTACGCACTACGGAAAAAACATCATCAACATAGCGATGCCACACTCGCGGAAGAAGGTTTTTACTTTTTAGTTTCATTTCAAATGCCGACATGAAAAGTTCCGAAATCAATGGACTGAGTGGGTTACCCATATTAGTGCCAAAATCAACACTGTATATCTTTTCCTGGAACTGAAAAAAATTCTGATCCATGCAAAGTTTTGCAGCTTCGAAATAAATTACCTTTTTCTCACTTTCGATACCAATTCTATTTAAATATTTTTTGAACTCCTCCAAAGAAATGTTAACTGGAATATTAGGAAACAACGAAGTTACATCAAAGCTAATCATTATTTCATCACTTTCTAACACTAAACCTTTAATTTTATCCACGAACTCAAATGAGTTTTTTACCGAGCAACTTTCCAGCTTTGGTAATTTTTTAATCTCATTCACTAACCACTTAGCCAATTCATAAGATGGAGCATTAATGTTTGAAACGATTGGACGCATCTTTTTTCCTTGTTTATGTGTTTTAGGTAGCGCATACAGTTTAGGTAAACAAGGATTCGAAACTATCAGCGATCTACTCACACGGATACTAAAAACATTACGAATTTTTTGTCTCAAAGAATCAACTTCTCTTATCATTCTTTTAATGGGACTTTTTTGCAATTCTTTATACCCGCACTCTGTAATTAATTGAAACACCCGTTTTTTATAATCATTAATTAATATAAGGTACGACAACGGTTCCACTGGCTACATGTAAGAGATGACGTCGAAAAGTGGTGCCGAAATTGTGATACTCGTGCAGCTAGCAAGGGGCCAGGTAGAACGATTCAAAGTAAAATGCATCAGTACCTACAATGCGGGCACACCTTTCGAAAGGATTGCAGTGGACGTCGGAGGCCCTTTTCCTGAAACAAATAGCGGAAACCGATACATCCTTGTAGTGATGGATTACTTCAGCAAGTGGCCTGGGGCATACGCCATTTCATTTCATGCATAATAGTTTCCGTATTTGCTAGTGGATCACCCTCTTTATAAATCAAATTTTGAAACTGATTTAAAATTTTAATAACTCCTTCTTTTTCCTGTGAGTTTAAATGTAAAAGATCTACACTGTCTGCCGTTTCACTGGAAAGTTCATACATAGTTATTAATTTCAATAATTCAATAACAATAATTTGTATGAATTCTTTTGTTTTGATATTGATTGTATTAAAAAAAAATGATTTCTCTTCAAATACAAAGAACTGACTTCAATCAACCCTGGATTAATTAAATAGGCTGACTGTAGATCTTGTGTCTATCAAAGCCTTATATTTCTTATCACCTATCGAAAAGCTGCAAATAAATAAACAAATATATAAAAAAAATTTGAACTGATTTTTAGTTTAAATTATAGTTTTTGTTTAGTTTACTCCAGTTCGTTACGCGACTGCGCCAGTTATATTATATTGCAATTAAACGATCTTTTATGCTTCCCGGGTCGATAGCGACTAGTAGTTTTATTATCATCAATTAAAGCTTAATACACAAAAGGTCAATGCATCCATTTTCCGATGGCCTTCAGATATATACATTTTCCCATCGTCACCGGAAAGTGGTGTTGCATTACTTTATGGGTTGCGAAGCAACACAAATGTTCCGTCGTCAAGTTTGCTGACTTGCATTTGTGTAACTCACGCCTCAAGAAGAAAAGGAGGTGATTGCCGTACAACGAATAAGAGCCGATCCCATTTACGGTTGGAGCAACGAAGAACTCAGGATTGCCCAACAAGAAGACTCAGATATCGAACCCATTCTTGCATGGAAGGAACACCGAGAAAAACCAGAATGGAGTGACATCTCTGATAGAAGCCCTGCTCTGAAAGCTTATTGGTCCCAATGGGACACGCTTCATGTGCAAGAAGGGGTACTAAAGCGTAAATGGGAATCCGCAGATGGTAAGTCTTATGTGATGCAGCTTATTGTTCCTCGGTCAAAGGTAAATGATGTTCTTCGAGAGATGCATGATGGAGCTTCTGGAGGTCATTTGGGGGTCAATAAGACGCTGGAAAATAAGGTTTGTATAGATTAGTACCACCTTAATTTGACTTCACTTGAGTTGATACACATTTGTCGTTCTTCGTTAATAAAAAACACTTAACATTTAACAAAAACGAATGAAACAAACACGTAACTAACCTGAATGCATTTCGAAGCGTATGCACTCCATCATCAGCAATCGCGACTAAACTTTGTAGGGCAGCAGAAAAATTGAAAACGGTATTGTTTTGTTATTGTTTTTGGCACACAAGATTAAGTAGGCAAGATTCAACATTGCCGTTGTCTAAATTAAGTCCGTTTGTGTCTTTTTGTATGAAAAAAGATTCAAATGCATCCAATCTCCTATGGTCGTTTACTTGTTTACGTAGGGTTAAATTTTCAAGGGTTATATTTTCGTGGCCTTCATTTAAATATGTGACGCAATCGCGGATTTTTGTGGCTGATTAAGACGAACACAATTTAAATGTTCCTTGAATCTAGTCTCAATGCTTCGTTTTGTTTGCCCATAATATTTCCGTTTGCAGTCACCACATTCAATTTCATAAATACCTGACTTGCTCAAAGTTGGTGTTTTATTTTTTGTAGAACCAAGTAAATTCACCAATTTTTTGTCGTTTTTATAAACAATTTCCATTTCATGATTATTAAACACTTGATTTAATTTATTTGTTATGCGTGGTTCAAATGTCAGTGCCACTTTTTTATTTTTGACTTTTTGTATTTGAGAGAAAAAGGTTGTCTTATCGTAGTTTTTGACTTTACGTGTATGTTTATAAATTAATTTATCAACCATTTGTTCCTTGAAACCATTTACACAAGGGGTTGTTTTAATATATTCATATTCTTTCATATAATTCGCTATCGAGAGAGGTAAACGGCATAATCTATGAACCATTGAGTGGTACGCGGCTACTTTATGTTGTATTGGGCAAAAAGAATCATTGGTGATGGTTCGCATAGTACTTGTTGGTTTATGAAAAACTCCAAATTCAATTTTTTCATTCATATATTGAATTTCCAAATCGAAAAATGCTATTTTTCTTTCATTTTCTGTTTCATATGTAAACTTTATTGTTTCGAATTGGTTATTCAAAATTTCTAACGTTTGCTCTACTTGGTCTTTACGCACTACGGAAAAAACATCATCAACATAGCGATGCCACACTCGCGGAAGAAGGTTTTTACTTTTTAGTTTCATTTCAAATGCCGACATGAAAAGTTCCGAAATCAATGGACTGAGTGGGTTACCCATATTAGTGCCAAAATCAACACTGTATATCTTTTCCTGGAACTGAAAAAAATTCTGATCCATGCAAAGTTTTGCAGCTTTGAAATAAACTACCTTTTTCTCACTTTCGATACCAATTCTATTTAAATATTTTTTGAACTCCTCCAAAGAAATGTTAACTGGAATATTAGGAAATAACGAAGTTACATCAAAGCTAATCATTATTTCATCACTTTCTAACACTAAACCTTTAATTTTATCCACGAACTCAAATGACTTTTTTACCGAGCAACTTTCCAGCTTTGGTAATTTTTTAATCTCATTCACTAACCACTTAGCCAATTCATAAGATGGAGCATTAATGTTTGAAACGATTGGACGCATCTTTTTTCCTTGTTTATGTGTTTTAGGTAGCGCATACAGTTTAGGTAAACAAGGATTCGAAACTATCAGCGATCTACTCACACGGATACTAAAAACATTACGAATTTTTTGTCTCAAAGAATCAACTTCTCTTATCATTCTTTTAATGGGACTTTTTTGCAATTCTTTATACCCGCACTCTGTAATTAATTGAAACACCCGTTGTTTATAATCATTAATTAATATAAGGGACGACAACGGTTCCACTGGCTACATGTAAGAGATGACGTCGAAAAGTGGTGCCGAAATTGTGATACTCGTGCAGCTAGCAAGGGGCCAGGTAGAACGATTCAAAGTAAAATGCATCAGTACCTACAATGCGGGCACACCTTTCGAAAGGATTGCAGTGGACGTCGGAGGCCCTTTTCCTGAAACAAATAGCGGAAACCGATATATCCTTGTAGTGATGGATTACTTCAGCAAGTGGCCTGGGGCATACGCCATTCTAAATCAGGAAACCAAAACAGTCGTGGACCAGATTGTATTCAATTGGGTGAGCAGGTTCGGCGTACCTATAGAACTGCATTCTGACCAAGGAAGAAACTTCGAATCTAACATCTTTCAGGAAGTTTGCACACTCCTTGGCATTAAAAAGACGAGGACAACCCCGCTTCATCCGCAATCTGATGGGATGGTTGAACGATTCAACAGGACGCTTAAAGATCATCTGTCTAAGGTTGTCGGCGACTAGAAACGAGACTGGGACCGACATATTCCATTATTCCTGATGGCTTAACGAAGTGCGGCACATAGCTCGACAGGACATACATCATCGGAGATCCTATTCGGAACAACAATACGGCTTCCAAGTGAAGTGAAATTTGGTTGCCGAACAATTGAGCCGCAAAGAACAGAGGAATATGTGGATAACCTGAAAGAAAGATTTGATGACATTCACCAACGAACAAGGGAAAACATAAAAACATGCAGTGACCGGATGAAAACACGATATGACGCACGAGCAACATCAACAGGATTTCAAGAAGGAGACCTTGTGTGGTTTCATAATCCCCATCGACAAAACTGGGAAGGCCTTTAAACTGTTGTCAAAAGAATTAATGATGTGGTTTACAGTATACGGAGAGGGGTAAGAGGCAAATTAAAAGTAGTTTATTGTGACCGTTTACATCGTTACAATGGTGAAAGTAGTGATGGAATTGTTCGGGACGAATAATCCTAAGAGGGGGGGGGGGGGGGGCAATGTAACGATTCAATTACACCCTAACTACTTTTGAAGCAAAAAGAACATCCTTAACGTATGCCTTTGATAATTAATCAACAACTAATGCAGAAACGCCTAAAAGTAGATCTTAGACGATAATGAACTTTACTATTTATAATCTAAATATAAGGCTTGTGTATCTACTATTATAGCTACTACATCTTGTTGTTCGGCTGAATATAAATTCTTGTCAGCACTCGAATGGATATTTCCAGAAGGAAATATGCTCGAATATTATAGTTGGTACTAGTTGAGGCTAGAACCATTCAACTCCCTATATAAACGGATGTTTTCGAGCGAATAGCCACAGTTTAATTTTGAATGTGATAACGTAAAGTAAGAAGTAGAAGTGTATGAAGCATTGAATAAATACAAATAGAAGGGGACACCGTACATTGCTCAAACGACAATGCGACACTTACAAAAAGGTGGCAGCTATAATAACTTTAATACCCTTTTCATGATATTATTGGTTTTCGTTTCTGCTAATTCATATATCCCATTGCTCAAAAGGGGTTAAAAAAATCCTTTTGGATTTTTTTTTGAAAGCGAACTGTAGGAATATTTATGAATGAAGAGAAATGATTATGGATGTAGATACATTTGTATAGCTATGTGTTGCGATGATTTTAATTTTTTTGGTTGATGAAAGCGCAGGTATGTATACATGCAATCGTTTAATAGTTCAATGGGTGTCTGTCTCACCATGAGTTGTTTTTAATATATTTTTTAATATATTTTTGAGAAAAAAAATTATTACATAAATGCATACATTTTTTGCATTTGTGTTCATCATAGAGGGCTTTGACTTTTTTCTTGTAAGTTATGTGTCCTTTTTTTTGTATTTTGTTGAGTGCGTGGTCCGTTTACGAGTGGGAATTACTTGCTGCGTGTTTTAAGTGCATATTTGGTTCTTTTTTTGAAGGTAAATAATTGTATTGCACTTAATTCATTGAATTAGGTAAAGAGTAAAAATGGTTTACTGTGATTATAAGGATTGCTCAAATAAATATAGTTCAGGTGTTCCGCTGTTTAAATTACCAAAAAACGAAGCTGTAGCCAAAATTTGGCTAGTGAACTCGGGAAATAGTTTTAGCGAAAAGCTAATTACCAATGAACCTCTTTTCATTTGTGCTGATCATTTTAACAGAAGTGAAATATGTTTAAACAGTGTTATGTCGCGAGTAAATATGGGCGCAGTTCCTTATAATTACAAAAATACAAATTTAACGGAAGTCGAACACAATAAGAAAGTGTATGTGAGGAATATAACGTAAGTTAAATTAAATCTTATCATAATATTTTCATGATTTAAAGTAGATGTCATTTAAAACAAAAAAGTTACCTCGTGTTATTTATTGTCCTACGAATTTTTTTCTTTTTAAATTGTCTTGATAGTTTTCAAAAAATCTAGGATAAGTCGTTTTCGAAATATTAAATTTAATTTTGCTATTCAAAAAATATGTGTTGGTGTACCTTCCTACAATATATTGGCTGTTTTTTACATGGTTATTAAATCTTGAGCATTTGAGCGACTTGACCTAAAAGAATCATTTTTTAAATTAAAATAATTTTGAATGTGTGTTCTTTAAAACCCAAACAGTTCTGCCTACAAAAAAAGGAAAATTACACCGGTTGAAGATAGTAAGGAAAGTTCTAATAGATATTGACAAACTTCTTAAGTCACCAAAGTCAAGCAAGCTCAAACCAATGGGTGTATTAAAAGATTCTTGCAATAATATCTTATATGAGGTCTTAGAAGCAAAAACAAAAAGCGTACAAGCTTTCGTGAAAAGCCTAATTATTCACAAAGAAAGAACAAAATGGAACGCAGAAGAAAAAGATCTTTACTTGAAATTCCATTATAAATCTCCGTCGTTCTATAAATTTTTGAAAAATGAAGGATTTTTATTGCCATCCCAAAAAACCTTAACTCGATGGTATGACATGCTGCCGTTTGGAACTGGCATTTCAAAAAGCATCCTTTGCATGCTTAAAGAAAAACTTAAAGATCTACCAATTAGCCATAGAAAGTGTGTGCTCGTCTTTGATGAGATGAGCACCAAAGTTGAATTAGAATGCAATTCCAAAGAAGACGTTATTTACGGGTTTGAGGATTTGGGTGAGTTAGGGAGAAACAAGAGAATGGCTAATCACTGTCTTCTTCTAATGCTCCGAGGCCTCAATCAATCCTGGAAACAGGTACATACATAAACATTAAACATACATATTGGATATATCATAGTAACATACATTATATTGAGTAATTATATAATACCAAATATCGAGCATTGAAATAAATCAAGACAAATGTCAGCATTTAATAATATTAACAATTACAATTATAACTGAATGCTGAAATTATAATAAATATATGTAGATAAAATGGCGGTTGAGGTTCAATTTAAAAATTGCCCATAATCATAGATAGTTGATAAGAACTTTTTATGTCGGTGCTGAAGTATTTTAGTGGCATTTAGATTATGGATATAGACAATTTAAACTGATATGCATAGATACAAAAATAAATAAAATTGAATTCCCACGTATATTATGGAGTCTTCCATACAAAATCATTAGTGGTCGATATTAGGGTCACTTTTTGAAATGTGTTCATTTTTATTTATTTAATGTATGTACATAGGTAGTGAAATCATTTGTTTTTAACTTTTCTGTTTGTTTTTTTTTTAACTATTAAGTAGTATTTTTATCAACATCTAATTGAAAGACTTAATAAAATTAGACCTCTTTATGATTTAACATGAGTTTATGTTTTGGTATTCCATAATCGTTGCACTTCCTTTAAATGCACATCAAATCTGGTTGGAATTTCGATGAATTAAAGAATTTTTTATC
The DNA here is from genome assembly GCA_932273885.2 of Leucozona laternaria. NCBI lineage: Eukaryota > Metazoa > Arthropoda > Insecta > Diptera > Syrphidae > Leucozona > Leucozona laternaria. The sequence goes on along the minus strand of OW026366.1, from coordinate 98,839,031 downwards.
AAGGAAACTGTAAACTAGGCTTTTAATTCAGAGCTGCCAAATGATATTCTATATTTGTAATAAAGAAGCTGTGTCTAACCCGCGTGTTACTTTTATAGACTCGAGTTTAGTTAGAATATGAACATGAATATGAACCAATGTATGCATTTTTATAGTTTATTCAATAGTTATTTAACAAAAAAATACAGTTATATCGTAAGCACGAACCTATGTCATCTATGTTTTCTTATCTTATCACTATCATTAAGCTTATCTTTATTGATTCATCATACATATTTTGCAAAATCTACAAGCATAAACATACTGTGATAATTTTCTCTCAAAGATAATTGGCTACTACAACGGAAATGTGCTTGGGAACCAGCTGGCTGAAATCCTACAATCCACAATTAAATTATTGATATCCGAAGATATAAACATCATGTGTATTTCGTGTACCTTGGTCACAAACAAACAGAATGGCCTATAAGAAACTGGGTGTTACAGAGGTTGCCCCTTATGTCATAATATTGGAGCGGAAAATTTTTTGTGTTTATGATATTGTTCATCTTTTTAAAAGTGTCAGAAATAATTTTCTGATATCGGATATAATCGTTGATGGAGAAGTTGTGTCCTGGTCCATTTTAAAAAAATTGTTTTTTGCCGAAAACACATTAATAAGATCTATGCACAAACTTACAGAAGCTCACATTCAACCAGACAGCTTTCTTTAGCTGAGTGCTAAGTTAGCAACCCAGGTTTTTAGTCATCACATCTCGTCAGCAATCTTCGCAGCTTCGTCAACGGACATTTTTGATGAAAATGAAAAAGCTATTGCGTTAAGTACTGGCACTTTTTTTATCGGTTGAACAAGTTGTTCGACAATTTGAACAGCAAAAACAAGTTTTCGCAAAACCCAGATAAATGTGCAATATCTGATAGCCATACAGATGTACTTACAAACATGAAAAATGCCATTAACTGGATTGAAAAGTGGAAACGCGAAAAAAGTGGAGCTGTGTTTTGTTTCAAAGGCTTATGCCAAACATTAAATGGAGTGATACAACTTTGGGACCACATTAAAAGCGAAGATCAATTGTATTTAATAACATCACATTTGAACACAGATTTTTTAGAAAATACTATTTCAGTTGTTCGAAATAATAGGGGTTCCTATGAAAAGAACCCCTCTTCGTTTAGACTGTATAAAAACCTAAAGCAAATGAGTTTTTATAATATCATGGCCGCAGATTCAACAGGCTATGAATCAAACGACTCTGCTATAATTTTGAATATGGCGGATGTAGAAAGTACGTTGTATACTCAAATCTAAGTTTTCTTTAACTATTTTTTATTATCGTTAAACATAAAGGATTCATAAACCCAGACGGAGAGAAAGATACAAGTTTGAATAAGGAAAAAGATGATTTTCTTCCATTGAGTTTAATTCCATTATCTGCAGGTGAGTTTGCATTTGTCGCTTGTAAACCAAACAAATATATTCAGAACAAACAAAAAAAATAAATTATAAGAAAGTAGGTATACTTAACAGATTCCTTTTATACAAAAAAAAAAAATAAAAAAAAACACTTATTTTTCGAATAGGTATTCCTATTATAACGAGAAGAAGTAAGCTTTAAAAAGCATTTTGAATTTGTTAGGGTTGTAAAGTTTAAGCAAGCTATGGAAAGGGTTTTTAAGAAACATGTAGTTAAATTAAATGACACGATATAGAAAAATAATTTTAATGTTAAATTAATATGGGAAATAAGATGTTCTTTTCAGTTATGAAATCGAAACCGAAAATCGATTTTTTTTTATAAAAATCCGGAAGTTAACATTTCAAATCAGATTTTAGGCAACTTACCCCATTTAAATATTTTTTTTAAGTCTCAAATATCTTATTTACCATATTTATTCAAACATCTTATTTACTATCCTCAAATCCTTCTGTATTAATGTTAAGAATCAAAAGAAGTATAAATAACACAAAGATTAACAAGTTTTAAGAATTGTTTGGTTTAAAAACCATTGATTGAATACGAATAGTCTTATGAATAAAAAAATTTGCCATGACAGTAGGTAAAGTGCATGTTGTATGTTAAATCCAAAAATGAATTTCTTCAGTAAATGCTTTTGGAGGTTTTTGAATCTTTAAATAAACTTTAAAGAAATGGAATAATTTATTTGAATTGTTGTAAAATAAATAGTACCTACCAGTACCATTAATAATGAATTCCAGTGTTTCTGAAAACACTTTTAAAATTTATATTGCCTAACCTAAATTAAATAAATCATTTTGTTTTATATTTTATTGACTTTATTAAGTGGACGTTGAAAATAATTGGGACGAAGTAAACGAAAATGACGAAGAGGAAAACTTATGTGAGCTTGATGATTCTGAAAACGAAGAGTCAGATCCACAAGAGTCAACTCACAACATTAATGAAATGTCAACAACATATTTTGCAGGATATATCGCAAAATCTATGTTAAAAAAAACTGACTGTGAATTATGCAAACTTTTCATGATCAAAAGCGAAAATCTAAATGATTATGAAAGAAGTGAAAATTTAATAAAATTTCGAAAACACCGTTAATGGAGGCTTGACGATTCCCTCAAGAGAATTCGTAAAACTTATTAAATCTATTGTGCAATGTTTTGAAGAAAACTTTGATCAGTTGTTTTCAAAAAAAAATTTACAATCCTTCAATAATATTTTCAATGTCGAAGAAAATTACCCCTGCCCATCCATTGAACACACACAAAATTTACTTAACCATACCTTTCTTGTTTTAATAAGAACAAAAAATAAAATTATAAAATAATAAAAAAATTAAAAAAACTTGATATACTAAGGCACATTTAAAAATGTTTTCAATTCCAATCTCTTCTTTTAATTAAAAAAACAACTAAATGTTCGCTTTAAGTACCTACTTATTTTTAATTTTGTTTATTTAAAAGTGACGATTTCATTTCGTTTTATTTGAAATATTATCCGTTGCTTGATTACCTACATACATGTTCGTATTAGGGTGCTTCCAAAGAACTCTTTTCTCGTAATTCAACCTCGATAGGATTTAATTATGAATCTGAGATTGATACTAAATGATCAAGACAAAAAATCATAAATTAAGCATCATTAAAATGTCACTACCAGCGGTTTTTCAAATATGTATTTGCTTCATAATTAAGCGCGATCGAAGTTAAATTTAAACAGAAGCGTTTTTTTTAATCACTCTAAATCTAATACATAGATAGTTTTTATAAAATGTACAAATGTTTTAATGTACCCATGTAAAAAAATGGTACCTACCTACACCTATGATTTTTTTTTTTAATTAACTGAACTCAAATAGGTTGCTATACCTACCTACAAAGTAAAAATAAGTTTCTTTCTTAATTTATTGTTCCTATATTTTTTTGTACTAATGTTATTGAGAAAAAAAAAAACAAAATAAAAACCTTATTACATAAATCAGACTTTGAATTCTTTTAATTTAGAAGGTACCTACCGACCAAGATTTATACAATTGTTAGCGCTATTACCTACTCACGAAAATCTATTTTGGCTTTTGGATTCTTTCTTACGATGTATGTAGGTTTCGTTAGTTTTAAAGGTTTCTTAAGTTTATTAAAATTATAAATACATACCTACCTATCTTAGAAATCTCATATATTTTTAATAAACTTTGAAAAAAGATGAAATTACCTAAATGAGACTTAGATTTGCAAATCAATATATCTTATCAAACTAATAATAAAATTGAAGAAAAACACAAAACTCTCAAATCAATCATCATGTCGAATAACATGCACAAGCACTAACATCATTTTCGTTTTCATTTTATGAATGAGAACGAAATAAAAAAAAAATAGAAATTACCTACAAATACATTTTCTCAAGCGAACGTGATTTGGCCTTGAATGCCTTTTTTGTAAAAACTTCAAAAGACCAACCTAAACGGTTTTGTTTTTGTGTTGTTCATTCCAAATACATAGAACAAAATATTCCCCTTTTCTTCCTCGACCTCGACTATTATGTGAGTAAATTTCACATAAGGACCAAATCTGTTTTGTATTTGATAGAGCGATACAATTATGAAATTGTTCGCCGCGGCGATACTAGCGCTTTGTCAAGAATATGTGTCGCCACCTAGAGTAGGTTTTCTCCGGTGTCCCTTCTATTAGTATTTATTCAATGGTATGAAGTGAATTTTAAATTGCATACTATTGTGATTGGAGAATAATAAAATAGATTTGAAGTGAAATAAAAGCTGTGTTTTATTATCTTCTATCGGGATCCGGATCTGGATCTGGATTAACTTTGAGCACGTGTTACAAAAACAATTTTGAGAATTTCCCAGTATTTTGTTTGTGTATTACGTGTTAAACGTAAATCCAGATCCAGATCCGGATCCCGATAGAAGATAATAAAACACGGCTAAAGTGTGTTTGTTTTGTAAAGTAAATAAGTGGACGTTATTATTTAAAGGAAAAACAATATGTTACTTCTAAATGCTAGCTTTACATTCTGTTCCTCAGTAAGTTTTCGAAAGTAACTTTTATTAGCTGCGACAGTAAACAGTTTTTTTCCAATTTGCCAAGAACTGTCATTTGTGGTATGTTTTCCTTTTTCTTCTCCTCGCATTGAGTTCAAAACAGTTTCAGAAGTATTTTAATCAATTTATTTTTCAATTTTGTTGATTAATAACCATTTTCCGGTTTTAATAATATAATTTCCATGCATGCATATTTGCAACACGGGGCTTATATTATACATTTTTGTGTACTCATATACTCACATAATACTCCCCGCAACTAAACTATGTTTTTGCAAATAGATAAAATAAAGGCAATCATAACTAATTTATTTGAGAGTTTAGAAACATAGTAGCCGTGTTTTATTATCTTCTATCGGGATCCGGATCTGGATTTACTTTTAACACGTAATACACAAACAAAATACTGGGAAATTTTCAAAGTTGTTTTTGCAACACGTGTTAAAAGTTAATCCAGATGGCCTCAATTAGCTTTGTTTAACTTTTTAATACCCTTTAATTACTTTTGTAATATTTTGAATGGTCCATTCACAATTTTTAAAATAAAATATTTCCATTACCTTTGGTGAGATGAAACAATCTGTAATTATTTATTTTTAAAATTCACACAAAATTGTTGCCTATCATTATTTTATGGTCAACACTTTTTAGGAGTTGTTTTAGGAAATGGAACGATTTTCATGCTTTCTTACCATTTTCTCTAGTTTCTTATGTGCATGTTTATAATAAAAAAAACTTTAAAACTCTTATCCATTTGATAAGAGGATAGTTTCATGCGTTTTATTTATTTTTGTTTTCTTAGTTTCATTTCAAGTTGATGATGACATAAAATGGATAAAATTAAATACTGGACAAAGTGGCTTCTACAGAGTTTTGTACAATGAGGTAAACTGGAAGAACATAATCGAAGAGCTAATCAAAGACCATAATCAGTTTAGCCCAGAGGTAATTAAAGACTAATAGTCCAATAAAATTATCGTAAATATTCTAAAATATCTGCAAAAATTGCTTAAAAAAAATAGTTTTTGTTTCTGTATAAAAAGTAAGTATCTATGTATATAGTTTGGCGATTCTAAAACCGCAAAATTTCAACAAAAACAAAAATTCTGTGATATCTGCCATTTTGAAAAATAGTGTTATAAAGCATTGATTCGATTTACTCGGCTTTTGATTGCTCGTAGAGTATTTTTTTTTATTTTTGTAGGAAAAAATATTTTCTTAATCTTTTGTATATTACCTACAAAATCAGTACAATAATTTCAAACCGTAAAAAACTTCTTCTTTGTACTTTTTTCGTTCTTCTTTGTTGCCCGTTCTATAGCCGTGTTTTTTTGCAAGCCCCGAGAAAATTGGTTGGAAAAAACGACGTCAGGGCTAAGTAATTTACATGTTGAATAGAACAACAACTAATTCTCTTCGTGGTTGTGCCCTTCTTATGGCACAATATATATTAAATGAAAACACTTGAGGTTTACTATTAATAATAGATTTAAGTTTTATTGCTAGGTTTAACTTAAGTTTTAGGAAGTAGTTCTTATTTTAGATTTTTTATATTAGGTGTAAGATTTCAGGTTTTTAGCTTAAGTTTGTGCGGCCACGTTTTTGTTAAGATTGAGATAAGAATGAATTGGCAAACAGAAAAAGTATGGCGATGATATCAAGTTTGACAGCCTTAGTTTTCTTGTCTTTGAGAACGTTAAGTTAATAGACAATAACGTAGGTTCACACTTGTGGGTTTACACTTTGTCAGTGTTTACACGTCATGTGAGAACGCTACATCACACCCCGCCGTACAATAGTTTAAATTCTAATTGAAATTTAATATTTTTAAACGTGACCGTGCAAATTATTGTTTTAATGTGGATACATAATCATGAAATATATAAATTTTAGATTAATTTATAATTTGTATTGTAAAAATGAACATTTTTTTTCTAGACAGAAAATTTTAATTTAAGTTGAATGTGACTTATTTTTTGTTTAACTTCGACTCGTTTTCTTTGGTAAAAAACGCTGGCTTTAAAAGGTCGATTGAAATTAATTGTTTTTGTCGATTATAAGTATTGACATTGTTTGTTTGAAGCCGTCAATTAATTCGAACGGGGTTTTATACAGTGGATTAAGACTTCCACGATTCACCTCCTCCGGAACAAATACTTATTTACAATTTTTTAAATCTTTTGGAACAAAGATGTATTTTTGTTCGCGATTACTTTTCGGACACGGTTGGATTTGCGAAATAGCTTGCGTGATTTCTCGAGCTGTCATAGAATTTGAAATCGGATTTAAGGGTTTTAGTACAATGAGTTCTACCGGTAATCGTAAGTTTTTACCGTATTGTAGTTGGGCTGGTGTTTCGTTTAAGTCTTCAATTATTGTCGAGCGGATACCAAGAAGATTCCATGGCAAGTTTGAAAACCAGTTTTGTTTGTATTCGTGCGAACGTAAAGCTTCTTTAAGCTGTCGATGGAAGCGTTCGACAAAGCCGTTAGCTTGCGGATGATATGTTGTCGTTCAGATTCGTTTTGTACGTAGAGTTTCGGATATCTCTTTGAAGAGGCTTGACTCAAATTGAGCTCCTTGATCGGTAGTGATCGTTTGAGGTACTCCAAATCTCGAAACCCAATTTTGAACGAAAGCTGTTACTACCGTTGAGGCATTCATGTTTTTGATTGTAATGGCCTCAGGCCACGAAGAAAAACGGTCTCTGATGGTTAAAAGGTAAGTAAAACCTTGCGATGGTGGTAATGGACCAACCAGATCCATATGGATATGGGAAAATCTACCTTCAGGCACAGGAAACTTTCCATGTTCTGAAGTTGTATGTCTGGTAATTTTGGATTTTTGACAAGAAATGCAACTTTTTGTCCATCCGTTAACGTCACCGTTCATCTTAGGCCAATAGTATTTTGCAGTAATTATTTTTTGCATTGCTTTTGAACCTGGATGTGAAAGTGTGTGATGGTTGTCAAAAATTGTTCGGCGGAAAATGTCAGGAATGTAAGGACGATTTTTTTCGGTGGATGTTTCGCACCAAATTTCAACATCATTCAACGGAATTTTTGTTCTTTCTAATTTGAAAGGTGGATTTTCATGTTTTAAGAGCGTTTTAAGCTCGTCATCATTTTTTTGTTCTTTAGCCAAACTCGGAATACTGACATTTTTAAAATTTATCAATTCGACGTACAATCGCGATAAAGTGTCAGCGACGATATTTTAAGAGCCTTTGACATAGCGAATGTCGGTTGTGAATTCAGCGATAAATTCTAAGTGTCGAGTTTGACGTGGCGATTTTTCTGTTTTCGAGTAGATGGCATTTAAGAGCGGTTTGCGGTCGGTAAAAACAGTAAACTGTCTACCTTCCACATAATACCGAAAATGTTTGACGTTTTTAAATATCGCCAGAAGTTTGCGATCGAACGTAGAATATTTTCTTTCGGCGGGGCTCAGACGTGTGGAATAGAAGCCCAATCAATGGTTCCCAACAGTTATTATGGTATTGCTGGAGGACTCCTCCGATAGCGTCGTTAGAAGCGTCTACCCTAATACTGATTTGCGCTAGAGGCTTTGGATGAAAAAGCATAGTGCAATGCGATAGATCTCGCTTGAGAACTTGGAACGCTTCTTCGAACGTGTCTGGCCATTGAAAAATTGGTTTTACTTTTAATTTTTTATCCGTTTTGACATTTTTTAACAACTCGTAAAGGCATTCGGCTTTAGACGCCATACTTGGCATAAAACGATTGTAAAAATTAATCATGCCGAGGAAACGCTGTAATTTCAGGGACTAGGAAATTCATATATGGCTTTGATGCGTTCTTGCGAAGGAATGATTCCACGTTTGGAAAATTTATAACCCAAAAAATTGAGTTCGGTTACACCTAGTTCGCATTTTGTCACATTGACGTTTAGTCCGTGCTGTTGCAATTTACGAAAAACTTTTCGCAAATGCATCTTGTGTTCCTCGGTTGATTAACTTGAAACCAGTATGTAGTCCAATTAAACGAAAACAAATGGAAGTTCACCTAAAATGCTATTCATAAAACGTTGGAAAGTTTGCGTACCGTTGCGCACGCTGAAAGGCATTCGAAGAAATTCGAAGAACCCGAAAGGTGTTATGACCGCAGTTTAATGAACGTCTTCCTCTGCAACCGGTATTTGGTGGTAAGCACGTACCAAATCAATCTTCGAATAGATTGAGCAACCGTCAAGGTTAGCAGAACAGTCTTCATCATTTGAAATCGGATGTTTATCCGGTTGTTGTGACGCCTTTGAGCCGTGCTTTCCTTTTTGGGAGAAGAGCTCAAGAGCGGGCAGAAAATAAGAGACTTTTATTTAAGACTTAAATGGCCCGCTGTCTAAAGCTGGGCTGCGACTAAGTAAGTTGTTATTCTTTATTTTTTTAAATTTGTTCTGTCATGAATTTTCATATTCCTGCCTTTTTATACTTTTTAATTTACAAATTTACCCCAACTCACACATACTTTTCCGACGATATATACACCAACCGATAATTACATAATCGATCCCAATTGGTAATATTTCCTATATATTAACCCAATCGAAAAATGTTTAACGACCAACTGTGACCTAGTTGGAATTATTTAAAATAAATATTCCTAATTGTTCTTCACAAAAGTGCCGCCGCATCATATTTCACATATACTCACTTCACTCATAGTGCCGCTTACCCTTGCTAAGATGCGTTTTCAGCATTTAGTATGGGTATTCCTCTATGCCTGCAGTTAATGCATTGGATTTGCTTACAATCCGTTGGACATTGGATATTCATTACTCATAGCAGTTTATGGGTTTTGACGTAACTATGGCGAGTGAGAATTATGATGCCCTAGTGATGGTTGAAGTGTTTTCGGAAAATGCGTGGGAATAGGGCAAAATGCATTTTTTACGTACGAGGAATGTAGTGCGATCACTACATCCTTCCCCCTTTCGAAAAAGAAAATTGACCTTGAAGAGGTCAATTTTCTTTAAAAAGTATATTAAGTAAGTTTAGTTTTTTTTTTTTTTTAAATACATATTTTGATTCTTCCTAGAAGAGGTTAAAAAAGTTGACTATTTTTATTTTACCAATACAGGGTATGTGTTAAGTAACCTATATATATATTTTCATTATATTTAGAACTTTATGACTGTAGAAATGTTTTGTGGAAATATATAGATCAAAGTGGATGACGACGCTTTGTCGCGTTGAACCTTATCATATGACAGTTAATGATCTCGCAGATTGTGGTTTATGACTCACATCTGTTATGCATGGGACATCATCGTCGTTATCCACTTTACAACCCTTATATTTAGTGTAGGATTATATGAAACTAGAGATAAGATAGGTTAAAAATTGTAAATGTATTTCTAAGCTAGGTTTATGTTTTGTAAGAATAGTTAAGAAATAAAGGGGTTCAATTTTAGTCTTTAAAGAAGGAGGACGTGTTTTCTTCCCTTCCTTCGGCTTGCGTGATTTAAATTATTAAATGGGTGTTCAGAGAGTTTGTTCATGGTGACCCCTAGTTTGTGTTTAATCCGCAACCTTAAAATTAAAAAAATCTTAATCTCGTTTCCTTTTTTTTTCTTTTTTTTTGACATTATTGTGAAAATTGTTCGTGGGGAAGAAAAAATGGAAGAATCACCCAAGTAGTATGGTAAGGCTAATTTAGATAGAAATTTTTTGCTTAAATTAAATGAAGTGAAAACAAAATCAAATGTTGCCTTATTAAGAGTTTTTAAATTCGCACTTCGTGAATTCGAAGAGGCCATGGAGGACTTTGAATTTGAATCTCCAGAGTACCTCATAAAATGGAAGACGCAGGCTCAAATATATTATTCAGAGTACCGTCAAAGATTTAATGAGGACCAACTCACAAATTCATATAATTCACTTAATAGTGAATATTTGAAATTTTGTTCCCTAAATTCCTCTTAAATAGAAAAGGCAACTACAAAAAGTTTTACTTTCAACACTCCAAGTGTAAAAATCCTGAATGTTCGAGAAAATTTTATAACTTGGAGTTCCTTAAAGGAACGTCTTGGTCAGGGGTCATTTAATTATGATCATGACTTGAGTAGTGATAGTAAATAATAAGAATTTGCCTTTTGTAAATGCACCTTTATTTTCAATAACAAGTTGCGTTATAGGATGTAAGTCTCTGCGTTCCACACATACATGTGAAAAATTCATTAGTTTGAATAATAAAGCTAAATGGGAAAAATTGTTGCAAACAAATTATGTTTTAAATGTTTAAATAGTGAACATTCAAGCAAAATTTGTGTTGAGCGTTGTTGTCGAATTTGCAATGGCAACCACAATACCTTGCTCCATAGGCAAATAATGGTATCTCAAAATACCGAGATTGATGAGATCGTTAGTGGTCCAGCGGTGAAAAAGGAGCCATTTGTCTGGGACAAAGTAAGTTCTTGTAAAGAACTCATCGTGATCCTTAGTTTGTCCAGCGACAATAAGAGATTTAGCTTGTGACAAATGAATTTCTCACGAAGAGGAACATTATGTGATCCTTAGCGGTCTGTTGGTGGAAGAAGATCCACCAATTTGTAAAGTATCTTCTTTTAAAGAAGAACTTAATGAAACCCTTAGTGGTTCAGTAGCGATCAATGCGCCACTTTTTTATAACATCGCCTGTTTCAATGAAGAACAATTGCATGTATCCCTTTGTGGTCCTGTGTTGGATGTAGATCCAAACGTTGACAAAGTGAAAGCAATTTATAGCTGCAAACTAACTTCTAATTTTGAAGAGAGGTTATGTAAGCAACCAAGAAAACATATTTGGTCAAAGAAACACATTTTAAAGAACATTTTAATAAATTCTTTTTCTTTTTCAGATTCAGAAGTATCTTTGGGTCGGTCTGTATTTGACTCAATTATTTCCGTGGTGAATGTGTCAAACCAGGTCCGGCGGTTACAGATTGACAGTAACAAAAAAAAAAAATTCAAATATAAAATTTTCAAAAATTAATAAAACTTTCAAAATAGACAACACCTTGTTGTTTATACAATTTTGTGGTCAAGTGTTTCAAAAGAAAACAATATTTCCCTATCTCCTGGGAAAGGGGCAGGGTATCAAAGATCATCTTTGGCAGAATTGGCCTTTGTCATATACTAGACGTAAGGACAAGCAATGGGATTTCGACAAGCTTGATTTACATTGTTCGTCCTTTTAATAGTTATAATAAATACATATTACTTACTTACTTACGTTTAATTATTATTATCTATAATTTGTAAAGTATTAGTATAAAGTATATAAGCTTCGAAATAAATGAACCTTTGGTTCTTACCCTTTATAATCTTGTGTTGTTGCAAGTATTAATAAACATTATTATAACTCTTAAAAATTATTAAAATTAGAACAAAAGAAATTATTGTAAATCATTTAATTAAAAATTGTATTTTGATGAAAAAATAATAAAAACACTTTAGAAATGTTTAAAAAAGATTTCTCTTAATACGTAAAGAAAACAAAACAAAATGTATTATTTTGTATTTTATATTGTTAAATGTAATCTATTAGTTCTAAGACGTAGCTGAGAACCCATCCGGAATTTGCTATGAGCACTACGGAGTAGGAGAGTTTGGTAATCCACAGGGTCGCTAATGGAGCTTATGCTTAAATTGGACAGCACTTTTCAAAATAATGAGGATGATGATGATAATACCAGCAAAAGAACCTCTGGTCTGGTTGAAATATTAGTCTAAAGGAAATCGTGAAAATCGTTGTTTAAAGTTGAACAATATCTTCAAACAAATAATTCTTGCCTCAAAATGAAGACAAAAGTAAATGAAGTGTCATCGGTTCCAGTCAAACATTCAATCGAACTGCCAATATGGCATCCGTTCCAAGTTAAAACGACTGGGCAATCGTGATTGCTGCTTACCTCACCCAGCACATGTTTGGTATCTACATTAAAGGTAAGTAGCTAAAAACATAATGGCTTACCAGAAAGCAAGAAGTATATCTCCTCGAATTCTTTGACCATCATCTTCAACCAACGAAGTTCCGAATATTTATTCTTGGTTATTAGTAAATACCTTCTAGAATAGAAGAGAAACAATACATGTATGCAGTCAAATCTTCTTAATTCAACTGCCGAATCTGCATCCAGATAGTAAAGATGTACCAATATGGCTGCCGCTATTCCGAAGGTTCCCTTGTTATCAGCACACAATTTCAACAACTCGAGACATTTGTAGAGGCCACCATTACGATTCCAGCCAACCTTGAGAAAATCAACAAAACTCTACCAACTCCAAAGACGTTTCTACTGGCCAGCATAACCCTAACAACATTTAAATGGACATATTTGCAATGATGTCAATGGTTTGGTACACTACGCTGAATTTGTTTTTTTTTCACACTTTTTGTATGGGGAATCCATTATTTAACATTTTTACATGTAAGTAGTCAACAGATTCACATAATCTCTTCTGATGGCGCTTCTAATTAATATTAGCTTTCAAATGGTATATTTTTTTATTGTCGGGCGTTCGGTTTAAGTATATTTAAAAGAAAGTATAAAAAAATTGTTAACGTATTAATATATAGCTCCTTTTTTCCACACTAAAAAAATCACAAATTCTTTAGCCAAACTATATGAAAGGGCTGTGTTCTTCAGTTTTCTAACAAACTCTGGCTCTGAACGTTTAGATTTAAAATGCTATTTGTAGTAGAATACGATTTGATATTTTATAAGAAAAACACGTCTTTATTTTATGGAAAACACAGATAGAATAATTGAATAGAAAAATTCAGTAGATATTAATTATTTGATACATTTGATGTATACAGCTTGATTTATATATGCAAAGTAAAACATAGCAAAGTAGTTATTATAATGACGAAGTTATAATTATAGTTTGCGTTGTTATAGAAAATATATTTACAACACACCCCCTCAACGCATTATTAATTATTAAAACAAACACAAAACTATGTAATTGGGATACCACACAAAGCTGCACACTTTTGATGTTTGATTCTTGCAAGGTTCTTTGTAAAAATGTCTGCCGCCATGTTCTCTGTACTCAAATACTCAAGTTGAATAACGCCGTCTTCAAAAAGTTCACGGATTTGATGATAACGTATGTCAATGTGTTTACTTCTTGGATGATAAACCGGGTTCTTTACCAGTTGTTGAGCACTAAGATTGTCATTGTACAAAACAATTGAGTTGTTATCTATTGATTGAATTTCCAGTTCTTGAATAAAATTTTTAAAATAAACTGCTTCCTTGCTAGCCTGAGAAAGAGCCATATACTCAGCTTCTGTGCTGCTGAGTGCAACCGATGTTTGTTTCTTAGACTCCCAAGATATGGCTCCCCCGCCAACATAAACACAAACCCTGTGCAACCTTCCAGTTTTCAGCATTCTTATTACACAAAGCCTCAGAAATTGTCATTGGATTACTAAGACTATTTTCAATAACATTCATAGTTTCAATGGTCTTATATTCTTTTCTTGGTCGTCCTCTTTGTCCAGTTCGGTGTATTCTAGGGCGGCCAGGTCCATGTTGCAACTGATTCGAAGAAGTACTCTCTTTGTTACCTTCATCTACAGAAGTAGCTGTGGGTAAAACTTCATTAAGGTTTTCTGCACTGGTTTCTGAAATTTCTGGATCATAATTTTGATTATCTTCTTGAAGCGGTGCAAAAATAAAATCTGTGATTATATATTCCTTTTCTTTGGCCTCTAAAGAATTTTCAAAAAATCTAACGTCACGAGCCTTTTCAATTTTTCTAGTAACCGAATCAAACAACCTATAGCCCTTGGACTCCTCCGAGTACCCCACCATACAAAAATCTTTGCCCTTAGCAGCAAATTTTGAACGTCCTTGCTTTTTGTCCAAGACAATAGCCTTTGAACCAAATACTTTGAGGTGAGAAATAGTTGGTTTCTGCCCTGACCAGCTTTCAATTCGCGTAAGGTTTCCCAAAATGTTAGGTTAGGTTAGGTTAGGTTATAAGGGGTGTGCACAGCATGAAGCTGTTGCGCACACGGGGGCCTATTGGTCCATTGTGATCCCCTGTAAGAGTAAAAATTTAGCATCGATGCTCCTCAATTCTGTCGATTAGCGTAGACTGGCTCGTTAACGAACCAGCCTGTGCTATCTATAAATTTCCTCATGCTTGCCATTGAGACCTGTGCTAGATCATCCAGTTCTCCAACAAACATGTTTCCGAAATGACGGAGTCGGCTGGTTTGGAGGTTCGGACAGTCGCAGAGCAGGTGTTTAATGGTCTCCATTTCCTCCTCATCCTGACAGCTCCTACAAAAATGGGGTGCAAATGCCCCTATTCTGTTAGCCATTGTGCCAATGGCGCAATGACCTGTTAGTACACCTATCAAGATTTTAATGTTCTTTTTACTCAGCGATAGAATATACCGAGTTTCCTTTTCATTTGTGTTAGGCCATAAACTTCTAGAGATTACACAGTCGTTCCTGGATTTCCAGGAGATATTGATTTTCTCTTTTAGTTTAAGGTCTATCTTCCTCTTGAGTACCCCAATCGGGACGAGTGGTCCCCTAACTGAATGGTCGCTACTACTTGTGTCTGCTTCTGACCCTTTCCTGGCTAGTTCATCTACTATATCATTCCCTTCTATATTGCTATGTCCGGGAACCCAGCAGAGCTTTACCTGGTTAGTGTGGCAGATTTTGTTTAATTCCTTCCTACAGTTTAAAACTGCTTTTGATCTTATGGTCTCACTGGCTTGATAGCAGCCTGGCTGTCCACGAAAAAAGTAATCTCCGAAGAGCTTAGCTTTTCGTGATGTGCCAATTCAGCTGCTTTTCTAATGGCAAAGATCTCGGCCTGAAAGACACTACAGTCAGCCGGGAGTGTATATGACGCTCTGATGTTGAGAGATTGGCAAAACACTCCAGCACCTGTTCCTGATTCCATTTTTGAACCGTCAGTGTAGAAAGGGATACCCTGTTTACTTATAAGTGAATTGGGATCCCAACCCTGTCTTTCTGGTATGAAAATAGAAAATTTCCTATCGAAATCTAGTAAAGGGGGGATGTAATCGGTGGTCTCCCTCAGTCCTGGAATCGTGTCATATCTTTGTAAGATTGACCCGTGGCCATAAGTGCTGTGCCTCCAAAAACTCAGTTCTCTTAAACGAATTGCAGTTTTGGCTGCCGTGCACTTTATGAACTCATCCAGAGCCGGGAGGTCCAAGATCATTTCCAATCCAGCTTGTGGTGTGGTTCTTTGAGCCCCTGTTATTCCTACACAGGCTAGTCTCTGTACCTTATTCAGGTTCTTGAGATAGCTTGATTTTTCCACCGCCTTCCACCATACAATAGAGCCATAGGTAAGAATGGGTCTGACAATCGCTGTGTACATCCATTGGATGACTTGCGGTCGCATACCCCAACGCACACCGAAGGTCTTTTTGCATGTGTAGAATGCACATAGTGCTTTTTTCATTCTTTCCTCAGTATTACGCTTCCATGTAAGCTTGGAGTCAAGGATTACTCCTAGAAATTTAGCTTCCTTAGAAGGTTTTAGAGTAATGCCATTTAGTTTGGGAGGGTTGAAGCCCTCCAGTTTCCTTTTCTTCGTGAACAAAACTAGCTCTGTCTTGGTGGGGTTGACCCCGAGACCGTTCTTAGTTGCCCAAGAAGATAAATCCTTTAATGCATTTTCCATAATGTTTTCGATGATGGTAAGAAACTTGCCTGATCCCAAAATGTTCGTAGGTGATCTATTACGAATGAAAACTGCTGTATTGATAGCCTCTGCCCATAAAAACTCTGGAAGACTTGAACCTAAGAGCATACATCTAGCCATTTCTACTAGCGTACGGTTTGCTCTTTCAGCAACGCCGTTTTGTTGTGGTGTATACTCAATAGAAAGTTGACGCTTAATCCCATGCTGGTCTAAATATTCGTTAAAGGTTTTATTAAGGTATTCTCGCCCATTATCGCTTCGTAACATTTTTATTTTACAACCTGTCTCCAACTCTGTCATCGTTTTGAAATGTTTGAAGACATCCAGAACTTCGCCCTTTGTTTTGATGAAATATACCTTTGTGTTTCGCGATTTATCGTCAATGAAGGTCACAAAATAACGAGCACCTCCAGCAGATTGAATTCGCACCGGACCACAGACGTCTGTGTGCACCAGTTCAAGTAATTCCTTGCTAAACGGTTTTACAGTCATCTTTCCTTTCGCACATATTTCACACTCCTGCATGCTACTCGACGATTTTATATCAAGCCCTATAACCATATGTCTTGTTGATTAAGTTGTTGCAAGCTTGCCATATTCAAATGTCCATAACGTCTGTGCCATATTTCCAAAGCACTTGGATTTGATTTGAACTAAAAGAAAGTGCTTCTGGTTTCGACTCAACAATGTATAAATTATTTCTCTGATGAGCTCTGAGAACAAATTTACTCTGTGAATTCCTTACAATGGCCATATTTTTAACAAAATCAACAGTGAACTTGTGTTGTGTTATCTTGCTGACAGACAAGAAATTACCTCTTAACTCAGGAACGAATAAAAGATTTTTGAGCCAAATGTTTTCGAAACCGGCTTTTATGCTTACAGATCCAATTCCGCTGGCCAAAACAAAATTATCATTTGCCAATTGAACCATCTCCTCTTTTTGTTTTTGGAGATCCACAAAGAATTTTTCTTTGCAGCACATATGGGATGTAGCACCACTGTCAAGGCACCACTCATGACGCTGAAGTACTTTCTTGTCAGCTGAAAAAATTCCAAAAGAATGAGCCTGGTTATTTTTAGAATTTCGACAATCAGCCGCAAAGTGTCCCTTTTGCCGCAAGAAAAACATTTTCCTCGTGTTATTGAATTTTCTCTCTTAAAGTGCGTCTTCTTCTGCTGCTTAGATTTAACGTTGGATCTAACTGCGAAAATCTGCTGATTACCTGAACTGCTGCTTAGATCTTTGTCTGCCCTTCGTCGTTCCTCTTCTATCAGTTTGATCTTGAGACTTTCAAGCGAAGGCAAAGTATCACGACTCTCGATGGCAACAATAAAATTTTCGTAGCAATCAGGAAGACTACACAACAAAATAATGGCCAATAATTCATCCTTTATTTTTAGTTGAACTTCATTCAATTTCTCTGCTATATTGCTGAACTCATTAACATGACTTACAATGGACTGACCATCGAATAGCCTAGTCTGTAATTACTTTTTGAAAAGACTCACCATACGCCCTGGTCCTCTTGGTTGATGAATTTCACGCAATTTCTCCCATGCCGCTTTGGAAGTTCCACTGTTCTTCACATAGATAAGTTGGGTTGTTTTTACGGTCATCAAAATTGAAGCAAGCGCCTTTCCAACTGCTGCCTTCCAAGCTAAAATTTCCTCCGGTTTAACTTTTTAACTTTTTTTTTTGAAAAAAAAACTGTTTAAATAAATTTATCGCAGCTAATTTATTTAGTTATGACCTGGGCCCATAACCTGTAGTAAAATACGATTTGATATTTTATAAGAAAAACACGTCTTTATTTTATGGAAAACACAGATAGAATAATTGAATAGAAAAATTCAGTAGATATTAATTATTTGATACATTTGATGTATACAGCTTGATTTTTATATGCAAAGTGAAACATAGCAAAGTAGTTATTATAATTACGAAGTTATAGTTATAGTTTGCGTTGTTATAGAAAATATATTAACAACACTATTCAGTTCTGAAAGTGAATTTGTGTAAGTGATTTATTTAGTTTTTGTTAAAAATACAATTTTTGAAGGTTTTTTCTTTCGTGTTCAAATCTACTCCAGAAATTTCCTATTTACTCCACTTTTCTTACAAATCTGCTCCGAAATTTTACTACTGAGGTTCTAACCCTGATCCCTACTCATTGTTAGTAAATGTAGAGTACATCATTCGGAACGAAACAACAAATATTGCGTCTAAGCTACATGAAACACGTTGGAAGTGAACTTTTGGTACACTACGCTGAATTTGCTTTTTTTTACACTTTTTGTATGGGGATTCCATTATTTAACATTTGTACACGTAAGTAGTCGACAGATTCACATAATCTCTTCTGATGGCACTTCTAATTAATATTAGCTTTCAAATGGTATATTTTTTATTGTTGGGCGTTCGGTTTAAGTATATTAAAAAGGGAGTACAAAAATATATGTAGGGGAGGGAAAGGGAATAAATTAGAACACTATAGAGTTTGTCTAGGTTTAAATAATTAGTTTTAAATCCACTAATTAGTTTGACTTTATAATTTTAATGAAATTATAATTTAAATGCAATAATTAATTGAATTATGAAAAAATATAGAAAAAATATAACTTTAATTTGACATTGACTTAACTTTCTTAACTAGACTTTACTTTGACTTCGCTTGACTTTACTTTTCAGAATGCCTGTTCATTACGTTAAGTTTTATCTCTGTACTATAGTTAGCTCGTAAATTATTTATATTCGAAATGGAATGATTTGGAAATATGATTTAAGTTTGAATAGTGTAAATATTAAATGTTTGGTTTTAATTTAAAATGTTTGTAGTGAATTTTGTTGACCAAGTTGATTGTTAGATGTGTTTCTGAGATTAGATAAAGCCGATGAGAATCATCTTTATCTATTCTCACATACACATTTAAAATGTTTGTTGAGTTTGGAAATGTAGTCATCCTACATTCGGCCCTCCTACTTGTCGGCTGCCTCAGACGATCACTCATCTTCAGAAAGGTTTCTACATCGCTAAACTTCTTTCATACTCATCTTCATCATCGGAAAGGTTTCTACATCGCTTAACCTTGTACATCGTCATCGTTGTCTTCGGAATCATTTTCATAGCTGTCACTGTCATATTCATTTCGCCAGGGCTTCATAAAGTCTGCGGAGGACGAGGTAGAATTTGGTCCCTCGTGCACTCCCGTTTTACGAACTTCATATCAGTCGTTTCGCTTAACTTTAACAAGTTCATACGGGCCTAAGTATGACGGGTACAGCTTAGTTCCTGGTGCAAATTGAGTTTTCTTAATCGCAACCAGATCACCCAATTTGTATTGCGTAGCAGCTTTTCTCTTCCGGTTATAGCCTATTCGATTTTCTTCTTGTACCTTAGCGATTTGTTCTTTAGCTTGGCTTCGCATCTCTTTCCTTTTGTCATCGAATTCTTCGATAAATAGCTCTTCCATCAGTTGCTTAACTTCAATATTTTCGGTAAATTTCATACGAACTCCGAACATTAACTCAAATGAAGTTTTGTTTGTGCTTCGATTTATTGTTGAGTTCAAGATTCTTTGCAGACCTGGAACATGTTTGAACCACTTTTCAGGAGCATCAACTGACATTTTCTTCAACATTTCAACAATAGTCCTGTTGACTTTCTCCACCTGTCCATTTCCGCGAGCAACCCCTGTATTCACTAGCGAATGGTTAATCTTTCGTTCTTCGCAATACTCCTTAAATAAATTAGAGGTAAAGGCAGAACCTCTATCCGTGATGACTCTCACTGGATCACCAAAAGTTTCACTCTGGAACAACATCTTCTTGACAACTTCTTCAGCACCTGTAGACTTTACTGGAAATTTCCACGTAGACTTCGAAAAAGCATCGACGATGACCAACAAATGCTTGTTACTCTTTGCTGTACCAAGATGATCAAGATGATACGTATGGAGTGGAGTATCAAACTTCTCGATTGGGTTGAGTAAACACTCCTGCTTTCCACTCTTTCTCGCTCAAAGGATACACGGTATACAATTCGCAATTACCTGTTTAATTTTTGAAGACGTGTTTGGTATAAAAAAATCTTTCCTCGCCAAAACCTCGACCTTCCTTGCGTCCATGTGACCATGCTCATGTATGCCTCGCAGTACTTCTCTTTGTAGCTTCTTCGGAACAACCAGGGAGTAATCACCTTCATAAAATTTGTAAAGAACACCGTTGCGAATAACAAAACTTTCATGCTCTTGATGTTTCAAGATGTTTGCTATCAGCGAACAAAATTCATCCGTTTCTTGTGCTTTTCTAACACGATGCAAAACACCATCTTCTACCCTCATTATTGCCGGAAATCTACTAAGCGCGTCTACGTGCCTCTTCGATGTACCAGCTCTGTGAAGGACTTCGCAGTTAAAGTCTTGGAGAAATATCCCAAGAAACATTTTTAGCTGCTTAATTGCTTTAATGGCGCTTCCAGAGCAAATATTAGAGCTTGATTATTTTAGAAAGAGCTCTAGATGCACCCTTAGAGCAATTGTAGGGCTTGCATACAGCTAATTCATTGAGTTTGAGAGCACATTTTTGCTCGTAACCAGCTTTTTATCAGTGACGAGTGGCTTTGAAGCTCTTTAATATATTCATATGAAATCCTTAAAGGAGCACTTTTGACAGATTTTTGTTTGTATTAGTTTGTGAGATACAAATGATAAATAAATATAAAAGTAGCACAACAAAGTCCATGTGTGTAATGGTAGGAAGAGATAACTTCATTTATTGTGATGTCAACAAGCTAGTTACTATTTATTCCTAGAGAAATAATGTATCTAATTAATTTTTTTGCATTAACGTCATTGAATTTTAAGTGCGCGCTTAGTTTTTTCATAAATGTTTTGGAGGTACTTCGCAAAATTACAACGCGCTTTCCAAATTATGTATTTTAAGCTGTGAAATGTGAAAAAAAAATTAAATTGAACAATGTAAAAATTGGTTATATCGAAGCACGAAATAAAATGCTTTGTTTACATTGCAATCAATATCGTGTTTTATATTGAAGTGAAGGATTTAAATGTTTTTAAATGAATGAAAACAAATAAATCAAATAATTTTCATTTGTGTCGCCATGTTTTTTGTTATGGACAATATGTCTCTTTAATAGAGCTGCAATATCGCTTTGAAAGCAATGTTACAGTTTTCCATTCAGGGCTTTGTAGAAAATAGGGTGTTTTGAAAATTGAAAGCTAGAACACATAATTCTAAATTGTAGAAATAATTTTAAATTCAAAGAGTACCTACTTGCCATTGAAGTGAATAAAGTTTTATAAGCACCTTAAATTACTAAAGGAAGTACTTGTTCGACTAAGTCGTAGATTTAATTTTTTTAGGGAACTGCATAGTTAATATATTTTAATAAAAAAAATTGTCAATTCCGTGCTTAATTCGAATCTTAAGATTTCCCTTATAAATTGAAAGGAACTTATTTATTTTCCACTGTTTTAAGTTCTCCAGTTGAAATAATTTTTGTTTTAGTTTATAACACCCTATAATTTGATTGGGAGAATTTTATTGAATGAGGATAAGTATTTATTCAGCTCTATATGTGCATTATTGGAGCTCTATTGATGGATTTTTTTGACATCACATTTTGTGTGAGAATATTAGTAATTGAACTCTACAGCCGCTTTCAGTGTAGCTCTGTTAATGCAATTTTTTGACATTTTGAAAGATTATGCGTTAGTATTGTGCGCATGTGTTATTACCAGCTCTACAATGCCTCTATCTATGCTGATGTTTAGAGTTTGCTCGTTGCAAGATCTCATGAACTGTGTTAAGGAGCATATTTTGAAATCTGGAAGCGTTGTAAAGTTAATAGAGCTAAAAGTGTTCTAAAATTGCCAATATAGAACTTTATTTTGAAATATAATGTAGGGAGCTTTGAAATAATCTCTAACAGAGCTGTAGCTTTAGATTTCACTATCTAGGAGCTGTAGAAGAACAGTTTTGCTTCTATTAGCTCCAACGATGTTACTTGGGATTGCCCACCTGGCAACTCTCGTACATAGCTCCTTCTTCCTCATAGTAGCTGTAAACGCTTTAATGTCTGTAAATATTTTGAACGGTATCCCCAAAAGATACACCCTTAACTTCTGCAAACACTTAACAATTGCTAACACCTCTTGCTCATAGCTGGTAAAATTGCTTTCAGATTTTGACGACTCGTAACTGATGTGGAAAACAGGATGCATTTCATTATCATTGTGCCTTTGAAGTAAAACCCCTCCGTATCCAACCTTACTCGCGTCTGTATGAAGCTCCGTTTCTAACACTGGGTTGTAAACTTCAAAACTGGATCTTGACATAAAGCATCCTTCAAATTTCGGAAAGCTTCAACCTGACTTGGACCAAAACAAAATGGCGTATCTTTGCGTAATAAGTCCGACAAAGGTTTCGCAAGAACTGCATATCCAGCAATAAATCGCCTGAAAAAACCTGTCAGCCCCAGAAACGACTGAATTTTCTTCACTGTATCCGGCTTTGGAAAATATTGGACTGCATCAAGTTTTTCCTTCGATGGCTTCAATGACCCGTTCTCCACTACATGACCTAAAAACTCGATCTTCTCTGTGACGAATTTACACTTCTTCCAGTTAATAACAAGACCATTCTTAGCTGCTACTTCTAAAACTAATTTGAGTTTTTCAAGACATTCTTCACGACTTCCAGCTTGAACAACCAAATCATCAACGAAAATTTGTAACCACCCTGAACGCAGTAGCTTCTCAAATACCGTATTAACAAGTCTCTGAAAAATCGACGGCGAATTACAAAGACCAAAGGGTGCCTTAAGGAATTCATAATGCCCGCCCGGAGTTACAAATGCAGTATACTTCTGACTTTAATTTTCTATTGGCACATGGAAAGATCCATTTTTGAAATCCAAAACCACGAAAAACTTTCCCTCAACAAGGTCTTCTAGGATTTCTTCTATCAGTGGGAGTGGATGACAATCTTTTATAATTTTCGTATTAAGTAGTCTATAATCAACGCATATAATATTGGTTCCATCTTTTTTCTTTACTATCGGACTTGAATAGTCAGACTTGAATAGTCAGAATAACTATGTCGAATAATACCTTCTGCTAGCCATGTATTTATCTGCTTCTTTACATCTTCCTTTTCTTGTGGCGCTAATCTTCTTGGCTTCTGATACACTTTACGATCACCGGATAACACAATTCGCATTTCTACTTCACACTTTTCTGGTTTTCTTGGCTCATAGTTACATACTTAATCTTTAATCTAATTCTGAATTTGTGGATCGGATATGAGATACTTTTGTGTCTAGGATTGAATTTAAGTCACTCTTTTATAATAATTCATCTACTTGCATTTTCGAAATATTGTTTTCTTCTAAACTAACTGCTTTCGGAATTTTAGTAACAAAAATATTACCGCTCTCAATACTGACTTTCGAAACGCTTAGGAAGTTTTTTCCTAGAATCATACAGTCTGTCATCGAATCGAATGAAATAACAATCATTTCCGATTGAAACATCCATCAAGCAAGATCCATGAGTACGGTTTGAATTACCATCCCCAAATCCCGTCAAAATTTGTCCAACCCCATCGACAACAACAGCGCCAGCCCTTCTCCAAACACTCTCTTGTACCAAAGATACATCGGCTCGCGTATCCACCAACACATCGTACACCTCTCCAGCCAACGTAAGTTTAACAGAACAGTCTAGTCTGTTAATTCTTTTCACATTTTGGTTTGTATTCTTTGCTTCTTTGATCGGACAATTTGCAGATATATGACCAAATTCACTACATCAAAAACACCTTGCTCCCTTGCTCTTGTTTGGACACACACCTTGTGTATGAGAGAGAGAAACACAGTTTGTACACCGTTTTTGGGTCACAACATTTTTAGACGTGCCTGAAAAATTTGCCTTAGCATATTGTGAATTGTTTTGGGTCGGGTTTCTATAATTGCTCGTACTAGCTTTTTGATGACCTTTAATTGTTTCATACACCAAAAACTTCTTTTTCAGCTCATCTAGAGTTGTTGCTTCATACAACACCGTTTTATTCAGAGGGCTATCTGAAATACCTTGAATAACATAGGCTTTTAAAGATGCGTCATCAAAATTTCCCTTCATAGCAATTTGTTTCATTAAATAAATTTATTCTAAGAAAGATTCATCATACTTTTTCTTCCTAGACTGAAGCTCATTGTGAAGACTTATACAAGAAGGCACATTATTAAACTCGTTCAGTAGAAACTGCTTCAAATCATCCCAACTGCAAATACCGCTTTTGGATTCAATTGCCAGTTTGGCAGCTCCTTTTAGTAAACGCCTCGCGTATAGATATTTTTGTATGGGATTCCATTTACACACTGTAGCTCTGTCCTCAATATCTTTCAACCATAGAACTACATTTTTCCCAGATTCACCTGAAAATTTATCTAAAGATTCTTCTACATCCCTAAATACAAAATGATTGGTTTCCGACATCTCTCTTAGATTTAAGTTAACTTTATCCTTATCACCTTCACCAGCTTCGTTATTATCAACTAAATTATTATCTATATCTTTTTTCGTTCCCTCTTTGTTAATTTCTTCCATAAAACTACCTACTGACTTTCCTTCATTCAATATAGCATTAAATAATCTCTTTGCTAATTCGATTTTTAAATTATATCGATATGGTAACTTGTTTTCTTTTGAAACTGTTTGTAAATGTTTTGTTGTTAATTTATTTAAATCGTCAATTCGGAAATTTAAACCTTCCTCCCCATCATAACACTCGTACGATCTTAGGAAAAAATTTTTTATTCGGTTTCAAAGTTCTTTTCTTAACTCTGTTCTGATTTTTATTCGAAAAAAAACACAATTAGCATGAAACTCATCATCATCGTCGGCTCGACAACCGGGGTCCGGTCCTGGCCTCCTTCAACAAGTCTCTCCACCCATCCCGGTCTCGAGCCGCCGCCATCCAGTTGCGCACCCCAAAGCTCCGGGCGTCCTGGTCTACGCCATCTCTCCAGCGCAAGCATGGTCTACCACGCTGTCGTCTACCATAGAATGTACCACAAAGAACTTTCCGAGCAGGTTCCTCTTCGCTCATGCGAGCTAGGTGCCCTGCCCACCGGAGTCTACCGAGCTTAATTTTTGTCACGATGTCTGCTTCAAGGTAGATTGCGTACAATTCATGATTGTACCGTCTCCGGAATCGTCCTTCCTCACATATGGGGCCAACAATTCTCCTTAAAACTTTTCTCTCGAACGCGGCTAAGAGGTCGGAGTGCCTTTTGCTAAGCACCCAAGTCTCGGATCCATATGTGAGTACTGGCAGGACCATGGTCCTGTACAGCAGCAGTTTTGAAGTTATGGTGAGATTTCTGGATTTGAAGAGCTTTGACAGACTATAGTAGGCTCTGTTGGATTTGAGAAGCCGCCCGCGTATTTCTTCTTCTATATTGTTATCGGCTGCTACTATTGACCCAAGGTATTTAAAGGATTACACCACTTCAAATTCGTGCTCCGCTACCTTGATTGTTTGACCAACTGTTCCTCTCGCATTCGACGCCACCATGTACTTTGTTTTACCTTCACTAATGTGCAGCCCCAGATTTTGTGCCGCCTGCTCGATCTGGATGAAGGAATCATGTACAGCTTGCTCGGTTCTTCCGATGATGTCGATGTCGTCTGCGTAAGCCAGTATCTGGCTGGACCTGTTGACGATGGTCCCTCTTGTTGCCGTGCCCGAGTCACGGATTGCTTTCTCCAACGCCAGGTTGAAAAGGAGGCAGGCCAAACCATCCCCTTGTCGGAGTCCATTAAAGATGTTGATTGGTTTGGATAGCAATCCGGCTATTTTTACTTGGCTTGTTACGTTGGTCATGGTCAACCTACATAGTCGTGTCAATTTATTTGGGATGCCGAATTCTCTCATGGCTTTGTAAAGTTCTACCCTGGCTATGCTATCGTAGGCGGCCTTAAAGTCTATAAACAGGTGGTATGTTGGGATGTTAAATTCTAGACATTTTTCCATCGCCTGCCTAAGGGTAAAGATCTGATCAGTTGTTGATTTGCCTGGAATGAAACCACACTGATATTGTCCGATGATGGTTTTAGCGTATGGGGTTATCCGGTCTTGTAGGATAGAGGAGAGTATCTTATAGGCGGTACTCAACAACGTGATACCTCTATAATTGCTGCACGTTGTGACATCTCCCTTCTTATGTATGGGGCAAATTATACCTTTTCGCCAGTCTTCTGGAATTTCTTCATGCTCCCACACGTGCACTATAATCTCATGAATTGCTTGACGTAAAGCTGGCCCACCGTGTTGAAATAGTTCGGCTGGTATACCATCGGCTCCCGGGGCTTTGTTTTTCTTTAGCCGGCCTATAGCCTTCTCAACCTCTTCTATGCTTGGTGGCGGCAACATAGGGTACTCTTCTTGAAGTAGTGGAGCCTCCACTTCTGCAGTGAGCTGACCATTTAGCAATTCATTGAAGTACACTTCCCATCGCTCCAGTATGCTTTGAGGATCGGTGATCAGATTTCCCTCTCCGTCCTTGCAGTATGTGCAGCGTGGTGTGTACTGCGTCATGTTTCGGACGGATTGGTAGAACTTCCGCGCCTGGTGCGGACCTCGCTCTTGGCTTTTCTCTATTTCACAGATTATGTTCTTCTCCCAGGCTGATTTTTTCTGTCTGTGAAGCCGTTTTTCAATTCTTCTGAGCTCTTTATATTCGTCTTCGTGTGCCCGCGTTCTATGAGATTGTTGCATTGCTCGGTACGCAACATTCTTACGTTCAGTCGCTAGCTTGCATTCATCATCAAACCAGTCGTTCCGATTTCTACGACTGCTGCCTAAGATGGAGTTGGCAGTACTAATGACAGTATTCTTAAGGCGTGTCCACTTCTCATCTACGCCCAGCATACTGGCTCCAGGACTTACTCTACCCAGTTCTAGGGCGAGTCCTAACGCATTACCAAAGGTGTTACTGGTGTTTTCATTGCGCAGAGCAGCCGTGTTGATTCGAACCTGATCGGCGGATGCAATACGTCTTCGCAAGGCAATCCGCCCTCGGAAAACTATACCAACAAGATAGTGATCCGAGTCGATATTGGCACCTCGGTACGTTCGTACCATCATCAAGTTCGAGTAGTGGCGACGGTCTATCAACACGTGGTCATTTGGTTACGAGTGACTCCATCAGGTGATACCCAGGTGGCTTTGTAGATATCTTTACGCGGGAACCTGGTACTCGCAACGACCATGTTTTTCGATGCTGCCAATTCTAAGACTCGAAGTCCATTGTCATTAGTGTTCTCATGCAAACTATGGGTGCCTGCGTAATGCCTGAATACCGGCTCCCGACCTATTTTTGCATTCAAATCCCCAAGGATGATTTTTACGTCATACCTTGGACAGGCATTGAGGGCCCTCTCGACTTGTTCGTAGTAAGTCTCTTTTTCTTCGTCTGAGGACTCCTCCGTAGGTCCGTGAACGTTAATGAGGCTGATGTTCTTAAATTTGCCTCGCACGCGAAGGGTGCATAGCCTTACATAATTGGATTCGGTTGGTTTTCAGCCTATAAGCCACTATAACATAACGTCATCGAGGTCGATTTCAAAGCAACGGTAGTTGCGACCGAAAAGTATAAACAAATTTCTTTCGCACTCACGACAACCGCTTTAAAAAG
Source organism: Leucozona laternaria (assembly GCA_932273885.2). Lineage (NCBI taxonomy): Eukaryota > Metazoa > Arthropoda > Insecta > Diptera > Syrphidae > Leucozona > Leucozona laternaria. The sequence goes on along the minus strand of OW026366.1, from coordinate 98,811,059 downwards.
TATATGATTGAATTTTCATACTTTTCGGTCGCAACTACCGTTGCTTTGCAATCGACTTCGACGAAGTGGTGTTGGTGTGGTTTGGCTTCTTGGGAATGATGAAAGGTTGATGGGTCGTTTTGAGTGCGAGTATATTAAAAAAAGTGAATATGAACGTGGCATACTCGTTATATTCAGATTTTGTCGACACTATTCTCATTCCCAAATAACGGATGGTGCGACCGAAAACGACGGCTTTGGGTTGTTAATTCAGCCAGTCATAATTTTTGGTAGTAAAGACGACATTATTATACAAAAACAATATCTGAAGGACTTGAAGTATATATTACGTGCATAGAAGAAAAAATCCACAGTCCATTGCAGTTTTCCAACAAGTTTGGTTTACCAACATACGTCTTAATTTTTAAATAATTTTGTGTTTTAGAAATTTTGTATACCTAAACCTATAACACTTGCGATTTAAAGTAAAATATTAAACATTTTGGAAATTAATTAATTTCTACATCATTTAAATTTCGGTGAGTACCTACCTACACATATAATTTGAAAAACAGCATAAGTCGATTGATATCGTAATTGAGTTGATTACGCCAATTTGTTTAGTGCGTATTTTTTGGATAAAAATTACCCCAGAGTCAAAGTTTTGCTCGAACAAGAAAAAATTGAATATTTGGTAACCGTGCAAATATATCAAATTTTTTGAAATGCAGTTTTAAAGCCTAGCATTTCTACAAGAGAACAAGATTAAAATTAAGTCTCTAGCAATAGTGTCGACAGAGATATTGACGTTTACACAAGTCAGGGTACTCCAAAATTAGTCATTTTTTGAATCGTCAAAAACTGGTGTCAAAGTTCAAAATCCGACTATACTATGGAACATTTTTTTTTCTTGGAATATGACCAAAAATCGACCCCTAAAGTATGGCACACGATGCCATATTCTAAGACTCGAAGTCCATTGTCATTAGTGTTCTCATGCAAACTATGGGTGCCTGCGTAATGCCTGAATACCGGCTCCCGACCTATTTTTGCATTCAAATCCCCAAGGATGATTTTTACGTCATACCTTGGACAGGCATTGAGGGCCCTCTCGACTTGTTCGTAGTAAGTCTCTTTTTCTTCGTCTGAGGACTCCTCCGTAGGTCCGTGAACGTTAATGAGGCTGATGTTCTTAAATTTGCCTCGCACGCGAAGGGTGCATAGCCTTACATAATTGGATTCGGTTGGTTTTCAGCCTATAAGCCACTATAACATAACGTCATCGAGGTCGATTTCAAAGCAACGGTAGTTGCGACCGAAAAGTATAAACAAATTTCTTTCGCACTCACGACAACCGCTTTAAAAAGTATATGATTGAATTTTCATACTTTTCGGTCGCAACTACCGTTGCTTTGCAATCGACTTCGACGAAGTGGTGTTGGTGTGGTTTGGCTTCTTGGGAATGATGAAAGGTTGATGGGTCGTTTTGAGTGCGAGTATATTAAAAAAAGTGAATATGAACGTGGCATACTCGTTATATTCAGATTTTGTCGACACTATTCTCATTCCCAAATAACGGATGGTGCGACCGAAAACGACGGCTTTGGGTTGTTAATTCAGCCAGTCATAATTTTTGGTAGTAAAGACGACATTATTATACAAAAACAATATCTGAAGGACTTGAAGTATATATTACGTGCATAGAAGAAAAAATCCACAGTCCATTGCAGTTTTCCAACAAGTTTGGTTTACCAACATACGTCTTAATTTTTAAATAATTTTGTGTTTTAGAAATTTTGTATACCTAAACCTATAACACTTGCGATTTAAAGTAAAATATTAAACATTTTGGAAATTAATTAATTTCTACATCATTTAAATTTCGGTGAGTACCTACCTACACATATAATTTGAAAAACAGCATAAGTCGATTGATATCGTAATTGAGTTGATTACGCCAATTTGTTTAGTGCGTATTTTTTGGATAAAAATTACCCCAGAGTCAAAGTTTTGCTCGAACAAGAAAAAATTGAATATTTGGTAACCGTGCAAATATATCAAATTTTTTGAAATGCAGTTTTAAAGCCTAGCATTTCTACAAGAGAACAAGATTAAAATTAAGTCTCTAGCAATAGTGTCGACAGAGATATTGACGTTTACACAAGTCAGGGTACTCCAAAATTAGTCATTTTTTGAATCGTCAAAAACTGGTGTCAAAGTTCAAAATCCGACTATACTATGGAACATTTTTTTTTCTTGGAATATGACCAAAAATCGACCCCTAAAGTATGGCACACGAATTACCAGACACGCTGTATAAGATTGTGACTAAAAAAATTATTTTACTACTATGTACTTTAATTGCAAATTCCAATTATTATTTTCTTTGTATGCTTATATTATGCTTTTCCATGCTTATATTATTTCATTTTACCTGTTCCCAGATTTAACAAAAAAACTTTTTATATCGTCTACACTGCGAAATAATGCTATGTTAGTAGGTATTTAAATTCAAAAGTTTCACCGTTGTTTTTTTCAAACCGATAACATTAGATAATTTCAATTCACTAAATTTTTTGACGTTCGTTATTCAATTTCATACTTTTCAAGTTTTCGATTACGAATAATTTTAGGTTGAATTTAATTAATATGTATGTATGTCTTTTTCTGTAAACAGATTGGTAATAATTCAGTTTTTCTTGCGTTTCTGTAGTTTGCACTTAATCTAGAATAATAAAATGCACGACTGGGTCGCACGAACTTGATCCTATATGCAAAGAGTCTGTTTAAAAATAGTACCTATAATTTAAGATTTAAAAATATACCTGTTAAATAACTTTGTCTCAAAAAATTAAATTAAATGCCATTTGATTTGTCAAAAAACCCTTAAATTGCTCTGTATAAATTTTCAAAAAATGACTTAGGCTGTTTCACCTTTCTGCAAAAAGCACTTTAATGGTTGGAAATAAGGTATAATGTTAAAATAATTTCAGACGAAAAAGTCATCATGTCTGAAGGACCAACTAGAGACAGAGATAAAGGGAGGAAATGGGAATCCGGTGCATTAAAAAGAAAAAAAAGGCCGAAACTGATTTATCCAACCAAGCTCTGAGTTCCAGTATGATGAAATTTCTCAAGAAACCTTCTTCGAGTGTCACTGCTTCAGAGACATCTGATGAAACTTTAGTTTTTGTGCCAGCTTTAGATTCAAATGAATCTTTTATTCAAAGTTCTAATACAGTTTTACCTGCAACATTGGGCGAATCTGCTACCATCCAAATGTCTGAACCCGATAAAGAACTCGAAAATGAAGCGCTGTGTGACTCAGAAAATCAAGTGCAAGAAATTAATTTAAGAGAGTTGTTGTTGCACCGCTGAAAAAGTTTCCCAAATTATAAATATCGAGTCCAAGTCTTTACAAAACCAAATTAAAGAATCTTCTTGGAAATTGTTCGATTTTATTTTCTATAAAAAAAAGTATAATTTAACTATAATGCTTTTTACGCATTGAAATGTATTAACTTACAAATTGGTATTTTGAAAAACGCCATGAACAAAATTATATATATAATATTTTTTTAAATAGGTATATTACTGCTCAACTGAATATTTGAAATTAAAATGAAAATTACTTTGAAAAGATTTGACAAATGTATAAATAAAAATCAAGGAAAAAAGGATTAATTAAAATATGTATATTGATTTTAGAATAAGGTAGAAATTAAAATTCAAAAGCTAAAAATTTAGATTACAAAACAAGTGGCTTGATGACATTCCGGGTGCCGTCTGAAAACTACGATGAAGACTTAAGATCCAGAACAGCAAGCCTTCCTACTGACCTTTTAAATTTGATTGAACCATTAGGCAATTTGACATCAGCAATACTTACAATTTTATCTGGCCCTGGGTAAATCTTTATAACACGTCCCAATTGCCAAACTGATCGAACCTCATTCGGCTCAACAAGGACAACTATGTCATTGACTTCAACTTGTTTAGTATTTTTGTTTAGTATCTTGTGATATCTGGCAAATATTCTTTATACCACCGCTTGACTAGTTGCGACATCAAGTGTTGTGATCTTTTACTGTAGAGTTTACTACATAAATCGTTTTCTGAAAAAACTCCAGGAGCGGTTATATCCTTATCGTCCTCTCCAAAAAGCATCATATTTGGAGTAAGTGGCTTCGGATCTTCAGGGTCTACTGGAAGATGTGTCAATGGGCGACGATTAATTTGGACTTGAGCTTCCAATAAAGCGTTTCGCAACACGTCTTCGCGGGGAATCATATCTCTCAAAATAAAATTGATACTCTTCTTGATTGATTGAATAATAAAAAATAAAAACGAGTAACTACTCGGTTGATGACAAAACGCCGAACGGCCATCGTACATTGATCCAGGCTGAGATCGTTAAGTAGCTCAATTTGTACAGCTCTGAAGGTGAGACACGTAAAAATCATATCGTATCTTTTCACTGCACCACGGCCAAACTTAACCAAAAGAGGACCAAAACAATCGACACCGACATGAGTGAATGGTCTTGAATCAAATGCCAGACGATCTTCCGGCAACTGACCCATGAGTGGCATGACAGGCTTAGCTTTGAGGCGCTTGCACTCAAAGCATTTAGACCTTACTCTATCAACAGCTCTCCGAACACAAATAATCCATGCACGTTCGCGAATGTCTGATATTACAGTCAATGTTCCTAGGTGAAAGTTTTTTTCATGGTGATGTTGAATAAGTAAATCAACCAACGGATGATTTTTTGGAAGTATAGCAGGATTTCGTGCGGCATACGATAGGTTAGCCTTTTGAGCTCGGGAGCTCATCCTAATTGTTCCATCTTTGTCTAAAAATGGTGATAAACTTAAAATGGAGCTGGAAGAACTTACACATCCGTTCTTTTGAAGGCATATCAAATCATCACGAAAAACCTCAGATTGAATTTTACGGAAAAGCCAATTTTCAGCACGTGAATACTCATTTGGTGTTAAAAAACTTTCTTTTTCTGTCGGCAGGCTCCAAATAATATCCTTGAATCGCAACAAAAATCCTATTGCTCGTACCGAAGAAGTCCACCTTGCTTTAAACCTAGCGCTCAGGTTATTGTAAGCATCAAAAGAAGCCAATGCATGCTTTGAATGTAGTAAAACTTTTGTTGTATCAGAGTTAATTAAATCCAAATTGGGGTTAACTTGTTTTATGGGCCATTCAGAAAACGGAAGTTTGAGAAAATCCGAACCTTGAAACCATCTTGCCTGTTGATTTCCCATAGAATCGTCAAACCATTTAGTTCCGTCATCAGCAACATTGTCATTTGAACCAATGTGAAACCACTGACGAGGGGAAGTTGAATCAAGAATCTCTCCAATCCGAGAAGCAACAAATGATGGGAACTTATAATGGGTTGAGTTAATCCAAGAAAGTACAGTATTTGAATCTGATAAATAAATCTCTTCATCAATTTTTACTGTATGAAACTTCTTTATTGTAGCCGCCAGGCGAATTCCAAGTACCGCAGCTTGTAGCTCTAAGCGGGGTACTGAAAGTTGTTTTACAGGAGCAACTTTTGCTTTGGCCATTACTTGAGAAACCTGTATTTCACCATGGTGTTCGAATCGAAGATAGGCTACTGCAACAAACGCTTTTTCGGAAGCATCAACAAAAGTTATAAGGCTTACCTTGCAATCATCAGGATTCCACGAGACATAACGGCGTGGAATTCTGACTTTCTCAATGTTCTTTAGCTCTTTGATGAAAGATAGCCAATTTATCTGCAACTCGGATGAAACGGGCTCATCCCAGTCAAAACCCTTTCGCCACACGTCTTGAAGAATGATCCTACCTTGGATGATGTAGAGCGAGATGATTCCCAATGGATCGAATATTCGCATGACAGCTCGGAGCATACGTCTTTTAGAAATAGAAGTGTTCTTTGTCAACATTTCTAGTAAATCTTCATCTTCAGCAAGTTTGTATGAAAAGCAATCGGATGATGGATGCCAATACATTCCCAAAACTTTGGCAACATAGCCCTCGCATTCGTTTGGATCAATACTGACTAATTTAGTATTTACATGACTCTCCGGCATTTGATTAAGAAGCTCACGACTGTTGGATTGCAAGGACACCAGATCAAAGTTCATAGAATTGCAGATACGAATTGCATCTCTGGTTACTGAAACTGCTTCTTCTACGGAGTCATGGCTCTTAAAGTAATCATCAACGTATGTTCTTTTTGTAATTCCATCCACAGCTTTTGGGCTTTCATCTTTAAACAAATTGGCGTGATGATTTTTAACAAATTGTGCGCACGTTGGTGAACACCTGGGTCCAAACATCATTACTTGCATAATGAAGATAGTAGGTTTGCGTGAACTGTCACCATCTCTCCATAAAAATCTTTGACATGGCTGGTCCTCTTCTTTGATACTGATTTGATGGAACATTTCTTTCACGTCAGCATTCACACCAATTTCTCGTTTTCCAAATTTAAACAGACCAGCGTGCAACGGCACGAGATTGTCAGGTCCCTTCAAAAGAAATGTGTTAAGTGAAACACCATTGACTTTAGCAGCTACATCAATAACACATCTTGGTTTGATTGAAACCTTGTTTGTATTCTCGACGATGAAAGTTGGAGAATACCAGATTCTTGGCCAATTTTTGCACAGTTCTTCTTGGGATGCGATTCTAGCATACCCTTTTTCCAACAAACCACGAACATAATTATTTTTCCATTCAAGAAGATGTGGTTTCTTTCGCAGGGATTTCTCTAGTCCATCGGGTAGCTATCAGGAAGTTCAATATCTTCAGCGCTCAATAGTAGACCGATTTCATATTGTTGACCCACCAACTTCAGAGAACGTTCCATAATGTCATTTGCCCGCACGACTCCTCGACTAATTAAATCGGATCTTGGAGGCATCACTCCAAACTCTTTAGTGGTAAAATGACGCTTAACGATTTCATGTAAATCCTCTTCCTGTTTAATAGCGTCATGAAACAAGAACTTTATGGTAGGTCACCATCTCTCCATAAAAATCTTTGACATGGCTGGTCCTCTTCTCTGATCCTGATTTGATGGAACATTTCTTTCACGTCAGCATTCACAACAATTTTTCGTTCTCGAAATTTAAACAGACCAGCGTGCAACGGCACGAGATTGTCAGGTCCCTTCAAAAGAAATGTGTTAAGTGAAACACCATTGACTTTAGCAGCTACATCAGCAACACATCTTGGTTTGATTGAAACCTTGTTTGTATTCTCGACGATGAAAGTTGGAGAATACCAGATTCTTGGCCAATTTTTGCACAGTTCTTCTTGGGATGCGATTCTAGCATACCCTTTTTCCAACAAACCACGAACATAATTATTTTTCCATTCAAGAAGATGTGGTTTCTTTCGCAGGGATTTCTCTAGTCCAACAAGTCTATTGAGAGCCATCGGGTAGCTATCAGGAAGTTCAATATCTTCAGCGCTCCATAGTAGACCGATTTCATATTGTTGACCCACCAACTTCAGAGAACGTTCCATAATGTCATTTGCCCGCACGACTTCTCGACTAATTAAATCGGATCTTGGAGGCATGACTCCAAACTCTTTAGTGGTAAAATGACGCTTAACGATTTCATGTAAATCCTCTTCCTGTTTAATAGCGTCATGAAACAAGAACTTTATGGTAGGTCTGGATACTTGATGCACACTAGAAACATGTGAGGTTGTTACTGAATTACCACTACCATAAACAATCCATCCAAGAAGAGTTTTAATGGCGCAAGGTTCTTCATCTTTACCATGACGTTGACCGTGACTCCAATGGAATTTCGCTTGATCTAGTCCAACCAAAATCTTAGGCTTAGCATCGACCAGATCGACCAATGGAAGTCCTCGAAGATGAGGATAAATATTCTTCAGCTTAGACACATCAACTGATTGACTGGGTAGGTCCAAATCTTTGACGGTGTACACGTTTTTCAGAAAATGTTGCTTCGGTTTGTTGATACTAGATACTTTGAAGATAGAGTTGATGTATACGACGAAAAAAAGTGGGCCAAGTACAGAACCTTTAGGAACACCTACATCTTGGCAGTCTTTTAAGTCACTCAGGACACCATTTACCTGAACATACTGTTTTCTTCCACTAAGATAGCTTGCAGCCCATTTTTGCGAAATGCCTCTAAAACCCATTTGAAATAATTTACTCAATAGTACTGAGTGGTTAACTAAGTCAAAGGCTTTAGTTAGATCAAGAAAAACTCCAGCCGATTTCTTCTTTTTATCTAACGAGCTATAAACTTTGACGAGAAAACTTTCCATAGCATCTTCCGTAGATTTCCCTACTCGAAAGACAAATTGTGATGCATCAAGAAACTTTGCTTTATCTAAAAATTCTAACATTCTTGATTTAATGGCTTTTTCAAGAATTTTTGCGAAAACGGAAAGCAGGGAAATCGGTCGGTAGTTGTTAGGATCCTTTGCATCACCTTTTTTATGAACTGGAGTAACAATAGCTGTTTTGAGGCATGATGGGAACTCGCCTTGTTCAAAACTCTTATTTACAAGGGTAGTAATGGGAGCCGATATATATTTTCCGATTTTTTTTAATACAATTCCACTTATTCCATCATTTCCACAGGAGTTTGTTTGTTTTAGGTTATTTATAATTGAAAGCACTTCTGCTTCGTCAACTGGGCTAAGAAAGAAGGACGAGGGATTATATGTTTCTCTCGTTGAATTAATATTACGATCAAACTGACTATTAGGTTTGTGTAAAAGAGGAGCTTGTGTGAAAAATCTATTAAATTCATTTCCTATTTCAGCTTTATCCGTGGCGTTAGTGTATTCATCAATCTTAAGAATTTTGATTTCTTCGTTTTTACCTACCTTTCCTAGTATATTATTTACCAATTGCCATTGTTTTCGAGCACTAAAGCGATATTCATGAAATTTAGATTGATAATAACTTATTTTTTGGTTTTCTATTAACTTCCGTACGTTATTTTCCAATCTATGATATACGTTTTTGATTTCAGGTGTATGTATACATCTTTTATTTCTGGAATAAAATATATTTTTTTGTCTTATTTTGGAGCAAATATCATCTGTCATCCATGGTTTGATTTTCTTATCCCTGGATTTCACCTTTCTCTTTTTATTATCATTAATATGCTGTGCTATTGACTCCAGAAAAGATGAAAAGGAATGAGACACATTGTTAATCAATAATGCTCTATTCCAGTCCTCCTGCTCAAGAGCACGGAAAAGCCTTTCATAGTTAATTTCAAAAAGGTCTTTATCTCTCTGAAGCCTTTCATTCCTCTCTACCGCCACTGTATCTAGGAGGCATAATCCAGTGGTAAAATGATCAGTAATATCAAGCTCCAAAACAAATGGAAATAAATTTAAGAATTGTCTAGATTTGAGAAACACATGATCAATACAAGTTTTTGATCGTTCTGTTACTCTAGTGGGAACATTGACTAGAGATCGGAAACCCATTGACGACAGCTGCAAAACATAATCGTCACTTTCTGGAGGAAAATCAAGAATGTTTATATTTAAGTCACCCATCAAACACACATTCTTGCATTTGGTTGTACTAAGTAGCCTATTTAGTTCATCGTAAAAGATATCCAGATCAACAAATTGCAATCGATATGTACATAAAAAAACAAATAAATAATTTTCCTATTTTCACTTGTAAACTTACGCAGTCGGCCCTCTCAAAATTTGTGACAGAAACATCAACTTCAATTTCTTTTTTATAAAGGGTTTTCCAATAAGAGGTGTTATTTTGATATTCAAAGAAAAATGGCATTTTTTGAGATAAATGATCGGATGTTTATTTCATTATAAAGAGGAAGGTATGCCGTTAATAATGGAACACAACATCAGCCAAATGGCCGCCACGACCACGCTTACAGGACCATATCCTTTTCATGAAATTTTCCATAACCAAATCGCAAAGTGGCTGCCCTATGTCCTCGATAGCCTCACGAATTCCATCTTTGAGGTCTTGAATCGACGCTGGGGTGTTGGCGTAGACCTTATCTTTCACGTGGCCCCAAAGGAAGAAGTCGCAAGGTGTTAAATCACAAGATCTCGGTGGCCAATTGTGATCACCTCTTCGAGAGATAACACGGTCCGGAAACTTTTCCCGTAAAAGATCGATGGTTTCATTGCTTGTGTGGCACGTAGCGCCGTCTTGTTGAAAGTAAACGTTTTCCAGATCAATACCATCCAATTCCGGCCATAAAAAATCATTAATCATCTCTCGATAGCGCAATCCATTGACCGTAACTGTTGCTCCAGCCTCATTTTCGAAAAAGTAAGGTCCAATGACCCCGCCGGACCATAAACCGCACCAAACAGTCACGCGTTGAGGATGGAAAGGCTTTTCAACAATAACTCTTGGATTTTCCGAGCCCCAGATGCGACAGTTTTGCTTGTTGACGTAGCCTCCGAGGTGGAAATGGGCCTCATCAGTCAAGATGATTTTTCGACGAAATTCCGGATCATTTTCATGCATTTCAAGGACCCAATCAGCAAAGACACGACGTTGTTGATGATCAGCCGGCTTGAGTTCTTGTGTTAACTGAACTTTATAAGCCAAGTCTTTATGCAAAATACGGTGTAATGACGTTTGTGGAATGCCTAATTCCAAAGAACGACGAGGAATGGACAAACCTGGGTTTTCTTCAACACTTTGGGCTACAACAGCAATATTCTCAGTTGTCCTTGAGCGACGTGCACGGGTTTTATTCTTCACATCACTAACTTGTCCCAACAGCTCGAATTTGTCCACCAATTTCTGTATTGCGGTCCGACAAGGTGCTTCACGACGACCCAAAAATGTTTTAGTTTTACGAACCGTCTCTGCCAAATTTTCACCATTTTTATAGTGAATTTTAATAATTTCAATGCGTTGTTGAAGCGTGTATCGTTCCATTTTTATTAATGGCGTAGTTTCTACTTGTCAAATGTCAAAAAATGACAGCTTCAAAAGTGACAGCTACCGAAATAGCGGGCTATTCAAAATAACACCTCTTATTGGAAAACCCTTTAGAATACAGCAACACCACCCGCTTGGTAAGTTTCATTACAGTTTGCGATTAATATATAGCCCGGAATGTTAAAATTTGCCAATTCGTGATTAAAAACCCAAATTTCCGTCAAAACTATGATTTGGGGTAGGCGATTTGTACAAGTAGCCATGTAAGAACAGAACTTATCAAAATTTTTTCTTAAACTTCGTATGTTTTGATGGACTACAGTAAAATCTGTATGCGAAAAATTCAAATTATTACCAATAAATATGTTCTCTATGTTATTGTTTTCAAATATCTCAAACATTGCAAACAAGAGGAGAAAAAATTAAAATAAACAATAATTTTCAAATACACTTTACAAAATATGTAGATATGTACCTACATGCATTTTAAAATAAAATAAGAGAAAAAAAGAAAAGCAAATACAAAACCAGTTAAAACTATGTATAGTCGTAACAATAATGACATAAATGTATGAATAAATATGTTAAAATAATTAATTTTATCATGAAAATACAAATAAAATATAATATAGAATTAATTTTAAAAGAAATAAATACTTTTGTTATTTTAAATATATGTAAATTCATTTAAGTGTGCGGAACTGCATATGTCAACAATTGTTCATAACTTTCAATTAATATACCTCTTGCATTAGCTGATTGTCTTACGTAAATTGAGCCAGATTTTGTGTATGCAGAGAATAATAGTTTTTTTTTTTAGTTGAATTGCTTGTTGTAAAATAGTGCGATTTCTTTTTGTCAAGCTCTCATTTAGGTAGATGATAATATTATTAGCATTTGAGTGTGATCTAATCATACTAAGTTCAAGTTGTTTGTTGTTTTCTCTGCGGTAGGAAGTTGCTGCGCTCAGAAACGTAATCTTGTCATGTACAGAGTTGAATTTTATTATAATGGGAGCATGATCTGTATTTGAGTGCTTTGGTCGAAAGATAGACTTCAGAATAGGTGTCACACAACCAACACCCCTGCAGAGATGTTCAAAACAAGCAATTAGACTTTCGTTGGGTATGACAGGAACACCAAATAAAACAGCATCAGATGCAATCTCTTAACGTTCGATCACGTCAAGTTGTTTTTGAAGAGAATGAAAGTCTTCCTGTAGAGAGGGGGGCGGGTGTTGTTCGTTTTTCGTTTCCAGATCTTCGACTCTCTTTGTAATTAGATTCACTGATGATTGGAGTTGATTTAGTTGTTCTGTGTAATTATGTTCTAGTTCTTCTATTTTTGTTACAAGTTCAGTACGTAAGCTTGCAATTTCCGATGTAAGATGACACTTTATCGTTGCACTGAGTTTATTTAGGCGATCATCTAGACATTTGCTAGTGAGAGGGGTTTTTGCCATTTGAGAGATAGAAGATAGTGGCGAAGAGGAAGAGTTAGTTAAACTTCTTAGACCCGCACTCATAAGGGAACGATGGATTGCAACACTAAGAGCACACTTTAAGTTAATATACATATATGTTTCTGCTGTCAAATAGATTTTTGGCGGAAAATTATAAGAATTATTTCACTTTTTTAACAGCAATTAATTCTTTATATTTTATGTTTTACAAACTAATATGATGTAGTACTTTGCTTTGGAAACACTTAAGTTGTTAATAATTTTTTGGTCAAGATATTTACTTTATGATAATGATTTTTTTCCGGAACGACTTAAAGAGCGTGTGGTTCGGCTGTTAGTTTGAAACACATCAATTTAGAACCTTCCAGGCCAAGCTCATCAAATAATTCCTTTTCGAGCATGGTCAACGATGAACCATCATCAAGAAAGGCAAACGTGTCAACAAAACTGTTTTCTCGTCCATGAAGTCTCATTGGCATAATCTTGAACATCACTGAAGAATTAGTGCCAATATGAGAAGAATAAACATATGGCTCAGGAACAAACGGCGCTGCAGCTGTGCTTCGCACCGAATCAGAAATCCTTGACTGATGCAACAAGGGATGATGATGACCAGAACATCCATTTGTACCACAGTTTCTCTTCTTAGCGCAAGCTTTCCAGTCATGTTTAGACGAGTCCAAACGAGTGAAGCAAATTGAATCCTCTTTTACATAAGAAAGCCTTTGTTCTGCTGACAATGCTTTGAAACTAGCACAATGGAGAAGAGGGTGCTGCTTGTTATTGCACTTTTTACACAAAGCTTGAGTGACAGCTTCTTCTGACAGTTGTGCTTGATGAGTTAAAACTTGTCGAGAAGTTTTAGCAGAAGTTTGACACCTTCTTGTTTCAGAATGTACAGCTGCAAGAGGCCTGATTAAATCTGGAGGCAAATCAACCACTTTTTCCGTCAGAAACTCAGCAAAATGAACAAAATTAGCGTTGTGAACACCAGAATTCTTTCTCTGCCACTCTTGATATACACCTGCTCCAAGCTTGGAGGCTAGATTGGTCATCACGTAACCATTCGTGAGATCTTCTTCTCTGTTCATGGATCTGACATCAGCTACATAACCATTTACCTTAACTGCCCACAATCTAATCTTCGGATCACTCTTTGACGTCAGCTTTGGAAGATTTAACAAATAAGTTGTCAAATCGTGAACGAGGACATCATATCGACCAAAAATGACACGAAGGGAGTTCATGATAGCTTCAGCATCCGATGAATATTTCAAACGATCACAAACAAGCTGGTACGCTTCCCCTTTCAAAGCCTTCCGCAGTCGAGCAACGTTCTCCTTGTTACTGAATCTTCCTTCGATAGTTGTAGATTTGAACACTTCTTCAAAATAGGGCCATTCACGTCTATTTTCACCAGAAAATGATGGAAGTTCTTGAACGTTATTGCGGTTGAGAATTGTAAGCAGGCTGGCCATATCCTTTTCTTGAATAGAAGAATCACGGCAGCTTTCTCTGACTGGTTCTGGAGATAAAAGAATAGGCGTGGATTGAGGAGGCTGGTAAACATTATTCAGCAACGCTTGATGATTATCTTGAATTTTCTTAATAATTTCCCATCTATCATTACTACTTGGAACTGAAGCATCTTTCTGATTACTTGAAGTAGCTTTTTGCGACTTCTCTTGAGTATAATGATTCTGAAAGTTTCAGTTTCATATTTTCAAGCTCAGCTCGTAAGATTGTGAGTTCCTTATCAAGTTGACTAACTGCAGCTTGAGCAACTACAGCAGCTTCCAACAAAATGACAACTTGATCACCAACGTTCGACGGCGAAGGATGAGAGTTAGCTTCTTCCACAAGCCCGGACGCCGCTGGGATTTCTTTTCTGAGCTTGCAGTCACTTTCTTCACAAAACCATGGAGTATCCGTATCATATAGGTTGGGGTTAAAATCATGGCAAGGATAGTGCCACCAACGATTGCATTTATCACAACTTACCATGAATTCATCATCCGCTTTACTGCAGCTTGGAGAACTGCAATTTTTTCTTGACTTGCACCGCTGAAAAAGTTTCCCAAATTATAAATATCGAGTCCAAGTCTTTAACAAAACCAAATTAAAGAATCTTCTTGGAAATTGTTCGATTTTATTTTCTAAAAAAAAGTATAATTTAACTATAATACTTTTTACGCATTGAAATGTATTAACTTACAAATTGGTATTTTGAAAAACGCGATGAACAAAATTATATGTATATATAATATTTTTTAAATAGGTATATTACTGCTCAACTGAATATTTGAAATTAAAATGAAAATTATTTTGAAAAGATTTGACAAATGTATGAATAAAAATCAAGGAAAAAAGGATTAATTAAAATATGTATAGTGATTTTAGAATAAGGTAGAAATTAAAATTCAAAAGCTAAAAATTTAGATTACAAAACAAGTGGCTTGATGACAAGAGTCATTAATAGACTTCGATCCAGGGAAGTGGGTATTTCCAATAAACGATTCGCAGCGTGTTTACCTAGTTCAAAACGGACCCAATCAAGACCTAGGAAAATCTGATGAAAGTTACCCAAAAGATGCAAATAAAAGGCATTTTTCTAAATTTTATTTCACACGAAAATTAAGTAACGGCGAAACTCAACATCGCAAATGGTTAATTTACTCTACTTTTCGAGATAAAGTTTGACTTTTTTCAAATTTGCAGACGCAGGTGGTTAAAGAAGGATGTTGTGACTGGAAAGATTTGAGTCGGATATTGCAGAGAAATGAACAAAATCAAGAACACATGGAATGTATGATTAAATGGATGGAATCTACAAAGGAATCAAACACGGAAAAACAGTAGATAAAGATTACGAGAGATCGATTAAGGAATCACAAAAGTATTGGTATAATTTGTTTAAAAGAATGATTGATATAATATTATAAACTACCTAGGCTCCCACAATTTGGCATTCAGAGCTCATCGAGAATCCCTTAATTTGAATGAAAGCAGACTCAGTGGCAATTTTATAGATTTGTTTAAATTGTTGTCCAAATATGATCCGACACTACGGGAGCACATGCGACGTATTAATGAAAAGCAACTTACTCAACATTATCTGAGCCACGAAATCCAAAATGAATTAATTTCAATAATGTCTAAATCAGTTATTGAAGAAATTATTCACAGAGTTAAACAAGCAAAATACTACGCCTTCTTGCTCGATTGTACCAGGGATATCAGCCGCGTTGAACAAATGTCAATAGTATTGAGATTTTGCAATACCTCAACTGGAGCAAAAGAAGAACATTTTATTGGGTTTATTGCCGTCACAGAAACAACGGGAGAGTATTTAACAAATTCAATATTAAAAGAACTAGAAAGAAATGGTCTAGATATCCAAAACTGTCGAGGACAGGGTTATGATAACGGCGCCAATATGGTCGGTATTAATAAAGGTGTCAGAACAAGAATGGTCAATATAAACCCAAGAGCATTCTTCACGCCGTGTGGATGCCACAGTTGGAATTTGCTTTTGATTGATGCAGCTAACTGTTCTACAACAGCCAAAATGTTTTTTGGATTCATCAATAAAATCTATGTGCTACTTTCAAAGTCAAGTAAGTGTTGGGATATTGTTAAAACTAAATTAAAATTGACATTAAAAGCTCTGTCTGAAACACGATGGGAGAGTAGAATCGCAGCTGTGAAAGCAATATTTTTACAACTTGATGATGTTATTGAATGCGTGAATGACCTAAACAATAAAAGTGCTGATGCTGAAACTCTAAGCGACTGTGACGCAATCTTAAATGAAATGTTCACTTTTGAGTTTATTGTTGCGATACACGTATGGTACGAGGTTTTACTACGTGTAAACAATATAAGCAAACTATGGCAATCGGTTCAAGTCAACTTGAAAGTCGTTATTGATACTTTACGGTCATTTTGCTGCTGGATTCAAGGATTCCGCAATACAGGATTTGACGACAGTGTTGCACAAGCTCGATTATTTGTAGAAAAAAGTTCTTTCGAAATTGAGTCTCAGTTTAAAGAAAAACGAATAGCCAGGAAAAAACAAATTTTCGGTTATGAACATGTTGATGAACCTATTCAATCTTTTGAAATGCAACACAGAGTGAACTTCTTTTACACAATGATTGATGCAATTATAGTCGACACCGAATGTCGTTTTGAAGCACTCAATAAGTATTTTGAAAAATTTGGTTTTATTTATGATATCAATTATTTAAAATCTATACCAAATGAACCCCTTCTCAAGTATTGTAATGATTTGCGTACAATACTTCGGGAAGTATATTCGAGCCTTTCGAGCTTTATGAAGAACTCCAACTTTTAAAAAATAATTTACAAGACTTTATCACCGATGCGAAACAACTAATTCAATACATTTTGGAAAATAATTAAGAAGAAGTATATCCAAATGTTTACATATATAACAATTAGAATCATCCTCACAATTCCCGTCAGTACGGCTTCCGCTGAAAGAAGCTTTTCGAAGTTAAAATTGATAAAGACATACTTGAGAAGCACGATGACTTCAGAAAGACTATCTGCGCTATCAGTTTTATCAATTGAAGCTGAAATAGTGGCTAGCATTAGTTATCACGAAATCCTGAAAAAGTTCAGTGAGGCCAAAAGTCGAAAAGTTCGTCTATTTTAATGATTTAATTGTGAAATTTGTTTTCATAATTTGATAAGCAATAAAAATCGTTTGCTCATACTATAGTTTTACTTTAATTTGGGTTAGGTATGAAATTTATCGTTTTTTTGAAGGGGGCCTCGCGAACATAATCTCGCCGACGTCCACGCGAGGTCTAGCGCCGCCACTGCTGACATCAATTGTAGGGGGAGGGAAAGGGAAAGGGAATAAATTAGAATACTATAGAGTTTGTCTACGTTTAAATAATTAGTTTTAATTCCACTTAATAGTCTTACTTTATAATTTTAATGAAATTATATTTTAAATGCAATAATTAAGATAATTGAATTATGAAAAAAATATAGAAAAAATATAACTTTAATTTGACATTGACTTAACTTTCTTAACTAGACTTTACTTTGACTTCGCTTGACTTTACTTTTCAGAATGCCTGTTCATTACGTTAAGTTTTATCTCTATACCATAGTTAGATAGTAAATTATTTATATTCGAAATGGAATGATTTGGAAATATGATTTAAGTTTGAATAGTGTAAATGTTTGGTTTTGATTTAGAATGTTTTTTAAGTTTGGAAATGTAGTCATCCTACATAGATATTTTTATTATATTTAGAACCTTATGACTGTAGAAATGTTTTGTGTAAATGTAAAAGATAAAGTGGATGGCGATGCTTTGTCGCGTTGAACCTTATCATATAACAGTTAATAATCTCAATTTTAATAATAAGTTGTTGACCAATTTGGATTTTTTATGTGTAGTAAAGTCCCCTGAAGAAGGCAGCAACCCCTGCCGAAACGTCGGGAAAAAGATAATGCTAACTTAATTGTTTCATTGCAACCTCCATTGTGACATTAAAAAAATAAGATTTTAATCTTATCCATAATCAGAGTTAATGATCTCGCTCGATTGTGGTTTATGGCTCACATCTGTTAGCGTTATGTTATGAACAAGGGATGCGTCGGACATCATCTTCGTTATCCACTTTACAACCCTTATTGTTAGTTTAGGATTATATGAAACTAGAGATAAGATAGGTTAAAAATTGTAAATGTATTTGTAAGCTTGGTTTATGTTTTGTAAAAATAGTTAAGAAATAAAGGAGTTCAATTTTAGTCTTTAATATTTTTGTTTTTCCTTGGACAGATTAAAAAAAAAATTTTTTTTGTTTTTCCTAGAAGAGGTTATTTAATATTATTTTTTTGATTTTAGATTTTATTTTTCCTTCAAGAGGTTACAAAAATTATGCATTTGCTTTGTATATTTGAACTTTTTTTTTGTACATATTGATTAATCTGTTTATTATACATTTGTATATGTATACGTTTTTTTTTCTTTTTTGTTATAATTATCTAAAGATGGATTTTCATCTATAGGCCAGGCCTAAACTGAAATCCTCCTCTTGGATTCCAAAGCTTATTGTATCCCCTAGCTTGATGTTTGTAGCCTGCTGGTGACTTATCCTTTCGCCGTATACGTAGCTGCCATTTGATTTCTTCTTTGATTGTGAGCCCAACGTCATTTGAATCAATTTCGATTATCGCTTGGATAATTGAAACGATTTCTGTGGGGATAGTTAATCTATTTTGGTAACCGTTCCCGATTTTAGTTAGTCCCTTACGTAGCGGAATTTCTACGTTACACACTACATTATATAATAACCAGTATGAATTTGGTATGTAGTCAAATAGATTCCATTCTGCAGGGGAAAAAAAATTCTAAGCTTTGTTTGGAGAATATTCGTTCAAAGAAAAAGGGTAAAGGGTTTGCACTGGATTGTTTTGTCTTTCGGTTTGGTTTTGTTCATTGTTGTAGTAGTTGTAGGTTATTGTTGTGTATCATTTTCGATTTCTTTCCAATTTTGATAACTGTATTTTCGTCGGATATTATTTTGATGACTTCGTAAGGTCCGTTACATAGGTTTGACAGTTTCCCGTTTGGTTTTGTATTAAAACTTTGTCACCTACCTTAATTTTTTTCTGGTTGGCGTTTTGATCAAAACTAGTATCGCCTGTGGTCGAAGTTCGACCATCTGTGATTTATTTTCTTCCGTTTTCAAATCTACTCCAGAAATGTCCTATTTACTCCAATTTTTTTTACAAATCTGCTCCGAAATTTACTACTGAGGTTCTACCCCTTATCCCTACTCATTGTAAGTAGCAGTAGATGTAGAGTACATCATTCGGAACGAAACAACAAATATTGCGTCTGAGCTACATGAAACACGTTGTAAGTGAACTTTTGGTACACTACGCTGAATTTGTTTTTTTTTAGACTTTTTGTAAGTAGTCGACAGATTCACATAATCTCTTCTGATAGCACTTCTAATCAGAGGCGACGCGTGAATAAAAATTCTAGTCGTTCAGCTCATTTCTTCCTATTTTATTAAATTAAAAATTGACATTAAAATAGCTACATATCGATAGGTATTCTAATTCAAACCTTCTTCATTTGTTCAACAATTTTTTTTCAAAAAAGTTATACCTTTAAAATCTTTTTCAATTCACTACACGTTGTTATTTATATACCGTATGCCAAATTGTGCACGCAGCGTATCAAAAATGCTTTTCATTAAAAAAGCCTTATCTTATAAAATAAATCAATCCATGGCACAAAATAAAATATCCCATTTCGTTCATATTATTTCAGCACGAATAGAACCCAATAGAGGTCTTCCAAGATTTGTCTTTGTCTTTTCTCTTTCTAATTTGACATCTTAAAACAACAACAAAAAAAGTCCGTGGTCATATGATTATTTTTTGTATTTGGAACTGAAAACTTAAATTTGCGATCGAATTACGTATTAACTAGTGTTTAAACATTTTAGTGAACATTTTTTCAAGTGTTTGATACAAAAAAACTAATTTTATTACATATTAATCACTATTATTAAACACACGACTTTTTTTGGCTCGCCTTCGTGCCTTCTGCATTTGGTTTTGTTTTCCAACCAGGAAGTGCTGTCAGATTGTTTTTTTTTTTTTTTAATTTTACACTGACACTTCTGACATTTGGTGGCAGAGATCCATCGGCATATTAAACAAGATACAACCATGCAACCAGAGATTATCCACATACAACAATTTCCTTTTCCAACCAAACAACAATCACATACAGTTTGAATATAAAATCTTAAGAAAACGCACAATTGCTTGATTTCGTTCACAAATAGTTTTAACGAAATGGTTCATACGTTTTGCGTTTAATTTTTTTTTTTTGTATAGCTTTGGTGAGTTCATTTCGTTGCCAACTCATTTGAACGAGTTGATGATGTTTGGTGGTCAAATGACAATAAGTGGGATATTTTGTGTGTATCTGGTAGTGGATGTTGTGGATACCAATACCATACACATTTCGTTGCTAAAGTATTTGAACGAGTTGAAGATGTTGTATGAGTGGGAAGTATTGCTGCAGGAATTATAGGCGTGTTTGTTTTTTTGCAAGTCCATATGGATTTGTCGAAAAAAACGACATCGGGACTTAGGAACTTCTTACTTACAGTACGTAAGTCCCGATAATTATCTGGACTTAGCTAAGTCCATATGGATTTAAGTTGTTGTTGTATTTACGTGTAAAACTATTAGTCCCGAAGTCGTTTTTTTCGACAAATCCATATGGACTTGCAAAAAAAACACGGCTTATGTTGTTTTGATTTAAATTGAGTCATTGAGTGCACGAAAGGATTGCACGAGTTGGATCATCATTAGGAGAAAGGTAAAAATCATTTTGTAGGTGGTTAGGTTGATGGTAATAATATTGTCTGAAAGTTAGGCGTTCATGAACGAAATGAACAATAGGACGCTTCGCCACTGCTTCTAATTACTATTAGCTTTCAAATGGTATATTTTTTATTGTCGGGCGTTCGGTTTAGGTATATTAAAAAGGGAGTACAAATATATATGTAAGGGAGGGAAAGGGAATAAATTAGAACACTATAGAGTTTGTCTAAGTTTAAATACTTAGTTTTAATTCCACTAATTAGTTTTACTTTATAATCTTAATGAAATTATAATTTTAATGCAATAATTAAGATAATTGAATTATGAAAAAATATAACTTTAATTTGACTTTAATTTGACATTGACTTAACTTTCTTAACTAGACTTTACTTTGACTTCGCTTGACTTTACTTTTCAGAATGCCTGTTCATTACGTTAAGTTTTATCTCTATACTATAGTTAGCTCGTAAATTATTTATATTCGAAATGGAATGATTTCGAAATATGATTTAAGTTTGAATAGTGTAAATGTTTGGTTTTGATTTAGAATGTTTTTTAAGTTTGCAAATGTAGTCATCCTACATAGATATTTTTATTATATTTAGAACTCTATGACTGTAGAAATGTTTTGTGTAAATGTAAAAGATAAAGTGGATGGCGATGCTTTGTCGCGTTGAACCTTATCATATAACAGTTAATAATCTCAATTTTAATAATAAGTTATTGACCAATTTGGATTTTTTATGTGTAGTAAAGTCCCCTGAAGAAGGCAGCAACTCCTGCCGAAACGTCGAGAAAAAGATAATGCTAACTTAATTGTTTCATTGCAACCTCCATTGTGACATTAACAGCCAACGGAAAAATAAGATTTTAATCTTATCCATAATCAGAGTTAATGATCTCGCTCGATTCTGGTTTATGGCTCACATCTGTTAGCGTTATGTTATGAACAAGGCATGCGTCGGACATCATCTTCGTTATCCACTTTACAACCCTTATTGTTAGTTTAGGATTATATGAAACTAGAGATAAGATAGGTTAAAAATTGTAAATGTATTTGTAAGCTTGGTTTATGTTTTGTAAAAATAGTTAAGAAATAAAGGAGTTCAATTTTAGTCTTTAATTTTTTGTTTTTCCTTGGACAGATTAAAAACAAATTTTTTTTTTTGTTTTTCCTTGAAGAGGTTATTTAATATTATTTTTTTGATTTTAGATTTTATTTTTTTTTTAACTTTTTTTTTGTACATATTGATTAATCTATTTATTAGACATATGTATATGCATACGTTTTTTTTTCTTTTTTGTTATAATTATCTAAAGATGGATTTTCATCTATAGGCCAGGCCTAAACTGAAATCCTCCTCTTGGATTCCAAAGCTTATTGTATCCCCTAGCTTGATGTTTGTAGCCTGCTGGTGACTTATCCTTTCGCCGCATACGTAGCTGCCATTTGATTTCTTCTTTGATTGTGAGCCCAACGTCATTTGAATCAATTTCGATTATCGCTTGGATAATTGAAACGATTTCTGTGGGGATAGTTAATCTATTTTGGTAACCGTTCCCGATTTTAGTTAGTCCCTTACGTAGCGGAATTTCTACGTTACACACTACATTATATAATAATCATTATGAATTTGGTATGTAGTCAAATAGATTCCATTCTGCAGGGGAAAAAAAATTCTAAGCTTTGTTTGGAAAATATTCGTTCAAAGAAAAAGGTAAAGGGTTTGCACTGGATAGAGAGAGGTGAAATTTTCTAATCGTTTGTTGTTTTGTCTTTCGGTTTGGTTTTGTTCATTGTTGTAGTAGTTGTAGGTTATTGTTGTGTATCATTTTCGATTTCTTTCCAATTTTGATAACTGTATTTTCGTCGGATATTATTTTGATGACTTCGTAAGGTCCGTCACTTAGGTTTGACAGTTTGGTTTTTTATTAAAACTTTGTCACCTACCTTAATTTTTTTCTGGTTGGCGTTTTAATCAAAACTAGTATCGCCTGTGGTCGAAGTTCGACCATCTGTGATTTATTTTCTTTCGTTTTCAAATCTACTCCAGAAATTTCCTATTGACTCCACTTTTTTTTACAAATCTGCTCCGAAATTTACTACTGAGTTTCTACCCCTTATCCCTACTCATTGTAAGTAGCAGTTTATGTAGAGTACATCATTCGGAACGAAACAACAAATATTGCGTTTGAGCTACATGAAACACGTTGTAAGTGAACTTTTGGTACACTACGCTGAATTTGTTTTTATTTTAGACTTTTTGTAAGTAGTCAACAGGTTTACATAATCTCTTCTGATAGCACTTCTAATCAATATTAGCTTTCAAATGGTATATTTTTTATTGTCGGGCGTTCGGTTTAAGTATATTAAAAAGGGAGTACAAATATATATGTAGGGGAGGGAAAGGGAATAAATTAGAACACTATGGAGTTTGTCTAAGTTTAAATAATTAGTTTTAATTCCACTAGTTAGTTTTACTTTATAATTTTAATGAAATTATAATTTAAATGAAATAATTAAGATAATTGAATTATGAAAAAATATAGAAAAAATATAACTTTAATTTGACTTTAATTTGACATTGACTTAACTTTCTTAACTAGACTTTACTTTGACTTCGCTTGACTTTACTTTTCAGAATGCCTGTTCATTACGTTAAGTTTTATCTCTATACTATAGTTAGCTCGTAAATTATTTATATTCGAAATGGAATGATTTGGAAATATGATTTAAGTTTGAATAGTGTAAATGTTTGGTTTTGATTTAGAATGTTTTTTAAGTTTGCAAATGTAGTCATCCTACATAGATATTTTTATTATATTTAGAACTTTATGACTGTAGAAATGTTTTGTGTAAATGTTAAAGATAAAGTGGATGGCGATGCTTTGTCGCGTTGAACCTTATCATATAACAGTTAATAATCTCAATTTTAATAAAAAGTTATTGACCAATTTGGATTTTTTATGTGTAGTAAAGTCCCCTGAAGAAGGCAGCAACCCCTGCCGAAACGTCGGGAAAAAGATAATGCTAACTTAATTGTTTCATTGCAACCTCCATTATGACATTAAAAGCCAACGGAAAAATAAGATTTTAATCTTATCCATAATCAGAGTTAATGATCTCGCTCGATTGTGGTTTATGACTCACATCTGTTAGCGTTATGTTATGAACAAGGGATGCGTCGGACATCATCTTCGTTATCCACTTTACAACCCTTATGGTTAGTTTAGAATTATATGAAACTAGAGATAAGATAGGTTAAAAATTGTAAATGTATTTGTAAGCTTGGTTTATGTTTTGTAAAAATAGTTAAGAAATAAAGGAGTTCAATTTTAGTCTTTAATATTTTTGTTTTTCCTTGGACAGATTAAAAACAAATTTTTTTTTTGTTTTTCCTTGAAGAGGTTATTTAATATTATTTTTTTGATTTTAGATTTTACTTTTCCTTCAAGAGGTTACAAAAATTATGCATTTGCTTTGCATATTTGAACTTTTTTTTTGTACATATTGATTAATTTACTTATTATACATATGTATATGCATACGTTTTTTTTTCTTTTTTGTTATAATTATCTAAAGATGGATTTTCATCTATAGGCCAGGCCTAAACTGAAATCCTCCTCTTGGATTCCAAAGCTTGGATTCCCTAGCTTGATGTTTGTAGCCTGCTGGTGACTTATCCTTTCGCCGTATACGTAGCTGCCATTTGATTTCTTCTTTGATTGTGAGCCCAACGTCATTTGAATCAATTTCGTTACCGCTTGGATAATTGAAACGATTTCTGTGGGGATAGTTAATCTATTTTGGTAACCGTTCCCGATTTTAGTTAGTCCCTTACGTAGCGGAATTTCTACGTTACACACTACATTATATAACAATCAGTATGAATTTGGTATGAAGTCAAATAGATTCCATTCTGCAGGGGAAAA
Source organism: Leucozona laternaria (assembly GCA_932273885.2). NCBI lineage: Eukaryota > Metazoa > Arthropoda > Insecta > Diptera > Syrphidae > Leucozona > Leucozona laternaria. Next base: position 98,786,328 of record OW026366.1, on the reverse strand, counting down.
AAAAATTCTAAGCTTTGTTTGGAGAATATTCGTTCAAAGAAAAGGGTAAAGGGTTTGCAATGGATAGAGACAGGTGAAATTTTCTAATCGTTTATTGTTTTGTCTTTCGGTTTGGTTTTGTTCATTGTTGTAGTAGTTGTAGGTTATTGTTGTGTATCATTTTCGATTTCTTTCCAATTTTGATAACTGTATATTCGTCGGATATTATTTTGATGACTTCGTAAGGTCCGTCACATAGGTTTGACAGTTTCCCGTTTGGTTTTTTATTAAAACTTTGTCACCTACCTTAATTATTTTCTGGTTGGCGTTTTAATCAAAACTAGTATCGCCTGTGGTCGAAGTTCGACCATCTGTGATTTATTTTCTTTCGTTTTCAAATCTACTCCAGAAATTTCCTATTTACTCCACTTTTTTTACAAATCTGCTCCGAAATTTACTACTGAGGTTCTACCCCTTATCCCTACTCATTGTAAGTAGCAGTAGATGTAGAGTACATCATTCGGAACGAAACAACAAATATTGGGTCTGAGTTACATGAAACACGTTGTGAGTGAACTTTTGGTACACTACGCTGAATTTGTTTTTTTTCTTAGACTTTTTGTAAGTAGTCGACAGATTCACATAATCTCTTCTGATAGCACTTCTAATTAATATTAGCTTTCAAATGGTATATTTTTTATTGTCGGGCGTTCGGTTTAAGTATATTAAAAAGGGAGTACAAATATATATGTAGGGGAGGGAAAGGGAATAAATTAGAACACTATAGAGTTTGTCTAAGTTTAAATAATTAGTTTTAATTCCACTAGTTAGTTTTACTTTATAATTTTAATGAAATTATAATTTAAATGAAATAATTAAGATAATTGAATTATGAAAAAATATAGAAAAAATATAACTTTAATTTGACTTTAATTTGACATTGACTTAACTTTCTTAACTAGACTTTACTTTGACTTCGCTTGACTTTACTTTTCAGAATGCCTGTTCATTACGTTAAGTTTTATCTCTATACTATAGTTAGCTCGTAAATTATTTATATTCGAAATGGAATGATTTGGAAATATGATTTAAGTTTGAATAGTGTAAATGTTTGGTTTTGATTTAGAATGTTTTTTAAGTTTGCAAATGTAGTCATCCTACATAGATATTTTTATTATATTTAGAACTCTATGACTGTAGAAATGGTTTGTGTAAATGTTAAAGATAAAGTGGATGGCGATGCTTTGTCGCGTTGAACCTTATCATATAACAGTTAATAATCTCAATTTTAATAATAAGTTATTGACCAATTTGGATTTTTTATGTGTAGTAAAGTCCCCTGAAGAAGGCAGCAACCCCTGCCGAAACGTCGGGAAAAAGATAATGCTAACTTAATTGTTTCATTGCAACCTCCATTGTGACATTAACAGCCAACGGAAAAATAATATTTTAATCTTATCCATAATCAGAGTTAATGATCTCGCTCGATTGTGGTTTATGGCTCACATCTGTTAGCGTTATGTTATGAACAAGGGATGCGTCGGACATCATCTTCGTTATCCACTTTACAACCCTTATTGTTAGTTTAGGATTATATGAAACTAGAGATAAGATAGGTTAAAAATTGTAAATGTATTTGTAAGCTTGGTTTATGTTTTGTAAAAATAGTTAAGAAATAAAGGAGTTCAATTTTAGTCTTTAATATTTTTGTTTTTCCTTGGACAGATTAAAAAAAAAATTTTTTTTGTTTTTCCTAGAAGAGGTTATTTAATATTATTTTTTTGATTTTAGATTTTATTTTTCCTTCAAGAGGTTACAAAAATTATGCATTTGCTTTGTATATTTGAACTTTTTTTTTGTACATATTGATTAATCTGTTTATTATACATTTGTATATGTATACGTTTTTTTTTCTTTTTTGTTATAATTATCTAAAGATGGATTTTCATCTATAGGCCAGGCCTAAACTGAAATCCTCCTCTTGGATTCCAAAGCTTATTGTATCCCCTAGCTTGATGTTTGTAGCCTGCTGGTGACTTATCCTTTCGCCGTATACGTAGCTGCCATTTGATTTCTTCTTCGATTGTGAGCCCAACGTCATTTGAATCAATTTCGATTATCGCTCGGATAATTGAAACGATTTCTGTGGGGATAGTTAATCTATTTTGGTAACCGTTCCCGATTTTAGTTAGTCCCTTACGTAGCGGAATTTCTACGTTACACACTACATTATATAATAATCAGTATGATTTTGGTATGAAGTCAAATAGATTCCATTCTGCAGGGGAAAAAAAAATTCTAAGCTTTGTTTGGAGAATATTCGTTCAAAGAAAAGGGTAAAGGGTTTGCAATGGATAGAGACAGGTGAAATTTTCTAATCGTTTATTGTTTTGTCTTTCGGTTTGGTTTTGTTCATTGTTGTAGTAGTTGTAGGTTATTGTTGTGTATCATTTTCGATTTCTTTCCAATTTTGATAACTTTATATTCGTCGGATATTATTTTGATGACTTCGTAAGGTCCGTCACATAGGTTTGACAGTTTCCCGTTTGGTTTTTTATTAAAACTTTGTCACCTACCTTAATTTTTTTCTGGTTGGCGTTTTAATCAAAACTAGTATCGCCTGTGGTCGAAGTTCGACCATCTGTGATTTATTTTCTTTCGTTTTCAAATCTACTCCAGAAATTTCCTATTTACTCCCCTTTTTTTACAAATCTGCTCCGAAATTTACTACTGAGGTTCTACCCCTTATCCCTACTCATTGTAAGTAGCAGTAGATGTAGAGTACATCATTCGGAACGAAACAACAAATATTGCGTCTGAGTTACATGAAACACGTTGTAAGTGAACTTTTGGTACACTACGCTGAATTTGTTTTTTTTCTTAGACTTTTTGTAAGTAGTCGACAGATTCACATAATCTCTTCTGATAGCACTTCTAATTAATATTAGCTTTCAAATGGTATATTTTTTATTGTCGGGCGTTCGGTTTAAGTATATTAAAAAGGGAGTACAAATATATATGTAGGGGAGGGAAAGGGAATAAATTAGAACACTATAGAGTTTGTCTAAGTTTAAATAATTAGTTTTAATTCCACTAGTTAGTTTTACTTTATAATTTTAATGAAATTATAATTTAAATGAAATAATTAAGATAATTGAATTATGAAAAAATATAGAAAAAATATAACTTTAATTTGACTTTAATTTGACATTGACTTAACTTTCTTAACTAGACTTTACTTTGACTTCGCTTGACTTTACTTTTCAGAATGCCTGTTCATTACGTTAAGTTTTATCTCTATACTATAGTTAGCTCGTAAATTATTTATATTCGAAATGGAATGATTTGGAAATATGATTTAAGTTTGAATAGTGTAAATGTTTGGTTTTGATTTAGAATGTTTTTAAAGTTTGGAAATGTAGTCATCCTACATAGATATTTGTATTATATTTAGAACTTTATGACTGTAGAAATGTTTTGTGTAAATGTAAAAGATAAAGTGGATGGCGATGCTTTGTCGCGTTGAACCTTATCATATAACAGTTAATAATCTCAATTTTAATAATAAGTTATTGACCAATTTGGATTTTTTATGTGTAGTAAAGTCCCCTGAAGAAGGCAGCAACCCCTGCCGAAACGTCGGGAAAAAGATAATGCTAACTTAATTGTTTCATTGCAACCTCCATTGTGACATTAAAAGCCAACGGAAAAATAAGATTTTAATCTTATCCATAATCAGAGTTAATGATCTCGCTCGATTGTGGTTTATGACTCACATCTGTTAGCGTTATGTTATGAACAAGGCATGCGTCGGACATCATCTTCGCTATCCACTTTACAACCCTTATTGTTAGTTTAGGATTATATGAAACTAGAGATAAGATAGGTTAAAAATTGTAAATGTATTTGTAAGCTTGGTTTATGTTTTGTAAAAATAGTTAAGAAATAAAGGAGTTCAGTTTTAGTCCTTAATATTTTTGTTTTTCCTTGGACAGATTAAAAAAAAATTTTTTTTTGTTTTTCCTTGAAGAGGTTATTTAATATTATTTTTTTGATTTTAGATTTTATTTTTCCTTCAAGAGGTTACAAAAATTATGCATTTGCTTTGTATATTTGAACTTTTGTTTGTACATATTGATTAATCTATTTATTATACATATGTATTTGTATACTTTTTTTTTCTTTTTTGTTATAATTATCTAAAGATGGATTTTCATCTATAGGCCAGGCCTAAACTGAAATCCTCCTCTTGGATTCCAAAGCTTGGATTCCCTAGCTTGATGTTTGTAGCCTGCTGGTGACTTATCCTTTCGCCGTATACGTAGCTGCCATTTGATTTCTTCTTTGATTGTGAGCCCAACGTCATTTGAATCAATTTCGATTACCGCTTGGATAATTGAAACGATTTCTGTGGGGATAGTTAATCTATTTTGGTAACCGTTCCCTTACGTAGCGGAATTTCTACGTTACACACTACATTATATAATAACCAGTATGAATTTGGTATGTAGTCAAATAGATTCCATTCTGCAGGGGAAAAAAAATTCTAAGCTTTGTTTGGAGAATATTCGTTCAAAGAAAAAGGTAAAGGGTTTGCACTGGATAGAAAGAGGTGAAATTTTCTAATCGTTTATTGTTTTGTTCATTGTTGTAGTAGTTGTAGGTTATTGTTGTGTATCATTTTCGATTTCTTTCCAATTTTGATAACTGTATTTTCGTCGGATATTATTTTGATGACTTCGTAAGGTCCGTCACATAGGTTTGACAGTTTCCCGTTTGGTTTTTTATTAAAACTTTGTCACCTACCTTAATTTTTTTCTGGTTGGCGTTTTAATCAAAACTAGTATCGCCTGTGGTCGAAGTTCGACCATCTGTGATTTATTTTCTTTCATTTTCAAATCTACTCCAGAAATTTCCTATTTACTCCACTTTTTTTACAAATCTGCTCCGAAATTTACTACTGATGTTCTACCCCTTATCCCTACTCATTGTAAGTAGCAGTAGATGTAGAGTACATCATTCGGAACGAAACAACAAATATTGCGTCTGAGCTACATGAAACACGTTGTAAGTGAACTTTTGGTACACTACGCTGAATTTGTTTTTTTTTAGACTTTTTGTAAGTAGTCGACAGATTCACATAATCTCTTCTGATACCACTTCTAATTAATATTAGCTTTCAAATGGTATATTTTTTATTGTCGGGCGTTCGGTTTAAGTATATTAAAAAGGGAGTACAAATATATATGTAGGGGAGGGAAAGGGAATAAATTAGAACACTATAGAGTTTGTCTAAGTTTAAATAATTAGTTTTAATTCCACTAGTTAGTTTTACTTTATAATTTTAATGAAATTATAATTTAAATGAAATAATTAAGATAATTGAATTATGAAAAACTATAGAAAAAATATAACTTTAATTTGACTTTAATTTGACATTGACTTAACTTTCTTAACTAGACTTTACTTTGACTTCGCCTGACTTTACTTTTCAGAATGCCTGTTCATTACGTTAAGTTTTATCTCTATACTATAGTTAGCTCGTAAATTATTTATATTCGAAATGGAATGATTTGGAAACATGATTTAAGTTTGAATAGTGTAAATGTTTGGTTTTGATTTAGAATGTTTTTAAAGTTTGGAAATGTAGTCATCCTACATAGATATTTGTATTATATTTAGAACTTTATGACTGTAGAAATGTTTTGTGTAAATGTAAAAGATAAAGTGGATGGCGATGCTTTGTCGCGTTGAACCTTATCATATAACAGTTAATAATCTCAATTTTAATAATAAGTTATTGACCAATTTGGATTTTTTATGTGTAGTAAAGTCCCCTGAAGAAGGCAGCAACCCCTGCCGAAACGTCGGGAAAAAGATAATGCTAACTTAATTGTTTCATTGCAACCTCCATTGTGACATTAAAAGCCAACGGAAAAATAAGATTTTAATCTTATCCATAATCAGAGTTAATGATCTCGCTCGATTGTGGTTTATGACTCACATCTGTTAGCGTTATGTTATGAACAAGGCATGCGTCGGACATCATCTTCGTTATCCACTTTACAACCCTTATTGTTAGTTTAGGATTATATGAAACTAGAGATAAGATAGTTTAAAAATTGTAAATGTATTTGTAAGCTTGGTTATTGTTTTGTAAAAATAGTTAAGAAATAAAGGAGTTCAGTTTTAGTCCTTAATATTTTTGTTTTTCCTTGGACAGATTAAAAAAAAATTTTTTTTTTGTTTTTCCTTGAAGAGGTTATTTAATATTATTTTTTTGATTTTAGATTTTATTTTTCCTTCAAGAGGTTACAAAAATTATGCATTTGCTTTGTATATTTGAACTTTTGTTTGTACATATTGATTAATCTATTTATTATACATATGTATTTGTATACTTTTTTTTTCTTTTTTATTATAATTATCTAAAGATGGATTTTCATCTATAGGCCAGGCCTAAACTGAAATCCTCCTCTTGGATTCCAAAGCTTGGATTCCCTAGCTTGATGTTTGTAGCCTGCTGGTGACTTATCCTTTCGCCGTATACGTAGCTGCCATTTGATTTCTTCTTTGATTGTGAGCCCAACGTCATTTGAATCAATTTCGATTACCGCTTGGATAATTGAAACGATTTCTGTGGGGATAGTTAATCTATTTTGGTAACCGTTCCCTTACGTAGCGGAATTTCTACGTTACACACTACATTATATAATAACCAGTATGAATTTGGTATGTAGTCAAATAGATTCCATTCTGCAGGGGAAAAAAAATTCTAAGCTTTGTTTGGAGAATATTCGTTCAAAGAAAAAGGTAAAGGGTTTGCACTGGATAGAAAGAGGTGAAATTTTCTAATCGTTTATTGTTTTGTTCATTGTTGTAGTAGTTGTAGGTTATTGTTGTGTATCATTTTCGATTTCTTTCCAATTTTGATAACTGTATTTTCGTCGGATATTATTTTGATGACTTCGTAAGGTCCGTCACATAGGTTTGACAGTTTCCCGTTTGGTTTTTTATTAAAACTTTGTCACCTACCTTAATTTTTTTCTGGTTGGCGTTTTAATCAAAACTAGTATCGCCTGTGGTCGAAGTTCGACCATCTGTGATTTATTTTCTTTCATTTTCAAATCTACTCCAGAAATTTCCTATTTACTCCACTTTTTTTACAAATCTGCTCCGAAATTTACTACTGATGTTCTACCCCTTATCCCTACTCATTGTAAGTAGCAGTAGATGTAGAGTACATCATTCGGAACGAAACAACAAATATTGCGTCTGAGCTACATGAAACACGTTGTAAGTGAACTTTTGGTACACTACGCTGAATTTGTTTTTTTTTAGACTTTTTGTAAGTAGTCGACAGATTCACATAATCTCTTCTGATACCACTTCTAATTAATATTAGCTTTCAAATGGTATATTTTTTATTGTCGGGCGTTCGGTTTAAGTATATTAAAAAGGGAGTACAAATATATATGTAGGGGAGGGAAAGGGAATAAATTAGAACACTATAGAGTTTGTCTAAGTTTAAATAATTAGTTTTAATTCCACTAGTTAGTTTTACTTTATAATTTTAATGAAATTATAATTTAAATGAAATAATTAAGATAATTGAATTATGAAAAACTATAGAAAAAATATAACTTTAATTTGACTTTAATTTGACATTGACTTAACTTTCTTAACTAGACTTTACTTTGACTTCGCCTGACTTTACTTTTCAGAATGCCTGTTCATTACGTTAAGTTTTATCTCTATACTATAGTTAGCTCGTAAATTATTTATATTCGAAATGGAATGATTTGGAAATATGATTTAAGTTTGAATAGTGTAAATGTTTGGTTTTGATTTAGAATGTTTTTAAAGTTTGGAAATGTAGTCATCCTACATAGATATTTGTATTATATTTAGAACTTTATGACTGTAGAAATGTTTTGTGTAAATGTAAAAGATAAAGTGGATGGCGATGCTTTGTCGCGTTGAACCTTATCATATAACAGTTAATAATCTCAATTTTAATAATAAGTTATTGACCAATTTGGATTTTTTATGTGTAGTAAAGTCCCCTGAAGAAGGCAGCAACCCCTGCCGAAACGTCGGGAAAAAGATAATGCTAACTTAATTGTTTCATTGCAACCTCCATTGTGACATTAAAAAAATAAGATTTTAATCTTATCCATAATCAGAGTTAATGATCTCGCTCGATTGTGGTTTATGGCTCACATCTGTTAGCGTTATGTTATGAACAAGGGATGCGTCGGACATCATCTTCGTTATCCACTTTACAACCCTTATTGTTAGTTTAGGATTATATGAAACTAGAGATAAGATAGGTTAAAAATTGTAAATGTATTTGTAAGCTTGGTTTATGTTTTGTAAAAATAGTTAAGAAAAAAAGAAGTTCAATTTTAGTATATTTTTGTTTTTCTTTGGACAGATTAAAAAAAAATTTTTTTTTGTTTTTCCTTGAAGAGGTTATTTAATATTATTTTTTTGATTTTAGATTTTATTTTTCCTTCAAGAGGTTACAAAAATTATGCATTTGCTTTGTATATTTGAACTTTTTTTCTGTACATATTGATTAATCTATTTATTATACATATGTATTTGTATACGTTTTTTTTTCTTTTTTGTTATAATTATCTAAAGATGGATTTTCATCTATAGGCCAGGCCTAAACTGAAATCCTCCTCTTGGATTCCAAAGCTTATTGTATCCCCTAGCTTGATGTTTGTAGCCTGCTGGTGACTTATCCTTTCGCCGTATACGTAGCTGCCATTTGATTTCTTCTTTGATTGTGAGCCCAACGTCATTTGAATCAATTTCGATTATCGCTTGGATAATTGAAACGATTTCTGTGGGAATAGTTAATCTATTTTGGTAACCGTGCCCGATTTTAGTTAGTCCCTTACGTAGCGGAATTTCTACGTTATACACTACATTATATAATAATCAGTATGAATTTGGTATGTAGTCAAATAGATTCCATTCTGCAGGGGAAACAAAATACTAAGCTTTGTTTGGAGAATATTCGTTCAAAGAGAAAGGTAAAGAGTTTGCACTGGATAGAGAGAGGTGAAATTTTCTAATCGTTTATTGTTTTGTCTTTCGGTTTGGTTTTGTTCATTGTTGTAGTAGTTGTAGGTTATTGTTGTGTATCATTTTCGATTTCTTTCCAATTTTGATAACTGTATTTTCGTCGGATATTATTTTGATGACTTCGTAAGGTCCGTCACATAGGTTTGACAGTTTCCCGTTTGGTTTTTTATTAAAACTTTGTCACCTACCTATATTTTTTATTGTCGGGCGTTCGGTTTAAGTATATTAAAAAGGGAGTATACAAAAATTTGTTAACGTATAATATATTGCTCCTTTTTTCTAACACTAAAAAAATCACAAATTCTTAAGCCAAACTATATGAAAGGGCTGTGTTGTTCAGTTTTCTAACAAACTCTGGCTCTGAACGTTTAGATTTAAAATTCTATTCAGTACTGAAAGTGAATATGTGTATGTGATTTATTTTGTTTTTGTTAAAAATACAATTTTTAAAGGTTTTTTCTTTCGTTTTCAAATCTACTCCAGAAATTTCCTATTTACTCCACTTTTTTTTACAAATCTGCTCCTCAATTTTACTACTGAGGTTCTAACCCCGATCCCTACTGATTGTAAGTAGATGTAGAGTACATCATTCGGAACGAAACAGCAAATATTGCGTCTAAGCTACATGAAACACGTTGGCAGTGAACTTTTGGTACACTACGCTGAATTTGTCTTTTTTTTAAACTTTTCGTATGGGGAATCCATTATTTAACATTTTTACATGTAAGTAGTAGACAGATTCACATAATCTCTTCTGATGGCACTTCTAATTAATATTAGCTTTTAAATGGTATATTATTTACTGTCGGGCGTTCGGTTTAAATATATTAAAAAGGGAGTACAAAAAAATTGTTAACGTATTAATATATAGAAGATACTTTTTGTTTTCTTTTTCTTCTCGTAAATTGTTTCTCTAGCGATTTTGTAACCATGTTGCAGACGGCTTTTGAGTTCTGTGGCGTAGTTTTCATAGTTATAATAAATCTGTGGTTCTCTTTTCAGTGAATTGGGGATCCGTGGAGGATAGCCATATAACAGCTCAAATGGGGTGTAATTACGAGTATAGCGTATGGAAGCCTTGTGTCCCAAGTGAGTGGGTCCTTGTTTATGTAGTGGCGCAAGTATTCTGCAAGTGTCCTGTGGCTATGTTCTAAAGCGCCATTAGTTTGGGGGTGGTATGGAGTGGTTTGTAATTTCCTTGTCTTGAGGACTTTGCATACCTCTTTAAACAAATTACTAAGGAAATTTGTTCCCTGATCCGTTAGTATTGAGTCGGGTATTCCAAATCGACATACTAACCGTTCAACTAACATACGTGCTATAGTTGGGGCTTCAGCGTTTGGCACAGCTGTTGCTTCGGAAAACTTTGTGAGATCGTCCTGAAATGTCAGAATGTTCTTGTTGTTTTCGTAACTGACGGGTACTGGACCTACTATCTCTAAAGCTATACGCTCAAAAGGAGTTTTGCATGAAGTGGTTACTTTTATGTGTATTTTGTTATTGCGCGATAGCTTATTTTTCTGACACGACTCACATTTGCGGATAGGGTTTTTAACGTCTTGGGAGATGGTTGGCCAGTAGTAATACTGCTTAATTCTTTTGGAGGTTCTTGTTACTCCTTGATATCCGCCAAATGGTGACTCGTGGTTTTCGTGTAGTATTTTTACTATGTCTTCAGGTTTTTCTATTAATATTCTTGAATCGATATGGAGATGTGTACTAAATTTAGCCTGTTTGAAAGCTTCAACTATTAATGCTTAGACCTATTGCATTCACTTACGATGTCTTTCAAGCTGTTTGTAATTTTTTCTCGGTCTGTCGGGCTTCGTGAAGGTAAGGGTAATGTCATGATGTAGTAAAGCACATTTGTAAGTTGGAGTTTATGGGTCAAGACTTTGCAGATTTCTGGTTTTTTGAAATTAGGTATACGATTTTTCAATTTTTTTTTCTTCTGTTGTTTCTACAAGAGGCAGTATAATAGCTCTAAAGTTAATTTTATTATTTAGAAAAATTGATTCTTTTTTTTCGATAATATTAAAATTTGATTTGGGTTCTGTTGCCTTTTTACTTGTTTCGGCGATTACGTCATTTCTTTCTTCTTGTGCTTTGATTTCGAGTTGTTACTAATAATATGGTTTCATCATCGGATTAAATACGACTTAAGGCGTCAGCATTCGTGTTGAATTTGAATTTTTTATGGATAATCTTGTATTTGTATTCTTCTAACAAAATTCTCCATCGCATGATTCTAGACGTAGGATCTCTTCTTCCTAATAAGAATAACTATTGTAATGAACTGTGTTCACAATTGTGAATTTTCTCCCATAAATATATGGTCGAAATTGTGTCAGGGCGTAGATTATCGCAAGAAGTTCTTTTTCCGACGTAGTGTATTTGGTTTCCCTCTCGTTAAGATTACGACTGGAAAAGGAAATTGGTTTATCTTTACCAATAGGACCTTGTCACCTTGTGAAAGCACAGGGCCTAATGTGATGTCACTTGCATCAGAAGTTACTAGAAATTCCTGATCAAAGTCTAGGTATGTTAATGTGGGAGGATTAATAATTTTCTGTTTTAAAGTTCTGAAAGCCTCGTCGCAAAAACTGTGCCATTGAAAAGTTACGTTTTTCTTTAGCAATGTTTTGCTATTTCCGCAAAGTTTGGGATGAACTATCGATAATACCCAACGAATCCAAGAAAAAATGTAATATCTTTTTGTTTCTTGGGTACTGGGAACGTTTTCACAGCTTTGATTTTTTCAGGGTTTGGTTTAATTCCCTTCTCTGAGATGACAAGTCCCAGGTAAGTGAGTTCTTTTCTAATGAAATGACATTTTTCGGGCTGAAGTTTGAGGTTATTCTCTCTTAGTCGATTTAAAACCCTAATTAGTCTAGCATTGTGGTCCTTTAGATCATAGCCATAAATAACTATGTCGTCCACATATACGAAACATTCGATTCCCTGAAGTCCCATAAGCACATTATTCATAAGCCGTTGGAAGGTGGCTGGGGCGTTTTTAAGTCCGAATGGCATACGATTATTTTCATAATGACCGAACGGAGTACTGAAAGCTGTTTTCGTTTTGTCTTTTTCATCCCTAAGAATTTGATGAAATCTCTTTGCTAGATCAAGCGTACTGAAGTACTTAGCTCTTCCCAACTGGTCTAAGATATCAGTTATATTGGGTAAGGGGTAAGCATCTCCGACGATGACTTCGTTTAACTTTCTAAAGTCAACTACCACTCTCCATCGTTTTGTTTCATCTTGACCTGCTGTTTTTGGAACTAGTAGTAAAGGGGAAATCCATGGACTGTTGCTTGGTTGTACTACGCCATCTTCTATACCATTTCATTAACTTATCCAAGCATTCTGTTCGCGCATGTTGCGGCTAATGACGCTGAGTGCTCGCGGCCGCCCTCCGCGGCTTCGATCTCTGACGCTGATCGTTGCAGCATGCGCGAACAAACCTTATACAATTACAATATTGTGTTGCCTCCACAGATGAACGCACCCAATTTCTCAGTATTCTATAATACCGGTTATTGGTTGTCTTCGTTTTATTCTCAATTTCATCTCGTTAGAAGTCGGCTGCTTTTTCTTAAAACTATAAGTTCGAATTTAAAAACCCTACAACCTAAGTAAAAAAACTAATTGTAATATCTTAAACATAAAAACGAAAGCAAAGGAAAAATAAATAAAAATATATTATTTTATTTGCGTTGTGGACTATCCAATTGTTGAAGTTGCTGGTGCTTTGTTGGTGTGCCGGTGTTGTCTCCGGGATCCTTGCTGCTGCTGTCTACGTGCTGTTGTTGGTGGCACAGCATTCTTTTGGCCACATAGGATTGTGCCAAAACATTTGGTCCTTCGAGCCGGATCTGTGAAGAAATTGGCTGCCACCTCACTTGGTCTCTGCCTTGGATTTTTTCTTCTTATCTCGGTTCCCAACGCCACCACGTGAATTTTGCCCTCGCCATTTTGTCATCAGACAGCCTCCATTACGTCGGTGCCCTCATCATATCTTTTAATGATATTGTGAAAGCCATTCGCCACGTTGCAATCTTTTTAGTGCAACAATTTTTATCGCCACGGACTGCCAACCTGCACAAGTTTTCTTGTGGGAAATTTACTGCCACATGCACGATAATTTTGCCAACCAAATTTTTGTTGCCGCAACACCACACCCTTTGTGTTTGTGCCGACTTTGCCACGAACCGCTGCGAGAGTTGAAGGCTCAACCATCACCACACCAGGCCACTGCTGCCAAGAGCATCACACCAAAAGGTGCTCCACCACTACCAGGCCACTGCCTAGAGCACCATACCAAAGGTACTCAGCCGTCACGCGGCCATTGCTGCCGAGAGCACCACGCTACAGGGTGCTGAAACCGACAATTAGTATTTGTTATAAACTTTATTCGCTGCCCCCACTTACAGTGAAAAGTTTCCTGCAACGCTCAAACCTTTGCGGCACAAAATTAATTGGTTGCCCAAAACAAACAAAAAAAGTCGGCCATTGCCTCGATTGGTGCGACAAGGACAAACACCATTGCTTCGATTGGTGCAACGGAGAAGGACGATTAGCAGAAGAGAAAGATAGAACAAACAACAGAAGCTGCCAAAGAAGACATCAGAGCTCCAGAAATTTTTTAAATCAAGAATTGTACAGTTTAGTATAAGGTTTTAATTATTGATTGGCATTTTCTTTTTTTTTATACGTATGGAACCAAACATTTTTGAGTTCCAACGGAAAAACTAGCTTCCAGATATCACTTACGGTAATTTATTTTTCCCTTACCGTTTTTTTTTCATACCGGTTTTTCAAGAATCTAACGGTAGTTATTACTTCTCAACTGTTCGTTTTTAGGTTTGTGTTATTTGAATACAGTTATATTTTGTCGGGTTCTAAGGCACTTTCATCAAATCTTAACGAAATAAGTGAAATTTATTTTGTCTTTTGCTTACTGGTTCCCAGCCAATTTCTCGGAACGATTTAGAATCATTGCTCATTACTCTTCAACTTCGCTCTTCGAGATTCTTCTGTGAATCTCAGGGTTTTTTACATTTCATTATATTTTCTACAAGTTTTCAATACTCGCATTTTGACTTGTCAACTTCGCTTTTTGAGATTCTTATGTGAATCATAAGTTTTTAAATTCAACAAGTTGTTAAGTCCCTCATTCGACTTTTCAACTTCGCTCTTCGAGATTTTTCTGTGAATCTCAGGGTTTTTTTTACATTTCATTTTATTATCTACAAGTTTTCAAGTCCCGCATTTTGACTTGTCAACTTCGCTTTTTGAGATTCTTCTGTGAATCTTAAGTTTTTAAATTTAATTTTTTAAATTCAACAAGTTGTTAAGTTTGTGGATTTCGTGCTTTCTTAAAGACCTAGGTCAGCAGCCAATCATCCAATACTTGTTTCCAATGAAACAAGTATTGCTGCGATTCATATAATTTTTAGGTTGTGAGTGTAAAATTGCAAAGTGTTTTTGAATTATTAAAAAAGATAGAAATTAACATTAATAATAATCGCCACATCACTCCCTCACCAGTAATCGGCTCAGCTGATTGCGATATTAGATTATAATTTATTTGTAAATTTTACAGTTCTTCCGTATCGAGTTGTGACTAGTTGTTTAGTAGGTTTATTTAATGGTTCATCATGTTTTACTGATTTTTCCTGAGTTGATGAAGTTGTTGCCTCATTTTTTGGTTTTTTATCAACTTTATTGCAGTTATCCGGAATATGTGCCACTTTAAGTCGGTCGATGCTAATTTTCTTCCGTTTCCCTTGAATTTCGATGTCGAAGGTCTTACAAGCTTTTGACAATACTACGAAAGGACCATTGTACGGTGCTTTTAAAGGTGTTCTTACTGTGTCGTCCCGTACAAATACGTGTGTACATTTTTTTAGTTCCGCTTGTTGATATGACTTGCTTTTAGAATGATTTGACGATGAAACAGATTTTAAATCGTTCATTACTTTTTTTAGTCCTTTAACAAAATCTGAAGTAATATTTTCAGTTGTTCTGCAATCGATGATGTCGCCGGGTAGCTCGATAGTTGTACCATATAGCATTTCCGCCGGTGAAACATTGAGATCGTCTTTGACTGTGTTTCTCAGTCCTAACATAACGAGTGGTAAAACTTCAGACCAACTATTTGTTTCGTGGCATTTGATTGCCGCTTTTAGTGTTCGATGGAATCTCTCGATTATACCATTTGATTGTGGGTGGTAAGCTGTAGTTCGGGTGTGCTTGATTCCGAACGTCCTGGACAATTCTTGGAAAAGTTTTGATTCGAATTGTCTACCCTGATCCGTTGTCAAAGTTTGAGGGACACCATAGTGCGAAATCTATCCTTGAATAAGAGCTTTCGCAACTTCTTCTGCTGTTATATCATACAGCGGGCCATCTTCTAAAACGGTCGATGCAAGTCAAACAATATCGATATCCGTTTGAAGGTGGAAGTGGACCAATCAAATCGATGTTTATGTTCTTAAATCTCCCGTCCAGTACTTTGAAGTTTTCGAGAATTGTTTTGTTGTTAAGCGAAATTTTGTTCCTTTGGCATTGTATGCAGGAGGTTACCCATTTGTTGATGTCTTTGTTCATTCCAGGTCAGACGTAGCAGTCGGTAATTAGCGTATTTGTTGCTCGTTTACCTGGATGCGAAAGTCGATGTACTAAATCAAAAATTTGCTTTCTCATTGATTCTACGATGAATGGTCTGATTTTTTCAGTAGAAATATCATAATAAACAGCTGCTGATGAATGTGGCAGTGTCATTAATCGCAATTGAAGAGATGATTTTCCTTTTTGGGTTTCAGATAATACTCGTTTTAATTCATCATCATTGGTTTGATCTTGAGCACACTTTTCGTAATCGAATTGTAAGTTTTGAATACTTTCGATCCGGGAAAGCATATCCGCAACAATTTTGTCTTTTCCTGAAACATGTCGGATATCTGTGCAGAACTGTCCGATGTAGTCTAGGTAGCGCATTTGGCGTGGAGTGGCTTTATCAGGGTTCTGCTGGAATGCATACTTTAGAGGTTTATGATCAGTATAAATTGTACATATTCGTCCTTCGATCATAAGTTTGTTATGATTGACTGATTGATAAATTGCTAAAAGCTCTCTATCGTAGGTGCTATACTTCTTCTGCGAGTCTGTCATTCGTTTTGAATAGAAGCTTAGTGGTTCAAGCTGTCCCTTGTTGAATTGATTTAAAGCTGCTCCAACAGAGAAGTTACTCGCGTCCACATACAAGGCCAAATTTGCTTCAGGAAGAGGATGAGCTACAGTGGCGGCGCTAGATTTCGCGTGGACTTCGGCGAGATTATGTTCGCGAGGCCCCCTTCAAGAAAACGATAAATTTCATACCTAACCCAAATTAAAGTAAAACTAGAGTATGAGTAAACGATTTTTATTGCTAATCAAATTATGAAAACAAATTTCACAATTAAAACATCAAAATAGACGAACTTTTCGACTTTTGGCCTCACTGAACTTTTTCAGGATTTCGTGATAACTGATGCTAGCCGCTATTTAGCTTCAATTGATAAAACTGATAGCGCAGATAGTCTTTCTTGAGTCATCGTGCTTCTCAAGTATGTCTTTATCAATTTTAACTTCGAAAAGCTTCTTTCAGCGGAAGCCGTACTGACGGGAATTGTGAGGATGATTCTAATTGTTATATAAACATTTGGATATACTTCTTCTAAATTATTTTCCAAAATGTATTGAATTAGTTGTTTCGCATCGTTGATAGAGTCTTGTAAATTATTTTTTAAAAGTTGGAGTTCTTCATAAAGCTCGAAAGGCTGTATGTCAGTGTTATCGTCTTCCCGAAGTATTGTACCCAAATCATTACAATACTTGAGAAGGTCTTCATTTGGTATAGATTTTAAATAATTGATATCATAAATAAAACCAAATTTTTCAAAATACTTAATGAGTGCTTCAAAACGACATTCGGTGTCGACTATAATTGCATCAATCATTGTGTTAAAGAAGTTCACTCTGTATTGCATTTCAAAAGATTGAATAGGTTCATCAACATGTTCATAACCGAAAATTTGTTTTTTCCTGGCTATTCGTTTTTCTTTAAACTGAGACTCAATTTCGAAAGAACTTTTTTCTACAAATAATCGAGCTTGTGCAACACTGTCGTCAAATCCTGTATTGCGGAATCCTTGAATCCAGCAGCAAAATGACCGTAAAGTATCAATAACGACTTTCAAGTTGACTTGAACCGATTGCCATAGTTTGCTTATATTGTTTACACGTAGTAAAACCTCGTACCATACGGATATCGCAACAATAAACTCAAAAGTGAAAATTTCATTTAAGATTGCCTCACAGTCGCTTAGAGTTTCAGCATCAGCACTTTTATTTTTTAGGTCATTCACGCATTCAATAACATCATCAAATTGTAAAAATATTGCTTTTACAGCTGCGATTCTACTCTCCCATCGTGTTTCAGACAGAGCTTTTAATGTCAATTTTAATTTAGTTTTAACATTATCCCAACGCTTACTTGACTTTGAAAATAGCACATAGATTTTATTGATGAATCCAAAAAACGTTTTGGCTGTTGTAGAACAATTAGCTGCATCAATCAGAAGCAAATTCCAACTGTGGCATCCACACGGCGTGAAGAATGCTCTTGGGTTCATATTGAGTATTCTTATTCTGACACCTTTATTAATACCGACCATATTGGCGCCGTTATCATAACCCTGTCCTCGACAGTTTTGGATATCTAGACCATTTCTTTCTAGTTCTTTTAATATTGAATTTGTTAAATACTCTCCCGTTGTTTCTGTGACGGCAATAAACCCAGTAAAATGTTCCTCTATTGCTCCAGTTGAGGTATTGCAAAATCTCAATACTATTGACATTTGTTCAACGCAGCTGATATCCCTGGTACAATCGAGCAAGAAGGCGTAGTATTTTGCTTGTTTAACTCTGTGAATAATTTCTTCAATAACTGATTTAGACATTATTGAAATTAATTCATTTTGGATTTCGTGGCTCAGATAATGTTGAGTAAGTTGCTTTTCATTTATACGTCGCATGTGCTCCCGTAGTGTCGGATCATATTTGGACAACAATTTAAACAAATCTATAAAATTTTGGATTCTCGATAAGCTCTGAATGCCAAATTGTGGGAGGCTAGGTAGTTTATTATATCAATCATTCTTTCAAACAAATTATACCAATACTTTTGTGATTCCTTAATCGATCTCTCGTAATCTTTATCTACTGTTTTTCCGTGTTTGATTCCTTTGTAGATTCCATCTATTTAATCATGCATTCCATGTGTTCTTGATTTTGTTCATGTCTCTGCAATATCCGACTCAAGTCTTTCCAGTCACAATATCCTTCTTTAACCACCTGCGTCTGCAAATTTAAAAAAAGTCTACATGGAAAGCAATAAACTTTATCTCGAAAAGTAGAGTAAATTAACCATTTGCGATGTTGAGTTTCGCCGTTACTAAATTTTCGAGTGAAATAAAATTTAGAAAAATGTCTTTTATTTGCATCTTTTGGGTAACTTTCATCAGATTTTCCTAGGTCTTGATTGGGTCCGTTTTGAACTAGGTAAACACGCTGCGAATCGTTTATTGGAAATACCCACTTCCCTGGATCGAAGTCTATTAATGGCTCTCTTAAATTAATTTCTTGCACTTGATTTTCTGAGTCACACAGCGCTTCATTTTCGAGTTCTTTATCGGGTTCAGACATTTGGATCGTAGCAGATTCAATGTTGAAGGTTAGAACTTTGAATAAAAGATTCATTTGAATCTAAAGCTGGCTCAGAAACTAAAGTTTCATCAGATGACTCTGAAGCAGTGACACTCGAAGAAGGTTTCTTTAGAAATTTCATCATAATGGAACTCAGAGCTTGGTTGGATAAATCAGTTTCGGCCTTTTTTTTTCTTTTTAATGTACCGGATTCCCATTTCCTCCCTTTATCTCTGTCTCTAGTTGGTCCTTCAGACATGATGACTTTTTCGTCTGAAATTATTTTAACATTATACCTTATTTCCAACCATTAAAGTGCTTTTTGCAGAAAGGTGAAACAGCCTAAGTAATTTTTTGAAAATTTTAAACAGAGCAATTTATGGGTTTTTTGACAAATCAAATGGCATTTAATTTAATTTTTTAAGACAAAGTTATTTAACAGGTATATTTTTAAATCTTAAATTATAGGTACTATTTTTAAACAGACTCTTTGCATATAGGATCAAGTTCGTGCGACCCAGTCGTGCATTTTATTATTCTAGATTAAGTGCAAACTACAGAAACGCAAGAAAAACTGAATTATTACCAATCTGTTTACAGAAAAAGACATACATACATATTAATTAAATTCAACCTAAAATTATTCGTAATCGAAAACTTGAAAAGTATGAAATTGAATAACGAACGTCAAAAAATTTTATGAATTGAAATTATCTAATGTTATCGGTTTGAAAAAAACAACCGTGAAACTTTTGAATTAAAATACCTACTAACATAGCATTATTTCGCAGTGTAGACGATATAAAAAGTTTTTTTTTGTTAAATCTAGGAACAGGTAAAATGAAATAATATAAGCATGGAAAAGAAGAAAAAAATAATTGGAATTTGCAATTAAAGTACATAGTAGTAAAGTAATTTTTTTAGTCACAATCTTATACAGCGTGTCTGGTAATTCGTGTGCCATACTTTAAGGGGTGATTTTTGGTCATATTCCAAGAAAAAAAAATGTTCCATAGTATAGTCGGATTTTGAACTTTGACACCAGTTTTTGACGATTCAAAAAATGACTAATTTTGGAGTACCCTGACTTGTGTAAACGTCAATATCTCTGTCGACACTATTGCTAGAGACTTAATTTTAATCTTGTTCTCTTGTAGAAATGCTAGGCTTTAAAACTGCATTTCAAAAAATTTGATATATTTGCAGGGTTACCAAATATTCAATTTTTTCTTGTTCGAGCAAAACTTTGACTCTGGGTAATTTTTCTCCAAAAAATACGCACTAAACAAATTGGCGTAATCAACTCAATTACGATATCAATCGACTTATGCTGTTTTTCAAATTATATGTGTAGGTAGGTACTCACCGAAATTTAAATGATGTACAAATTAATTAATTTCCAAAATGTTTAATATTTTTCTTTAAATCGCAACAGTGTTATAGGTTTAGGAATACAAAATTTCTAAAACACACAATTATTTAAAAATTAAGACGTATGTTGGTAAACCAAACTTGTTGGAAAACTGCAATGGACTGTGGATTTTTTCTTCTATGCACGTAATATATACTTCAAGTCCTTCAGATATTGTTTTTGTACAATAATGTCGTCTTTACTACCAAAAATTATGACTGGCTGAATTAACAACCCAAAGCCGTCGTTTTCGGTCGCACCATCCGTTATTTGGGAACGAGAATAGTGTCGACAAAATCTGAATATAACGAGTATGCCACGTACATATTCACTTTTTTCAATATACTCGCACTCAAAACGACCCATCATCCTTTCATCATTCCCAAGAAGCCAAAGTCGATTTCAAAGCAACGGTAGTTGCGACCGAAAAGTACGAAAATTCAATCATATACTTTTTAAAGCGGTTGTCGTGAGTGCGAAAGAAATGTTTGTATACTTTTCGGTCGCAACTACCGTTGCTTTGAAATCGACCTCGATGACGTTATGTTATAGTGGCTTATAGGCTAAAACCAACCGAATCCAACAAAACTTGTTCGTGTTTCCCCGAACACGTGTATATATTG
The DNA here is from genome assembly GCA_932273885.2 of Leucozona laternaria. Taxonomy (NCBI): domain Eukaryota; kingdom Metazoa; phylum Arthropoda; class Insecta; order Diptera; family Syrphidae; genus Leucozona; species Leucozona laternaria. The sequence goes on along the minus strand of OW026366.1, from coordinate 98,765,463 downwards.
CTCTTATTAGCCAACACACACCCAAACACACACACAACACAACATCGACAAAACACAGTTCAAATGGGGTTGTTTTTTTGTCGACCGACAAGAAAACGTTTTCTTGGCTTAGCCGCTTCGGTGTGGGTTTGGCCATAGGGTAAGTGAACTTGCTTGATTTCTTAGCGTTCACATAATGTCAAACATCACAAATCAAACACCAGATATCTACGTCATTTTTAAGTAGTTTGTTTTTGTAATCCTCACAAAAAAGGTCGCCGCTGTAGTCGCCGGCGCCATGCAGTCGTCGTTGTCTTTTTGCGAGGCCTCCTTAGGCGCGAGGCCCCCTCGAGCGCGAGGCCGCTGGCGGTCGCCGACGCCTCGCGCCGCCACTGATGAGCCAATTGCACGGCTTTCGAAAGGTCCTTTTTGAATTCTTTGAAAATTCGTTCCGCTTCAGGACTCCAAATGAGTTTTGTTCTATCATGTTTCTTATTTCCTTGAATTAAAGCTTGCAGTTGTCCTTGCTTGAAAGCTGCATTCGGTAAGAATCGTCTGTAGAAATTAAGAAGTGCTAGAAATCTGCGTAATTCATGCGATTAAACTGGCTTCTTGAATTCGAGAATTGCGTTGATTCGATCTTGTGGAGGTGCAATTCCTGCTTTTGTTACGCGATGTCCGAGAAATATAACTTCAGATTTTCCAAAAATACATTCTGACAAATTGATTTTCAGCTTATGTTCACGAAGTCTTTCTAATACTATCTGAACATGTTTGCGATGCTCGTCTTTGGTTTTTGAGGCAATAGCGATATCATCAAGGTAAGTGACAACAAAATCAAGGTCGTTAAAGATGATATCCATTTAACGTTGGAAAGTCTGCGAAGCGTTCCGAAGACCAAACGTCATAACGTTGAACTCGAAGAGACCAAAAGGTGTTATAATTGCAGTTTTTTGGTGATCTTCAGGTGCAATTGGAATTTGGTTGTAGGCTTTCACTAGATCTAAAATAGAAAATATTTCCTTACCGGCAAATCTTTGAGAAGAATCTTGAATATGCGGCAGTGGATATCGATCTGGTACTGTATTTGCATTCAAACGTCGGTAGTCACCACACGGTCGCCATTCGCCATTTTTTTTTGGGAGCTAAATGCAAAGGTGAAGCCCAAATGCTTTTACTTGGACAACAGATACCAGCTTGTAGCATGTAGTCAAACTCTTTCTTTGCTACTTTGAGGCGTTCAGGATTCAATCTTCGTGCTTTTGCAAAAACAGGCTGCCCATTCGTTATTATCTGATGCTGTACCTTTGAAGTATTTAATGTTATTTCATCTAGTATTTCATTCTAGTATGAATAGTACAATGAATAATAATAATAACTTAATAGTCTGGTCTGTTACCGATCTTCCAACCTCTCCCCCTTTTATACATACTACGAATTGTAGTCTATCGAAACAAGGTATGGAGAAAATGGAGGCGGAACAAGACAGCATACTTAAAGGCGCTTAGAAATGCTGATCCTCCAAATGCATTTAGATTTTCGATCTGTGACGTCAGTGGTCTCAGGCGGCGGAGTGTGTAGTGCATACGGATTCTAAGACTGAGCAAATCTGATATCGTGGGTTCGATCCCTATGATGGGCATAATGTTTTTCATAATAAAATTGGATTAAAGCTCAGCACCACTAATAATAGGAGACTGATGATAGGTGGCGTGGCATCCCTTGTAACAGCTGTATCTCTAGCCGAAATAAACGAATTATAAATTAATTCGAGAACAATTGGTGGTAGCACCTTTAAGTTGTTGTTGTTCAAAAATTCAATGAAATTGACGGATGGAAGAATGGTCAAGTCTAATAAACTGACATTCTAGTATGAATAGTACAATAAATAATAATAATAACCTAAAAGTTTTTACCTAAAAGCTTGTTGGAAAGCATAGAGATCAATATTTGTTTATTATTTTGATCTCATATTATGTTAAGTTTTTATATTAAAATTTGATTTGAAACATTAAATAAAACAATAAACAGATATTTATGAATTGTTAAAATCAATTTTCAATCTTTTATTTTACTGAATTTTGTTGCTATATTTATTATTGCATTACGTCCTCATCTATAAATAATACATTCATCTAAGTATGCGTGTATAATATACACTTATATGTAAATATGTATATAAAAAACATAAATATACATAAACACATATTTATCGAAGCGAAAACAAAAACCTTGAACGAGAAAAAATTGGGAAATGATGTTTTTGAAACAGGAATAGAAAAAAATTAATATCTTTAAACGTCAGTAACTCGGCAACCGTTACTTCTATCAAAAAAAAGAAACATAGTATTTTTTATTGGAAATTTTATGAACTTTATTTTTGGCCGCGAGTGTTTTGGACGAAAACCCGTGAGAAATGGAGAAACACCGTTTTGTGGAAAAAAACACCGATTTTTTTTTGTTGCTATTTACCGTTATAAAAAACTTAGCACCCAACCAATCGATGGGGACTTTTCAGGATTTATAAAGTAGGGTATATAGAAGATGTATGTTAAAATTCAGCTTTATAGGATTTTTCCGTAGCAAAATCCTAATTTTTCTGGGCTATAATACGGACATAGAATTTTGTGAATCGTGATGGATAGCGACATAATTAAAAAAAAGAAAAGACAGAAGTCAACAAAAAATAGGTTATTATAGCCGTGTTTTATTATCTTGTATCGGGATCCGGATCTGGATCGGGATTTACTTTTAACACGTAATACACAAACAAAATACTGGGAAATTTTCAAAATTGTTTTTGTAACGCGTGTTAAAAGTTAATCCAGATCCAGATCCGGATCCCGATAGAAGATAATAAAACACAGCTTATGTATGCTTAGGTATGTCCTGTTTTTTTGTCAATGGATGTTCACTTCGCGTGGTGAGATCTATAGAGAATGTATCCAAAAGACAACAACAAAAATTATAGCAAAAAAAAAGAAACATTTTTTTGTTCTTGCACTCAGTCTCAGTCGTTCTATCTGCTTCTATAGATATGCTTGTGTGCGCATGCACATTGCACATATGCTGCTAGGTACATACTTATATGTTGTCACTGTGGTGCTTGTGCGTAACTCTCTCCCTGTCTCTGGCTCTGAAAGAGAATGTTTTGCAATTAAAATTTCCAAATTCCAAAGAGAACATAAATATATTTCTTTTACCAATCTACTCGAACGCATTTACATGAGTTTTGGACTTTGTTCTGCGAGAAACCTTTCCTTAAACTAGCACATAACACATTACTTTCATACTATCACACTAGTAGTTTCTCACTCACACTTTCACTCACAAGTTTTTACTGTTACTTTCACATTCACTGTTGCATTTTTACACTGACAGTTTTTTTTCACTCTCTTATAGTTTTTATTTTCACACTTTTTTATTTCAACACTGCCAAACTTTTTTTATTTTCACTCTCTCACACATTCTTATTTTCACACTGTGACTCTTTTTAGTGTCACACTGCCACACTTTTAATTTTAACCCTCTCACTAATTATGTTTTGACACTGTCAGACTTTTTTGTTTCAACCCTGCCACGCTTTTTTATTTTCACTCTCTAACACTTTTTTATTTTCACTCTCTCACAATTTTTTGTTTTGACACACACCTTTTAGTTTCACACTGCCACACTTTTATTTCCACGCTCTCACAGTTTTTTATTTTCACACTGCCACATTTTGCTACTGATACACTGTCAAACCTAAAACAAAATATTCCCACAGTACACTGTTAAAATATAATATTGTTCTGTTACACTGTCACACTGCCGCACTATTTTACTATTATACTGTTACAGTGTCGTTCCTAAAACAGACTGTATCAGACTGCCACACTATCAAACTTAAAGCCGAAGATACCAAGATACCCGACACACTGCCACACTGTCACACTGTTGGCATGCCTAGAGTCGCAGCCAAAACCAAGACTATTCGCTGCCCAACCAAAAACATTATCCGAGGCAATAAATCTATCTCTCGAGGTAGAAAGAGAATAACCAGTTCAAATGAAATGATGTTCATGGAGAAGAGGGAATAACAACCGATTTAACTACAACAGAGGACGCACAAACTACAACACACAAAGACACAATAGGTGTGTTCGCGTACTAGTCCGAAGTTACCCATTTTTACCATTTTTAGTCCAATTTAATTTTTTTATATAGACTTTGACAGAACTTCGGACTAAAACTGGTAGAAAATGGTAGGTTTGGAAAGTAAACGAACAGAGGTTATGTCTGACAACCAAACCACACAAATTTTAGACAACATTTTTCAAATCAACGACAGGAAGACAGTCATAGTCAAGTTGGCTGGCTCTTCTACAAATGTTATGAACATTCATTACAAGTGGGAAATTGTGTGATTTCCCTCTTTCTGTATCACAAAGCTACAAGTGTAAAGAAAAACAACATTTTACTCGTAGAATGATCGACGAAATCTTACAGGTGATTCAAGTAGGGTCAATTGTCATTTTATGTATGTATTTTTATGTCTGTGAATCTTAAGTTTTTAAATTTAATTTTTTAAATTCAACAAGTTGTTAAGTTTGTGGATTTTGTGCTTTCTTAAAGACCTAGGTTATAGTCAGCAGCCAAACATCCAACTTTAAAAAGACTGACTGAAGGCTTTATATCGGTAGCCAATTTAAAATAAATTCTGTACACCAATTCAATAATTATAAATGTTTGATACTATTTAAGAAAAAGTTAGTAACAATTTGAGAATCTGAATATCGAATGAAAAAATATAAAATTAATTTAATTTTCCAATGAAACAAGTATTGCTGCGATTCATATAATTTTTAGGTTGTGAGTGTAAAATTGCAAAGTGTTTTTGAATTATTAAAAAAGATAGAAATTAACATTAATAATAATCGCCACATCACTCCCTCACCAGTAATCGGCTCAGCTGATTGCGATATTAGATTATAATTTATTTGTAAATTTTACAGTTCTTCCGTATCGAGTTGTGACTAGTTGTTTAGTAGGTTTATTTAATGGTTCATCATGTTTTACTGATTTTTCCTGAGTTGATGAAGTTGTTGCCTCATTTTTTGGTTTTTTATCAACTTTATTGCAGTTATCCGGAATATGTGCCACTTTAAGTCGGTCGATGCTAATTTTCTTCCGTTTCCCTTGAATTTCGATGTCGAAGGTCTTACAAGCTTTTGACAATACTACGAAAGGACCATTGTACGGTGCTTTTAAAGGTGTTCTTACTGTGTCGTCCCGTACAAATACGTGTGTACATTTTTTTAGTTCCGCTTGTTGATATGACTTGCTTTTAGAATGATTTGACGATGAAACAGATTTTAAATCGTTCATTACTTTTTTTAGTCCTTTAACAAAATCTGAAGTAATATTTTCAGTTGTTCTGCAATCGATGATGTCGCCGGGTAGCTCGATAGTTGTACCATATAGCATTTCCGCCGGTGAAACATTGAGATCGTCTTTGACTGTGTTTCTCAGTCCTAACATAACGAGTGGTAAAACTTCAGACCAACTATTTGTTTCGTGGCATTTGATTGCCGCTTTTAGTGTTCGATGGAATCTCTCGATTATACCATTTGATTGTGGGTGGTAAGCTGTAGTTCGGGTGTGCTTGATTCCGAACGTCCTGGACAATTCTTGGAAAAGTTTTGATTCGAATTGTCTACCCTGATCCGTTGTCAAAGTTTGAGGGACACCATAGTGCGAAATCTATCCTTGAATAAGAGCTTTCGCAACTTCTTCTGCTGTTATATCATACAGCGGGCCATCTTCTAAAACGGTCGATGCAAGTCAAACAATATCGATATCCGTTTGAAGGTGGAAGTGGACCAATCAAATCGATGTTTATGTTCTTAAATCTCCCGTCCAGTACTTTGAAGTTTTCGAGAATTGTTTTGTTGTTAAGCGAAATTTTGTTCCTTTGGCATTGTATGCAGGAGGTTACCCATTTGTTGATGTCTTTGTTCATTCCAGGTCAGACGTAGCAGTCGGTAATTAGCGTATTTGTTGCTCGTTTACCTGGATGCGAAAGTCGATGTACTAAATCAAAAATTTGCTTTCTCATTGATTCTACGATGAATGGTCTGATTTTTTCAGTAGAAATATCATAATAAACAGCTGCTGATGAATGTGGCAGTGTCATTAATCGCAATTGAAGAGATGATTTTCCTTTTTGGGTTTCAGATAATACTCGTTTTAATTCATCATCATTGGTTTGATCTTGAGCACACTTTTCGTAATCGAATTGTAAGTTTTGAATACTTTCGATCCGGGAAAGCATATCCGCAACAATTTTGTCTTTTCCTGAAACATGTCGGATATCTGTGCAGAACTGTCCGATGTAGTCTAGGTAGCGCATTTGGCGTGGAGTGGCTTTATCAGGGTTCTGCTGGAATGCATACTTTAGAGGTTTATGATCAGTATAAATTGTACATATTCGTCCTTCGATCATAAGTTTGTTATGATTGACTGATTGATAAATTGCTAAAAGCTCTCTATCGTAGGTGCTATACTTCTTCTGCGAGTCTGTCATTCGTTTTGAATAGAAGCTTAGTGGTTCAAGCTGTCCCTTGTTGAATTGATTTAAAGCTGCTCCAACAGAGAAGTTACTCGCGTCCACATACAAGGCCAAATTTGCTTCAGGAAGAGGATGAGCTACAGTGGCGGCGCTAGATTTCGCGTGGACTTCGGCGAGATTATGTTCGCGAGGCCCCCTTCAAGAAAACGATAAATTTCATACCTAACCCAAATTAAAGTAAAACTAGAGTATGAGTAAACGATTTTTATTGCTAATCAAATTATGAAAACAAATTTCACAATTAAAACATCAAAATAGACGAACTTTTCGACTTTTGGCCTCACTGAACTTTTTCAGGATTTCGTGATAACTGATGCTAGCCGCTATTTAGCTTCAATTGATAAAACTGATAGCGCAGATAGTCTTTCTTGAGTCATCGTGCTTCTCAAGTATGTCTTTATCAATTTTAACTTCGAAAAGCTTCTTTCAGCGGAAGCCGTACTGACGGGAATTGTGAGGATGATTCTAATTGTTATATAAACATTTGGATATACTTCTTCTAAATTATTTTCCAAAATGTATTGAATTAGTTGTTTCGCATCGTTGATAGAGTCTTGTAAATTATTTTTTAAAAGTTGGAGTTCTTCATAAAGCTCGAAAGGCTGTATGTCAGTGTTATCGTCTTCCCGAAGTATTGTACCCAAATCATTACAATACTTGAGAAGGTCTTCATTTGGTATAGATTTTAAATAATTGATATCATAAATAAAACCAAATTTTTCAAAATACTTAATGAGTGCTTCAAAACGACATTCGGTGTCGACTATAATTGCATCAATCATTGTGTTAAAGAAGTTCACTCTGTATTGCATTTCAAAAGATTGAATAGGTTCATCAACATGTTCATAACCGAAAATTTGTTTTTTCCTGGCTATTCGTTTTTCTTTAAACTGAGACTCAATTTCGAAAGAACTTTTTTCTACAAATAATCGAGCTTGTGCAACACTGTCGTCAAATCCTGTATTGCGGAATCCTTGAATCCAGCAGCAAAATGACCGTAAAGTATCAATAACGACTTTCAAGTTGACTTGAACCGATTGCCATAGTTTGCTTATATTGTTTACACGTAGTAAAACCTCGTACCATACGGATATCGCAACAATAAACTCAAAAGTGAAAATTTCATTTAAGATTGCCTCACAGTCGCTTAGAGTTTCAGCATCAGCACTTTTATTTTTTAGGTCATTCACGCATTCAATAACATCATCAAATTGTAAAAATATTGCTTTTACAGCTGCGATTCTACTCTCCCATCGTGTTTCAGACAGAGCTTTTAATGTCAATTTTAATTTAGTTTTAACATTATCCCAACGCTTACTTGACTTTGAAAATAGCACATAGATTTTATTGATGAATCCAAAAAACGTTTTGGCTGTTGTAGAACAATTAGCTGCATCAATCAGAAGCAAATTCCAACTGTGGCATCCACACGGCGTGAAGAATGCTCTTGGGTTCATATTGAGTATTCTTATTCTGACACCTTTATTAATACCGACCATATTGGCGCCGTTATCATAACCCTGTCCTCGACAGTTTTGGATATCTAGACCATTTCTTTCTAGTTCTTTTAATATTGAATTTGTTAAATACTCTCCCGTTGTTTCTGTGACGGCAATAAACCCAGTAAAATGTTCCTCTATTGCTCCAGTTGAGGTATTGCAAAATCTCAATACTATTGACATTTGTTCAACGCAGCTGATATCCCTGGTACAATCGAGCAAGAAGGCGTAGTATTTTGCTTGTTTAACTCTGTGAACAATTTCTTCAATAACTGATTTAGACATTATTGAAATTAATTCATTTTGGATTTCGTGGCTCAGATAATGTTGAGTAAGTTGCTTTTCATTAATACGTCGCATGTGCTCCCGTAGTGTCGGATCATATTTGGACAACAATTTAAACAAATCTATAAAATTGCCACTGAGTCTGCTTTCATTCAAATTGAGGGATTCTCGATAAGCTCTGAATGCCAAATTGTGGGAGGCTAGGTAGTTTATTATATCAATCATTCTTTCAAACAAATTATACCAATACTTTTGTGATTCCTTAATCGATCTCTCGTAATCTTTATCTACTGTTTTTCCGTGTTTGATTCCTTTGTAGATTCCATCTATTTAACCATGCATTCCATGTGTTCTTGATTTTGTTCATGTCTCTGCAATATCCAACTCAAGTCTTTCCAGTCACAACATCCTTCTTTAACCACCTGCGTCTGCAAATTTAAAAAAAGTCTACATGGAAAGCAATAAACTTTATCTCGAAAAGTAGAGTAAATTAACCATTTGCGATGTTGAGTTTCGCCGTTACTAAATTTTCGAGTGAAATAAAATTTAGAAAAATGTCTTTTATTTGCATCTTTTGGGTAACTTTCATCAGATTTTCCTAGGTCTTGATTGGGTCCGTTTTGAACTAGGTAAACACGCTGCGAATCGTTTATTGGAAATACCCACTTCCCTGGATCGAAGTCTATTAATGACTCTCTTAAATTAATTTCTTGCACTTGATTTTCTGAGTTACACAGCGCTTCATTTTCGAGTTCTTTATCGGGTTCAGACATCTGGATCGTAGCAGATTCGCCCAATGTTGCAGGTAAAACTGTATTAGAACTTTGAATAAAAAAGATTCATTTGAATCTAAAGCTGGCTCAGAAACTAAAGTTTCATCAGATGACTCTGAAGCAGTGACACTCGAAGAAGGTTTCTTGAGAAATTTCATCATACTGGAACTCAGAGCTTGGTTGGATAAATCAGTTTCGGCCTTTTTTTTTTCTTTTTAATGCACCGGATTCCCATTTCCTCCCTTTATCTCTGTCTCTAGTTGGTCCTTCAGACATGATGACTTTTTCGTCTGAAATTATTTTAACATTATACCTTATTTCCAACCATTAAAGTGCTTTTTGCAGAAAGGTGAAACAGCCTAAGTAATTTTTTGAAAATTTTAAACAGAGCAATTTAAGGGTTTTTTGACAAATCAAATGGCATTTAATTTAATTTTTTAAGACAAAGTTATTTAACAGGTATATTTTTAAATCTTAAATTATAGGTACTATTTTTAAACAGACTCTTTGCATATAGGATCAAGTTCGTGCGACCCAGTCGTGCATTTTATTATTCTAGATTAAGTGCAAACTACAGAAACGCAAGAAAAACTGAATTATTACCAATCTGTTTACAGAAAAAGACATACATACATATTAATTAAATTCAACCTAAAATTAGTCGTAATCGAAAACTTGAAAAGTATGAAATTGAATAACGAACGTCAAAAAATTTTATGAATTGAAATTATCTAATGTTATCGGTTTGAAAAAATCAACCGTGAAACTTTTGAATTAAAATACCTACTAACATAGCATTATTTCGCAGTGTAGACGATATAAAAAGTTTTTTTTTGTTAAATCTAGGAACAGGTAAAATGAAATAATATAAGCATGGAAAAGAAGAAAAAAATAATTGGAATTTGCAATTAAAGTACATAGTAGTAAAGTAATTTTTTTAGTCACAATCTTATACAGCGTGTCTGGTAATTCGTGTGCCATACTTTAAGGGGTGATTTTTGGTCATATTCCAAGAAAAAAAAATGTTCCATAGTATAGTCGGATTTTGAACTTTGACACCAGTTTTTGACGATTCAAAAAATGACTAATTTTGGAGTACCCTGACTTGTGTAAACGTCAATATCTCTGTCGACACTATTGCTAGAGACTTAATTTTAATCTTGTTCTCTTGTAGAAATGCTAGGCTTTAAAACTGCATTTCAAAAAATTTGATATATTTGCAGGGTTACCAAATATTCAATTTTTTCTTGTTCGAGCAAAACTTTGACTCTGGGTAATTTTTCTCCAAAAAATACGCACTAAACAAATTGGCGTAATCAACTCAATTACGATATCAATCGACTTATGCTGTTTTTCAAATTACATGTGTAGGTAGGTACTCACCGAAATTTAAATGATGTACAAATTAATTAATTTCCAAAATGTTTAATATTTTTCTTTAAATCGCAACAGTGTTATAGGTTTAGGTATAAAAAATTTCTAAAACACAAAATTATTTAAAAATTAAGACGTATGTTGGTAAACCAAACTTGTTGGAAAACTGCAATGGACTGTGGATTTTTTCTTCTATGCACGTAATATATACTTCAAGTCCTTCAGATATTGCTTTTGTATAATAATGTCGTCTTTACTACCAAAAATTATGACTGGCTGAATTAACAACCCAAAGCCGTCGTTTTCGGTCGCACCATCCGTTATTTGGGAACGAGAATAGTGTCGACAAAATCTGAATATAACGAGTATGCCACGTTCATATTCACTTTTTTTCAATATACTCGCACTCAAAACGACCCATCATCCTTTCATCATTCCCAAGAAGCCAAAGTCGATTTCAAAGCAACGGTAGTTGCGACCGAAAAGTATGAAAATTCAATCATATACTTTTTAAAGCGGTTGTCGTGAGTGCGAAAGAAATGTTTGTATACTTTTCGGTCGCAACTACCGTTGCTTTGAAATCGACCTCGATGACGTTATGTTATAGTGGCTTATAGGCTAAAACCAACCGAATCCAACAAAACTTGTTCGTGTTTCCCCGAACACGTGTATATATTGCTCTTATTAGCCAACACACACCCAAACACACACACAACACAACATCGACAAAACACAGTTCAAATGGGGTTGTTTTTTTGTCGACCGACAAGAAAACGTTTTCTTGGCTTAGCCGCTTCGGGGAGGGTTTGGCCATAGGGTAAGTGAACTTGCTTGATTTCTTAGCGTTCACATAATGTCAAACATCACAAATCAAACACCAGATATCTACGTCATTTTTAAGTAGTTTGTTTTTGTAATCCTCACAAAAAAGGTCGCCGCTGTAGTCGCCGGCGCCATGCAGTCGTCGTTGTCTTTTTGCGAGGCCTCCTTAGGCGCGAGGCCCCCTCGAGCGCGAGGCCGCCGGCGGTCGCCGACGCCTCGCGCCGCCACTGATGAGCCAATTGCACGGCTTTCGAAAGGTCCTTTTTGAGTTCTTTGAAAATTCGTTCCGCTTCAGGACTCCAAATGAGTTTTGTTCTATCATGTTTCTTATTTCCTTGAATTAAAGCTTGCAGTTGTCCTTGCTTGAAAGCTGCATTCGGTAAGAATCGTCTGTAGAAATTAAGAAGTGCTAGAAATCTGCGTAATTCATGCGCTTAAACTGGCTTCTTGAATTCGAGAATTGCGTTGATTCGATCTTGTGGAGGTGCAATTCCTGCTTTTGTTACGCGATGTCCGAGAAATATAACTTCAGATTTTCCAAAAATACATTCTGACAAATTGATTTTCAGCTTATGTTCACGAAGTCTTTCTAATACTATCTGAACATGTTTGCGATGCTCGTCTTTGGTTTTTGAGGCAATAGCGATATCATCAAGGTAAGTGACAACAAAATCAAGGTCGTTAAAGATGATATCCATTTAACGTTGGAAAGTCTGCGAAGCGTTCCGAAGACCAAACGTCATAAAGTTGAACTCGAGGAGACCAAAAGGTGTTATAATTGCAGTTTTCTTCAGGTGCAATTGGAATTTGGTTGTAGGCTTTCACTAGATCTAAAATAGAAAATATTTCCTTACCGGCAAATCTTTGAGAAGAATCTTGAATATGCGGCAGTGGATATCGATCTGGTACTGTATTTGCATTCAAACGTCGGTAGTCACCACACGGTCGCCATTCGCCATTTTTTTTTGGGAGCTAAATGCAAAGGTGAAGCCCAACTGCTTTTACTTGGACAACAGATACCAGCTTGTAGCATGTAGTCAAACTCTTTCTTTGCTACTTTGAGGCGTTCAGGATTCAATCTTCGTGCTTTTGCAAAAACAGGCTGCCCATTCGTTATTATCTGATGCTGTACCTTTGAAGTATTTAATGTTATTTCATCTAGTATTTCATTCTTGTATGAATAGTACAATGAATAATAATAATAACTTAATAGTCTGGTCTGTTACCGATCTTCCAACCTCTCCCCCTTTTATACATACTACGAATTGAAGTCTATCGAAACAAGGTATGGAGAAAATGGAGGCGGAACAAGACAGCATACTTAAAGGCGCTTAGAAATGCTGATCCTCCAAATGCATTTCGATTTTCGATCTGTGACGTCAGTGGTCTCAGGCGGCGGAGTGTGTAGTGCATACGGATTCTAAGACTGAGCAAATCTGATATCGTGGGTTCGATCCCTATGATGGGCATAAAGTTTTTCATAATAAAATTGGATTAAAGCTCAGCACCACTAATAATAGGAGACTGATGATAGGTGGCTTGGCATCCCTTGTAACAGCTGTATCTCTAGCCGAAATAAACGAATTATAAATTAATTCGAGAACAATTGGTGGTAGCACCTTTAAGTTGTTGTTGTTCAAAAATTCAATGAAATTGACGGATGGAAGAATGGTCAAGTCTAATAAACTGACATTCTAGTATGAATAGTACAATAAATAATAATACTAACCTAAAAGTTTTTGCCTAAAAGCTTGTTGGAAAGCATAGAGATCAATATTTGTTTATTATTTTGATCTCATATTATGTTAAGTTTTTATATTAAAATTTGATTTGAAACATTAAATAAAACAATAAACAGATATTTATGAATTGTTAAAATCAATTTTCAATCTTTTATTTTACTGAATTTTGTTGCTATATTTATTATTGCATTACGTCCTCATCTATAAATAATACATTCATCTAAGTATGTGTGTATAATATACACTTATATGTAAATATGTATATAAAAAACATAAATATACATAAACACATATTTATCGAAGCGAAAACAAAAACCTTGAACGAGAAAAAATTGGGAAATGATGTTTTTGAAACAGGAATAGAAAAAAATTAATATCTTTAAACGTCAGTAACTCGGCAACCGTTACTTCTATCAAAAAAAAGAAACATAGTATTTTTTATTGGAAATTTTATGAACTTTATTTTTGGCCGCGTGTGTTTTGGACGAAAACCCGTGAGAAATGGAGAAACACCGTTTTGTGGAAAAAAACACCGATTTTTTTTTGTTGCTATTTACCGTTATAAAAAACTTAGCACCCAACCAATCGATGGGGACTTTTCAGGATTTATAAAGTAGGGTATATAATGGGTGATTTTTTAAGAGGTTTAGAACTTTTAAAAAAAAAAAAACACAAAAAATTCAAAAAAAAGAATGAAATATTTATTTGAATCGATAGTTTGAACCTTGCAATTTAATGTTTAAAGATAATTTTATGCAAATGTTGACCGCGGCTGCGTCTCAGGTAGCCCATCCGCTGAGTCCAATTTTGGCATACTCTTTCACACATATCGGCCGGTATCTCACGAATGAATGCATGGATGTTGGCTTCCAGTGCGTCAATCGAAGCGGGCTTGTCCCTATAGACATTAGCCTTGACATACCCCCACAAAAAATAATCTAATGGTGTCAAATCGCACGATCTAGGCGGCCAATTGACCGGCCCGAAACGTGAAATTAACTGTTCACCAAACTCGCCTCGCAATTGCGCCATTGTTTCGCGTGCTGTGTGGCATGTGGCACCGTCTTGTTGAAACCACATATCATGCAAGTCAAGAACTTCCATTTCGGGCAAAAAAAAGTTTGTTATCATCGCTCGGTAGCGTTCACCATTGACAGTAACGCTGCGATTCGCATCATCTTTGAAGAAATAGGCCCAATAATGCCGCCGGCCCATAAACCGCACCAAACAGTGGCTTTTTCGGGATGCATTGGTAGCTGTTGCAATGCTTCTGGCTGATCTTCACTCCAAATGCGGCAATTTTGCTTATTTACGTACCCATTCAACCAAAAATGAGCCTCATCGCTGAACACAAGCAGCGCGCGATGAACATTTCGAACCGAGCACGAATTTTGATAGTAAAATTCAATAATTTGCAAGCGTTGTTCATTTGTAAGACGATCCATGGTTAAATTGCAAACCAAACTGAAGCTGTTTGACAGTGACACAAGGTACTAAACACACGTCAGCTGTCAAAACCAGTGTTGCCAAAACCAAACCAGCTTAAAAATCACCCTTTAGAAGATGTATGTTAAAATTCAGCTTTATAGGATTTTTCCGTAGCAAAATCCTAATTTTTCTGGGCTATAATACGGACATAGAATTTTGTGAATCGTGATGGATAGCGACATAATTAAAAAAAAGAAAAGACAGAAGTCAACAAAAAATAGGTTATTATGTATGCTTAGGTATGTCCTGTTTTTTTGTCAATGGATGTTCACTTCGCGTGGTGAGATCTATAGAGAATGTATCCAAAAGACAACAACAAAAATTATAGCAAAAAAAAAGAAACATTTTTTTGTTCTTGCACTCAGTCTCAGTCGTTCTATCTGCTTCTATAGATATGCTTGTGTGCGCATGCACATTGCACATATGCTGCTAGGTACATACTTATATGTTGTCACTGTGGTGCTTGTGCGTAACTCTCTCCCTGTCTCTGGCTCTGAAAGAGAATGTTTTGCAATTAAAATTTCCAAATTCCAAAGAGAACATAAATATATTTCTTTTACCAATCTACTCGAACGCATTTACATGAGTTTTGGACTTTGTTCTGCGAGAAACCTTTCCTTAAACTAGCACATAACACATTACTTTCATACTATCACACTAGTAGTTTCTCACTCACACTTTCACTCACAAGTTCTTACTGTTACTTTCACATTCACTGTTGCATTTTTACACTGACAGTTTTTTTTCACTCTCTTATAGTTTTTATTTTCACACTTTTTTATTTCAACACTGCCAAACTTTTTTTATTTTCACTCTCTCACACATTCTTATTTTCACACTGTGACACTTTTTAGTTTCACACTGCCACACTTTTAATTTTAACCCTCTCACTAATTATGTTTTGACACTGTCAGACTTTTTTGTTTCAACCCTGCCACGCTATTTTATTTTCACTCTCTAACACTTTTTTATTTTCACTCTCTCACAATTTTTTGTTTTGACACACACCTTTTAGTTTCACACTGCCACACTTTTATTTCCACGCTCTCACAGTTTTTTATTTTCACACTGCCACATTTTGCTACTGATACACTGTCAAACCTAAAACAAAATATTCCCACAGTACACTGTTAAAATATAATATTGTTCTGTTACACTGTCACACTGCCGCACTATTTTACTATTATACTGTTACAGTGTCGTTCCTAAAACAGACTGTATCAGACTGTCACACTATCAAACTTAAAGCCGAAGATACCAAGATACCCGACACACTGCCACACTGTCACACTGTTGACATGCCTAGAGTCGCAGCCAAAACCAACACTATTCGCTGCCGAACCAAAAACATTATCCGAGGCAATAAATCTATCTCTCGAGGTAGAAAGAGAATAACCAGTTCAAATGAAATGATCACCGATTTAACTACAACAGAGGACGCACAAACTACAACACACAAAGACACAATAGGTGTGTTCGCGTACTAGTCCGAAGTTACCCATTTTTACCATTTTTAGTCCAATTTAATTTTTTTTATATAGACTTTGACAGAACTTCGGACTAAAACTGGTAGAAAATGGTAGGTTTGGAAAGTAAACGAACAGAGGTTATGTCTGACAACCAAACCACACAAATTTTAGACAACATTTTTCAAATCAACGACAGGAAGACAGTCATAGTCAAGTTGGCTGGCTCTTCTACAAATGTTATGAACATTCATTACAAGTGGGAAATTGTGTGATTTCCCTCTTTCTGTATCACAAAGCTACAAGTGTAAAGAAAAACAACATTTTACTCGTAGAATGATCGACGAAATCTTACAGGTGATTCAAGACTTGTAGGGTGGAGAAGAAGTATTTAAATATACGAAAAAAAAACAATCTTATAATCAACATTTCAATAATTTTGTTCTTCAAGTTTATGGTATTTTTAACCGAAAAAAACAATGTCAATTGTCATTTTATGTATGTATTTTTATGTTTGTTTGTGAATTTTGTGATCCTTATTCAAAAAATATTAGTTGCTTTAATTTTGGTTAATAATAATTTAATGTAGAAATCTATATATTTTATATATAATTGAGGACTTTAGAAACAAAAGGTGAAACTTTCACTTTCGGTATTTTTTTATTTCACTCTTGGTTTTCCTGATATTCTGAGACAAAAGAAAAAGTGAAAATGTCACCTTTTGTTCCTAAGCTTCTCAATTGAAAAATTTAATATACCTATACTTTGTAATATTTTGATAACTTGACAACTTTTAAATCTTAGTAAATTACATAAATACAAAATTAAATAAAAATGACGTATTTTAACTTTTCTTGCGTTCATTTAGAAAATATTAAATTTTGATTATTGATAGGAAGGTATAGAAAAGTTAACTATAGGAATGAAATATTTTACAAGGAACGGAACATACTTACATATGTATATTATTTACATACATAATACGATTGGAATTGGATCGACTAATTCGGTTTAGTGGAATTGCATTAATCCATTCTCTTTTGTGGAAACGTCAAATCAACACGATTGGCACATCTAATGTGTCTACTAAATAGAAAAAAAGGGAGATCCTGAGTGAAGATTAAGAAAGAATAAACTTTGAAATCGAAGACCACGTGTTTTGTGAAAAATTTCGTGTGTCAAAGACGAATCTTTAACGATACGAACATTTTTTTTTGAACATATTGTAATGTTCTACCTAGGTTCGACAATAAAACTTATTTCCTTTAAATAATAACTTCCACGTATTTACTTTTCAGAATAAACACACTTTATTTCAGTTCAAATCGTTTTTATTATTCTTCAATCTCAATAGTATGCAATCTAAAATTCACTTCCGGATACACTTTTACTGCTTACTTTTACGCTATCACATTCAAAATTAAACTGTGTCCACTCGCTTGAAAACATCCCCTTATATAGGGAATTAAATGGTTCTAGTCTGAACTAGTAAAAACTAGAATATTCCAGCATCGCCTTCTAGAAATTTCCTTTCCAATCGTTGACTGGAACCGATATTCTGCTGAATGCTAAATGCTGAAGGTATGGTGTCTAGCGTTTCAAACAGATGGCGCTGGGAACAGTTAGAGGATTTCCCTTTTGTTTCAAATTCAAAGTAGTTGGGTAATTATTAAATCGTTACATTGCCCCCCTCTTAGGATTGATCGTCCCGAACAATTCCATCACTACTTTCACCATTATAACGATATAAACGGTCACAATGAACTACTTTTAATTTGCCTCTCGCCCCTCTCCGTATACGGTAAACCACATCATTAATTCTTTTCACAACAGTGTAAGGGCCTTCCCAGTTTTGTTGAAGTTTTGGTGACAATCCCTTTTGTCGATGGGGATTATAAAACCACACAAGGTCTCCTTCTTGCAATCCTGTCGATGTTGCTCGTGCGTCATATCGTGTTTTCATCCGGTCACTGCATGTTTTTATGTTTGTCCTTGTTCTTTGGTGAATGTCAGTAAGTCTTTCTTTAAGGTTATCCACATATTCCTCTGTTCTTTGCGGCTGAATTGTGCGGCATCCAAATTTCACTTCACTTGGAAGCCGTATTGTTGTTCCGAACAGGATCTCCGATGGTGTATGTCCTGTTGAGCTATGTGCCGCACTTCGATAAGCCATCAGGAATAATGGAATATGTCGGTCCCAGTCTCGTTGATAGTCGTCGACGACTTTAGACAGATGTTCTTTAAGCGTCCTGTTGAATCGTTCAACCATCCCATCTGATTGCGGATGAAGCGGTGTTGTCCTTGTCTTTTTTATGCCAAGGAGTGTGCAAACTTCCTGAAAGATGTTAGATTCGAAGTTCCTCCCTTGGTCAGAATGCAGTTCCATAGGTACACCGAACCTGCTCACCCAATCGAAGACAATCTGGCCCACTACTGTTTTGGTTTCCTGGTTTGGGATGGCGTATGCCTCAGGCCACTTGCTGAAGTAATCCATTACGACTAGGATATATCGGTTTCCGCTATTTGTTTCAGGAAAAGGGCCTGCGACGTCTACTGCAATCCTTTCGAAAGGTGTGCCTACATTGTATTGATGCATTTTACTTTGAATCTTTCTACCTGGCCCCTTGCTAGCTGCACAAGTATCACATTTTCGGCACCACTTTTCGACGTCATCTCTTGCATGTAGCCAGTAGAACCATTGTCGTACCTTTTCCAGCGTCTTATTGACTCCTAAGTGACCTCCAGAAGCTCCATCATGCATCTCTCGCAGAACCTCATTTACCTTTGACCGAGGAACGATAAGCTGCATCACATAAGACTTACCATCTGTGGATTCCCATTTACGCTTTAGTACCCCTTCTTGCACATGAAGCGAGTCCCATTGGGCCCAATAAGCTTTGAGAGCAGGGCTTCTGTCTGAAATGTCACTCCATTCAGGTTTTTCTTGTTGTTCCTTCCATGCAAGAATGGGTTCGATATCCGAGTATTCTTGTTGGGCAACCCTGAGTTCTTCATTGCTCCAACCTTAAATGGGATCGGCTCTTATACGTTTTACGGCAATCACCTCCTTTTCTTCTTGCTGCGTGCAATGTTTGCAGTCTTGTTTGCACGGTCGCCGAGATAATGCGTCTGCGTTTGAATGCAGCTTTCCTCTTCGATGTTGAATCTGATAGTCGTAGGTCTGTAGTCTCTCTATCCACCTTGCTACTTGACCTTCAGGATTTTTGAAGTTCAAAAGCCAGTTTAGCGCACCATGGTCCGTTCGAACTTCTGTCCATAGATGTATTTATGGAAGTGCTTTGTTGCCAAAACCAGAGCAAGAAGTTCTCTTCTGGTAACACAATAATTACGCTCTGGCTTTGAGAGTACCTTGCTGTAGTAGGCGACAACTTTTTCTTCTCCATCATGGACTTGTGAGAGTACAGCGCCAATTCGAACGTTACTTGCATCAGCGTCGATGATAAAAGGTTTTCCTGGAGTCGGATAGGTCAGCATAGGAGCGTTACATAAGCGCAGCTTCAGTTCCTGAAAGCTTTTCTCGCACTCACCTGACCATTTCAACGGATTCCCTTTTTCAGTGAGCTGATGCAACCTTTTGGCGATTCCAGCAAAATCCTTCACTAAACGCCGATAATATGTGGCTAAACCAAGAAAGCTTCGGAGTTGATGTTTGTCCTGTGGTGTTGGCCAATCCTTGACGGTGTCAACTTTCTCAGGATCAGTCTTTACTCCTTGAGACGAGATGATATGTCCCAAGTATTTAACTTCGGTCTTAAAAAGCGCACATTTGTCTGGATTTAACTTTAGGTGTGCTTCTCGAAGTCTCTGGAATACAGCTTTAAGACTGCCACAATGTTCCTCAAATGTTTTGCCATGTACGATGACATCGTCCAAATAAACTAAGCAAGATTTCCAAGTAAGTCCATGTAGAACACATTCCATCAAACGCTCGAATGTTGCCGGAGCGTTACATAGTCCAAACGGCATCACTTTAAATTCCCACAGACCATTTCCTGTGGAGAAAGCCGTCTTTTCTCGATCTTCTGGATGTATTTCTACCTGCCAATAGCCACTCTTCAAGTCCAAAGTTGAAAACCATTGGGCTCCTTCCATTGCATCTAAAGTGTCGCTGATTCTGGGTAGAGGGTAGCTGTCTTTCTTTGTCACATCGTTAAGCCTTCTGTAGTCCACACAAAATCGAGTGCTTCCATCCTTCTTTTTGACAAGAACCACCGGGGATGCCCAAGGGCTTTTGGAATTTTCGATTAGCCCATCTTTCTTCATGGTGGATATCATCTCTTCAACTTCGGCTTGTTTGGCCAAAGGAAGACGTCTTGCTGGTTGACGAATCGGTCTTGCATCTCCTGTGTCGATTCGATGCTGCACCAGTTGTGTTTGACCATATTGCCCACTGGGTGCAGAGAAAATATCAGCATACTCGTGAAGAAGGCTTCTAGAGACATTTAGCTGATGTTGACTAAGATTGGATGACTTTAGAATCTCGGATTTTAATATTTCGGAGTTCACAGACTTCTGTGTATCCACTTCGTTGATCTTGGTTATCGCAGATACAGCTTCACATTGCCCAACTATTTCTCCTTTCCTGAGCTTAACTTCGTACGGTTTGATGTTGAGTATCCGTACAGGCACCATGTTGTTCTTTGGCGCCACTAGAGTTTTCCCTACGATAATGTTTTGGGAATATTGCTCAGTGGCTGGTTCCACCATGAGGCACCGATGACTACCCAAATCACCCTTTATTTTTGTCCAAACGAACATTTCTGAAGAAGGAGGCAAGCTTATGTCTTCTTTGATGACAGTTCTTAGAGATGGCGATTTTTCATCACCATAAACCATTGGAATCTCTACATTTTTGTACTTAAGAACTTGCTTACCGATATCCAGGATTACTCCATGTTCTTTCATGAAGTCAATTCCGATGATGCATTCATCACATATGTCTGCTACCAGAAACACATGTGTAAACTCCAGCTCTGCCAAACGGATCGGAAAACGAACTTCTCCGTACACTTTTGCTGCTTCTCCTGTTGCCGTTTTCAGACGATAGCTATTGGTGTTATGTAGCCATATCATCTTGACCAAGTCCCTTCGTAGAATAGAGGCTGTCGCACCGGTGTCAATTGTAGCCACGTGTTTCTTGTTGTTTAAGGTTGCCTCACTTGTCAGACTTTTGTTGTCTCGTTTAGTCTGTGAGACTTGGATGGTGGTTCTGGGGCCATCGATACCAGAAACCAGCTTCTGCTCCTCGAAGTCGGTTCTTACTCGTTTCCCGACTGGGAAAAAAGTCGATCAGGAGTGTTGGTGTTATTGCTTCTTTGTTCTGGCGTATTATTTCTGCTTCCACAATGTTGACATGCGGCTCTTCTCCGTGGCAGTCTGCACTGACGCTGGAGGTGTCCGGTCTTGTTACAGTTCCAGCAACGAGCAGGTCCATCTCTCTGGTTTCTTTGGAATGCAACTCTTTGACATGAGCATTCTTCAACTTCCACTTCTCTTACTCGATGAACTCCTTCTGCTGCTTCCAAATAGTCAAAACGAATGCTAATGCCTCCGGAAGCGTCCGTTTTCCAGCAGTTCGAATTGCTCGCTGTAGGTTGATGTCGGATACAGCACGGACAAAGGCTTCTGTTGCTAATTGACTTGTAATTTCGTCTCCTGCAGTTGGATATGCCAAATGGGCAAGCCTTTCGATATCTGCTTGCAATTGCTGCAGACTCTCTCCTCTTTTCTGAACTCTAGTATTGAGTTGGACGCGGAAGACTTCTTGCATATGGCCATCTCCAAAACGTTTGTCGATAGCCTGAACAAGAGCACTGAAGTTGCCATTCTTGTCTGCTGGTATGGTTTGCAATAGTTCAGCAGCAGATCCTCTAAGGGCACGCGTCAGAGCTATATATTTGTCTTCGTCATCCCAGCCATTTGTAGCTGCGGCTGCCTCAAACTTCTTCTTGTAAATCGACCAAGAAGTTTGTCCATCAAAGGTTGGTGGATGCATTTCCTTTCGCTTTGGAAAGTCGCCAGAACTTTCTCGAACCTTCATTTTTCTTACTTCATTTAATTCATTAGCAATGCTCTGAATTTTATTTTCAAACTTTTCTTGAACTTCTTGAACTTTCTCGAGCCTTCCGTCTACTTTAGAAAATTCTTTTTCGACACCCTCAACACGTTCGTTAAGAGTACCAAATTTATTTTCAAATGCATCTAGCTTACTTCCGATAAGGTTTTTCTGTTCTTCTAGAAGGTTCTTTTGCTCGTTGCGTTGTTCATCAAATCTTTCGAGAAGATTCTGTTGTTCATTCTTTTGCTCTTTTCCTTGCTCTTCAAACTGAGCAAGCATTATAGTCATCATATTACTCATGTCTAAGCTAGGACTTACTTGTTCTTCGGCCATTTCAATCTCAAAGAGAAACGTGTCTGGGTTTTCTCCGTGTTGTCTTAACTCTTCTTGCAGACGAATAATGAGGTCATTTTTTGTTCCAGCAGTAGGAAGGCCTCTTTTGTTCAGTTCTGCTTTTAGTTCAACACAATTCAATTCATTCACTATCTTACCCATTGTCTCTTTTTGCACAAAACACTTCGTAATAATAGCAAAAACACTATCACTGTTTTTATTATTATTTTTCAAACACTTTTCACCATAAATATCTGAATGCACAGATGAAATAAGTTTTATTCCACTTTTCTGACACCAATGTAATGTTCTACCTAGGTTCGATAATAAAACTTATTTCCTTTAAATAATAACTTCCACGTATTTACTATTCAGAATAAACACACTTTATTTCAGTTCAAATCGTTTTTATTATTCTCCGGATACACTTTTACTGCTTACTTTTACGCTATCACATTCAAAATTAAACTGTGTCAACTCGCTTGAAAACATCCCCTTATATAGGGAATTAAATGGTTCTAGTCTGAACTAGTACAAACTAGAATATTCGAGCATCGCCTTCTAGCAATTTCCTTTCGAATCGTTGACTGGAACCGATATTCTGCTGAATGCTGAATGCTAAATGCTGAAGGTATGGTGTCTAGCTTTTCAAACAGATGGCGCTGGGAACAGTTAGAGGATTTCCCTTTTGTTTCAAATTCAAAGTAGTTGGGTAATTATTAAATCGTTACAATATTCTTTATTCAACATGAATATCGATGCTTTCACGCTGCTTATCTCTTTATAAATGAGCGCTTGTAAACAGAATGCCTACAAGCACAGATTACCCACATGAAGATGAGAATCCCCGGCAGCCATTTTAATTTGCCTACAGGCTTGAACAAGCTTGATCAAAAATGAGAATGTGTGTATAAAAACCTCACACATAGACAGTAGGGATCTTCACACACCTGGTTAAATTGTTGTTGCAAATCACACCTATTCATCGACGTGGGATGAAATTACAAATACAACAATGTAAACAAATGGGTTTTGGGGGGTGAAACGTACGAAACATTCTCATCTTCATATTAGCCCAGGAAAATTATTCAATATAGGGCACCTATTACGGAAAAAATCCTATAGAGCTGAATTTTGGCATACATCCTCTTTATACCCTGCTTTATAAATCCTGAAAAGTCCCCATTCATAAATATCTGAGTTTATTGATTGATAACGTGAAATTAATTAGATTTACGTAAACCTATTACTATTATCTACATATTTATTACATATTTATATTTATTGTTTTATTTAATGTTTTAGTATAATTTTGTATGTAAAAAACTTAAAATAACATGAGATCAAGTGAAAAATATGTTTAGCAGTCTTCTGGATCACTTTCATCTTCTTGGTCTTCATCTATTTCTTCTTTGACTTCTCCATCAGATGCATTACACTTTTCCCTTTTCAAAAAGACAAGTATCTACAAGTTCTTCCTCAATTAAGTTCACGATTTCTTGGTTCTCGTATCCGCATCCTTTGGCACAATTGCAAACAAGTATTTTAAAAGAATATCTGGAGCAGGAATTTGTTTTGCTTTTGAGGCTGTAAAATATTGTCTTGCAATGTCCATCCCCAATCTATTGAACCAAGCTTATTTCCCAACCACTTCTGAACTTGCAAGTGTTTTTCTGCTGCACTCTCTGTTGGTGGCAGTAAACTAAAATTTGTTGCCGTATTTTTTTTAATGACTTTGTAAAACACAAAAAGCGATGTTCTGTAATGTGCTTTTTGCTTTCCAGCCGAGGTTTGGCTCGTCGGTCTTGCCAGGGTCGTTCTGAAGAAAAACACGAAACTTCAGTAGAAAAGGTCTTATAGCCTTAATACCAAATCTTTATTCAAACAACTTTTAAATAATATATATAACAAAATAATAAAACTGGTTTCGATGTATTAATCTTAACAATTCGGCGGTTTACAGGCGGCGGTGGTTATACTAGTATTCCATGGGACGTCTAGGTCAATCGACATACTTCGGTACGGGTATATCCTGGTATTCTGGATCTAGTATTCTGGACTCCGTATGTTTACGGTTGGCGGCGGACGGTTACTTTCTGATCAACTGAAACTGTGAACTATAAGCAGGGTTTAATGCGTCTAATAGCTACGGATCGGCAGCTACTACCCCCCTGGTGGCTTTCGGAACGACAGGCTTTCGCACTGGTAGATTAGTAGGTTTGAGAGCCCCTAGTGGCTTTATATCAGCAGGTACTACGCCCCTGGTGGCTTTCGGAACAGCAGGCTTTCGCACTGGTAGATCAGTAGGTTTGAGAGCCCCTATTGGCTTTATATCAGCAGGTACTACGCCCCTGGTGGCTTTTGGAACAGCAGGCTTTCGCACTGGTAGATCAGTAGGTTTGAGGGCCCCTAGTGGCTTTATATCAGCAGGTACTACGCCCCTGGTGGCTTTCGGAACGGCAGGCTTTCGCACTGGTAGATCAGTAGGTTTGGGGAGCCCCTAGTGGCTTTATATCAGCAGGTACTACGCCCCTGGTGGCTTTCGGAACGGCAGGCTTTCGCACTGGAAGATCAGTAGGATTTAAAGCTCCTAGTAGCTTATGAACCAAGCTAAAACTTGATACATCGGCAGGTACCAAAGCCCCTGGTGGCAATTATAAATCAAGATGATACTTGATAGATCAGCAGGTACCATAGCCCCTGGTGGCAATTATAGAAGTTCTAAACTTCGAACTAAAGACCCCTTACCACGGGTGGGGGGAAGCCTGAAGAACGAAATGATCGAACAAGCTAAGAGACCGAATCGACTTTACTCGTCAGCAACGAAAGCCAAACTGATTCTATAATCTAGTTTACTATTGCCTTATATGACTTGAGCAATGACCGAAAGGGTGCCTTTCCTGTATTCGGGTAGGTCCTCATATGATATTTGCTGGTGACAGTGAGTGTGAACTCCATAACGATGAATGCAAATACTATTTTGCGTGACGTCACGTCTTTGCATTCGTTGTGAATTGAGTCGGTTAAAACACAATCGATGTTCTGCTGATGAAATGGTGGGAAGAGCGGGGTGGAGAAACGTAGCATGGAACGCTTCGTTACATACCATCTCCCCTTTGGACACGAGAACCTTCTCGTCTTGAAATTTGTACAAAATGTATCTTTTCGGTTTTTTTTGTTTTGTTTTCTTTTTTTTTTCTTTCCTTTTTTTTTTCTTTTATTTCAACCTCTTTTTCTTATATGATATTCAAGATTTTTTTTTTTGGGATATTTTCTTTTTTTATTATTATTTTTCTTTTTGTTTTTTTTTTCTTTTTATTATTATTTTTCTTTCTTTTATTGTTCCTTTATTGTTCCTTTATTATTTTATATTTTTCTTTTCTATTCTCCTACTCTGTGATTTCAAAAAGTAAGTTAGAACTTAAACACTTTACTTCAAATAAAAGGAAAACTAAAATACTTTATTTCAACAATAATAATTAAAAAAAAAAAAATTCATAAAAGTGTGTATGTTTACAGGGCGGTTAGTCGGCTCTGAATTTCGGGAAGACTATCCTTTTCCTGCGTTCTCCGTAACTTAGGATAGCTACCCCTGGCTTGATGATGCAGACATCTATTTTACCGAAACGGCGCGTTATATGAAAGTGCTGTCGCCTGTATTTCGGATTATATAATGGATGCTGCGTTATGTCTATGCCTGCAAATGGGTCCTCCGGTGGCTGTCTTCTATTGCCGATGATACCTTCCTCGTTGATACCCACGACGGTATAGCTGGGCAATGGAGCGTTCATTTGCACCAATATCGGGAATCTGATACCTTGAATAGCCATTGGACTAGGTGAGGCTAGTGGTGGGGCTGTCGGCTTAATATCCGTCTGGCGAGCGGTAACGTGAACGGGGATGGCATTTGAGCTGCATGGCGTGTTCTGGGTGGCGGATAGGATGACGGTTGATGACGGTACAATCGTCGTTTGGCTTGTTCGCGCTGCTGCTGCCTTAACTGGAGTGGAGGATAATGGTGGCTTGGTTTCCTTCGCGATAGTCATCTTGATGCCGGCTGGAGACTTCTTCGTGATGCGAACTTTGCGAAGGGTTGCTGCTGCTGGCTTCGAAGTTCTCGCTCGAGGTTCCGGCAGCTTTGGCAAAAATATAGTGGTTTTCGGATGCGTCGCTTGCGGGATAGTAGGTTGTGGTCGGATCGGCGGTGGTTGGGTTGGTTGTGGTCGGATCGGCGGTGGTCGGGTTGGCTGTGATCGGGTTGGTTGTGGTCGGATAGGCTGAGGACGGGTAGGTTGCCGCTTCCACGGTTGGGCACTTTCGTCGTCACTCTTTTGCTGCTCCATCGATGTTACTCGCTCGGCTGATGATGAAGGACTGATCGTTAAATTGGCGTTTTCTTCTATTGTAGCAAAACCTTTCAAATCTTTTACGTGAGATCGCACTATAGCGTTTTTCTTCCTACTGTCTTTCTCTACCCTTCGTATAACAACGATGACGGGAGAGTCAAACCGAATGACTTCGTAGGGACCTTCGTAACGAGGTGCAAGCTTCTCAGTAAAATGACGTTGAGCAGAGGAGAGTGTTCTTACATTTTTGTACACCTGCTCTCCTATACTGGGCTTCCATGCCCGCCGTCGCAAATTATAATGTCGCGCTTGATTTTGGGCGGCTGTTTGAAGGTTTATTTTCACAAGGTCGTAGAGAGCTTTTAGTCGTTCCTGCCTTACCGAAACCGGTTCTTCAATATGATGGTTAGGCAGATTGATGTGTTGTGGTGTTTTCAATTCTCTGCCGTAATTAAGGAATGCGGGGGTGAAACCCGTGGAATCGTGAGTACTTGTACTCACATATTTGGATATATCTTTATACATCCCCGGCCAGTAGTACAGGTTCATTATTCTTGACGCCGTCTTGGCTATTCCAAGGTGTCCGGCTGTCGGGACGTTATGATTTTCAAAAAGGATACCACCCTTTTGGTCTGTCGGGACGCACAATTTCCACACGTCCGTTTGGACTGCCAGGGGATGGGCTGAGAATCGCCGGAATAGCCGATCTTCCGTTATGCGATAGTCTGGATACTTTTCTGGTTTTTGAAGCACTTGACTTATCCTCTTTTGAGTCCAGTCTTCGACTTCAATTGTCATAGAAGCTATATCGCTTTGGGTCAGTGGCAAAGGATCTCTGGATAAGGCGTCGTCTACAACATTCATTGCTCCTTTATGATATCTTATTTCAAAGTCATATTGCTGCAGCTCAATAGCCCAGCGTGCCAAACGTCCGGAGGGATTATCCAATCAGTGCAGCCATTTCAATGAATGGTGATCGGTGAGTACGGTAAAATGATAGCCTTCCAGGTATGGTCGCATCTTCCTTATTCCCCATAATATTGCCAGACATTCCTTTTCAGTAACAGAATACTTCTGCTCTAAATCTGATAATGTTCTACTGGCGTACGCTATTACCCTTTCTTGGTTTTCTGAGTTCTGTGATAATACTACTCCAAGGCCGTATTGACTTGCGTCCGTTTGGAGCGTGAACGGCAAATCAAAATCTGGGCACATTAACACTGGCGCTTCTGTTAACCTTTTCTTCAGTTCTAAGAAGGCCTTTTCCTGATCTGATCCCCACTCCCAAACTTGTTTCTTCTTGAGAAGTTTCGTCAGTAGAGTGGCTATTATAGAGAAATCCTTTATAAACCTGCGGTACCATGAAGTAACTCCCAGTGTGCGGCGTTACTCTTTGACGCTGCGGGGGCCTTCAAATCTTGCACAGCCGAGATTTTATCTGGGTCTGTACTTATGCCTCGGTCGCTTACGACGTGCCCGAGGTATTTAAGCTCCTTCTTGCAGAAGTCGCACTTGTCTTTGTTAATCTTCAAATTTGCCGCTCGCAACCTTCTGAATACTTCCTTGAGATACACAAGGTGTTCATCGAAGGTTTCGCTTATGACAATTATATCGTCCAAGTAAGCGAAAGCATAATTGTCCATGTCTGGGCCTATAATGCCATCTAACATACGTTGAAAAGTAGCGGCGGCGGAATTAAGCCCACAAGGCATTACCTTCCATTGATAGAGCCCATGACCAGGTACTGTGAAGGCGGTGGCGGGACGGGAGTCAGGGTGCAATGGGATTTGCCAATATCCTTGTTTAAGATCGATTGTCGAAATAAAATTCGCTCGCTTTAGTTTATCAAGTATTGCAAAAATCTGTGGGAGGGGATAAGCAGCCATTACGGAGATCTCGTTCAACTGACGGTAGTCCACGCATACCCTCCATGAACCGGTTTTCTTTTTTACTAGGACGATTGGTGAACTGTACGGGCTATTTGAAGGCTCAATTTTCCCGTCGCGAAGTAGTTCGTTGACTTCGTCATCAATAATTCTTTGCATCGCCGGATTCCTTGGGTAATACCTTTGCTTAAAAGGCTGGTCTGTTTTTAACCTTATACGATGTATGGCGGCATTTGTGGTACTTGCTAGTTGCTCGAACTTTGGTAGTTCTAAGTTTAACATCTCAGTTAAACGCTCTTCTTGTTGAGGTGCTAAAGGTTTTCCTCCTAGTATACACAGACGGTCCTTCCGTTCGTCTTGTGGCTGTTGGTTGGAAAAAGGAATTTCTTTTCCTGCCAACGACATTGTGAAACCCGCACTTCGCAATAAATCTATAGCTATAATGATATCTTCTGAAAGTTGCCTCAAGTAAGTTAGTTCTCCCACAATCGGTTGACCACTGATACACAGAGTTAAGGTATAATGTTCTCTGCTCTCCACTGCGTCTCCGTTTGCTAAATGTACAAAATGGAGCTGATATCGGATAGGTACTTTATTCCGTCGTAGCAACTGACGTATTTTTTTATTGACGAATGATCTGGTGGCTCCTGTAACCACCAAAGCTTTTACTAGTCTATCACAGATCTTTACCGATATAAAGTATCGTGGATCTGACCATGAAACAGAGTCAATTTCTAGTTGCACTTGACTTGGCTTAAAAGTACTCGTCCCTAGATCCCTTTTATCCTCCGGTGATTTTATTGGGTACCTTAGTACGTTTTGTTCATTGACCTTATGGTAGGGCTTGACTACTTTTGCTTCTGCAACTTTTGCCTCAATTGTTTCAACGTTTTCGATGGTGTGTAGCACCTTCTGACTGTCTTCATCTTTAGTTAGACAGCTAAATCTGTCGTTGAGTGTGGCTGCCCGGTGGTGGCAAGAACAGTCGTTGGTCAGCCGACCGTCTTCCCCGCAGTATGAACAAAACAGTCGGAAAGGACGGCGGCAGTCCTTCTTGGTGTGTCCTCTTTGTTTACAGTTCCAGCAATGAGTTGCTCGGTCATACTGACTAGCAGACATGTTGGTCCGATTCAAATTATTCCGATCAAAAGATACTCTTGGTGGTGGTGAGAGACGATTACTATAATTCGGCCCATTTGAAGCGATCATCCTACTGGCCCCAGCGAAAGGTCTTGATACTGATTGGCGTGAGCCTCTGTCTTCATTCTGAATATACTCATATTCTTCTGCTAATTTCATAAGCTCGTCCAGTGTTTCGAAATCTCGTCTTTTGATATACAGGTGGTATTCGGGCCGTAAGCTATCGTATATTCGGTCGACGCTTTCTAACAGGGTCATACGAGGGTGCTTATGTATAAGGTACTGGGTTGCTTGAATAAAATCTTTGGTCTTTTCTCTTGACATGCGTCTTCGCATGATTTCGTCTTCCAATTTATGGATTAAACGAGCGGGTAGGAAATCTAAACGCTTTATGGAAATCTTCCCACGTTTTTAACCTATCACGATTAATACGGAACCATTCCAGGGCTGTGCCTCTTAATATTTCCGGAAGAGCTTTCAGCATGTCGGCGGGGGGAATATTATAACAACTTGTTAACTCTTCCATTCTTTCCATACACTCCAGCGCATTGCCTGCGGAATCAAATTTCAGACCCCACTTTCTTACCGTATTCATAACTTCTGCATCATGACTGAGAGCGAATCGGCTGACCGGTCTTCCGAAAATTGTGGTCTCGGGCTGCTGACCATGATCAGTAATAACATTGGAGGTGTCTACGGGATGCTTGGAATCATGTCTATTATTTTGGTTTGTCGAAGCTGGGAGCGGTGGAACTGGAAAGGTTAGTTCCGTGAACTTTGAAGATTTTGTGTTTTTACTGCCCTCTATTATATCGGCGTTATCAGGTGTTGTGGTCGTGTCACTTTCTTCTGTATATTCTCTGGCATTTGTAGCCCTCGTTATTTCTTCACAAAGGTTCTGTGTCGATTTTCTTTGTCTGGCTGTTTTAATATATGCACTGAAACGGTCTCTAAGGACTGCGACAGAGCCTTCTGTTTCTATCCCTAACTGGCCCATCCGTTCTATCAACTCTTGTTTCTTAAGGAGATAGATGGCTCCCAAACTAGCGAAACAGTCGAACCCTTCTTCGTTATCAGACATAGTGCACTGAGTTTATTTTTAAAACAGTTATTATTTTTATTATTTCAAGAGTGTTTAGATATTTGTTTTCACGGGGTAGGACCTTATCGGTCCCTGCTCGGGCGCCAATTTGTAATGTGCTTTTTGCTTTCCAGCCGAGGTTTGGCTCGTCGGTCTTGCCAGGTTCGTTCTGAAGAAAAACACGAAACTTCAGTAGGAAAGGTCTTACAGCCTTAATACCAAATCTTTATTCAAACAACTCTTAAGTAATATATATAACAAAATAATCAAACTGGTTTCGATGTATTAATCTTAACAATTCGGCGGTTTACAGGCGGCGGTGGTTATACTAGTATTCCATGGGACGTCTAGGTCAATCGACATACTTCGGTACGGGTATATCCTGGTATTCTGGATCTAGTATTCTGGACTCCGTATGTTTACGGTTGGCGGCGGACGGTTACTTTCTGATCAACTGAAACTGTGAACTATAAGCAGGGTTTAATGCGTCTAATAGCTACGGATCGGCAGCTACTACCCCCCTGGTGGCTTTCGGAACGACAGGCTTTCGCACTGGTAGATTAGTAGGTTTGAGAGCCCCTAGTGGCTTTATATCAGCAGGTACTACGCCCCTGGTGGCTTTCGGAACAGCAGGCTTTCGCACTGGTAGATCAGTAGGTTTGAGAGCCCCTAGTGGCTTTATATCAGCAGGTACTACGCCCCTGGTGGCTTTCGGAACAGAAGGCTTTCGCACTGGTAGATCAGTAGGTTTGAGGGCCCCTAGTGGCTTTATATCAGCAGGTACTACGCCCCTGGTGGCTTTCGGAACGGCAGGCTTTTGCACTGGTAGATCAGTAGGTTTGGGGAGCCCTTAGTGGCCTTATATCAGCAGGTACTACGCCCCTGGTGGCTTTCGGAACGGCAGGCTTTCGCACTGGAAGATCAGTAGGATTTAAAGCTCCTAGTAGCTTATGAACCAAGCCAAAACTTGATACATCGGCAGGTACCAAAGCCCCTGGTGGCAATTATAAATCAAGATGATACTTGATAGATCAGCAGGTACCATAGCCCCTGGTGGCAATTATAGAAGTTCTAAACTTCGAACTAAAGACCCCTTACCACGGGTGGGGGGAAGCCTGAAGAACGAAATGATCGAACAAGCTAAGAGACCGAATCGACTTTACTCGTCAGCAACGAAAGCCAAACTGATTCTATAATCTAGTTTACTATTGCCTTATATGACTTGAGCAATGACCGAAAGGGTGCCTTTCCTGTATTCGGGTAGGTCCTCATATGATATTTGCTGGTGACAGTGAGTGTGAACTCCATAACGATGAATGCAAATACTATTTTGCGTGACGTCACGTCTTTGCATTCGTTGTGAATTGAGTCGGTTAAAACACAATCGATGTTCTGCTGATGAAATGGTGGGTAGAGTGGGGTGGAGAAACGTAGCATGGAACGCTTCGTTACAGTTCATGGATGGAACGACCTTGTGATGGAGGACCATAGAGAGCAAAACAAAACTGAATACTCACTTACTTAATGTTTGGACTGTACCCCAGGATGGACCAGGGCCTCAACCAACATGCCTCTTCAGCCAGCTATGTCCCTAGCTAGTTGTCTCCTCCTGTCATCCTAAAGTGTTCTCATCCAGTTATGACAAGGTCCATGCCTTTCTGCGTAAAGGGACACTTTAGTTGGTCGAGAGAGGACTTAGCTACTCAATTGCCTTCTTAGTCCAAAGAAGCAGCGATTGGTAATAGTTATTCTCAGTTTAGTTTCAGCGCTGGTGTCGTTGTCTGAATTAATAGCGGCGTCTAGGTACACAAAGTCCATAACTACCTACAAAATTGAATATACCACTTGCAAAAATTGATTCCGGAAAAGCATGTGGTTGACTGAAAATCTGCAGTGCTGTTTGCAATTCGGGTCGTCTCTTTAGTCCTTTCAAGTTTACCGATTTACCTTTCTGATAAAGAGAAAGAGAAACTGATCCTTACAGCTTCCATAATTTTGAAACTGCCAGAAGAAAATAAATTGCTCTCAACTTTGTTTTTTCCGGGAAAAAAACATATTTCCTTATATGTGGCGCCCGAGCTGTGAGAATGACCAGTAAGTCCATATGTCTTCTCCTACAACAACTGCCCTTTTTAAATAAAATTGTTGAATTGCAATTTCAACAAACAAAACGTCTGAATCGTCAATAGCATTTTCAACCTAAAAGTTTTCGCCTAAAAGCTTGTTCGAAAGCATAGAGATCAATCTTTATTTTTTATATTGATAAAACATTAATACAACAATAAACATAAAAAAGTAATGATAGATTAGGTAAATCTGATTAATGTCAAGCTATTCAACAAACTCAGATATTTATGAATTGTTAAAATAAATGTTCAAACTTTTATTTTACAGAATTTTGTTGATATATTTATTACTGCATTACGTCCATATCTATAAATAATACATTCTTGCATGTGTATAATATACACATATATATAAATATGTATGTATATGTACATAATAAACATAAATATACATAAACACATATTTATCGAAGCGAAAACAAAAACCTTGAACGAGAAAAAATATGGAAATGATGTTTTTGAGACAGGAATAGAAAAAATGACTATCTTTAAACGTCAGTAACTCGGTAACCGTTACTTCTATCAAAAAAAGTATTTTGGTGTTTTTTATTGGAAATTTTATGTACTTTATTTTTGGCCCTGAGTGTTTTGCACGAAAACACGTTTTTTTTTGTTATTTACCGTTATAAAAAATTTAGCACCCAACCAATCGATGTGGACTTTTCAGGAATTATAAAGCAGGGTATAAAGAATAAATTCTATAAATTCAGCTTTATAGGATTTTTTTCCGTAACAAAATCCTAATATTCCTGGGCTATATGGGTAATCTGTGCCTACAAGTGTAGGGACATTTTTTTTTTCTACAATTGTAAAGTTGTTTTCTGTGTTACAGAAATAATCTACACTTGTAAGATTAACATTATCCTACAAGTGACTTTTGACTTGTAGACTTGTAGCTTTGTATTATAGTCCCCAGGACCGAATTATGGTACCTACTTCTCAATACCATAATAGAAAAAGATTTACGAACAACAGACGAGATAACATTGTCAACAACCAGGGAAACGTAGATGGGCCGGAAATTGCAGCACACAGTTCTCCGGGATACCAAAATGTATAGTTCTCAACATCGCAAGCAATATCACAAACTTTGTGTCTATAGGTATACATACATAACAAAAATAAAGCGAAACCAAACATTCCTCATAGATACAGGTACAGACCTATCAATATACAAATAAAGAAGATAATATAGACACAGATAGCCTAACTAATGAAAGATGCAGACTTACAGGAATATCGAAAGAAGAAATTCTATCATTAGGTACAAAAGAACTAAATCACAGAATTGCGAACAATACGATATCTCATAATTTTCATATAGTTGAAAGTAATTTCCCTATATCTCAACTGACGACATTTTACATAGGCAGAGATTTTTTAACAAAAAACATGTTTAAAATAGATTATGAAACATTATACAATAAGTACAATTATACAAGAAAATGAAATAGTCACACCCATTTTAACTTCACTCCACAAAACAATTAGAATACCAACCAGAATAGAACAAATTTATCCTATAAACCTTACAGTAAACGAAGATAGTAGTCGTGTTTTTTTTGAAAAAGCGAATAGGCAGCTCAGCAGATTTTTACACACAAACAACAACAAAATTAAGAGTGAATATAATTTTGGTCAGTAATCAGAGTGAACATGGAGTGGATATAAATTGTTGAAATGTTGTTGTTCGTTTCCGAATGGTTGGTAGCCATGGATTTTCTGACTTACAAAGGTATGTGTTCTTAAATACATGCCAGTTAAAAAAAAGTTGGCTGTATATCTATACTTTTTTTCAGACATGCATATTATGTTAAGGCATTTAATTTCGAAATAAAAATTCAATTTAATAGGAAACTTGGCATTACTTGATTGATAGGAGACAAACTTTATTTTGAAGAATATTTCGTTACGAAAGTCACCAGAAAGCTCTAAAATTGCCCTTTTCAAAAAATTAAATCTCAAAATTATTGGATTTTTTTAGGTTTTATAATCTTCCGACATTGAACACATCTTTCAATGAAATTTCACATTTTATTACTCAAATGATAGGCAACAAACTGTATGTTGACGTCTGTGGTATATTTTTCGTTAAAACAAACAAGAAAGTTCTAAAATTGCATTTTCCCGAAACAAAAAAAAATGTCTCAAAAGTTCGGATTTTAAGAGGTTTTTTAATCCTTTTACATCGTAGCAGTTTATTACTTAATAATCAACATTTTCTAAGATTGGTTTCGGAATTACTGGCCTTGTTTTGAAAAGAAGATTCAATCCATCTGAATTCAATTTGAACCAAAAGCGTTGACACATATGGAACTTATGTCCACTGGACATCCCGTGTAAGCCAAATCCAAAAAAGTACCTTCGAACGCATTTCAAAACATAAAATGAATGTTGGTTTCATGTGAATATAAATTTTAATCAATTGGTGAGTGTAGAAGTGGTTAAAGACATATATTTAGAGTATTATGTTGTTACCTCTTTTGTTTCGTTATCCATCATTTATCAATTATTAAAGTTTGTAAATTTTATGATTGCCACTGATTATTATTTGTGAAAGATAAGAAATTTATTTTGATATCGAATGTCATTAAATTTGGCACGATTATCAACTTTAAAATTACAAAAGAAAAGTAAATATAAAGTGACTATTAGCGTTTTATTCATAATTCATTACTGCGCTGCCTATAATTTTCACCAAAACACGGCTAGTGTAACTTTAAACAAGGAAATAGAAAATGAAGTCTTTATAGCCAATTCAATAATACCCGCTAATGGTAGATGTCACGTAAAATTATTAAAAAAAATAAACGATTATGAAGTTACAGTTAACAATTTTGAGCCTGAAGTTAAGAGAAGTTAGACAACTACAAAATACTACAAACAAAGGCTAAATAAAATGCCTAGATTGTTAAAATTATTAAAAGAACTTAAATTTGAACAAACAGACACAAATATGAAAACAACGGTACATATAACAGATGTGTGAAAAATATCAAGACATTTTTACCGTAAAGATGAAACTCTCCTCATTAACAACTAATTTCTACACTCAAAAACTTAATATTACAGATGAAAATCCAGTACACATTAAGAATTACAGACTTAAAACACAAAATATACATAGAAATAAAAATACAAGTAGAAGAACTCTTATAAAGGGTTTTCCAATAAGAGGTGTTATTTTGAATAGCCCGCTATTTCGGTAGCTGTCACTTTTGAAGCTGTCATTTTTTGACATTTGACAAGTAGAAACTACGCCATTAATAAAAATGGAACGATACACGCTTCAACAAGGCATTGAAATTATTAAAATTCACTATAAAAATGGTGAAAATTTGGCAGAGACGGTTCGTAAAACTAAAACATTTTTGGGTCGTCGTGAAGCACCTTGTCGGACCGCAATACAGAAATTGGTGGACAAATTCGAGCTGTTGGGACAAGTTAGTGATGTGAAGAATAAAACCCATGCACGTCGCTCAAGGACAACTGAGAATATTGCTGTTGTAGCCCAAAGTGTTGAAGAAAACCCAGGTTTGTCCATTCCTCGTCGTTCTTTGGAATTAGGCATTCCACAAACGTCATTACACCGTATTTTGCATAAAGACTTGGGTCTTAAGGCTTATAAAGTTCAGTTAACACAAGAACTCAAGCCGGCTGATCATCAACAACGTCGTGTCTTTGCTGATTGGGTCCTTGAAATGCATGAAAATGATCCGGAATTTCATCGAAAAATCATCTTGACTGATGAGGCCCATTTCCACCTCGGAGGCTACGTCAACAAGCAAAACTGTCGCATCTGGGGCTCGGAAAACCCAAGAGTTATTGTTGAAAAGCCTCTCCATCCTCAACGCGTGACTGTTTGGTGCGGTTTATGGTCCGGCGGGGTCATTGGACCTTACTTTTTCGAAAATGAGGCTGGAGCAACAGTTACGGTCAATGGATTGCGCTATCGAGAGATGATTAATGATTTTTTTATGGCCGGAATTGGATGGTATTGATCTGGACAACGTTTACTTTCAACAAGACGGCGCTACGTGCCACACAAGCAATGAAACCATCGATCTTTTACGGGAAAAGTTTCTCGAAGAGGTGATCACAATTGGCCACCGAGATCTTGTGATTTAACACCTTGCGACTTCTTCCTTTGGGGCCACGTGAAAGATAAGGTCTACGCCAACAGCCCAGCGTCGATTCAAGACCTCAAAGATGGAATTCGTGAGGCTATCGAGGACATAGGGCAGCCACTTTGCGATTTGGTTATGGAAAATTTCATGAAAAGGATATAGTCCTGTAAGCGTGGTCGTGGCGGCCATTTGGCTGATGTTGTGTTCCATTATTAATGGCATACCTTCCTCTTTATAATGAAATAAACATCCGATCATTTATCTCAAAAAATGCCATTTTTCTTTGAATATCAAAATAACACCTCTTATTGGAAAACCCTTTACAAGGTGTCCCGTAAATAATGGATAACCTTTCGACTGGGTAAAGCTGGCCGTAAGACCTTTCAGAAAAAATATAAAGAAAAATATTGCCCGCCTTCATGTTATAACGATTTTTCAAAAATTTTTAATGAATTACGACTTTACTCAAATGTCTGAGCACTGCGACCACGAGTGAATGATTCTCCTTGTTTTTTATTTTTATAATATTCTAGAATAGCTGTACTAATAGACAAGCAGTCAAATTTAACACTTTTATTTAATTTTAGTTTCTAAAATTAATTTTTTAATACAAAAATGATAAAATATTTCTTTTCACCAAAGTTTGACCATCAAAATAAAAATGTATGAGAGCATAAGTAGCCAACTATTTTTAAAGTTTTCTATTTAATGTTCTTTCTAAAATGGTTCAATATAATGTTTGTGTTCTCAATAATAACCAATAAAACCAGCTTTTTACCTACTGAAAGAGCTTTTTATAATTTACTCAAATAAAAATCTAGTTACAGTGATTACTCAATTATTAGGCCTATAAAAGTACTATTTGCAAATAATAAGTGGTTAAGTATGTTACTTGATGTTATCTAACCTCAATTCGACTACCTATCTACTGTTGTTCATGAGGGACCCATGCGTTCATTCTACGAATTGTATTCGTGGTTCTCAGCCACGAATAGGATTCGTAGAACAGACGTAGTTTGGTACAATTTACTAATATTGTTTTCGTCTTCGTACAAAAACAAACGCATATTGTACGAAGGCTATTGTTAAATTTAATTTACGCATGGTCCTAATACCCATTCGTATTTTATACTGCGCCATTCGTATATTGTACGAATATTATTGTAATATTTAGCAATGCTCTTGCTATTCATTCGTACATTATACAATGCAATTCGTATATTGTACAAATATTATTGTAGAACTTGAATTTTTTCTCCGAAAATGCCAAAACCATCAATTGATAAAATAATAAAAAAAATTATTTTATTTTATTTTATTTAGTATTTTAAAAGTATAAAAATAATTTACTGACTTCATTTTCGTATACATAAACAGATTAATGAAATATTTAACAATCAAAATCTTTCGAAAAAAAGTCTACTTACATTCAATGTCATTTTTGCATGCATCAGTTGTTGTATTTATTCTTGTTCTGCCACTTGCCATTTGGTGAAATTGTTTATTAATGAATCAACCTACGAATGAGTTTTGTCCACTAATATTAGTTTTACTTCGTAAATAGTACGAAACCATTAGTAAATACTACGAATGCTATGGAAGTTATTCGTACGAGAAATTAATGAATGTTATTAATCATATATACACAATAATTCGAACAATGCACTCATACTAATTGTTACATTTTTTTTACGAATATAATTGGTACACAAAAGGAATAAATTCGTGGATACTACCACATGTATTAGTAAAACTTCACATATGAATTCGTAAACATAAAACAATACAAATATTTGCTATATTTTACGAATATTCGTACAATGCACGAATATTTCTGCCACGAATGTCATTCGTAGTCATATTACTTTTGAGTGTGGAAAATTTTCTCGATAAACTAGGAAGAGCAGACGGACATCATCAGTTCAAAAGACTACAATTCGGAGTCAAAATATCCTCAAATAGTTTCCAAAGAATGCTTACAATAGCCTTGTTGGTTTGGAATCAGATGTATTTTTATATGTAGATGGTTATTATCTTTAGTTGTAGTAAACAGCACAACAACCACTAATCAACGTTTCTGAAAGACTGAGATTTAATGCCAGCAAATGTTATTTCCTAAAATCGGAAGTAATAAAGGAAGTAATAATCGGAATAATAAAGTAATAATTTTTTAGCTGGTTTGGTTTTGGCAACACTGGTTTTGACAGCTGACGTGTGTTTAGTACCTTGTGTCACTGTCAAACAGCTTCAGTTTGGTTTGCAATTTAACCATGGATCGTCTTACAAATGAACAACGCTTGCAAATTATTGAATTTTACTATCAAAATTCGTGCTCGGTTCGAAATGTTCATCGCGCGCTGCTTCCATTTTATGATCGGCATTCTCGACCTTCTGAGCAGTCTATTCGGAAGATTGTGACCAAATTTCGCACCAAATTTACTTTGTTGGACATTAAACCACCAACACGTTTACGTACTGTGCGTAGTGAAGAAAATATTGCGGCCGTATCAGCTAGTGTGACAGAAGACCGCGAAATGTCGATTCGGCGCCGTTCCCAGCAGTTAGGCCTTTGTTACAGCACTACGTGGAAAATTTTGCGGAAGGATTTGGGCGTAAGGCCTTTTAAGATACAGCTGGTGCAAGAACTAAAGCCAGCCGACCTACCACAACGCCGAATTTTTGGTGAATGGGCTCTTGGAAAGCTGGCCGAGGATCCGCTTTTTTATCGAAAAATTGTGTTCAGCGATGAGGCTCATTTTTGGTTGAATGGGTGCGTAAATAAGCAAAATTGCCGCATTTGGAGTGAAGATCAGCCAGAAGCATTGCAACAGCTACCAATGCATCCCGAAAAAGCCACTGTTTGGTGCGGTTTATGGGCCGGCGGCATTATTGGGCCATATTTCTTCAAAGATGATGCGAATCGCAGCGTTACTGTCAATGGTGAACGCTACCGAGCGATGATAACAAACTTGTTTTTGCCCGAAATGGAAGTTCTTGACTTGCATGATATGTGGTTTCAACAAGACGGTGCCACATGCCACACAGCACGCGAAACAATGGCGCAATTGCGAGGCGAGTTTGGTGAACAGTTAATTTCACGTTTCGGGCCGGTCAATTGGCCGCCTAGATCGTGCGATTTGACACCATTAGATTATTTTTTGTGGGGGTATGTCAAGGCTAATGTCTATAGGGACAAGCCCGCTTCGATTGATGC
The DNA here is from genome assembly GCA_932273885.2 of Leucozona laternaria. Taxonomy (NCBI): domain Eukaryota; kingdom Metazoa; phylum Arthropoda; class Insecta; order Diptera; family Syrphidae; genus Leucozona; species Leucozona laternaria. The sequence goes on along the minus strand of OW026366.1, from coordinate 98,725,093 downwards.
ACTAGAAGCCAACATCCATGCATTCATTCGTGAGATACCGGCCGATGTGTGTGAAAGAGTATGCCAAAATTGGACTCAGCGGATGGGCTACCTGAGACGCAGCCGCGGTCAACATTTGCATGAAATTATCTTTAAACATTAAATTGCAAGGTTCAAACTATCGATTCAAATAAATATTTCATTCATTTTTTCGAATTTTTTGTGTTTTTTTTTTTTTTTAAAGTTCTAAACCTCTTAAAAAATCACCTATTATATTTAGAACATCTGATAACAAGAAAAGGAATGCAAACCGACGCATCTAAATATAAAACAATAGAAAATAATCCCATACCAAAAATGCAGACGATGTTAGACGATTCGTTGCTTTCTGTATTTATTATAAGAGATTTATTCCCAAATTTGCTGAAATTGCAAGAAGTCTAAGCTCCCTTCTTAAAAAGAATCAACCTTTAATTTGGTCAAACGAATGAGACACAGTTTTCAAAAATTTAAAACAGAAATTAATTTAACCAACATTTCGACAGTATCCAAACTTTGACAAACCTTTCATACTTACCACTGACGCATCAGAGTTTTTATTAGGTGCAGTACTCTCACAAGTGTAATAGGTCACGATTTGCCAATATCACACGCAAGCAAATCTTTACAAAAACATGACATCAATAAGCCGGTTATAGAAAAGGAATTATTAGTTATCCACGGGGTATACATTTTTTCCGACCCTAACTCTACGGAAGAAAATTCATAGTCGTAACCTACCACAGACCATTAGTGTCACTATTTTACATACAAATCCATCCTCGAAATTAACGAGATTTAGAATAGATTTATCTGACTATTGTTAGGTTTCACAAATATTAAACAGGCTTTTCAATTTTTAAATGGCGTATTTTGTATGGAACAAACGTCACTTTAATAATTCAAGGCATGTTAAATAGTTAACAGGCCTCTATGAAATCGGCCATATGACTTTGAGATAGTTTACAAAAAGTGAACAGCTAATATGAACGCTGACACACTCTCAAGAATAAAAATTGACACTGACATTTTAAAATCCATGTTGGTAAACAATGATATTAATAAGAGCCGAGGCGATAACAAGGCGTATGGCGAAAAACATTGCCAATAAAAATAATAATATAAAGGAGAACTACATACAGGCCCGGCAGAGGAGCTTCTGAAATGAGTTCGAAAATGCATGCGCTGCTGCACATTGTTGGCAAACTGCTAAACCAATTTTGACCAAACACACCAAGGACACTATCAGACCTCCACCTAGCGTTCCTGAAATTTTGAGCTCAATCAGTATGAGGGTTACGAAGTCCATTGAAAGTATACAAACATAGGTAGGTAAATCCATTTTTATATATTGGTATATTTAGAAGATATACCTAAACATGTTCTTTTCATATAAATTTGTATTGTTACTTGGTCTATAGGGTAAGTTCCTATTGGTTTCGTGTAAAAAAAAAAAACTTCGAGGCTGTCCGAGAAGTCCGAAAAAGTGTGTTTCGTCGTGCCGTCCGTGTCGGTCTGTCAGTCTGTGCGTCTATGCCTCCATTGAAGCATTTATTTTGAAACTATACCTTAAAACAATTAAAAGTTCAAAGTTTTAGACTACGAATGTTGAAAATGTGTAAATGCTTTACAATTTTAGATCTAATTGAATTTGTCCTTGTGAATCTGGTTCCACTTTGGAAAATTTTTCTTACAAAATATTTTCCTTGGGTAGTGCTGGTTTTTTCTCACAAAAACATAGCAAAATATTGATTTAAATGTTGCTGCACGAAATTTAATGATCAGTTAATATTAAAAACTTTTATTTTTATTAAGAAACATCCAATAATAAAAACACACTGAAAAAATCATTCGCTGTTGTATGTTTGTATTTGTTTACTACCCTCAAATTTGTATTCTATAACTATAAAAACTAGAAGGTAGGTTACTGTATGTGGATAGAAGAAAGAGATTGATCTGTTTTCTAGCTACAATACATGTTCTATGATTACTGTTAGTACCTGCATTAGAGGATTTAAACGGTGTAAGTCCCTTTGAGTGGAGCCCCCTTATTTTGCCGCCTGATAACCAAGGATCTTGAATAAGGGCAATGTCTATTTTTCTACTCTCTATGAGGTAGACCAGGTTGGCGCTGGTAGCTTTACTATGATGAACATTTATTTGTAAAAATTTCATTATAAGTTTTTATGTACCACCCCTTTATTAACCTGTTTTGCTTATTAGCTATCATCCTTATCTGGCATCGGTTTATACCGACGCGCACTCTGTAGCCAATTTTCCGAAGAAGTGGCATCGATTTGTGGCTTAAACGCACAATTACTTCGGTGCCTTCTTTGGTGGGTTCGCCAACCTTAACAACCTCCCAATTCTGGCTGAATTGGTCGGTGTTGAGGGACTTGAGTTACCGCTCTATCCTTTCTTTTGTGATGACGGGTCATCTCAGTGTCAGCACTGCTTTTGTCCTACTGAGTTCGCTAATTTCCTTCTGGCTGATCAGATCAGATCAGGGGAGGAAGACAAGACATTGCCAGGGTCGTTGCGACATGCACCAGGTACTGGACAATAAAAGAGCACGCGGCGAAACTGGGTATTTCTTACAACACCCACTGTCGTAGCTGTGCGAACCAGCAGGAAAAGGAATATTAGTTCATTTCCTCTGTAAATGCCCTTACCTAGCTCGTTTGACGACCTAGACGAACTTTCTGAACTGAAGATCAAAGACTAGATCTCTTTCTTAAACGCGACGAAATAGCTCGGAGACGATATTCGGCTTTTTGCTGTCTAACTCGAGGCTTTATATTGTTGTTCCGCAAACCCATTCCTAAATCAAGACCACCTAAGAAAACCTTTTTAAACAGAAAAATAATTTCCTAAATCTGATAATTTTGTTTTATTTTTACCACATTTCACACGACAAATAAGATAATTTGAAAAAGATTATCCCGTTTGACGACCTTGACGAACTTTCTGAACTGAAGATCAAAGACTTGATCTTTTTCTTAAACGCGGCGAAATTGCTCGGAGACAATATTCTGCTTTTTGCTGTCTAACTCGGGGCTTTAGATCGTTGTTCCACAAACCTATTCCTCAACCATAGGTTCAAACGAGTTTTGGTATGAAGACACCTAAAAAAATCTTTCAAATAAAAAACGAATTTCTTAAATCGGCCAATTTTTCAATTTTCACGCCATTTCACCCAACAAATATTAAAATTTTGAAAAAGAATATTGTACCTTAAGCCATTTTCTAAGAAAACCTTTAAAACAAAAGAAGAATTTCTAAAATCGGACAATTTCTTACTCCATTCCACCATACAAATTGCAAAGTAAAAAAAAATATCCTTGAAGCTATTTCCTAAGAATAATCTTTCAAACGCAGGTAGAGTTTTTTTAATCGGATACGCCTTTTTCATTTTACCCCATTTCACAATACAAAGTGAATTTTTCCTATATTTTTAGTTATTCTGCTATTCGGGGCGGAGACATATCCAACAAATAAAAAATCAGTCGGTCCAGCCGTTCTTGAGTTACAAGTGTTGTAACTAAAACGACTTTGTTTTGTATATTAAAAAAGATGTTTGTGCAACTCATCCAATAGGCTATTTAACGTTTTATTATTAAGGCGATAAATTTTTAATATTACTTTCTGTTTTGTACCTTACACCCTTACCAAAAATTTTAATTATTGATTTATTAATTAATTAGAGGTTTGGATAGTAAAATAATGACTGAGCAAATACAATTTGAAGGTAAGCTATTATTTTAGCCTGTAAGCATTTTGAGGTTCGACTAATTGCAAAGATATGGGCGTTTGAAATTCCCATAGAAAGTCTAATTTGTTTATGTATAAGAAAAGAAACAGAAGGATTGAGCAATTATTTTATTGTATATATAATTGAGCAATTAGAAATATGAAATGACCCGACAATTCAACCGTGCTTCCTTTACGTTTAAAGGGAAGAGTTGCTCGGGGAGAATTTGAAAAAAACAATTTAAGTTTTTCTTATATTTTTTATTAGCTCTAAGGCCCGCTGTCTCAATGCTTATGGCTGCGACCTTAGAGGTTTCGATGGTTAACAAATTCTGTCTTTTTCCTGATCATCCTACGCCTATTTATACTACAATTTTTGACATAATTTCCATCCCTACCATTCAACCACATGAAAATGATGTTCAGCATATTTCATATGAAATCGTATTTTTCATACAACCTCATATGAAAATTCATCCTCGTCATAATTATCAATATTTATTGTCATTGCACCAAAATCAATGAGGATCATATGTCATTTACACTGGCCCAATATGAAGCATATTCAATCGATACACTTATCCATAGAGGTACCAGATACACACAGGCAGTGCAGCGGCCTAATTATTGAAGTGCGATATGAAGTACATTGAACTTAAAAACAATGCATGCTCATGTTGGTCAACCTTACTTTGCCTTACTTAGAACCTTTGTATTGGCCCATTCTGTTCCATGATCTGAATAGCTATAGTTGTAGCTACGTCTCAAATACGGAACAGGCGACAATTAATTAATTGCCGTAGGTATTAGGTTTCACTAAGTAGTAAGTGGGCTCTGGAAGATGACACATTAATGAGTCGCAATGTTTAGATCGGATGCGCGAATGACAACGAAGTGATATTATACAAGATCGTGTGTGGTGACTTGGGAATGGAAATTGATGTTTAATGTTGTTATAGGAGTCGCATGTAGTGGATCACTACATCCCGCTCCCCTTGAAGAAAGAAAATTATACCTTGAAGAGGTAAATTTTCTGTTAAGTTGCAATAGGATGAAGAGGTCACATATTTTGATTGTATGTTTAGTTAAAAATTTTATAATTATAGATATATATATATTTTTTTTTTCTTACAATATTTAATGGTATATATTTACTTTTTTTAATGTACGTGTCTAGTATTTATAGTATTCTGTAATCTTATTAAAAAATGCAGTTATGTTCAATAGTATTTAGTAGGTACATATTTATAATTAATTTGTAAATAAGAATTTCTAATTTTATAGAACAATTTTTTTTTTTGTTTTTTTTTTAGCTTATCAGATTATATTTATGTATTTATATATACATTTTTTTTTTTTGTATTTTTTACTATAATTTTTGTTTTGAATTTAACATAGGTAAGGTGTATAATATATATTTTGGTTATTTGGGATATGGGCGTAAGACAAATTTTGGGGAAGTTTCGGGTTCTGAATAAAATTGTGTTTCCACTATGGTTTCTTCAGTTGGGGATTTTTCAAAATGTTTGTCACGGCATTGTATATCAGTTTGCGTTTTGTCGTTTTCTTTAATTGTTTCTGATTTGGTTTCCGAAACAATGGGTTTCAGGTTAATTTTGCATTTAAAAATGTAGACAAAAACAATAAATAAGGCAGCTGCCAAAGTGTAGATAAGAGTGTAATGATGTATGTCATGCTTATTTAAGGGTTGTAATTTCTTGTTTTCTTCTTTTTTTGTAAGTAATCAATCTGTTGTGCTAGTTCTGTGAGACTATTATCGTCTTCATACTTAAGTAATTTGATTTGTTTTTTATTTGCTAACTTTGGTGGAAGAGAGGAATTTAATAGACTCATATTTATTGGGGGAATAAATGAATTTTTTAGAATAGTATTTTCTGAATTTTGACCGAAAATTGTTAGTTCTTTACTACGTAGGTAGCATTTTCCATTAAATTCTATTAATCCAGTTCCCTGGAATTTATGGGTAGTTATTTGTCTGTCGCAAACCTCGTCCATAACATATTCATCTTTTGCTGATAACAACCATTTACCAGGTTGAGATAGTTGTATCCAGACAATAGATAAATGCGATTCTTTGATTTCACATGAGGAAGGTAGAGTTTCTCTTCGCAATAATTGTACTTCGCAATGGTCTTGGTTGGAATTGAAGTCGTAAAGGGGGTGTGTAATAGGGCACAATAATGAGTTAATTTGAGTGGTACATTTATTAAGATCTAAAATTGAAAGGTCGTAAAAATATTTCTTATCGAAATTTACGATGATGAAATTGATTTTAGGCTGAATATAGAGGAATTTATCTTGAACTTTGGTAGGAAAAGGTAGAATTTTATATAATTGGTAATTTTCTGTGAAGGGTAAAGGAAATTTGATTTCATAAATGATTCTTTTAGATTGGATTGAAGATGTAACAGTGCTGATTCTGTATAAAGGTAAAATGTCTTTTTGTTTTATAGAAATTGGGAGTTTTGTATTACTTGGGATTTCTTTAAGCATTGTTGTTAAAATTGTTTCTAATTGTTCGGGAGTTATTATTGCTGGATGTGGCTTTCCATGTCTTACTTCGGTTACGGAGTCGATGATTTCGTTTAATAGGTTTTGGTGATGAAGGACAGCTAAAGATGTGTAAGAAATGAGCGATTCTATATCGTTTACAATTTTTTCCTCTTGGTTAAAGTTAGTACATTCATCCATTAGTTTAAGTATTTCTGCAAATTTATCATTTAGTATGTTTATTTGTTTTTTTTCGGCTTGTCGAGTTCTGTTAAAAATGTTAATAGTTGTTCCCAAAATGTATGTATGATTTTGTATGAGAGTCAATAAATGGTTTTCGTTTGTCTTAAGTGTTTCTACTTGTTGGTCGTAGTATGTCGCGTCTTCTTCAGATAAGGTGCCAAAAAGTGATTTGCTTACTATGCCAACGGCGTTCAGTAATGCTCTCTTTGATCTTTGTTTGTTGACTGGTAAGTTGAGCAGGCTACATTTTTGTAATATGTCCTTCATTAGATCGTTTAGTTCTATTATTGTGGTGGTGCACAGATAAGTTATTTGTGTGTTTGTTTTAAGCGCCGAGCATAAGTTGCTTATTTCATCTATGTATTCGGTCATTAGTTTTGTTGTAGTAAGTAGGCCTTCTAAGTTTCATTATTATGTGGAAATGTTGTGAGTTCTCCTATATCAGGTTTGATATAGTTTGGGCATTTATTTTGTAAGTATTCCTCGTCTGTTGATTCGATAATTGGAACTATTAGTACTTTTATTTTAACTATTTTATTTTCGAAAATTGATCCCTTGTCTTCCAAAAGAGTAAATGTTGATAGAAGCTCTATACCATCTTCTCCGTTATCTTGCATACTTTCTTGATTACTCTTTCTTGCTTGATTACGAGTTGTCACCAGGACTTTACTATCATTGTCAAGTTTTACTCTACTGAGGGCGTCTGCAATGACATTGCATTTGCCTTGCTTGTGGATAATATTGAAGTCGTATTCTTCCATCAATATACGCCACCGCAATAATCTAGATGTGGAGTTCTTTTGACCAATCAACCATAGTAGGTTGTTATGATCTGTGTAAATAGTGAACTTTCGTCCATAGATATACGGTCGAAATTGTTTTAGCGCATACACAATTGCTAACAATTCCTTTTCTGATGTTGTATATTTGGTTTCTTGATCATTGAGGGTTCGGGATATAAAGGAAATCGGTTTATCATGTCCGATCGGACCTTGGGAAAGAACTGCCCCCAAAGCTATTTCGCTAGCGTCAGTAGTGACAATGAATTCCGCAGTAAAATCAGGATAAGAAAGTATGCGAGGTTCTACAATTTTCTGTTTTAAGCTTCTGAAAGACTCGTCACAAAATGCATCCCATTTAAAGACAGCGTCTTTCCTTAAAAGTTTATTCATTGGTTTGGCTAAGTCTGCGAAATTGGGAATGAACTTTCGATAGTATCCCACAAAACCTAAAAATGATTTGATATCTTTCGGCTTCTTAGGCACAGGGAATGTTCTTACTGCCTTCACTTTTTCAGGGTCAGGCTTTATTCCTTCTTCCGAGATTATATGCCCCAAGTAAATTAATTCTTTTTTAAGGAAGTTACACTTCTCTGGCTGGAGTTTCAAATTATGCTTTCTTAGACGCTTCAGTACTCTCACGAGCTTCCCATTGTGGTCATCGAGATCATACCCGTAGACAACTATGTCATCTACGTAAACAAAACATTCTATGCCTTGTAGACCCATGAGGACGTTATTCATCAGTCGCTGAAATGTTGCAGGAGCGTTTTTCAGACCAAACGGCATACGATTATATTCGTAGTGACCAAATGGCGTGCTGAAAGCAGTTTTTTCCTTGTCGAAATCAGCGACCAGGATTTGGTGAAATCCCTTGGCTAAATCAAGCGTACTAAAATATTTTGCTTGACCAAGTTGGTCGAAAATGTCAGTGATATTTGGCAATGGATACGCATCTCCGATTGTTTGTTCATTAAGTTTTCTGAAGTCTACGACTACTCTCCATTTTTTTTTGCCATCGTCACCAGATTTTTTCGGAACTAAGAGAAGGGGTGAGTTCCAGGGACTGAAACTAGGTTTTATAATTGAATCTTCAAGCATTTCGTTCACTTGTTTATGAATTTCATGCTTCTGACTTTCAGGGAGTCTATAGGGTTTTAAGAATAATGGGGGATTATTGTTGTTGGTTATGATTTTATGTTCCATTGCATTCGTGTAGGTGAGGTGGTCACCTTTGAGAAAGAATAAATCATTGAATTCCCTGCAGATTTTCAATATTGCTTTTTGTTCCTCTTGATGGCAATGATCCAGTTTTATTATATTTTTTAAGTTTGATAGCCTTTTCTGCAGGCAACCTTGGTGACTATCAGATGAAATAATGTTATAATTGTCAAGAGTGTCCCACTCAAAATTTAACTCATTAGAATTTAAGCTCCTCTCTTCTTCCAAAGTGTTCATTAATAGAATTTTTATTGTATTATTTTTAGGTTTAACTATAGTTTCACCTAAATATACCCCTGGGATTATTTCTTTTTTTTTTATTACTATATCCTTTGATTTATGATAATTAAATGGGATCTCTACCATTTTTTAACTACGTTGCTCAAGAGTAATGTTTACTATTTTTTTATTTTTTCTTTGTCCAGTCTTACTTTCTGCTGAGATTTCTGTTGTCTCAGTCTTACCTTCTGCTGTATTTAAAGTATTATTTTTTGTTTTGGTTTCTGTTACCATAGGTCTTTTTTTATTGTTTTGCCTCTAACCTTCTTTTTACGAAGTGGTTTGCTATCAACTTTATCGAAGTCTTTTTGTGGCAAATCTCCTGACTCGGCCCGAAGGCAAGCGGTGTCATTCAACGATTCCCATACGGTTTCTGTATTTTCTCGATCGGTGTCTGTAAGACACTGAGAGGAATTAGAGCCAGTATTTTTAGACCCTTCCGTCGTGCAATCTTCTTGAAGGTTAGTATTGGCTTTAAATGTGTAATCTTTAAGTAAATTTGTAGTGCGAGCAAAAATTTCAGGTTTAGGTATCGAATGGATTTCTCGACTTGCTTCTGATACGTTAGTTTTATTATTGGGAATAGTACTCAATACTTTTCCAAAACTATGTACCATAGCAGTAGAGTGGTCATCAATAAAAGGAAAGATCTTTATAAAATTTTCAACGTAGTTAATTACACATGAATATTTTTTTAAAAAATCGTTACCTATGATACCATCAAAATCCATGTCAGTACTTACATCTAGGATATGAAAGGGGTGGGTAATTATTATTTTATCTTCATCACAGCCAACCAATAGATTCTCATTCACAACACTGGTACTCATTACCTTATGACCGCCCATGGTAGAAATTGTAGTATTAGTTTTTTTTGTTTTTCATGGGTTGGGTGGAAGGTTTTTTTATAATACTGATTTCTGCACCAGTGTCAATAACAAGATTTCTATTTTTGCCGTCTGTGAAGGGAATTCTTATAGTGGTCAAGTCGTTATAGGGAAGCAATTCAATGATTACGCTTGCCACTATTCTTGTGCTTGGTGAATGTCGGCTTGAATGTGTTGTCGGGAAGGATAGCCGGTCTGATCGTCCCGACAATTCTCGTTTCCCGTACCGTTGACAGAAAAATAGCTATCGGGCATTACGTGGTGGAAATTTACCTGTCGCTTTTCACCTTTTTTATTCCTGTCATTGCTTTGCGTACTTGTAGAGAGGTTCTGCCTGAAAGGGTTTTGCGGGTTTATTTGATTTGTTTGTGAGTGTAGTTTTCGAAGTCTACAGTCACTTTCTGAATGAAAATTTTTATGGCAATAATTGCATTTAATTTCCTCTCTTTTGGGGATAATATTTGGTAAAGTCTTGTTACGATAACAAGTTTGCGCAGTATGTCCCAGGATCCCGCATATCTGGCAGGTGGGTCGCGAAGAAAAGTTTGAGGATGGAGTCTGTTTTGCAGGTAGTTTATTTCTGTAGGTAGGTATCTGCCTACCTATTCTTGCAGCGTGGTTTTCTGCGAAGTTGATTGATTTTTTAAGATTGGTTTCTCCGTGGGCTTGAACCATTAAGCGTAAATTTTGATTCAAAAGACCATCTTCGGATGTCTGGATGGCCAATTTCTCATTTTCATTTACTAAGTACGTCCTAACGGATACGTCGTTAGTACTTGCAAATGTCGCTGAGTTAAGGGAGGTTAAAAGTTGACAAATTTTGTCACCAAACTCCTTAACCGACTCTTTAATGTTTTGTTGTGCCGCGAGTAATTCGTTTTGAGCGATAGTACGAGTTTTGGTCTCCTTATACTCATACTCTAGTTTTTCGACTAGGTCACTCCATTTTGTGAAAGAGTTGAACTGTATAAGTTCGAAGGCCGGGCCTTGTAGCCTGGTTTTCACTATTTCGAGGAACGTAGTATGTTCCTCTTTCTTACACGACGAGAACAAAATGTTCCCGCATGCGTTGAATTTATTTAGCTCGGCTGGGTTACCGTTAAAAATAGGTACAATGTTAAATACATCACTGATATTAATTTGGAATGCCATTGCCTCGGATTCAAAATCAGATTGAAAAATCAAATTAAAGGGTAATATTTTAAAAAGTTCTAGCCTTTGTCGGTCTCGTCGTGTGTTGACAATTTTGAATAATTTTATTATTTTTTAGGGAGGGGAAAAAGTAGGGTTTTACCAAAATATATGTAGTTAAAATATTCTTACTTTAATAGTTATAATTAGTAGTATAGTTGTTGTTTCTGCTGTTGTTGTTGTTTCTGCTGTTGTTGTTGTTTCTGCTGTTGTTGTTGTTTTTGCTGTTGTTGTTGTTTCTGCTGTTGTTTTTACTTGCCAGGCAGGCTTCACGCCCTAAAGTTGCAAATTACAACCTGGTCTTTTACACTGCCTACTGTTTGCCAAATACTAATGCTCTAAAGCTAGCAAGGTCTTACACTCGTAGGACTTCTAAAACACTTTTTCACTTTTTTTTTTTTTATTATTTATTTTCTGGTGTATAGCCCCAGAACGCATCAAGAGAGAGAGACCCCTTGTAATGGCTTTAGCAAACTAAAATTTTTTTTTTTTTTTTTTTTTTTTTTTTTTAGAGGATTTATGTTATGTATCCCACCGCTGCCACCATGAAATGACCCGACAATTCAACCGTGCTTCCTTTACGTTTAAAGGGAGGAGTTGCTCGGGGAGAATTTGAAAAAAACAATTTAAGTTTTTCTTATATTTTTTATTAGCTCTAAGGCCCGCTGTCTCAATGCTTATGGCTGCGACCTTAGAGGTTTCGATGGTTAACAAATTCTGTCTTTTTCCTGATCATCCTACGCCTATTTATACTACAATTTTTGACATAATTTCCATCCCTACCATTCAACCACATGAAAATGATGTTCAGCATATTTCATATGAAATCGTATTTTTCATACAACCTCATATGAAAATTCATCCTCGTCATAATAATCAATATTTATTGTCATTGCACTAAAATCAATGAGGATCATATGTCATTTACACTGGCCCAATATGAAGCATATTCAATCGATACACTTATCCATAGAGGTACCAGATACACACAGGCAGTGCAGCGGCCTAATTATTGAAGTGCGATATGAAGTACATTGAACTTAAAAACAATGCATGCTCATGTTGGTCAACCTTACTTTGCCTTACTTAGAACCTTTGTATTGGCCCATTCTGTTCCATGATCTGAATAGCTATAGTCGTAGCTACGTCTCAAATACGGAACAGGCGACAATTAATTAATTGCCGTAGGTATTAGGTTTCACTAAGTAGTAAGTGGGCTCTGGAAGATGACACATTAATGAGTTGCAATGTTTAGATCGGATGCGCGAATGACAACGAAGTGATATTATACAAGATCGTGTGTGGTGACTTGGGAATGGAAATTGATGTTTAATGTTGTTATAGGAGTCGCATGTAGTGGATCACTACAAATATATCGCCTGGCATAATTTGGTTGACGTTTGACTTGTCAAAGGTTGCAAAGCAATATTTCCCGCAGCTAATTAAATTTTATATTTTTGTATAAATTAAAGTATAAGAGCAATTTAGAAATATAATTAAACAAGCAAATCAAAATAAAATCTCTCGTTTAACAAAAAAAAAAATAAATCGTTTAATCCAAGTTTTAACACCAAAAACGCAAGTGCTGATGTCGAACTCTAACAAGAGAAACATTTTGGAAACGTCACCGGATCATTTAAATACAAATAAAAAAGCAACTTCTATACCATGTCGGTGGCCGAAATGACTGTGCCTGCGCTAGAAACTTTGATACTTTCTCTGCTCCACAAAAAACTATCCGACCTTCCAAAAAAGAAGGATTTTTATTGCATGTTCCTGCAGATTCAAGGTCTCCAAACACAAAATGACCTTCTTTCCAAAGAAGTGTTGGCAGTCACAGAAAAAAACATCATCTAAGAAAGAAAAATGGACTACATGGAAAAACAATATAAATCCAACCACATCATTTTCTCCATTCCTAATAATTTGAAAGAGAACACATCTGAAACAATTAACCGATGCTCGAATCAAATTTTAGACTGCCAAGATATAAACTTCGAAGACGTCACCGAGCTTCCTTCAAGAGAAAGTCAAACTCGGTTGCTAGTGAGAACTCGTAACTACAAATTAACCTCACAAATCTTCAAAAATTCTGGCAGGTTGAAGGGATCTGGTGTTTATGTAAATCCTGACTACACGCGGGATTTGCAGCAAAAACGCCAAATCTTGTTGCAAATAAGACATGCAATCAAGAAAAAACATCCATCAGCGAATCCTATGGTCCGTGGTCTCCAACTGCAAATAAACAATAAAACAATAAGCACTGCACAGGATGGAAAACTTTATTGTGAAAATCGAGATGGGATGGAGGTACTGCACGAGATGTTCGCGGAACTAAGACTTTATGAGAATAAAAACAAAAATAAATCAAATCCATTGGATACTCAAGTCAACATATCGAAAGAAAATCCACGATCAACAAGCTTCATGTCAATGTCAACAGCAGCTGTCAACCCAGGGATGTCATCGATTCTGCCATCTGGCAGCCACCACCATAAACAATGAAAAAGTGTTGCCGTCTGTCAAAAAGCAAGTAGTACCAAAAAAAGTAGTAACGTAAATAGTAGTGAAAAAAATGAAATTGTAAATATTAATTTATTAGCTTATAATGTTGCTGGGCTTAGTAACAAATTGCTATTTGTAGATTTCTTCAAATTTGTAAAAAGAAACATGATATATTTTTTCTGTTCGAAACTTTTGTAACAAGTGCAAAATTTGAACAGTACTCTAAATATTTCTCTGGATTTGAATTGCGTTGGGTATCAGCAGTACATTCAACTAATTTTGGAAGAGCTAGTGGTGGACGGTTTAAAAAAAGAAAAAAATTAATGCTGTTTTTATAGATATCAACAACACTCCTTGTGTAAAATTTCATGCACAAATCTAATTTTTTATGTAATACCTACCTACTTAAATTGTTATAATTGGGAAAATGATTTTGTTGCATTGGAAGATGTTTTAAATTTTTCTCTTGCCCAAAATGTTTTGCTTATAGGAGACGTTAACGCCCGAATAGGTTCAAACCAAATTACTCCAGCAAATTTGTATCCGAATGCAGTACCTTCCGAGTTCCTTGAAACCCGTTCTTCTAAAGATGCTTAAATTAACAAAAATGGTCGTGTATTCTTAGATTTATGTCAAACTCATGATCTGTTCATCCTTAACGGTTGCAGCAAACACGATAGCAATGGAGAGTTTACTTTTATAGGGGGAGCGGGAAAATCAGTGATTGACATTTGCGCTGCATCAGCGGAATGAAGGAATAGCATTTTGTCTTTTAAAGTTGATTGTCAGATTTTTTCTGATCATATGCCCTTAGTTGTCCAATTTACGCTAAATAACACCATAGATTCAAATATAGAGGAGACTGATAATATGCGGCTTGGCACCCCTTGAAACAGCTGTATCTCTAGCCAAAATAAACGAATTATAAATTAATTCGTAAGCAATTGGTGGTAGCACCCTTAAGTTGTTGTTGTTGTTCAAACAAAAAAAAAAAATCAATGAAATTGACGGAATAAAAAATGGTCAAGTCTAATAAACTGACATTCTAGTATGAATAGTACAATATATAATAATAATAACTTAATAGTCTGGTCTGTTACCGATCTTCCACCCTCTACCCCTTCGATACGTACTACGAATTGTAGTCTATCGAAACAAGGTATGGAGAACAAGACAGCATACTTAAAGGCGCTTAGAAAAATGCTGATGCTCCATATGCATTTGATAAACAATAACATCCCATTTTACGATCTGTGACGTCAGTGCTCTCAAGTGGCGGAATGCGTAGTGCATACTTTAAGAAACAACAAAAAACCAGCCAACTTCAAACACAAATGGTTTGATAAAGATTATTTAAATGCTAGAATTATATCCTTCGACCTTTTGAAGAAAACCAGATACCAAAACAATTTAAACGAAACCGTCACCAAACAATATATTTCAGCAAATAAAACTTACAAAGATTTGTGTAAATCGAAACGCCAGGAATATTATAAATCAGTAGCACTTGAACTTTCAAATATCAAAGATAGTAAAAGTTTTTGGAACAATATTAAAGAATTGAAAGGATCTAAGCTTATTTGCGGATCAAATTTGAAAGCAAGTAGTCTAGCTGAATATTTCAAAAATTTACTCAACCCCAATCAAATCTCAAATCATTTTTCTTTTGCGGAACCCTTAATAATAGACCAAACGCTCGATTGCCAAATCACAATAATAGAATTAAAAACTGCTTTGCATAACGCAGCAAATCACAAAGCACCAGTCCCAGACAGAATAAGCAATGAGTTTTATAAAAACGCACCTTTGGACTTTTTATGTAAAATTCTTCACCTCTTTAATAACATTTTTGGACACTGGAAATGTTCCACAAGCTTTTCAAGACTCTTTGGTCTATCCGATCAAAAAAGGTGATATTAACTTAGCAAGTAATTATAGAGGGATATCTTTCATGAATTCGATTGCGATTGCATCTATCCTCCTAAGTCGCATTAACACTTGGTTAGCAAATAATGAAGTGCTAAGTGAATACCAATCTGGTTATCGCAAAGGTTACTTCACAGTTGATAACATTTTCACCTTAAACTCAATTGCACAGTATTTCCTTAGGCAAAAAAGAAGTTTGTACATATTTTTCATAGATTTTAAAGCTGCTTTCGATTCGATAGACCGACAAGCCTTATTTTATAAACTATCATAAAAAGGAGTTTCGACGAAACTACTTTTGGTCCTAAGAAATATGTATAAAAACACTCGCTCTTCTTTGTTGGATGGAAAAAAAATATGTCCGAATGGTTTGAGACAACATCTGGAATCAAACAAGGTTGCCTTTTAAGTGCAGTTCTCTTTGCTATATTTCTTGATGATATCTCGATATATTTACCCGCTGGAATAAGCTTTGCAGGTCTAAACGTAAAGGTTCTCATGTATGCAGATGACATCGTGCTTTTGGCAGAATCGCCCCAAAGTTTACAGTTTATGATAAATAAGCTGGTGGATTTTTGTAAATTGTGGAATTTAATAGTTAATCTGGTAAAATCTAAAGTAATGATAGTTAGCAATAAAAAATCAAAACTTAAACCAAATGAAAAGTGGTACTTCAATGGTGAGGCTTTTGAAATAGTGACAGAGTATAAATACCTTAGAATACTTTTAAAATCTAATATGAAGTTTGACCAATCAGAATTGTTCATATACTGTTCAAATTCCATTCTGTTCTACCTATTGTTGCCAGCTCAAAATCAAACAAAATGTAGCGTCCACCATTTTTCATAACTTTTGTCTTTCATAACTTTGTCATTTCAGAACTCTAGTCTTTCAGATATTTGTCCTTTCATAACTTTGTCATTTCAGAACTTTGTCATTTCAGAACTGTGTATTTTCATAACTTTGTCATTCAGAACTTAGTCTTTCATAACTTTTGTTTTCATAACTTCGTTACTATTGCAGTATATAAATACCTTAGAATACTTTTAAAATCTAATATGAAGCTGTCCACACATCTCGAAAAAAAAACTGAATGCATCAAAAAACATGATTAACGCGTCATGGAACGACATTGTGAACCGCAAAGATGTACCAACCTCAGCTAAGTACAAAGTATTTGACGCCTTGATGGGCTCCGTTATGTGCTACAGCTGTCAATCATGGGGATATCAGTCACATGAAGAAGTAGAAAAACTTCAGCGCATCTGTCTCAAAAGACTTTTCCACTTACCCTCCAAAATACCCAATTATGTTCTACTACTGGAAGCCGGTCTTCCCATTCTTTTTATTCATACTCTCAAGCTCCACTTCGACTACATCTTGAAATTAAATTTAGTAGCATAAAATTCAGTAATTTGGGAGTTCCCCAGGGATCTGTACTCGGGCCGATTTTATTTCTAGTTTATATAAATTCGTTATTTTCTCTTCCATTTACGGGTAAAATTCGGGCCTTTGCTGATGACCTTGGAATCGCTTACTGCTCAACTAGTCGATTAAACTTAATTGCCAATATAAACCATGATGTTTATTTATTAAGATGGTGGTTCAAAAATCTGAAACTAATTGTGAGTAATAAAACAAAAATTATGTATTTTGGTCTTCCTAGAAATGAATCTCCTCCAGACATCGATATAATATTTCATTCATCTGATTGTACCAACCACGCCTTAGTGGATAGCAGATGTATTATACAAACTTACCAATCTCTTAATATGAACACCAATTGTAGTCGTAGCTGTTTTAAAATTGAAGCGGTAGATGATTTTAAATACCTTGCTGTAACAATAGATCGTAATTTGAACTGGTCTAAGCATATCGAAAACTTAAAAAAACTATTTTCTGTCAACCACCCGCTGCTTTTATCGACTCAGTCAATACTGTTCTCTAAATATTTTAAAAATGATTTACTATGGGATATTTCAGTCAAAATTGCAATACGGTATATGCTGCTGGGGTGGAGCTTACCAAAACAAAATACATCAAATATTAACTATTTAAAAATCAGTTATAAGAAAAGTTTTTAAGTCACATAGATTAGCACACTCGATTAATCTTTTCAGAGAGTCAAACATATTACCTGTTCGACAATTATTTTACTTTAAAGTTTTGAAAGTTTTTTTCATCAGGGGTGGTTATCAGCAAAGCCCTATTTCTGATTTTCGGAACCTCCGAAGCAACTCCAGGTTCGTCGTTACCATCCCCTACTTCCGCACTACACAATACAGAAATTTTTATTCCATCATCTCATGTAAACTTTTTAATACTCTACCCATTGAAACTCGAATGGAAAGAAATACATCCATATTCTCTAAAAAAGTTAAGTTGGGGCTGCTTGATTTCGACCAAACTAAAATCGAAAATCTACTACGGTATTTACAATAAAACAAAAATTATCATTCTAATCATGATTTGGGCCCTGTTTAATAAATCATATTTGTTTTTTTTATAGGTTAATTAAATAATTAAACAAAAATATTAGTACGATAATAATGTTTTTCTTTACCTTGCTTTTTGTCTTCTTTTTTCAAAATTTGTTAAACTATTAATTTAAATTATTTTTTTTCTTCCTTAAATTATTATTTTTTTTCCTTAAATTATTTTTGTTACCTTCATTTGTACACCCCACACAAAGTATTATTTTAATAAAGTGGCATCACCTCAATTATCTACTAATTAAAGATGTCACAAGCTATTCTCATTATTCTGTAATAATTTATTTATTAAATTGTTAAGATATTTTTTAAGTGAGAATAAAGAAAATTGAATTGAAGGTACTTGCATATACCCCAAATAGAATTCAATTGTAAATCGCTAAGTACATCATTGATAACAAAGTGGAGTGGATAGGAGAATGGAGACAATGGGCAACGAAGTGTGGAATTGAGCTACATCTACAATATACTAATTTAATCTTGCTAAAAGAACAACTCTATGGGTTATTACAGGCTGTCGATATCTTCCAGCGTAATGAACATTTGCAAAAAATGTCTTCATCAATCAACAGAGTTATTTACCCTGATTTAAAACATGATCTAATAAATAACTATTTTAGTGATGAATATAGTACAAGAGAAAGTTCTTTAATCTGTAAAGCAAGAAGCGAGCAACTTAATTTAAACAGCTCACCATTTAAAAGTTCATCCACAACCCACTGCACCCTTTGTAATTTAAATTCAAAAGAAGATACTTTTCATTTTTTATCAATCTGCCCAATTTATAAAGAACTTAGACTACTTTACTTTGGAAAGTCAACTCTTACCATGGAGCAAACCCTAACTATTTTAAATGGTGAAAATTGGAAAAATCTAACCCATTATCTTGAAAAATCAATATGTCCCAGAGAAATGTTTGTTTGAATTCTGTTAATACTAAATTAAAAAACAGTCAATTATATGTATCATGGTTTTCCAAATTACTGCTGTATAATATTCTTTTTATAATTATTATTAAATAATACTTTTTTTTTAATAATTGAAATTTTGTTTTAACTAAACTAAAAGTCTATACTCAACGCTTAATTTTTATATGGGTACAAATACCTTCTGTTACTTTACTCTTTGCGTTTATTTTTGTTTAAGCCAAACTAAATGCTTTTCATTTTTGAAATCTTTAAACCAAGTTTTACTCATTTAGTTATTTTATTTTTTGTTTTAGCCAAACTAAAAGCTGTTAATTTTTAAAAAAATATAACCGTATCAAAGTTTTATGTAACTATTAAGTTATTTATTTTTGTTTTATCTAAACTGAAGGCCCTATTAGCAGCTTGATTATTTTGATAAATATAAGTCTTTGTTTATGCATATAATTTTTGCACTTGTTCATTTACATTCTGTAATATATAATACCTAAATATTTTCTTTGAACATATTTTGAAAACACATAAGTCAATCTGGCAGACGGCAATGCCACCGCCAAAACTCTTTTATTACCAACTAAATGTAATTGAAAATATTGTATAATAAAAATCATCTTTCTATCATCTTTCTATCTATCTATCTATCTATCTATCTATCTATCTATCTATCTATCTATCTATCTATCTATCTATCTATCTATCTATCATAATTTTTTTTTGAAAATAGAAAGTCGGTCGCCTGACTTCGTGGTGGTAACAGATGGTGCTGCTTTTAAAACCTATAGTCAAAATATATAGTCAAAATTTTAAAGCAATCGATGAAGAACTTATCTTTTATCTTGATCATATATTTTATATATTATACCTCGATGGTAATGAAAATGAATTGAAGTCATAATGCTTCTGAAAAAAAATTGTAAAATTTGCAATTTTCCACACCCCACCACCGGCCGGCGCCAAAAAACCTGCCAGACTTTTGTTTTTGATATCAGTACGCATACACCTACAAACCCTCGTACTCAATTTTTGGTTATAATTCCACCCAAAATTTTCTGTCACCTCTCTAATACTATTTTATTTCCTCAATAAAACTGAGAAATTTTACTGATAAATATAGTTCTGTATTTTTTATATCTTATATGTATATCAGTATAGCGGGTGTTGTTCTTATGCCCAATACAAACACGCGCGTATTCGAATGCAATGGTGTGCCAAAATTTCAAAGCAATCGGTTAAGAACTTTCAGAGATAAGCGATTTGATAAGAGTTTGTTCCTAACAAACCAACATTTGCATTTTTATTTATATGGATTGGTTCCACAACAATTCTATGGTATGTTCGATCAATTGAAATAATTGTGTATCATTACAATAAAAATTATTTTATTATTATGCAGATGGGGTTGGCCGAACTTCTAATGAATATTAAATCTTTTAAAGTTATGTTGTATGTTTGAATTTCCTGCAGGGTCAAAATATGTCTTTCTAATACTCCTAATCTACACAACATTAAATTTTCTTTGACTTTTCGAACTTGTTCTCTTAAAAGTTGGATGTCATATTGAATTTGAAAAATGTATTGCATGTGTTCTATAGGCAATAACAACCAAATCGATTTGGTGATATCGCCCAAAAACATTCTGAACAATTATTGTTGTTTTTTTTCGATATGGGCGTTATTTCCATTTTATTTAAAGGAAAAAGCACCCAAAATAAAAATTTTAAAAGATAAAAAAGCCCAAATCAAAGTCCTGCCAATATTTGTACTGAAACAACTCCGTTTTAAATCAAATCAACTTTATTTCACTTTAATAAAATAATCATTGAGGTAGGTAACCCCCCTGCTTAGGCACACTATAGGATTTAGGGTAGGTGCGTCTAATCAGCCATTTTATCTCCAGAGATTATCCGTCCCCTTCCAAAGGTTTTAAAAAGAAAAGCGATGTTGAAAAACCTAGGTAGATCAAGAATCTACACTGACTCGCCAGAAAAGACAAGAATTGAAGAGCTTCGAAACAAGAAAAATGAAAAGCCTCAACGTAAACAAACATCTAAAGTCGAAACAAAAAAGCCAAAGAATACAAGTATTAAAAAAGTATTGTCATTGATTCGACTTCTTCAAGCGGCAGTGAAGCTTTCAGTCTTGCAGACTCGGATAAGTCCTTTAATAAATATTTCCCAGGAATCAACAAAATTCCCTGAAATATCTGGAATTGGAACAAATGTTACCATCAAAGAAGACAATTTCGTATTGGTGAAATTCACTGATAAGACTGATTTTTACTATATTGGGTTAGTGACCGAAGTTAACGCTTCTGCGTGCGTTTTAAAGTTTCTCTGAAGATTGAGAAAGACGCAATACTCTGTTGAGCCTTTAATTGAGGACAGGTCTTTAGTTTTGAGCAGTATAGTAGCTATCTTTCCAGTACCGGTACATCCAGCGGAACTTCTCGTGCCAAGGCCAAAATTTATGTTTTCGGTGAATTTTGAAAAACTATGATGTTCGCTAAATATAATTTCTTCGGGGCGATTTCGACATTTTGTTATAAGTTTTCAGAAAAGCACTGTAGCTTAACGATTTCTTTGCAGAACTGTCACTTATAAGTATAACGTTTCGATACAAGTAAGAAAATATAAATTTCACATTTCGTTAAAAAACTAAAATTCAATAACTGTTAGGGTGTCGAAACCTCCCCCCTCTACCCTACTTTGTTATAGCCATTTTGAATGGAAAGCACAAAATTGGTTTTCTTACAAACCTCATCTACTCCCCATTAGAGCACGAGTAGTTGGTAGTACTAGATTATTGTTTGCATCTACCCATGAGTAGTTCGCCACCTCCAAAGGAACAAGGCTAATATTAAAGTTATTATATGTAGTAGAATCCTTGTCCTGTATTCGTATTTGTAAAATCGTATTTTTTTTTCCTAAATCTTCTTTCACTTTCTGTTTTGTTGTAGCTTATTTCTAACTCCTAAAATTTTTTTTGCTGCTTCGCTAAGTTGATATCAACTTAGCGAAGCACCCTCCCAAAAAGGGGTAAAAACTGCTTAAATTGAATGGTTTTCTGCTTAATAATTTGCCGTTCGGGAGTTTTGAATTATTTGTGACAATTTCAATTTGTTCGTTTGCTATGTCTTTTTTCTGCTTTGCTAACTTGGTGTCAACTTAGCGAAGCACCCTCTCAAAAATTGGTAAAACTTGTTGCATTGAATGGTGTACTGCCCAATAATTTGCCGTTAATTAGTTGTGACAATTTCGATTTTTTCGTGCAATGTTTTCTATGTTTTTGCTGCTAATTTGCCAAATTCGTATGAAATAAGCGAAACACTCCCCAAAAAGGCTTAGAAACTTTTTATATCGAATGTTTTATTGCTCAATAATTTGACAGTCATAAGTCGTGAATTATTTGTGCCAATTTCAATTTTTCCGTGCAATGTTTTCTATGTATTTTTTCAATTGAAATCAAGTCTGCGAAACACCCCCTTAAAAAATGGTACACATTTTTTAAATTAAACGTTTTATTGCTTAATAATTTGGCGTTCATCAGTCGTGAATTAGTTGCTATAATTTCATTTTTTGTTCTATGTTTTTGCTGCTAATTTGCCAAATTCGTATGAAGTAAGCTTAACAACATTCAAAAACATTTTGCAGAAAGTAGTAAAGTACAAAACTACACACATACTCTAGCGACATCTCTTTGCGAGAAAGATTACCAAAATTGTGTTTGGTGGTGGGTTTCGTAATGCCGTCCGTCTGTGCGTCCACTGTAATTTGAGGGAGAGCATAAACGGGTAGACCGATTCGCTTCAAATTTGGTACAGAGCATTTGTATGTTATTCCCTAGAGGATGAATTTGAATTTTTGTTTTAGCACATCTAGAACGGGAAGCTGCTAAACATATATATATTTTTTTTTTATTTGATCGAAAACAGCTCTAACGATTTTGGTTAAATTTCGTACCTGCAATAACCAAGTCAACTTTAAGAAAACTGTGTTTCAGGTTTTTCTCAAAAAATTCACAAAACGGAATTAGTTATTCCAAGTTTTTTTTGACAAAATGGTCTTATTTTTGGGTTATTCGCGTATATCTTTGCCTAGCTTAGACCGAATTTGTTATATTTTGTTCTTATGCTTCTCAATAGTTTAAACAATAATGCATTCAAAAATTTTGAAAAACAAAATCAAGCAAAAAATCTTTTTTTTAGAGCTTGTGACTCTCTTAATATTTTGTCATTAAATATGCATCTTCAATGTGGAGTAACACACAGTATTTAACCACAAGAGCAAGTTTATGCGATCAAGTCGTGCATATTTTCTTACACGTTTTTACCTTTACGTTGGGATTGTTTCTCTTTAACATATTGTTGTGTGTAACACCCAAAACCAAAACAATAAATAAATGTAAACAAAAAAAAACCAAACATTAAATAAATGTAAACAATAATAATCAAAACAAAAAAATTGTAAACATTCATGAACTCGACGCATTTCGACCTACATATGATTGTGTTTAAAATCATCAGCCGTCACCAAGCGATACCATCGTGCATTGAACTGATCATGTTACACATCAGCATATTCGGTCGCTATGCGCCAAGTGCATTAAAATAACCTAATATTGGTTTATATTGATTTTTGTATGAGTGTCAACTTAGCGAAACAACATTCACCGAACGAAAAGTGGTTAGGTGGATAATTAGCCGTTAATTAGTCGTTTATTAGTTGTGATAATTTAGAATTTGTCGTTCCATGTTTTCTACGTTTTTTTTGCTGTTGATATCAACTTAGCGAAGAACCCTCTCAAAAAGCGGTAAAAACTGCTTAAATTAAATGGTTTTCTGCTTAATAATTTGCCGTTCGGGAGTTTTGAATTACTTGTGACAATTTCAATTTGTTCGTGCTATGTTTGCTATGTTTTTTTTGCTGCTTTGCTAACTTGGTGTCAACTTAGCGAAGCACCCTCTAAAAAATGGGTAAAAACTTGTTGCATTGAATGGTGTACTGCCCAATAATTTGCCGTTAATTAGAAAGCTTGACCAGGTACTCTCGATTCTTATTGCAAAGTGCTCTTGGCCTAAAGAGAAAAACGAAATTGTTTTCTGTTTACTCCAAGTCTGGTATTATTTATGCCAAGAGAACTGAAAATGGTAAAAGCTTTTCTATTGAAAGCTCAGAAGATCTTCACTCCAACGCTGCTGGTGCTCCTGTTGCTGCTGCTTTGGCTGATTATTAACTCATCGTTTTGATATTCTTTGATTATTAGTAATATAAAATTATATTTTTCTCTCGAGTATTTTTCTTTTCTTTTTTTTTTTCTTACTTTCTTTCTCTATTACCTATTATTTTGTCTTGAGTGGTATTTATTATTGTTTTACTGTTTTATATACTTGCAATGAGAAATTTTGTTTCATCGCACAGTGGGGGTGTAAAATCAACCCACACTATGATAAATATTTATATCATCAAATTATCGAAAAGGTTTTGAAGTTTGTCATTTAAATGCGCGTAGTCTTAATCAATGCAAGTTAGATTATTTAAAATATTTATTTACGGATTCTGGTGTTGATATAATATGCGTATGTGAGACATGGTTCAAAAGCAACATACCTGATATGCGGTACAATATACCAAATTATTCAATTTTAAGAAATGATAGGAAAACTAATACATGGGGGGGTGGTTTAGCAATTTACTGCAAATCTTCTCTAAAATGTAAAGTTGTGAGTAAATCTTTTGATTTGAATACTGAGTTTATTATAATAGTAGTAGCGGATGGTTGCACCAAATGTTTAGTGGCTTGTGCGTATATTCCAAATAGAAGTTGCTCTCCACAGGCTTTTTTCTCTGGTCTCTCTGAATTCTCAACGCAATACGAACACATTTTAGTCTGTGGGGACTTTAATGCTGATTTATTAAAAAATGATTCTCGCTCTTTTCAAATTCATGATTTTGCATCCTCTTTAGGAGTTCAAATGGTTAAGACTACCTATCCTACGCGATTTGCTAAAGATTGCACTCCTAGCCTCCTTGATCTAATAATTGTTTCTGATATTTCCTCAGTAATTCTCTGTGACCAACTCTCTTTCGACTATATTTCTGATCATGACCTTCTCTTTTTTACGTATGACATAAATTTTGCTCACTCAGCCTTTCCTTTATTCTTTTCCTTCAGGGATTTTCGTTTTGTCGATAATGAAGCTTTTCAATGTGCCATAATTGATTCTCCTTGGAATGACTGCCGATTGATTTCTGATCCTAATGATAAACTGATTTATTTTCAAGAAGTGATTACACAGCTTTATAACCAATATGTGCCTACCAAAACTGTTAAAATCGATAATAAAAGCTGTCCTTGGTTTACGAGTGAAGTTATCAATGCCATTAAATCTCGCAATAAACTATGTAACGGTAGTTGTTCCCATCACACCAAAAGGCAATCTTCAGCCATCCCAAAGATACCCCAGAAACACAGGAATCCCTAGAGGAATATATGGGTAGTGTGAAAGGTTGTTCAGCGATGCGCGGGTAGGCATGCTTGCGTAATGCACGAAAAACCAGCTCGACGGTGGGGTGGGATCTTGCGCAAGGTACTGAACGGCCGTACATGTTTACATGCCTAAATAAAACAATCAGATTTTCCTAAATAAACAAAACAAAACAAATTAAAACAGATGACCTCAACCTCAAATCGTAGGAAACTTTAAGATGATGGTGGTTTCCCTGAGTGCTGCCCTCCCACTATGTTCATATATCCATAAAGATAATGAATAATCCTTGGCTTTTGCCTCACTCTAATAAAACAACAAAAGCCCCTTAAATAGAAAGTGAACCTTTACAGGATCACGTTTTCCTCCACTACACTAACATTGCTTCATTTCCCCACACATACACGCTGAATCTAGATACTCATATCGGAACAGAGCACGACTCGATTATTTTGTTCTTTGTTTAAATAATTGTTTAAGTAAAAGAAGCATTTGGTCTAATTCGAAATCCACAGAAAAAAAAAAACATTTTTATTTATAAAGAAAAAACTTTAAAGGTAACGTATTAAATTTAAAGCTTAATGTCGAAACCGAATCGCATAAAAGTTCAATTTTATTGATTTTTTTTTTTTTTAATTTAATTAACTTTTAAAAATAATACCTAATGAAGTATTTTTTCTCAAAACTTCTTTTATGATTTCTGTTTACAAGAAATTCCTTTAGGGTAGTTAAGCTTTTCGATACTTAGATTGGTAATAAAGGTATTTACGTATCTTATTTAAACCAAACCTCAATAAAATTTAGAAAAAGACTTATGTAGTACACAAATTAAATAATAATTCAAAATTATAGGTCGTTCAAATGCAGGTAAAAAAATAAAAAAAATAAATCACTTCTATGACTCACCAGTTGGAAGATTTTCAAATTTAGATTAAGTCTGAGTTATCATCCCATATCAATACAGCAGCAGTGGTGTCTCAATTTGTTGTGCACAGCAGATTAGATGACCGATGCGCTTGTTATGCTAGAATTTAAATAGAAAAGAAAGGCACAAAATTTTAAGGCAATTGAACGATCTTTACACAAACAAAATTAATCAAAATTAGTTACATATTGCAAATTACTTATATACTTATACTTATAAATGACCGGCAGTATGGCTTTCGTAGCAATAGGTCCACTGGTGATCTGGTTGGTGGTTTATCTCACCGAACAGTGGAACAAATCTTTACATCGTTTTGGCGAAAGTAAGATTATTGCACTTGATATTTCAAAAGCGTTTGATAGAGTTTGGCATCAAGCTCTCTTATCGAAAATGCGTGCATTTGGTATCGATGAATCTCTTCTTCGTTGGATTAGAAATTACCTTTCTAACCGCTCAATACAAGTGGTATTGAATGGTTTTAAGTCTGATATTCATAACATAAATGCTGGTGTCCCTCAGGGCTCCGTTTTGTCTCCGACTCTCTTTCTCATTTTCATCAATGATCTTCTGTCTGAAACTTCTAATCCATTAAATTGTTTTGCTGACGACTGTACCCTCAGCTTTTCATATTCGTTTCTAGATTCACATCCTTGTCCTTCGGATGTGGAACTAGAGCGGCAGCGTATGATAAGCTTATTTCATTCTGATCTTGATAGCATTGTCCAATGGGGAATCAAAAACCGCGTAGAATTTAATGCTTTAAAAACTCAATGCTGTTTCCTGTCGTTGAAGCGAAACCCACCCTCCATGCCGCTTTCCATGAGCGGTACTTGTATTGAAGAAACTAAACAGCTTTCAGTTCTGGGAATGTACATCACAGACCACCTCTTGTGGACTGACCACATATTTAACGTTGCCAAAAACGCTGCGAAGTGTTTAGGCTTTCTTCGGCGATGCAAGAAATTTTTCTCTCCTTCTGATCTGGCTATAATCTACAAAGCCTTTATCCGTCATAAGCTTGAGTATAACTCCCACATCTGGGCAGGTGCTCCTATAACTCACTTGAATCTCTTGATGATAGCTGATAGAAATATAACAGATACAATTACAACTCTGGAACACCGCCGCAGTGTTTCATGTCTATCTTTGTTCTATCGCTATTTTTACAAACAGTGTTCTACCGAAATAGCCAGTTGCATTCCTCCCCTAAAACAATTCCACCGTAATACTCGCGCTTCTAGGAATGCACATAAGCTTTCCCTTGAGCCCAATTTCGGACGTACAGTCAAGTACAGAGATTCTTTTTTTAGCCGCACAACTCGAATGTGGAATGCTTTGCCTAGCTCTATTTTTCCCTCCCATTGTAATATCCAGAAATTCAAAACCAATGTGCATCGGTATCTCACTATGTTTATCATTGTAAGGGTAGTCATAACCCCTTGAGTGCGCGCAAATAAAAAAAAAAAAAAAAAACTTATCTTTCGGAATTCGGAATAAGAATAACTCTTGCTGCTATTGATAAGGTTTCGACTGTAAAGAAGAGCAGTAAACTACAAAAAAAAAAAAAAAAACTTGATTGTGGCGAATGTTCACGTCGATTGTGTGTCGGCTGCGGGGAGATGTTGATGGCGATGATGACGATGATGCTGGCGGTAGAAGATTAGAGTGTAATTCAGATCTGGTGTTGTCCCGACGGACGGTAGGTATGTGTTTTTTTTTCTGCATAGGTTGCTCTTTAAAATGTTGATGCTTTTAGATCTGAACGTAGCGTTGATATATATTTGTTGAAGTGGTAGGAATATTGTTTGATTTTAAGCTATTCTGGCGGAGGTAATAGAATCTATTGCCGGTCCAATCAGATACTTTGTATGAAAGCAATTGGCTTCTGTAGATTGATTGATGATGGGTTTCTATCAACTGATATCTCCCGAAATGATCATTTAAAATAATATGCAGTACGTTATAATAAATGATGACACGATATGATGGAGCTTTGAAGAGCAGTTTGATAGTAAATTGTCACTTTTCGGGGTACACACTATCCCTGTGTGGAGGCGATGTAGGTGTGATGACCCTTCGCACAATTTGGTACAGTTCCGTGCAAATGGGTATATGGCGTGTACGGCAGGTGCTTTGTACGTGGTACAAATTACTACCGGTGGTGATACAATCCTTTTGATTTTCGATAGATTATGACCGCAATGGCTTGATCGATTTAAGCCTTCCTCTTCCCTTTCTTTATTGAAAGGAAAGTGCGATGGTACTAAACTAGGATGGTAATAATCCTTGAAAAAGTTTTTACATGGAATTTAAAGGAATATTTTACCTGTACTCGAAGTTGAATTGGTATATATAGGACTAAGTCTCGTAAAATAAAATGCATTGGTTAAATAATTCCTTAACTCAACTAAATACAATGAAAATTATTTCTTTTTTTATTATATTCCTTATAAATTTTCCGTAAATCACCTAATCGTTTGTCCACGAGGGTTACTTTTATAAGAAGAAAGTTCCGCCACCGGTAAGTGTTGAGATTAAAAGAACGATCATTACTCATCGAGAGAACTAGTTGACCTCCACGAGGTTTCAATTCAACATTTCCCGTGGAGGAGGAAATGTTCAAGTTTCTCTAAATCCATTTCATTTCATTTGTCATTTGATATCAATAATTGGAATGTACATAAATAAATTGAGTAGGTATCTACGGAATTCCGTGTGAGGGGTGTTCACAGACTTGTCAATTTGTTGGTGATAAAATGCTTGTCTATTTCGGCTGGTGTAAAGTTGTATATTGAATTAAAGGGTCGCCAACAACTATTTAGTAAATGGAAACATAATCCATCTAATGCAAATTGGCATATTTATAAGGTGAAACGAAATTTTTGTACAGTTGCAGTACGAAATGCAAAAAGTAATTATTATTCATCTAAGCTCAATACGTCTCTTCCATCAAAAAAGCTTTGGAGCAATCTTAGGCAAATTGGCATCACTGGTGGCAAAAATAGTTCAAATAATGAAATTGATCCCAATGAATTAAATAATTACTTATTGGCGATACTACTTATGATACTAATCTTGGTTTTTCTGGCAATTCTGTGCATCAATCTATTAATTTAATGAGAGACTTTGATGTGGTTGCAGTAACTGAAATTGAAGTCATTACTTGTATCGCCCAATTTAAATCTAGCTCAGCTGGTGAAGATGGTATACCCATGCGTTTTATAAAAATGATTCTACCGTATATTGAGTTGTAACCTCCAATTATTTATCAGCACTTCTACCTGTAAGGCAGGGTGTACCACAGGGGTCAATTCTCGGCCCAATTTTGTTTAGTATTTTCGTTAGTGATATGCCTTCTGTTTGTCGACACTCAACAAAACACCTTTATGCTGATGATGTGCAGCTATACTTGTCCAGACCAATTTCTGAATTAACTGAGCTAACAAACAACATAAATGAGGATCTTTCCAGCATTCAGTCGTGGTCAAAGGAAAATGGCTTGCTCCTTAATCCATCCAAATCTCAAGTTATCCCTATATCCTACAAATAACCACCACTTAGCAGTTTTCCTGACATTCTCCTTTCTAGTAGTAAACTGAAAATTGTCAAATCTGTTACAAACCTTGGTTTTGTTATAAATCATTTCTTATCAGGATATGAGCATACAAATTATGTTATTGGTCGAGTATATGGATGTCTACGCAAGCTGTGGATATCGCTAGTTTTACTCCCATTGCTACAAGACGAAAACTTGTGATAAGCCTCATTCTGTCCCTAATAACTTATGCTGAATGTGTTTACAGTAGTTTAGACTCCTTATCACAGCGTAAGTTACAAGTGGCATTTAATGATGCAGTGCGATATATTTACGGTTTGCGTAGGAATGACCACATATCACTGTATGCTTATAACGGGTGATTTTTTGGCTGGTTTGGTTTTGGCAACACTGGTTTTGACAGCTGACGTGTGTTTAGTACCTTGTGTCACTGTCAAACAGCTTCAGTTTGGTTTGCAATTTAACCATGGATCGTCTTACAAATGAACAACGCTTGCAAATTATTGAATTTTACTATCAAAATTCGTGCTCGGTTCGAAATGTTCATCGCGCGCTGCTTGTGTTCAGCGATGAGGCTCATTTTTGGTTGAATGGGTACGTAAATAAGCAAAATTGCCGCATTTGGAGTGAAGATCAGCCAGAAGCATTGCAACAGCTACCAATGCATCCCGAAAAAGCCACTGTTTGGTGCGGTTTATGGGCCGGCGGCATTATTGGGCCATATTTCTTCAAAGATGATGCGAATCGCTACCGAGCGATGATAACAAACTTTTTTTTGCCCGAAATGGAAGTTCTTGACTTGCATGATATGTGGTTTCAACAAGACGGTGCCACATGCCACACAGCACGCGAAACAATGGCGCAATTGCGAGGCGAGTTTGGTGAACAGTTAATTTCACGTTTCGGGCCGGTCAATTGGCCGCCTAGGTCGTGCGATTTGACACCATTAGATTATTTTTTGTGGGGGTATGTCAAGGCTAATGTCTATAGGGACAAGCCCGCTTCGATTGACGCACTGGAAGCCAACATCCATGCATTCATTCGTGAGATACCGGCCGATATGTGTGAAAGAGTATGCCAAAATTGGACTCAGCGGATGGGCTACCTGAGACGCAGCCGCGGTCAACATTTGCATGAAATTATCTTTAAACATTAAATTGCAAGGTTCAAACTATCGATTCAAATAAATATTTTATTCATTTTTTCGAATTGTTTGTATTTTTTTTTTTTTTAAAGTTCTAAACCTCTTAAAAAATCACCCATTAGAACAAAAACAAATATCGACGCGAGAATTTGTGTGTTCTTACGTAATATTATAGTAAAGAAGACTCCGTTATACTTATATGACAAAATTTATTTTGCGCGTTCACCTAGAACATTCTGCCTTATTGCTCCACGATATCGTTAATTAAACTCATCCCGTCTGTTTTTTGTTCACGCGATTAAACTATGGAACTCCTTGCCGATAAATATAAGGACAATATCAAGTGACACTCACTTTAAAAGTGCTGTATTGCTCTATTTCTCACACTCGATGTAAAAACTGTATTTTAATATTATTTACTTTCTTCTTATCTTTCAAAAACATTTTATTTCTTCTTTCCATATACTCTATAAACAATTTTGTAAATTAGTTTCTAAGTATTTCTATATCTCAAACCAAGATAATACAAATTAAAAATTCTTTGCTTGTTAATTAATTCTAAGTACTATAAAAGATAATAATCTTAATGTACCCTGTTATAAATAGTAATAATAAATTGAAATTGAACGGAATTGAATTGAATTGAATTATTCGTTAATTAGTTGTGACAATTTCAATTTTTTCGTGCAATGTTTTCTATGTTTTTTTTTGCTAATTTCCTAAATTCATATGAAGTTAGCGAAGCATCCCCCCCAAACAGTGTTAAAAGCTTCTTAAGTAGAATGTTTTATTCCTTAATAATTTGCCGTTCATTAGTTGTGGCAATTTCAATTTTGTCGTGCGATGTTTTCTATGTTTTTGCTACTGATTTGCCAAATTCGTATGAAATAAGTGAAACACCACCCAAAAAGGGTTAGAAACTTTTTATCTAGAATGTTTTATTGCTCAATAATTTGACAGTCATAAGTCGTGAATTAGTTGTGCCAACTTAAATTTTTCCGTGCAACGTTTTCTATGTTTTTTTTGCTAATTTCCTAAATTCAAAAGAAGTAAGCGAAACACCTTCCCAAACAGTGTTAAAAGCTTCTTAAATAGAATGTTTTAGTCTTTATTAATTTGCCGTTCATTAGTCGTGAATTAGTTGTGACAATTTCAATTTTGCCGTGCGATCTTTTCTATGTTTTTGCCGCTAATTTGCCAAATTCGTATGAAATAAGCGAAACACTCCCCAAAAAGGCTTAGAAACTTTTTATATCGAATGTTTTATTGCTCAATAATTTGACGGTCATAAGTCGTGAATTATTTGTGCCAATTTCAATTTTTCCGTGCAATGTTTTCTATGTATTTTTTCAATTGAAATCAAGTCAGCGAAACACCCCCTTAAAAAATGGTACAAATTTAATTTGGCGTTCATCAGTCGTGAATTAGTTGCTATAATTTATTTTTGTCGTGCGATGTTTTCTATGTTTTTGCTGCTAATTTGTCGTGCAATGTTTTCTATGTTTTTGCTGCTAAGTGCGAAACACAATTGTGGTAATCTTTCTCGCAAAGAGATGTCGCTAGAGTATGTGTGTAGTTTTGTACTTTACTACTTTTTGCAAAATGTTTTTGAATGTAGTTAAGCTTACTTCATACGAATTTGGCAAATTATCAGCAAAAACATAGAAAAAATCGCACGACAAAAATGAAATTATAGCAACTAATTCACGACTGATGAACGCCAAATTATTAAGCAATAAAACGTTTAATTTAAGAAATTTGTACCATTTTTTAAGGGGGTGTTTCGCTGACTGGATTTCAATTGAAAAAATACATAGAAAACATTGTACGAAAAATTGAAATTGGCACAAATAATTCACGACTTATGACCGTCAAATTATTGAGCAATAAAACATTCGATATAAAAAGTTTCTAAGCCTTTTTGCTTATTTCATACGAATTTGGCAAATTAGCAGCAAAAACATAGAAAACATCGCACGACAAAATTGAAATTGTCACAATTAATTCACGACTAATGAACGGCAAATTATTGGGCAGTACACCATTTAATGCAACTAGTTTTTACCCATTTTTGAGAGGGTGCTTCGCTTAGTTGACACCAAGTTAGCAAAGCAGCAAAAAAAACACAGCAAACATAGCACGAACAAATTGAAATTGTCATAATTAATTCAAAACTCCCGAACGGCAAATTATTAAGCAAAAAACCATTCAATTGAAGCAGTTTTTACCCCTTTTTGAGAGGGTGCTTCGCTAAATTGATATCAACTTAGCGAAGCAGCAAAAAAAAACATAGAAAATATGGAACGGCAAATTCTAAATTATCACAACTAATTATTGACTAATTAAGGGCTAATTATCCACCTAACCACTTTTCGATCGGTGAATGTAGTTTCGCTAAGTTGACACTCATGATTTTTGTTTATGACTGCAATTATATGCGGCACACTGACTGAGGATTCGGAATGCCTTTGAGGAAATACGACTGAAGCTAAAGGTTTATTTTGTGAAGTGGATATTTAATTCTAACGTCATGTGGGGCAGTGTATTGTAGGTCATAGGAAAAATAAATCAATTAAGAACTTGAATAAGAATATGCATTAAAATGAATTTGTGTAAAACTAGTTGTAAGTAAAAATAGAAGAAATTTCAGAAAATAAATTTAGTCTAGTTAAAAACCTTAACCACGACTCCATCTTTAAAAATGGTGCATTTAGATGCTCGGAGACACAAGCGGCTTTTTATGAAGCTCAGAAAATCAATTCCATTTTTAAAGAACTTGAGACTGCCTCATCATTCCATTACATGGCGATCCGGCAAGTCCGAACCAGAGAACCATTATATCGAATATCTGTTACCAATAATAAGTCTTCAAAAACATTTTTTTAATTTTCCAAAGACAGTCAGATAGATGACTACTTTAGAAGAGATAAAAATTCGATTTAAAAAATGGGAAGAACTTGCGAATATCGATTACACATATGCCAGAAAATATTCCGGTATATATACCATCACCAAGAGA
This sequence comes from Leucozona laternaria, assembly GCA_932273885.2. Lineage (NCBI taxonomy): Eukaryota > Metazoa > Arthropoda > Insecta > Diptera > Syrphidae > Leucozona > Leucozona laternaria. The sequence continues at coordinate 98,691,237 of OW026366.1, read as the reverse complement.
AGCTGGTCCAAAACCCTTGACAATTGAGGAATACAAAAAGAGAAAAGGCATAATAGTCTCAGAGGCTGCTAAAACAAAACAAAAAAGAGAGGCGGTAAGAAGAGGCAGTTCCAACGCAAGTGTGTCCAAAAAGTAATAAACATCAGCTCTGGAGCACAATAAAAAAAAAACTCATAGAGGAATGAGGAATTAAAAAACTTAAGACAAGATGGGTAAAGAGGAAATTATAAACAATAATGTAGCAGCAGCTACATCTGCAGTAACGAATACAACAAGTTTACTAATCTCATCAGAGAAAATAGTATATTTCGATTTCTTTTTTTTGATTATTATAGTTTTAATCGAAGTACATTCATATTATAATAAAATACTTAAGAAAACATGCCCTTAAGACTCTAAATGTATACAAAAAATAAATAAGAAAATATAAATCATAAAAAATATAAATACTTTTAAATTATATGGAGTTTGAAAATTTTAAAAAACTACTAGACAAATTAAAAAAGCACCTAATAGAACGTGTACTAAAGAATAGGTATATGTAAAAAAAAGTTAGTAAGCAAATTGAACAAACATGGTTAAGAATACTTAAAAGACATTACAAAATTCAAACAAAAATTTGACTTATTATTTATACAAATTCGGGAATATTTAAAAATTAAAGGTGAAAACGAAAATTTAGGAACTATAGAAGAAGACGAAGACACAGATACGCACACAAAAATAGGGGTAGAAAGTACAATGGCAAATTTTGATACAGAAACAGCCGCCAAGTTGATACCTGAATTTCAGGGTAGTCAAAAAGAGCTGAAAAATTTTCTAGGTTTCATAGAATTCTATCACAATACTTTAAAAGATACAAACAAAAAAGAATCACTTTTAAATTCATTCTGGCAACTAAGCTATCGGAAAAAGTAAAAAATAAAAACACCCAAAACAGAAATAACACCGACAACCTTTGATGATTTTCGACAAATTTTAAAATCATCATATAAATCAAACAAAAATGCTTTTAGATTTCATCGTGAAATTTCGCTAAGTTCTCCTTGCTTCATAAATTGAACACCTACTTGCATCTTTGAATGATTTTAAAAAAAAGTTTGTGAGTCCCGGGACTCACGGTTAATATGTGTAAACATCAACGTTTGTCCAAGCGCAGTTTTGAGGAACTGAAAGCACAGGTTAGGCATATGAAGATGAGAATGTTTCGTACGTTTTACCCTCCAAAATCCATTTGTTTACATTGTTGTATTTGTAATTTTTTCCCGCATCGATGAATAGATGTGAATTGCAACAACAATTTAACCAAGCGTGTGAAGATCCCTACTGTCTATGTGTGAGATTTTTATACACACATTCTCATTTTTTATCTGATAACTGCCAGTTCAAGCTTGTAGGCAAATTAAAATGGATCCCGGGGATTCTCATCTTCATGTGGCTAATCTGTGCTGAAAGTACCCAATATCCTACTGTGCAGATTTCGTAACGCAACGTTCTAAAAAGTAAATGCACAGGAAAGTGAACGCCAGCATAGATGTTTACACATCAAAAACAATGAATGAATTTGTCCATTCTTCGGTAAATCAAGCTTTAGGTTTAGGCTCCACTTAAACGACTGGCATATTGGCAGTTTTCTGTCAGTAGACTTAAAAAATAATTGGTCCATTCTTTTGTCAGTTTTTTGACAGTTTGGTGAAAGGAAACCACCAATTTGTCAGTCGTAAAAATCAAGCATCACTTTTATACTAGACTTAAACGACTGACGTATTGGCAGTTTTCTGTCAGAAGACCTCAAACACAATGAATTGGTCCATTCTTCTGTCAGTTTTTTGACAGTTTGGTGAGAGGAAACCCCCAATTTGCCAGTCGTATAAATCCAGCATTAGGCTTATGCTAGAATTAAATGACAGACGTATTATCATTTTTCTGTCAGTAGACTTCAAACACAATGAATTGGTCCATTCTTCTGTCAGTTTTTTGACAGTTTGCTGACACGAAACCGCCAACTTTTCAGTTCTATAAATTCAGCATTAGGTTTATGCTGGACTTCAACGACTGACGTATTGGCAGTTTTTTGTCAGTAAACTTCAAAAACATTGATTTGGTCCATTCTTCTGGCAGTTTTTTGACAGTTTGGTGAGAGGAAACCCCCAATTTGCCAGTCGTATGAATCCAGCATTAGGTTTATGCTAGAATTAAATGACAGACGTATTATCATTTTTCTGTCAGTAGACTTCAAAAACAATGAATTGGTCCATTCTTCTGTCAGTTTTTTGACAATTTGCTGACGGGAAACCACCAATTTTTCACGAACGACTGACGTATTGGCAGTTTTCTGTCAATAGACTTCAAAAACAATGAATTGGTGCATTCTTCTGTCAGATTTTTGACATTTTGGTGACAGGAAACCGCCAAATTGTCAGTCGAATAAATGAAGCTTTAGGTTTAGGCTCGACTTTAACGACTGACGTATTGGCAGTTTTCTGTCAGAAGACCTCAAACACAATGAATTGGTCCATTCTTCTGTCAGTTTTTTGACAGTTTGGTGAGAGGAAAACATTAATTTGTCAGTCGTAAAAATCAAGCATCAGGTTTATACTAGACTTAAACGACTGACGTATTGGCAGTTTTCTGTCAGGAGACCTCAAACACAATGAATTGGTCCATTCTTCTGTCAGTTTTTTGACAGTTTGGTGAGAGGAAACCCCCAATTTGCCAGTCGTATTAATCCAGCATTAGGTTTATGCTAGAATTAAATGACAGACGTATTATCATTTTTCTGTCAGTAGACTTCAAAAACAATGAATTGGTCCATTCTTCTGTCAGTTTTTTGACAGTTTCGTGAGAGGAAACCCGCCCAATTTGCCAGTCGTATAAATCCAGCATTAGGTTTATGCTAGAATTAAATGACAGACGTATTGGCATTTTTCTGTCAGTAGACTTCAAAAACAATGAATTGGTGCATTTTTCTGTCAGTTTTTTGATATATTGGTGACAGGAAATCGACAATTTGTCAGTCGTATAAATCCAGCGTTAGGTTTATGCTGCCTTGAAACACCTTACTTTTTAGCAAAGCAATGAATTTGTCCATTATGCTGTCAGTTTTTTGACAGCTTGGTGACAGGAAACCGCCAATTTGTCAGTCGTATAAATCCAGTAGTTGATTTATATGGCCTTTTCGATTGGAGTTAGAATGACAGTTCTTCTTCTGAAAAGAAGAGAAATTTGCTTCTGATTTTGTTTTCAGAATCGTTCCAGAAGGATTCACACGTATCAAATCGTTCTCCCGGATTAACAATCGAAAAGGCCATTAAAAGACTGACGTATTGCCAGTTCTTTGTCAGGAGCCTTCAAAAACAATGAATTGGTCCATTCTTCTATCAGGTTTTTCACAGTTTTCTGACAGAAAACCGCCAGTTTGTCAGTTATATAAATTAAGCATTAGTCTTATGCTGGACTTAAACGACTGACGTATTGGCAGTTTTCTGTCAGTAGACATCAAAAACAATGAATTTCTTCATTCTTCAGTCAGTTTTTTTGACAGGAAACCGCCAATTTGACAGTCGTGTAAACCAAGCATTAGGCTTATGCTGGACTTAAAAGACTGACGTATTTTCTGTCACTAGACTTCAACAACAATGAATTGATCCATTCTTCTGTCAGTTTTTTGACAGTTTGCTGACAGGAAACCGGCAATTTGTGAATCCTATAAATCAAGCATTAGTTTTATGGTGGACTTAAACGACTGACGTATTGGCAGTTTTCTGTCAGTTGACTTCAAAAACAATTAATTTGTGTATTCTTCTGTCAGTTTTCGACAGGTTACTGACAGGAAATACCCAATTTGTCAGTGGTATAAATCAAGCATTAAGTTTATGCTTGACTTTATCGACAGACGTATTGGCATGTTTCTGTCCGTAGACTTCAAAAACAATGAATTGGTCCATTCTTCTGTCAGTTTTTTGACAGGAAATCGCCAATTTGTCAGTCCAGACAAAGGTACAGAATTTACTAATGAACTATTGATAAATATCTGTAAGTTACTAAAAATAGAAAAAACTACGTCTACACCATTTCACCATGAAACTTTAGGCTCAGTAGAAAGAAACTATAGAGTTCTAAACGACTACATAATGAGAACAGACGGAAAAAACAACTGGGAAGAATTACCACCTTACTACACTTACTCATACAATACTACACCACACAGTATTACAAATTACTTACTATTTGAATTAGTCTATGGGAAGTTATGTGCTCTACCTTGTGAAATCATAAAAAATAAAGAAAATATTTATAACATTGATAATTATGTATGTAAATGAATTTAAGATAAAATTGAAATATGCTCATGAAAAAGCCAAAGGAAACTTAGTACAAAATAAAAATAAAGTATGTAATAATCAATCTAATGTAAATGAATCATATTTTAAAATAGGATATTATGTTTATTGGAAATAGAAAAAAGTTAAATAGACCATTCAGATGTCCTTATAAAATAATATTACAAAATGGACCAAATAGTATTGTATGTAAGAATTGTAGATGAAAATAAAGAAGTTCATAACAATAATTTAATAAAAGCAAGAAATAAATAAAAAAAAAAAACAAATACAAATGCATATATATACATTTAAAGATATTTTTTGCACAAATCATCATACCTGAAGGGTGAGGGTGTTGTGTGTAACATCCAAAACCAAAACAATAAATAAATGTAAACAATAAAAACCAAAACAATAAATAAATGTAAACAATAATAATCAAAACAAAAATAATGTAAGCATTCATGAACTCGACGCATTTCGACCTACATATGATTGTGTCCAAAATCGTCAGACGTCACCAAGCGATACCATCATGCATTGAACTGATCATGTTAGACATCAGCATATTCGGCCGCTATGCGCCAAATGCATTAAAATAACCTAATATTTGTTTATATTGATTTTTGTTTATGACTGCAATTATATGCGGCACACTGACTGAGCATTCGGAATGCCTTTGAGGAAATACAACTGAAGGTTTAAATTCTTACGTCATGTGGGGCAGTGTATAGTAGGTCATAGGTAAAATAAATCAATAAAGAACTCAGTGTTACCGCAAGCCAAATAATTTATGTGTCCCTCTGAATGAAAAAATGTGTCCTTTTGAAAATAAATGAGTCCTTTTGAAAATAAATGTATATTATTAAAAAATATATAAATTTAAATAATATCAAAGCCTTTTTTTATTATTTTATTAAATAAATACTTAAAAGAAAATCAAGATTAAAGTAAAAACATTGTCATACATTTTATTACTCAATGTAATAACGGGTGATTTTTTAGCTGGTTTGGTTTTGGCAACACTGGTTTTGACAGCTGACGTGTTTAGTACCTTGTGTCACTGTCAAACAGCTTCAGTTTGGTTTGCAATTTAACCATGGATCGTCTTACAAATGAACAACGCTTGCAAATTATTGAATTTTACTATCAAAATTCGTGCTCGGTTCGAAATGTTCATCGCGCGCTGCTTGTGTTCAGCGATGAGGCTCATTTTTGGTTGAATGGGTACGTAAATAAGCAAAATTGCCGCATTTGGAGTGAAGATCAGCCAGAAGCATTGCAACAGCTACCAATGCATCCCGAAAAAGCCACTGTTTGGTGCGGTTTATGGGCCGGCGGCATTATTGGGCCTATTTCTTCAAAGATGATGCGAATCGCAGCGTTACTGTCAATGGTGAACGCTACCGAGCGATGATAACAAACTTTTTTTTGCCCAAAATGGAAGTTCTTGACTTGCATGATATGTGGTTTCAACAAGACGGTGCCACATGCCACACAGCACGCGAAACAATGGCGCAATTGCGAGGCGAGTTTGGTGAACAGTTAATTTCACGTTTCGGGCCGGTCAATTGGCCGCCTAGATCGTGCGATTTGACACCATTAGATTATTTTTTGTGGGGGTATGTCAAGGTTAATGTCTATAGGGACAAGCCCGCTTCGATTGACGCACTGGAAGCCAACATCCATGCATTCATTCGTGAGATGCCGGCCGATATGTGTGAAAGAGTATGCCAAAATTGGACTCAGCGGATGGGCTACCTGAGACGCAGCCGCGGTCGACATTTGCATGAAATTATCTTTAAACATTAAATTGCAAGGTTCAAACTATCGATTCAAATAAATATTTCATTCATTTTTTTGAATTTTTTGTGTTTTTTTTTTTTTTAAAGTTCTAAACCTCTTAAAAAATCACCCATTAGTTAGTTTTACATTACATTATGAATAACCTTATTTCAATATACTTATTTCATCTTCTTTGTTTGTTTTTAAGTAAATTTAAAGATTCTTGATCTTAAAATGATGGTGAAAAAATGTGTCCTTTTTAAAAAAATGTGTCCCCGAGTCCCCTACGAAAAAAAGAGTCCCCGGGGACACTATAGTGTCCGAGTGGTAACACTGAAAGAACTATAATAAGAATATGCAAATCTTCGTACTCTAACTTGTTGAATAAGTGTGTTACAGAATGAACTGTCTTGCTGTATTGTTGTACAGCTCTATATATAGATTATAATTCACTTATTTAATGAAATTCTTCTTTAAGAAATCTTGTTGTTTGAATAAGCGTGGAATGTACCTTTTCCCCCTGAGCATTGGAAGTGCTATGTTTTGGATCACAATACAAATTTCAAGAGTTAACCTCTGCATTAATGTTTTGAATTGGGGTGTTGAAAACCAAGTTCATTATCTACACATAGTTTCTTAGCTTCTGTTAAGCTTTCGAATACTTTATCATCTAATTTTGTCATATCGTCTATTACTTTAATAACTAGAAACTTGGAATATGAATCTATGGAATTTAAGAATTTTAATTTTTGATCGAAGTAACTGCTCCCCCTCTTTCTTAGCAATTAGAACTTCTGCAATTGTAGCTTTAAAAAGGATGTTCTTCGTATTTATTAAGGTTACATATTTCGCAGTTTCTAACGAATTCTTTAAATTCCAGTTTTCTAGTTATTCAATAGTTTAAATGTTATAGATTTTGTAAAATACCAGTATTAGTATAAAAAAAATTAATTATGTAAACAGACTATAAATTATTACAAATGTCAATAGTTTAAAGTAAATAAAAAAATAAATTTAAACTTAAAAGCTGGCAAGGCCACTCTCCCATTTTTAACTAGGCAACCCTGTATTTATCCCCCTAACTCATCAATTATTATCGTTTAGGCGTTGTTTAAACCTCTTATTCTAGAGTTGTGTAAATCGTTCATTTCAAATGATCGAATCGTTCAAGAATCGATTACCAAAATGATTCGATCATTTTAATCAATCGATCATTCGATCATTTTCATTACACTCAATTCATTATTTCAAACTGTTCCGATTCAATTTTTAATGTGTAAACATCTATGTCGGCGGTAGAGTGAAATAAAAACGTGGACTTTCCTCTGTGCGACGTTACGATGCACAAGGTTGCGTAGCGCGTATTCTCGGAAATGGTTTGACATTTTGACACTTGTCAAATTAAAAGTGTTCTAATGGACCTAGAGAACCTAAAGAACTGGTGTGAATTTAGGTAATTTCCACCTCCTTAATTGGCGTACTCAGTTTTTCGATCCGCCGTACCAAAAATTTTGACATATTTTGACACCTGTCAAACTAAGACAATTTTTTTATTTCGGTCTCGATGAAATTCAATCTCCATAGTTAACGAATACTGTACCAATTTTGATCGAATCCAATCTGACCCATATTTCTTTTCTCCGATTATATATATTTATAATTCAACAGAGATTGGGATGGAAAATCGAGAATCATCGAAATGATTGAGATTGGGATGGAAAATCGAGAATCATCGAAATGATTGAGATTGGGATGGAAAATCGAGAATCATAGAAATGATTGAGATTGGGATGAGATCGAGAATCGAAATGATTGAGATTTGGATCGATTGAAACGATAATTTGTGATTTCAATCATCAATACTTTTCGATGATCGGATCAAAAAAATCGAATCGTTCCTGATTGACACAGCCCTATCTTATTCGATGAGCTTAATTGTAGTTCAACGCACCGGAAGTGGTCCCTTTTTGACTTCATACACCCACATTTAGCTAGACAACCCATGTAAATTGAATATATCTATCGAAAAAGTGGTATTAGAACCTCTTAACTTATTAGATAAGTGACAGGACGGTTCTCCGCCTATTAAGCAATAGGTACTTATTATATAGGTACATACTTACAATAATTATTTTAATTTTTTAATTACTATTATTTAATTATTCATAAAAGTGAACTGGATAAAACTACTCTAGGACAAATCAAGGCCTGGTAAATCGCATAAGCGTGTAATAACACTTCTTTCAAAATGGTGGACAAAGCAGAAAGGTTCTTTGTTCGAACTTTGTGGTTTAAGAATCTCCGAACGGCACTCTTTGCAAAGAAACAAACAACTATTTTTTAGCAACTTCGGTAGATATTTTTGCTAATTTAAACGATTTGTGAATTTAATATACGGTAAAATGAATTATAAAGGACCGAGTTGGACTTCTTTCTGATGGATTTACACTTTGTCATGCAAATTTAATATCGTGCGAAATAATTATGAATATGATTCCATACCTTCCAAATGAAACAAAATGGGGTCCTATTACTCTAGCCCTTAATCATTTGGAAAAATGGCGAAGAATTCTTAAATACTCAGAATGTTTTTTAATGCTCTCTGAGTTTATTAAATCTCATTTGACATCAATAATAGAAAGGATTGGATATTTGGATAAAGGTGATATCGAAACAAAGTAAGCTCAGTTGAAGATTAAGTTGAATTGAAATATTTATTTTAATTTTCATTTAGAATGCTGCGACCAGGAGTTTTACTGGCCTCCATTTTATGGGAAGATGGTGATGTTATATTGAAATCAAAGCTTATATTCAATCAATTCATTAACGAGCAAAACGAGTCTATTCCGCCAAATCTGAGAGAGGTAAACCTTGCTTATTTCTTCTTAATTTATATTTTTTTCAGATTTGGAAGTAAAAATCACACGGATAAAGCTGGGCTTAACGATAAAATAAAGTTTTTGAAGGCAAAAAAATTGAAAAATAACTTGCTAATATTACTACCTGTAACGGAACCTCTTGATGTTGAGTCAAGGGCTCTCAAGCCGAACTGATTTTAATCTCCCAAAGGGGAGGTGTCATTACCAAAAAAAAATTTCCCCATTAACGCACACATTCATAGTTCCGTCTAAACCCTAGGAAACCTACACCCCCTTGCCCGAACTGTCTGCAGGAATCAGTAGGCTGCTGCTGAAAGCAGAGGTGAAGGGCGTTTAATCTATGACGGCTCGGCATGCTCCTTAGGCTCTGCTCGTCGGATGGTTGGGTTCTTGCCATCATAGATATCAACTGTCGTCACGTAATTATCATGCCGAAAAAAAGTTGTTTGTAATGAAAATATATTAAAAGATAAGGTTCAAAAAAGAATCCTTGAGTCCGAAATCAATCCCATAAAAAAAAAATGATATGAAGGAGAAATATGTATTTATCCCGACGGTAACCATAGAGTGAATAGGACACGGTGTAATTTTCCCTACGGTGGATTTCCCTCCCACGAATCACAATGTTATGTGACCTTTAACTACCGCGACCAAGATGAACATATTCGGTGGCCCCCTAACTAAAAATCCGTATAATCATGGGCTTTAAAAGCGAATCATTCTTCTCTACTTCTTACCTTGCCGTTTTAGGATCTCTGCCTCTTCACACCCACCCTTTAAAAAAGTTTTCAATAACTCATCTCAAGTATTGGCTAACCAAGAAGCTAGATTCAGAAAAAAAAAATCAGAACTCCTTCTTTTCTCTCATTCGCAAGTTTAAAAATCGTTTTTTATTAATTAAAAAAAAAAAACAAATAAAATAATGACAACAATAAGATATAAACCAAGAAAAAGTTTCGGTTCAAAACAAAAAAAAAAATAAAGAAAAAGAAATAGCTAATAAAATAATTGGCAGAATATCAGATAATAACGGGTGATTTTTTAGCTGGTTTGGTTTTGGCAACACTGGTTTTGACAGCTAACGTGTGTTAAGTACCTTGTGCCACTGTCAAACAGCTTCAGTTTGGTTTGCAATTTAATCATTGGATCGTCTTACAAATGAACAACGCTTGCAAATTATTGAATTTTACTATCAAAATTCGTGCTCGGTTCGAAATGTTCATCGCGCGCTGCTTGTGTTCAGCGATGAGGCTCATTTTTGGTTGAATGGGTACGTAAATAAGCAAAATTGCCGCATTTGGAGTGAAGATCAGCCAGAAGCATTGCAACAGCTACCAATGCATCCCGAAAAAGCCACTGTTTGGTGCGGTTTATGGGCCGGCGGCATTATTGGGCCTATTTCTTCAAAGATGATGCGAATCGCAGCGTTACTGTCAATGGTGAACGCTACCGAGCGATGATAACAAACTTTTTTTTGCCCGAAATGGAAGTTCTTGACTTGCATGATATGTGGTTTCAACAAGACGGTGCCACATGCCACACAGCACGCGAAACAATGGCGCAATTGCGAGGCGAGTTTGGTGAACAGTTAATTTCACGTTTCGGGCCGGTCAATTGGCCGCCTAGATCGTGCGATTTGACACCATTTAGATTATTTTTTGTGGGGGTATGTCAAGGCTAATGTCTATAGGGACAAGCCCGCTTCGATTGACGCACTGGAAGCCAACATCCATGCATTCATTCGTGAGATACCGGCCGATATGTGTGAAAGAGTATGCCAAAATTGGACTCAGCGGATGGGCTACCTGAGACGCAGCCGCGGTCAACATTTGCATGAAATTATCTTTAAACATTAAATTGCAAGGTTCAAACTATCGATTCAAATAAATATTTCATTCATTTTTTCGAATTTTTTGTGTTTTTTTTAAAAAAAAGTTCTAAGCCTCTTAAAAAATCACCCATTATAATTTATAAAAATGTGTTGTGGCGATCTATTAATTTACTTTCAATTCTATATTCCACTTAATTTTAAGTGTAATAATATTCACTAGAATAATTTATTAAGTTTGTTTATCGAATGTAAACAAACTTTTAGTATAAATAGTGCTTACAAAATTAATGTAAATCAGTTCTCTTTTGAAATTCAAAGTATTAACTTGTCTCAATTAACAAGCTACCACATTGGTGACCCCGAGTTAAAACACTTGAACAGGTATCACAAGATAGCACACTATCACAATTTACAAGTATCCCCCGATCCACGGAAAGGTGCCTTACAACTCACATTCACACACAGTTAATAAAGCATCCCCCGACCCACGGTAAGATGCCATTAACCTACACAACAATAGACATCTCACACCAACACAATGCCTGACACAAAAGAAACGGTCGTAGAAGGAGTAATTGCCAAGGTTTCCATTAAAGTGCCACCATTCTGGAAGCGGAGCCCTGACCTGTGGTTCCTCCTGCTTGAGGCCCAGTGCCACACCAGGAATCACTTCGGATACCACAAAATAAAACACTCTGGTCGGAAACCTAGAAGCTGATGTGCTGACCGAAGTCCGAGACGTGGTTACCAGCCCTCCTGCCACGGAAAAATACAATGGCCTGAAGACTCGGCTTCTATCAGCATTGCAAGAATCGGAACAGAAAAGACTCCAGACCTTCCTCAGCGGCATCACTCTCGATGGAAGACGTCCAGCTCAGCTGCTTACAAAGATGAGAGAGCTAGCGCCACCCACTATATCGGAAGGCATTTTCAGAACCTTATGGATGAAGCAACTGCCAAATACGACCCAGTCCATCGTGAAAACCAGGATCTCAAAACTTTGGCAGATATGGCAGATAAAATCACTGATCTCAATTCTAATTCAGATGTTGCTTCTGTTTCAACGGCGACGTTCAGTGGTGCTGCCATTTCAGAATTACAGAATCAAATTTCTGCTCTCCATAAACAAATTAAACAGCTCCACGTTCCTAGATGCCGAAGTTCTTCACGCTCAAAGAACTCCTTCACGAAAAGATCGATGTCCAGAAATTCAAACATCTGCTACTACCACCGACGATATGGCAAAGAAGTAAGGAAGTGCCAAGAAGCTTGTCAGTTTCGGACGGGAAACTTATTTGCGGACAGCAATCAGCGACAAGCCAGTCCGCAGACACCATAAGTCGCCTTTATGTCAATGATAAATCTACCAAAAAATGTTTTCTCATAGACACCGGAGCTGCAATTTCAGTCATTCCACCTACAAGTATAGACAAGCGGAACAACCATTCGAACCGCGTTCTCTATGCAGCCAATGGCACTGAAATTCCAACTTATGGAGAACGATTGATGCCAATCAACCATGGTCTTCGCAGAAACTTTTCCTGGACTTTTGTCAACACCTAAGTAACCGAGCCAATCATTGGATCTGATTTCCTGTCATTTTTCGATCCTTTAGTTGACGTTAAAAACAAGAAACTAATCGATCGAAAAACAAGTCTTTAAACACATGGTTTGGGTGCAAGACTTTATCAAGTGCAGCAAATATTCAAACAATAAATCCGTCATCCTTCATTTACGATTCATTGAAAGAATTTGAAGACATCAAAAACACAAAGCTACTGTCTAAAAACAAACATAACGTAACGCATCACATTCAAACGAAAGGACCTCCTGTATACTCTAAAGCCAAACGTCTTACCCCCGAACAACTCAAAACCGCAAAGCAAGAGTTAAAGTACATGATCAACCAAGGGATTGGTCGACCTTCCAAGAGCAGTTGGGCGAGTCCTCTTCAATGGTCAAGAAGAAAAATGGTGACTGGCGACCTTGTGGCGACTATAGACGACTCAATGCTATCGCCATCCCAGATCACTATCCCATGCCTCCCATTGGAGATTTCGCTCATCATCTGAAGGGCAAGAAAGTGTTCAGCGTCATATATCTGACTCGAGCATACCAGCAAATCCCTGTGGAACCAGAAGGCATCCCAAAAACAGCTATTATCACTCCTTTTGGGCTGTTTGAGTTCATAGCGATGACTTTTGGTCTGTGCAACGCTGCGCAAACCTTTCAACGATTCGTCCACGAAGTAACAAGAGGCCGGGATTCCTGTTTTCCATATATTGATGACTTTTTTATCGCATCAAACACAGTTGAAGATCATCGAGAGCTTCTCAAACAGCTTTTCCAGCGATTTTGAGAGTATGAAATTACCATCAATTCTTCCAAATGCACTTTCGAATCGTCATATGTAAGATTCTTGGGTTACCTTGTCACTGAAGAAGGAATCAAACCATTGCCATCCAAAGTTGACGCCATCATCTCCTACAAGAAGCCATCAACAGTCCAAGAGCTGCGAAGATTTTTGGGAATGCTTAATTTCTGAAGACGTTTTGTTCCCAAAGCTGCTCAGATCCAAGCTTCTCTTCATGCATATCCATGCGGCAACAAAAAGAATGATAAAACTATTATCAATTGGACACCCGAACTCGAAAATGCTTTTCAAGACTGTAAGGAAGCTCTAGTTAACTCAACCCTCATTGCACATCCAGATGTTAAAGCTCCATTGCCAATAATGACAGATGTATCCGATACAGCTTCAGGCGCTGTTATTTAAAAGTTTGTATCCAATCATTTGCAAGCTCTTGGATTCTTTTCAAAAAAGTTTTCACCAGCCCAAACCAAATATAGTGCCTATGACCGCGAGCTTCTAAGTGCGGCAATCAAGCATTTTCAACACATGATAGAAGGAAAACAGTTTGTTCTTTATACTGACCACGAACCTCTTACTTTCGCCTTTCAACAAAAACCTGAGAAATCAAGCCCTAGCCAACTCAGACATTTGAGGTACATCGGACAGTTTACCACAGATATAATTCATATAAACGGCAAGGACAATGTAGTGGCTGATGCTCTATCCAGAGTAAACGCCATTTGTTCACCATCTTCAATCGACTACACTGATTTGGCTAATCAACAACAAAACGATGAAGAACTCAAAAAACTCCTCAACTTCTACAACTGAAGAAAATCACACTTCCAAATACGAATCACCAAATCTTTTACGATATTTCAACAGGCACGGCACGGCCATATATTCCAGCAAATCTACGACGTCAAGTTTTCATTACAATACACAACTTGTCACATCCCAATATTAAGAAAACTACTCAGATGCTCAAAAAACGTTTTATTTGGCCGGACCTGAAGAAATATTGTCGCAAATGGTCGCAAACGTGCATCAGCTGCCAAAAAAGCAAGATACAACACCATACAAGATCTCCAATTGCCAATTTTTCAACACCTGAAGAAAGATTTCATCATGTTCATCTAGATCTAGTTGGACCATTGCCATATTCAGGTGGATTCAGTTACGCCCTCACCTGCATTGACCGATTTACAAGATGGCCGGAAGTTATTCCTCTCCCAGATAACACCGCCGAAACAGTTGCAACAGCTTTTCTTTCCGGTTGGACCTCCAGGTTTGGAATCCTTAAAGAAATCGCGAAAGACCAAAGGAGGCAATTTGAATCCCCTCTTTTCAATGAGCTGTCAAAACATCTGGGCATCAAGAGACACCGTTCATCGCCTTATCATCCCCAGGCAAATGGAATAATAGACCGATTCCACGGGACTCTGAAGACAGCAATCAAATGCCATGGAACAGAAGATTGGGTTGCCAAAATCCCAATTGTTCTGCTCGGCCTCAGATCGTCCTCACAAGAAGACTACCAAGCAACCTTAGCTGAACTTGTTTATGGTACAACATTAAGACTTCCAGGCGATATGTTCATATCAAGTGATTGTTCATCCAACCATGTTTTCCTCAATAAATTTCGAGACACGATGCAAAATCATGCAAAATCTTCAACCTATACAACCTGAACGTCATGGTTCTAACAAAATTTTCGTCAACAAAAACCTCCAAAATTCGAGTCATGTTTTCCTTCGCAACGATGCAGTCAAAAAGCCACTCCAACAACCCTATGATGGCCCATACCTTGTGAAGTCGAAAACGAACAAATATTACACACTCGAGATGAAAGGACAACAGAAAAATATATCAATAGACCGCCTCAAACCAGCATTTCTTTGAAACGATCAAGATCAAGACCAAACAGAAGAATCAAATGTTACTCCAATTCCACCTCAGATGACAACCACTCAAACAACAAAATCTGGCAGAAGAGTTCATATTCCAGATAGATATCGTTGTCACTAGAGGGCGAGTACTGTGGCGATCCATTAATTTACTTTAAATTCTATATTCCACTTAGTTTTAAATATAATAATATTCACTTAGGAGTGTGTGAAGTTAGCCCCCCTTTTTTTGAATTTGTTATTTTTGAAAATTGTTCCAGGTTGTTCCCGATTTGTTCCGCATTGTTCCAAATTTTTTTTCAAAAATATTCAAAAATGGGGGTTTTAGACCCAAAAAACGGTTTTTGACCTAGCCCCCCTTTTTTCGAAAATTGAAATTTTGAAAATTGTTCTAGAATGTTCTAGTTGTTCTGAACATTGTTCCAAGTTTTTGGACCTCTATATTCAAAAATTCAAAAGTTATGGCCAAAATTCGAAAAAAATCTAGCCCCCCTTTTTTCGAAAATCACACTTTGTAATTTTTTTTTTAGGTTTAAAAAAGTGTTCCTAACATTGTTCCAAAAAATTGAAGTCGTAAAATGTCTACTTTTAAAGATAAAGCTTTCTAAACTTTTTTATCAAAAACGCAAAAAACCAGTCTCCAATTTTTTTTTTTTT
Source organism: Leucozona laternaria (assembly GCA_932273885.2). Taxonomy (NCBI): domain Eukaryota; kingdom Metazoa; phylum Arthropoda; class Insecta; order Diptera; family Syrphidae; genus Leucozona; species Leucozona laternaria. Next base: position 98,675,500 of record OW026366.1, on the reverse strand, counting down.
TCCAAACACATAATTCATATTTCTTGATGATAAATACATGTGTATGGAAAATTTAGTGTCTCTATATTTATGCAATCACCCTTAAATCGAATTTAAAAAAAAAATCTAAAAGTTTTTGAACTTTGCAAGAACTCCATTTAGTGCCCCTTTATCATAAATCGACAATATATATTTTGTTTCAAGTTCCAAACCGATCAACCCAAATTGTTCCAAAGATTCATCAAAAAATATTGAAAATTAAATTGATTTTAAGCCGTCAAAAACACTTAAAATGAAAATATCCTATTATCCTTGCTCTGGCCCCCCCTTTTAGAAATTCAAAATTCAAAAACTTGTTCCAGGTTGTTCTAGGGCTCTTCTAAATTGTTCCAGAACTTCGTTTCTTAATATTGATTTTTAATATGAACAAATTTCAAAAGCTCTTTGAAATTTTTCATAGAGCCTTAGAACAACCTGGAACAAGTTTTTGAATTTTGAATTTCTAAAAGGGGTGGCCAGAGCAAGGATAATAGGATATTTTCATTTAAAGTGTTTTTTCGGCTTAAAATCTTCAATATTCAATATTTTTGGATGAATCTTTGTAACAATTGGGTTTGAGCAATTTTGAACTTGGAACAACTTTTAGATTTTTGATTTTGGAGCAGGGGGGGCGGGGGCGATTTTTTTGAAATTTTTCATAGTAAAAATCAATATTAAGAAACGAAGTTCTGGAACCATTTAGAAGAGCCCTAGAACAACCTGGAACAAGTTTTTGAATTTTGAATTTCTAAAAGGGGGGGCCAGAGCAAAGATAATAGGATATTTTCATTTTAAGTGTTTTTGACGGCTTAAAATCAATTTAATTTTCAATATTTTTTGATGAATCTTTGGAACAATTTGGGTTGATCGGTTTGGAACTTGAAACAAAATATAGATTGTCGATTTATGATAAAGGGGCACTAAATGGAGTTCTTACAAAGTTCAAAAACTTTTAGATTTATTTTTAAATTCGATTTAAGGGTGATTGCATAAATATAGAGACACTAAATTTTCCATACACATGTATTTATCATCAAGAAATATGAATTATGTGTTTGGAAAAAAAAAAAAAATTGGAGACTGGTTTTTTGCGTTTTTGATAAAAAAGTTTAGAAAGCTTTATCTTTAAAAGTAGACATTTTACGACTTCAATTTTTTGGAACAATGTTAGGAACACTTTTTTAAACCTAAAAAAAAAATTACAAAGTGTGATTTTCGAAAGAAGGGGGGCTAGATTTTTTTCGAATTTTGGCCATAACTTTTGAATTTTTGAATATAGAGGTCCAAAAACTTGGAACAATGTTCAGAACAACTAGAACGTTCTAGAACAATTTTCAAAATTTCAATTTTCGAAAAAAGGGGGGCTAGGTCAAAAACAGTTTTTTGGGTCTAAAACCCCCATTTTTGAATATTTTTGAAAAAAAATTTGGAACAATGCGGAACAAATCGGGAACAACCTGGAACAATTTTCAAAAATAACAAATTCAAAAAAAGGGGGGCTAACTTCACACACTCATTCACTTAGTTCTGTTTTGGAATTCAAAGAATCAACTTGTCTTAATTAACAATCTACCACAGTGTTATATGTAATTAAGTATTTATATATAGTTTTTAGGCATATATGTCCCTAAATTTGAAGTTTCGTTATTCCACTTCAAAAATAGATTTGTTTTAATATAGTCCAAATTTCAATATTTAAATTAATCCAAATAAATATATGTATATCTATATATCTAAATTTGAATTTAGAAATCTTTTAAGCTTTAATTATTTGTTTAGAAAATTATAACTTTTAATATGAGTTTTCATAGTTTTTCTTTTTACCGTTGCGAATTAAATGAAAAAATATATCGAGAAGAGTGCACCCTAAAAGTATGCTTTACTTTCGTATTTCTTTTTATAAAAAAACAATTTCAGCGCAAATCGACATATGTATGCCTTCAAATATGAAATAATATGGGCAACGAAAAAATGACTGACCGATTTAAGTTAAGTTTTATTTATATTTTTTTGTTTTTTTTTTCGTTTTTACTTAAAACTGATGATAATATGTACCATTCTGCCGCCGTACAACCATGTGGTGCACCGATTTAATTGGTTTTTCAGTCAAAAGTTGTTTTTGCTGTAGTTTGTTTGTTGTTTATTTTGTATGTCATGTATCTAGTAAAATGTGTCATTTATAATCCCTATTCAATTGAACTTACATTTCTAGTTTTTTAATTAATGTTTTTTTTTTCTCTTTAGTTAAGGTTGAATGAATGAATGAATATTGTTGGTCCTCCTCTTAGAGCTGGATGAGATTTCTCATTCTACAGCTCATCCTCCAAATTAATCCCTGTAAGAAAGTGGAGTGTTTTTAGAGAGGATAATTTACTCTCTTCTATCTGGTGGTTGCCCAGATGTCTGTAGACTGTTCCATCGGCAAGGAGAGTTTGGTTCTAGGCCCAAAGATACCTGAAACAGTCCCTTCAGTTGTTCTCGATCCGTCAGTGTATCACTTGATGGTGTTTGCTTTAAGAGTGTAGTTCACTGATTCGCCTACCCACTCCTTCTTTTTACTTAACTCTGTTTGAAAATTCTTTACAAAGTTATACTTTTTAGTCATCAATCTCTTGGAATGTCAAGAAGGTTTGTTTCTATGGACCTGCAAATCAAGTCTTTTTCTCTATAACTTATGATTTTTCCTGTCCCAGTTCCCTCCTTTGCAAGTCGGAAGATTGCTCCCTTAGCAGCACTTTCTATAGCCACGTGAAGTGGGGTTAAGTGAAGGATAATCTCCATTGCTGCTGTTGGGCAAGTTCACATTGCTCCAGTAATGCATTGTGATGCTTTTTCTTCGTGGCTGAGGTAAGCTCACCGGTGTCCAGGATTCTTCCCAAAGAAGCAACGAAACTTTGGCCTGGAGGGTCCTTAACTCCGAATGAAAAAGTTTAATTTCCTTTGATTAATTTAATTTTTATTTGGTCGAAATTTATAACATGGTATTTCACATAACTTGGTTAACAAAAGTCTGTCTCTTAATAACACGGTATTTCATATAATACAATATTTTGTTATCCTATATAACTAACACGGTATTTCATATAATGTGTCCCGAATCGATTCGGTCGGAAACTCTCGGAGGAGAACCTTGTCCAGTGAACTTCTTGAAGAGGAGTCCAAAGGAACGAAGAGGTCGGGAATCTGTAAGAGACCCTTGTCCCTACCACACAAACTAAGGAACAAAGCGGGCGGAACTCACGGAGGAGAACCTTGTACAATGAGCTGCTTGAAGAGGAGCCCAAAGGAACGAAGCGGTCGGGGATTCAAAAAAAAACCCTTGTCCCTAGCACACAACCTTAGGAACAAAGCGGGTGGAACTCACTGAGGAGAACCTTTCCAATGAGCTGCTTCAAGAGGAGCTCAGAGGAACAAAATTGGGTAGGGGGATCTTACAAATAAATAATACTAAATAATACCAAATAATAAAATAATAATGTCTCTTGTTCCTAATGCCCTACAATTTTGTAAAAAAAGTAAGATTGGCTTCTCAACTGAGTAAACTCTGCTAAGCAATGCCTATCTGTCACCGAACGCCCTATAAAAGGCTTTTCTTACTGCCGATCTTTGATTCTCTATACACTAGATTGGTACCCACACTTGGACGAGAAAGAAAGACCAGTTTGGTGTTTTCTTTACGACGCCTTATGACCTCTGCGGCTATAATACAGTGTGAACCATGGAAATTAAATAGTAAAGTTGTACGTGTATTTCTAAACTAAACTGGTAAACTAGTGACTGGTAAACTACTGACGTATGGCATGCATGAGATAGTATAGCTGAACGATTCGGGTACCTGCAGTGGTCGTATTTGGTTGCACAGTAAATTGTGCTTTTATGAGATTTTGTGATTAGGGTACATGTATACTGTATATATAAAATACTATGATTAGGTTTATATGTTGGAATTGTAACGCTTCGTTAAAGCATATGCATGCGAGCCTTTTTAATTTTTCTAGTGATTTCCTAGCTGTGATTAGTTCGGTTCTCTTATGCCATGCAACCCCACCATAGGTAATGATGGGTCTTACCATCATGGTATACATCCATATAAGGATGTTTGGTTTATATTCCCATGTTTTACCTGCAAGTATCTTGCATATCATGAGGGCTCTTGTGGCTTAACCGACAGTTAATTCAACGTGTTTTTTCTAGAGGAGTTTACTATCTAGTGTTATACCTAGATATTTAACTTCCCTCTGGGTCCCGATTTCTTCTCCTGCCAACTGAATAGGTTTCATGCTTGGAAGAAGCCTCTTTTTGGTAAATGATACTATTGTTGTCTTTGTGGGGTTGATTTTTAGTCCATAGACACCATTTCATTGTTATTGACAGTCCTCTTTGGATTATATCATAAAGAGTTCCTTCGAGTTTTCCCAATGCTGTTATTACGATGTCATCAGTAAAGCCAATGCAGTATATGCCTTGGGAATTAAGACTTTCCAGTAATTCATCTACTACAAGACTCCACAGCAAGGGTGATAAAACCCCTCCATGAGAAGAGTAATGACACTTTGTCCTGCGTATGCTTCCTCCGTTCTTGTTCGTAGCATTTTGCTTATCCATCTGATTATGCTGATGGGAACGCACTTACTTACAAGAGAATTTCTTACTGCCTCATGAGAGGTATTGTCGAAAGCTCCCTCAACGTCTAAGAAGGCACATAAGGCAGTTTCTTTTGATTCTAAAGCCATTTTTAAGGTATTTGTGAGTTCATAGAGGGTGGTTTCTGTAGATCTTGCGGCTCTACAAGCATGCTGGCTTTGGTTCTTCTCCATAGATTTGGTATGTGCCCAAGTGCAATACTACTTCAAGGTATGCTAATGAGAAATGGCATTAGTTCCTCTTTCCCTTTTTGTAAGAGTGCTGGAAAAATAACATCTACTCCCGGTGATTTAAAAGGTAGGAAGGTGTTAAGCGCCCTATCTATTCTGTTACCTGAGCAGATAGTTGAGGTTATCTTCCAGCTTTCCCGGTTTGGTTTGAGAGGTGCTCTCTCTATTGTATTTCTTATGTTTTTGAAACTAACTGGAAAGTGAGTATTTAGCAATAGGGTTGACCTTTGCTTCTCATTTTCTGTGAAGCTACCATCAGGGTTACGAAGTGCTAACGATGTTAGTGTCTTCTCTTTCGCTAGAGCTTTATGAAGTGTTGCTGCTGCTGGGGTAGAAGAAATACCCTCGCAGAAAGTTGCAAAACTGTTTCTCTTAGCTTTTCTTATTTCCCCGTTATAATAAGTCAGTTCTGAAGAGTAGTTTTGCCACTATACAGTTCCTTTTGCCTCATTGAAGAGTTTTCTTACCTTGGATCTTAGTTTAGGTTGTTTTAAAATAGTTTTTATTTTCTTCTTTGTTTTTTTCTTTGTTTTATTTTATTATTACTAATACTTTACTGTTTTATTTTGGTTGTCTATTTAATTAATTATTCTCCATTTTAATCGATTGTCATTGCATACAAAAATAAATTATTGATTTTCGAGTAAAACAAAATTATGATAGCAAGGAGTACTTAGCTTTTGGATAACTCAAATGTGTAGTTATATGTAGATGTTAGGAAGAATAAGGATGATTGTGTTGTCGTATTATGTCCTTGCTGCTATTGAAGTAGAAGTCAGGTTGTATGTTTTGCTAAGCCGTATAGGGTAAAGATGTTGTTGTTTTAACTTGTCCTCATTGGCGTAGCGTGGGTTAGCGCCGCCCGGGGCAGACCCAAATTTTTCCGCCCCTAGTAATTTTTTTTACACACAAAAAAAAATGGCAAGAGTACTTTCCTATACCTAATGCGGTTCAGATTACAGATTTAAAAAAAAATTGTCTACGATTTCTCTTAAACATTTTGTCAACAGTTGCAAAAGCAAAAAGAAAGCCGCAAATTTAAAATTTTCCAATTTTTTTAACTTTCCCATCTCCCAATCTCAAAGCGGATAAAAATGACTTACCTCAGGATAACAATTAAACAAGATTAATTCGCTTTAAACTTTGATCACCTTAATTAAAATTCTTCAAACAACATGAGTAGGTACATCTTTTTTTGTTATTCATGCTCCATTTACTTATTTTTTTCTTTAGCTTTTGACTACTTAATAACTAGACATATATGTACATAAATTGCTTGTAACTTTGTTTATACTTAAATTATCTTGTGTTATTGATATGCGTTTTTGTACTGTAGGTTTCATCTAAATACATGCGCATAGATTAATTATAAATTAATTAAAAATTATTTTAAATAACTACATTAATTTAAATTCTATTAATTAAAATAACTTAAATTAAATTCATTAATAAATAAATAGTTACATACATACATTTTTTTGAGAAAATGATTTTTAAATAAAAGGATTAATGTATTTTATTTAGTTTTAAGTAAAAGAGAAAACAGGTACACATGGAGGTACATTATGTTATTCATTTTTATGAAATTTATTTTTATGAGAAAATTTCTTTGAAATTTTATTTTTCTACTTTTCATCAAAGCAGAATCTCTTATTATTCGTTCAGTGTCGATGGTCTCTATAATTTCCTGCTCTATAGCCATGATACCCAGATTAGATAGCCTCAGAGTGCTCATTGTGGACCTTAAATAGTTTTTAATAAGTTTCAATTTTGAGAATTTCCTCTCACAGCCGGCATTACTTATTGCAACCATAAGGAAAAGACGAAGCATTATTTTTATATTAGGCAGACTAACTTCAAGTCTCAACTGTAAAATAAATTATAATAGTTCGAGTGGGCTTTTATTGGCTAGTTCATTTGTTTTGCCTGCAGAAAATACAATTGCTCTTAACCGTACGCGTTCGATCTCAAATTCTTCTTTATCAACGTCATCCTTATGAGGTTCAAGATCTTAATTGCTTTCATAGTTTTTGTCTAAGAGTTTGGCCGGGGTGAGAAAGTCGAACTTTGTCGCCAAATTTCGTAGCTGCAGAAATCTTTGCTGTATTTTAGCACTGGATCCGTAACTAATGCTCGACAATAACATCTCCGCACGACACATCCTCGCAAGCAACATCTTCTCAAAGCAACATCTCTGCCGCGACACATGCTCGCAAACAAAATATTCTCAAAACAAAATCTCCTCAACGACACATCCACGCAAGCAACATATTCACCAAGCAACTTCTCTGCTGCGACACATCCTCGCAAACATATAATCCTCGCAAGCCAGTTACCGTGGTATTGGTGCGCTAGGCGATGGGTTCTCAAAAGAGAAATGACAATGGGTGGAAAGAACAGTAAGGCTGAACGGGAGTGGAGTAGCGAATATAAAAATAGGGCATTGGATTAAAAAAAAATGTTATCTTAGTCGTTCTTTGAGCGATTTCGATGAAATTGACTTAGTTTATAGCTTTGTTAAATAAACGAACAAAATATTTTCGTCAATTTCATCGAAATCGCTCAAAGAATAAGAAAGTGACATTTTTTGAAGGCACCCTGTAGGTACTGAAATTATTTTTTTCGTTTATAATTCTGCCACAGCTATAACCTATGTCAATTTCATCGAAATCGCTCAATGAATAAGAAAGTGACATTTTTTGGAGGCACCCTGTGCTGCAAATATTTTGTTCGTTTAAAATTCTGCCAGAGCTATAACCTGTGTCAATTTAATGGAAATCGCTCAAAGAACGACTAAGATAACATTTTTATATTCGCTACTCCACTCCCGTTCAGCCATACTGTTCTTTCCAACCATTGCCATTTCTCTTTAGAGTACCCATCGCCTAGCGCACCAATATCACGGTAACTGGCTTGCGAGGATTATATTATGTTTGCGAGGATGTGTCGCACCAGAGATGTTGCTTTGAGAATATGTTGCTTGCGGGGATGTGGCGTTGAGGAGATTTTGTTTTGAGAAAGTTTTGTTTGCGAGGATGTGTTGCGGCAGAGATGTTGCTTTGAGAAAATGTTGCTTGCGAGGATGTTTCGTGCGGAGATGTTTTTTTGTGAGCATAAGTCGGTCTCCCTTCAGCACTGACCCTTTCTAATAAAGCAAATAATTTTCGTCGCAGTTCAATTTCATAGGATAAGACAGCATCTACATTTCCGTCACCAAAAATATATTTCTTTTTTATTTTCCTGGGACGTTTTATTGAAATACCAAGTTTTTGACATAATATTTTAGCATTCAAAATTTTTTGCCAGCGCACCAATATCACGGTAACTGGCTTGCGAGGATTATATTATGTTTGCGAGGATGTGTCGCACCAGAGATGTTGCTTTGAGAATATGTTGCTTGCGGGGATGTGGCGTTGATGAGATTTTGTTTTGAGAAAGTTTTGTTTGCGAGGATGTGTTGCGGCAGAGATGTTGCTTTGAGAAGATGTTGCTTGCGAGGATGTTTCGTGCGGAGATGTTTTTTTGTGAGCATAAGTCGGTCCTCTTCAGCACTGACCCTTTCTAATAAAGCAAATAATTTTCGTCGCAGTTCAATTTCATAGGATAAGACAGCATCTACATTTCCGTCACCAAAAATATATTTCTTTTTTATTTTCCTGGGACGTTTTATTGAAATACCAAGTTTTTGACATAATTTTTTAGCATGCACAGCACCGTCTGCCACTTCATCTCGTTTCCTGTAAGGAAAATCTGTAATGCATCCATTTTTTGGGCATGATTCACTTCGTGCAGTACTGGTTTCCAAAAGCCCAAAAAACACAGAAATGAAAACGATTGCAATGATATTAACAATACTCCTGCATCCGTCCGTGGGTTTAGGCTTTCGTCTGCCTTCGTTAGTTTTTCCAAGGTATTAAAAATACCCTCTTCTCTTCTTTCCTTGAAGTACCAAGCAGAACTTCCCAACGGTGTGTGGACACGGAAAAAAATAATATATACGTTCTAAGGTACCGAAGAAAGTTGCCGAATTTGCCTCAACAGCAGCAGCATGTAAACAAACTAAGTTCAAAGAGTGATTGGAGCAGGGTATAAATTCTCCTTTGGGGTTTATGTTTTTCAGCCTTTGCTGCACTCCTGTATATTTTCCAGCCATGACAGCAGCATTGTCATATGCTTGACCTCTGCAATCCATTATAACAACCCACTTAACACGAAAATAATAACATATTCCAGATATGTGGACGATACATTTATTATATTTGACGGAACGACAAGACAATTAGATATTCTGAAAAATTACATAAACAATATAAACAATAAAATTCAATTCACATCCGAAATCGAAAACGACAACGAAATAAACTTCCTAGACTTAAATATAAAAAAGAACAATAAAAGGCTTAAATACAAAATCTATAGAAAACCAACCACCACTGATATCACGATCCATAAAGACTCACACCACCCACAGACGCAAAAAATGGCAGCATACAATGCACTAGTTAATAGATTATTAACTATCCCAATGGACGAAACAGATTACAAAGACGAAATAAATACCATAAAACATATAGCAAAAACAAATGGGTATGATTCATAAATAATAGACAAAATTATAAACAAAAAGAAAGCCAAAATAAGGAAAATGGAAAATATAAACGAAATCAACAACAACAATCAAACTTCAGCGACACCAAAATACATATCTGCACAATACACCAATTTACTACCACAAATATTACAAAACGTATTCAAAAAACAAAATATAATAATATCATTCAAGACAAATAATCATCTAACAAAACTTCTACAACCAAAATCAAAAAATGACAATAGAACAAGCACAGGTGTGTACAAAATAAAATGCGACGACTGCAACAAATACTATATAGGTCAAACTGGGAGACCATTCCTAGAGAGATTCAACGAACACAGACCAAAAACGAACACAAAATCAAATTTTGCCTTACATATAATAGAAACGAACCACAAATATACCGACTTTGAAACTAACCTCACCCCCTTACACCACTGCAAAAAAGGAAAACTAATGGACGCCCTCGCAGAATTCGAGATATACAAATCGAACAGAAAAGAAGGAGAAAAACTATTAAATGACAAATTAACACTAAAGACAAACCAACTATATGACACCGCACTAAAACAAATCAAATAATTAAACAAGGCAACTACTCACTGCATGCAAGTGCAATACAAGACGATCACCAAAGTAAGCTTTTAAGACAACAACAAATAAACAGATGAAAAGTGACAAGCACAACAAAAAACGAAAGGAGGAAACCAGCTTTAAACACCAGTCAACTGCATAAGCCCGAAGATGGAATTTTAATTCCGAAACGCGTTGCCAAATTAAAAATTAAAAGTTGTGTAAAAGTTAAAATTTAAAGTTATTAATAAATAACATTTACAATAAATATTAATTATTGATTTATTTTTTATTTATTTCATTTATTAAATAATCGCAACTGGAGACGAAAACCAACCATGTATTCTACAGCTGATCAAGCCACCATCGTCTACAAATACAAAAACTCAAAACTGAAATTATCAAAAACAACGATGCACATTAAGTTCAATAAGACTTGTCTTAAAAAGAATATTACTCCAAAGTACGCACAAATCAACATAAAAAACTCTTCCATAAAAGCAATTAAAACTCCACATAGAGCGCAAGTTTCCTGGATAAAAGAAGAAATAAAACAGCTTTACACCAAAAAACTGAAATTGAACAAAGAACTGTACGACCTCCATTTCATCATCATCATCGTCGGCTCGACAACCGGGGTCCGGTCCTGGCCTCCTTCAACAAGTCTCTCCACCCATCCCGGTCTCGAGCCGCCGCCATCCAGTTGCGCACCCCAAGGCTCCGGGCGTCCTGGTCTACGCCATCTCCCCAGCGCAAGCATGGTCTACCACGCTGTCGTCTACCATAGAATGTACCACAAAGAACTTTCCGAGCAGGTTCCTCTTCGCTCATGCGAGCTAGGTGCCCTGCCCACCGGAGTCTACCCAGCTTAATTTTTGTCACAATATCTGCTTCAAGGTAGATTGCGTACAATTCATGATTGTACCGTCTCCGGAATCGTCCTTCCTCACATATGGGGCCAACAATTCTCCTTAAGACTTTTCTCTCGAACGCGGCTAAGAGGTCGGAGTGCCTTTTGCTCAGCACCCAAGTCTCGGATCCATATGTGAGTACTGGCAGGACCATGGTCCTGTACAGCAGCAGTTTTGAAGTTATGGTGAGATTTCTGGATTTGAAGAGCTTTGACAGACTATAGTAGGCTCTGTTGGATTTGAGAAGCCGCCCGCGTATTTCTTCTTCTATATTGTTATCGGCTGCTACTATTGACCCAAGGTATTTAAAGGATTGCACCACTTCAAATTCGTGCTCCGCTACCTTGATTGTTTGACCAACTGTTCCTCTCGCATTCGACGCCACCATGTACTTTGTTTTACCTTCACTAATGTGCAGCCCCAGATTTTGTGCCGCCTGCTCGATCTGGATGAAGGAATCATGTACAGCTTGCTCAGTTCATCCGATGATGTCGATGTCGTCTGCGTAAGCCAGTATCTGGCTGGACCTGTTGACGATGATCCCTCTTGTTGCCGTGCCAGAGTCACGGATTGCTTTCTCCAACGCCAGGTTGAAGAGGAGGCAGGCCAAACCATCCCCTTGTCGGAGTCCATTAAAGATGTTGATTGGTTTGGATAGCAATCCGGCTATTTTTACTTGGCTTGTTACGTTGGTCATGGTCAACCTACATAGTCGTGTCAATTTATTTGGGATGCCGAATTCTCTCATGGCTTTGTAAAGTTCTACCCTGGCTATGCTACCGTAGGCGACCTTAAAGTCTATAAACAGGTGGTATGTTGGGATGTTAAATTCTAGACATTTTTCCATCGCCTGCCTAAGGGTAAAGATCTGATCAGTTGTTGATTTGCCTGGAATGAAACCGCACTGATATTGTCCGATGATGGTTTTAGCGTATTGGGTTATCCGGTCTTGTAGGATAGACGAGAGTATCTTATAGGCGGTACTCAACAACGTGATACCTCTATAATTGCTGCACGTTGTGACATCTCCCTTCTTATGTATGGGGCAAATTATACCTTTTCGCCAGTCTTCTGGAATTTCTTCATGCTCCCACACGTGCACTATAATCTCATGAATTGCTTGACGTAAAGCTGGCCCACCGTGTTGAAATAGTTCGGCTGGTATACCATCGGCTCCCGGGGCTTTGTTTTTCTTTAGCCGGCCTATAGCCTTCTCAACCTCTTCTATGCTTGGTGGCGGCAACATAGGGTACTCTTCTTGAAGTAGTGGAGCCTCCACTTCTGCAGTGAGCTGACCATTTAGCAATTCATTGAAGTACACTTCCCATCGCTCCAGTATGCTTTGAGGATCGGTGATCAGATTTCCCTCTCCGTCCTTGCAGTATGTGCAGCGTGGTGTGTACTGCGTCATGTTTCGGACGGATTGGTAGAACTTCCGCGCCTGGTGCGGACCTCGCTCTCGGCTTTTCTCTATTTCACAGATTATGTTCTTCTCCCAGGCTGATTTTTTCTGTCTGTGAAGCCGTTTTTCAATTCTTCTGAGCTCTTTATATTCGTCTTCGCGTGCCCGCGTTCTATGAGATTGTTGCATTGCTCGGTACGCAACATTCTTACGTTCAGTCGCTAGCTGGCATTCATCATCAAACCAGTCGTTCCGATTTCTACGACTGCTGCCTAAGATGGAGTTGGCAGTACTAATGACAGTATTCTTAAGGCGTGTCCACTTCTCATCTACGCCCAGCATACTGGCTCCAGGACTTACTCTACCCAGTTCTAGGGCGAGTCCTAACGCATCACCAAAGGTGTTACTGGTGTTTTCATTGCGCAGAGCAGCCGTGTTGATTCGAACCTGATCGGCGGATGCAATACGTCTTCGCAAGGCAATCCGCCCTCGGAAAACCATACCAACAAGATAGTGATCCGAGTCGATATTGGCACCTCGGTACGTTCGTACCGTCATCAAGTTCGAGTAGTGGCGACGGTCTATCAACACGTGGTCAATTTGGTTACGAGTGACTCCATCAGGTGATACCCAGGTGGCGTTGTAGATATCTTTACGCGGGAACGTGGTACTCGCAACGACCATGTTTTTCGATGCTGCCTATTCTAGGACTCGAAGTCCATTGCCATTAGTGTTCTAATGCAAACCTATTTTTGCATTCAAATCCCCAAGGATGATTTTTACGTCATACCTTGGACAGGCATTGAGGGCCCTCTCGACTTGTTCGTAGTAAGTCTCTTTTTCTTCGTCTGAGGACTCCTCCGTAGGTCCGTGAACGTTAATGAGGCTGATGTTCTTAAATTTGCCTCGCACGCGAAGGGTGCATAGCCTTTCGCTTATAGCGTTAAAGCCGATGATGGCAGACTTCATTTTTTCGCCGACTAGGAAGCCTACCCCGAGCACATGGTGTTTTGTATGACAGCTGTAGTATAAGTCATAATCTTTCTTCTGTAGAACACCATTCCCTGTCCATTTTATTTCTTGAAGTGCTGTTATGTCAGCTTTATAAATATTTTGACAGGGCATCGGCTAGCTGCTGAGCAGCTCGAGCTCTATAGAGCGATCGTACGTTCCATAAGAAAATTCGTAAATCGTTTTTCCGTTTTCTTTGCGTGGATTGTCGTCGTGAGATCAGTCCGTTTCCGAGGCTTGTTGTTGGTCTCGTAATTCTTTTAGTTTTACGGAACAGGGAATTAACCTGTTGCCAACCTGTGGAACCAGCCTGATCATATTAGCCAAACCTTTTTAAAGGCTTGTTACTTGCGGCCGCCACGAAGAGGCTATGATCACACTTCCATCAGTCCGAATAGTTACGGCACGTGCATGTTTTCGTATGCTACATGCTATTCCCCCTATTCGGCTGATGGCTGACCTCCATTTACACATACATAAAATCATACATCCCATAGCCGTTAACCTCATCATGGAGAAAATAAATCAACAAATACAAAATATAATGCAAAAATTAAAAAAACAACAACAAACCAAAATACAAAAACTAAATACGAAAAAAAATCCTACACCAATAATAAACAACAAACACAAATTTTACCACAGATTAGTCAACAACACTCAAATCACGTTTAAAGAAACTGAAACTAACATATTGAATAAAGGACTAAAATTTAATTTACCAAAAAACAACAAAAGTAACCTAATTCACGAAATAACTAACGCTGAAGCTGCTATAAAATCTATACCAACACAAGAAATACAAAACGAAACCAGAATTGACGTAAACAAAAAACTGAAAAGTGTATTAAAAAACAGACATAAACAAAATAGAATGCCAAACGATTACAAAAAGAATATGACCAACATAAAAAATATAAGACAGAAATTACAGGACAATAATGCTATTATCACCAAAGCAGACAAGGGAAACACAGTCGTTATATTAGACAAACAAGAATACATTGAAAAAACCGACACGTTTCTCAGAGGAAACAACATTAAAGAATTGACCAAAGACCCCACAAAAAATTACGTAAAAGACATCAATAATGCAATCAATAAATGCAACAACCTTTTCACAAACACAAACAAAATAACGCTAAAACAGACATATGCTAAAGCCCCACAGTTCACAGGCTTACCAAAAATACACAAAGTCGGAACACCTATTAGACCACTTATTAACTACAAAACAGCACCATGTTATAAAATCGCAAAAACTTTACAAAAATTAATCAAAAATAACAGCAATATACAAAATAACCACAGCATCAACAATTACAAGCAATTTATTGATAAAACTAAAGACATACATATACTACCAAACTACAAATTGATCTCATACGACGTTACTAATATGTACACCAACATACCCATACAAGAAACAATAATAATAATTAAAACTAATCTTGAATCCACAGAAAAATTAAATAAAAACCAAATAGATGAATTTATAACACTTCTACAAATAATCCTAAAACAAAACTATTTCACATTTAATAACAAATACTACACTCAAAACGAAGGCTTAGCAATGGGATCTCCTTTGAGTGGTCTAATAGCTGAATTTTACTTGAACGACTTCGAAAATAGATATATATTGTCCAAACACAACCCACTTAACACGAAAATAATAACATATTCCAGATATGTGGACGATACATTTATTATATTTGACGGAACGACAAGACAATTAGATATTCTGAAAAATTACATAAACAATATAAACAATAAAATTCAATTCACATCCGAAATCGAAAACGACAACGAAATAAACTTCCTAGACTTAAATATAAAAAAGAACAATAACAGGCTTAAATACAAAATCTATAGAAAACCAACCACCACTGATATCACGATCCATAAAGACTCACACCACCCACAGACGCAAAAAATGGCAGCATACAATGCACTAGTTAATAGATTATTAACTATCCCAATGGACGAAACAGATTACAAAGACGAAATAAATACCATAAAACATATAGCAAAAACAAATGGGTATGATTCACAAATAATAGACAAAATTATAAACAAAAAGAAAGCCAAAATAAGGAAAATGGAAAATATAAACGAAATCAACAACAACAATCAAACTTCAGCGACACCAAAATACAAATAATCATCTAACAAAACTTCTACAACCAAAATCAAAAAATGACAATAGAACAAGCACAGGTGTGTACAAAATAAAATGCGATGACTGCAACAAATACTATATAGGTCAAACTGGGAGACCATTCCTAGAGAGATTCAACGAACACAGACCAAAAACGAACACAAAATCAAATTTTGCCTTACATATAATAGAAACGAACCACAAATACACCGACTTTGAAACTAACCTCACCGCCTTACACCACTGCAAAAAAGGAAAACTAATGGACGCCCTCGAAGAATTCGAGATATACAAATCGAACAGAAAAGAAGGAGACAAACTATTAAATGACAAATTAACACTAAAGACAAACCAACTATATGACACCGCACTAAAACAAATCAAATAATTAAACAAGGCAACTACTCACTGCATGCAAGTGCAATACAAGACGATCACCAAAGTAAGCTTTTAAGACAACAACAAATAAACAGATGAAAAGTGACAAGCACAACAAAAAACGAAAGGAGGAAACCAGCTTTAAACACCAGTCAACTGCATAAGCCCGAAGATGGAATTTTAATTCCGAAACGCGTTGCCAAATTAAAAATTAAAAGTTGTGTAAAAGTTAAAATTTAAAGTTATTAATAAATAACATTTACAATAAATATTAATTATTGATTTATTTTTTATTTATTTCATTTATTAAATAATCGCAACTGGAGACGAAAACCAACCATGTATTCTACAGCTGATCAAGCCACCATCGTCTACAAATACAAAAACTCAAAACTGAAATTATCAAAAACAACGATGCACATTAAGTTCAATAAGACTTGTCTTAAAAAGAATATTACTCCAAAGTACGCACAAATCAACATAAAAAACTCTTCCATAAAAGCAATTAAAACTCCACATAGAGCGCAAGTTTCCTGGATAAAAGAAGAAATAAAACAGCTTTACACCAAAAAACTGAAATTGAACAAAGAACTGTACGACCTCCATTTACTTATACATAAAATCATACATCCCATAGCCGTTAACCTCATCATGGAGAAAATAAATCAACAAATACAAAATATAATGCAAAAATTAAAAAAACAACAACAAACCAAAATACAAAAACTAAATACGAAACAAAATCCTACACCAATAATAAACAACAAACACAAATTTTACCACAGATTAGTCAACAACACACAAATCACGTTTACAGAAACTGAAACTAACATATTGAATAAAGGACTAAAATTTAATTTACCAAAAAACAACAAAAGTAACCTAATTCACGAAATAACTAACGCTGAAGCTGCTATAAAATCTATACCAACACAAGAAATACAAAACGAAACCAGAATTGAAGTAAACAAAAAACTGAAAAGTGTATTAAAAACAGACATAAACAAAATAGAATGCCAAACGATTACAAAAAGAATATGACCAACATACAAAATATAAGACAAAAATTACAGGAGAATAATGCTATTATCCACAAAGCAGACAAGGGAAACACAGTCGTTATATTAGACAAACAAGAATACATTGAAAAAACCGACACGTTTCTCAGAGAAAACAACATTAAAGAATTGACCAAAGACCCCACACAAAATTACGTAAAAGACATCAATAATGCAATCAATAAATGCAACAACCTTTTCACAAACACAAACAAAATAACGCTAAAACAGACATATGCTAAAGCCCCACAGTTCACAGGCTTACCAAAAATACACAAAGTCGGAACACCTATTAGACCACTTATTAACTACAAAACAGCACCATGTTATAAGATCGCAAAAACTTTACAAAAATTAATCAAAAATAACAGCAATATACAAAATAACCACAGCATCAACAATTACAAGCAATTTATTGATAAAACTAAAGACATACATATACTACCAAACTACAAATTGATCTCATACGACGTTACTAATATGTACACCAACATACCCATACAAGAAACATTAATAATAATAAAAACTAATCTTGAATCCACAGAAAAATTAAATAAAAACCAAATAGATGAATTAATAACACTTCTACAAATAATCCTAAAACAAAACTATTTCACATTTAATAACAAATGCTAAACTCAAAACGAAGGCTTAGCAATGGGATCTCCTTTGAGTGGTCTAATAGCTGATTTTTACTTGAACGACTTCGAAAATAGATATATATTGTCCAAACACAACCCACTGAACACGAAAATAATAACATATTCCAGATATGTGGACGATACATTTATTATATTTGACGGAACGACAAGACAATTAGATATTCTGAAAAATTACATAAACAATATAAACAATAAAATTCAATTCACATCCGAAATCGAAAACGACAACGAAATAAACTTCCTAGACTTAAATATAAAAAAGAACAATAACAGGCTTATATACAAAATCTATAGAAAACCAACCACCACTGATATCACGATCCATAAAGACTCACACCACCCACAGACGCAAAAAATGGCAGCATACAATGCACTAGTTAATAGATTATTAACTATCCCAATGGACGAAACAGATTACAAAGACGAAATAAATACCATAAAACATATAGCAAAAACAAATGGGTATGATTCACAAATAATAGACAAAATTATAAACAAAAAGAAAGCCAAAATAAGGAAAATGGAAAATATAAACGAAATCAACAACAACAATCAAACTTCAGCGACACCAAAATACATATCTGCACAATACACCAATTTACTACCACAAATATTACAAAACGTATTCAAAAAACAAAATATAATAATATCATTCAAGACAAATAATCATCTAACAAAACTTCTACAACCAAAATCAAAAAATGACAATAGAACAAGCACAGGTGTGTACAAAATAAAATGCGACGACTGCAACAAATACTATATAGGTCAAACTGGGAGGCCATTCCTAGAGAGATTCAACGAACACAGACCAAAAACGAACACAAAATCAAATTTTGCCTTACATATAATAGAAACGAACCACAAATACACCGACTTTGAAACTAACCTCACCGCCTTACACCACTGCAAAAAAGGAAAACTAATGGACGCCCTCGAAGAATTCGAGATATACAAATCAAACAGAAAAGAAGGAGACAAACTATTAAATGACAAATTAACACTAAAGACAAACCAACTATATGACACCGCACTAAAACAAATCAAATAATTAAACAAGGCAACTACTCACTGCATGCAAGTGCAATACAAGACGATCACCAAAGTAAGCTTTTAAGACAACAACAAATAAACAGATGAAAAGTGACAAGCACAACAAAAAACGAAAGGAGGAAACCAGCTTTAAACACCAGTCAACTGCATAAGCCCGAAGATGGAATTTTAATTCCGAAACGCGTTGCCAAATTAAAAATCAAAAGTTGTGTAAAAGTTAAAATTTAAAGTTATTAATAAATAACATTTACAATTTATATTAATTATTTATTTATTTTTTATTTATTTCATTTATTAAATAATCGCAACTGGAGACGAAAACCAACCATGTATTCTACAGCTGATCAAGCCACCATCGTCTACAAATACAAAAACTCAAAACTGAAATTATCAAAAACAACGATGCACATTAAGTTCAATAAGACTTGTCTTAAAAAGAATATTACTCCAAAGTAGGCACAAATCAACATAAAAAACTCTTCCATAAAAGCAATTAAAACTCCACATAGAGCGCAAGTTTCCTGGATAAAAGAAGAAATAAAACAGGTTTACACCAAAAAACTGAAATTGAACAAAGAACTGTACGACCTCCATTTACTTATACATAAAATCATACATCCCATAGCCGTTAACCTCATCATGGAGAAAATAAATCAACAAATACAAAATATAATGCAAAAATTAAAAAAACAACAACAAACCAAAATACAAAAACTAAATACGAAACAAAATCCTACACCAATAATAAACAACAAACACAAATTTTACCACAGATTAGTCAACAACACACAAATCACGTTTACAGAAACTGAAACTAACATATTGAATAAAGGACTAAAATTTAATTTACCAAAAAACAACAAAAGTAACCTAATTCACGAAATAACTAACGCTGAAGCTGCTATAAAATCTATACCAACACAAGAAATACAAAACGAAACCAGAATTGAAGTAAACAAAAAACTGAAAAGTGTATTAAAAACAGACATAAACAAAATAGAATGCCAAACGATTACAAAAAGAATATGACCAACATACAAAATATAAGACAAAAATTACAGGAGAATAATGCTATTATCCACAAAGCAGACAAGGGAAACACAGTCGTTATATTAGACAAACAAGAATACATTGAAAAAACCGACACGTTTCTCAGAGAAAACAACATTAAAGAATTGACCAAAGACCCCACAAAAAATTACGTAAAAGACATCAATAATGCAATCAATAAATGCAACAACCTTTTCACAAACACAAACAAAATAACGCTAAAACAGACATATGCTAAAGCCCCACAGTTCACAGGCTTACCAAAAATACACAAAGTCGGAACACCTATTAGACCACTTATTAACTACAAAACAGCACCATGTTATAAAATCGCAAAAACTTTACAAAAATTAATCAAAAATAACAGCAATATACAAAATAACCACAGCATCAACAATTACAAGCAATTTATTGATAAAACTAAAGACATACATATACTACCAAACTACAAATTGATCTCATACGACGTTACTAATATGTACACCAACATACCCATACAAGAAACAATAATAATAATAAAAACTAATCTTGAATCCACAGAAAAATTAAATAAAAACCAAATAGATGAATTAATAACACTTCTACAAATAATCCTAAAACAAAACTATTTCACATTTAATAACAAATACTAAACTCAAAACGAAGGCTTAGCAATGGGATCTCCTTTGAGTGGTCTAATAGCTGATTTTTACTTGAACGACTTCGAAAATAGATATATATTGTCCAAACACAACCCACTGAACACGAAAATAATAACATATTCCAGATATGTGGACGATACATTTATTATATTTGACGGAACGACAAGACAATTAGATATTCTGAAAAATTACATAAACAATATAAACAATAAAATTCAATTCACATCCGAAATCGAAAACGACAACGAAATAAACTTCCTAGACTTAAATATAAAAAAGAACAATAACAGGCTTATATACAAAATCTATAGAAAACCAACCACCACTGATATCACGATCCATAAAGACTCACACCACCCACAGACGCAAAAAATGGCAGCATACAATGCACTAGTTAATAGATTATTAACTATCCCAATGGACGAAACAGATTACAAAGACGAAATAAATACCATAAAACATATAGCAAAAACAAATGGGTATGATTCACAAATAATAGACAAAATTATAAACAAAAAGAAAGCCAAAATAAGGAAAATGGAAAATATAAACGAAATCAACAACAACAATCAAACTTCAGCGACACCAAAATACATATCTGCACAATACACCAATTTACTACCACAAATATTACAAAACGTATTCAAAAAACAAAATATAATAATATCATTCAAGACAAATAATCATCTAACAAAACTTCTACAACCAAAATCAAAAAATGACAATAGAACAAGCACAGGCGTGTACAAAATAAAATGCGACGACTGCAACAAATACTATATAGGTCAAACTGGGAGACCATTCCTAGAGAGATTCAAGGAACACAGACCAAAAACGAACACAAAATCAAATTTTGCCTTACATATAATAGAAACGAACCACAAATACACCGACTTTGAAACTAACCTCACCGCCTTACACCACTGCAAAAAAGGAAAACTAATGGACGCCCTCGAAGAATTCGAGATTTACAAATCAAACAGAAAAGAAGGAGACAAACTATTAAATGACAAATTAACACTAAAGACAAACCAACTATATGACACCGCACTAAAACAAATCAAATAATTAAACAAGGCAACTACTCACTGCATGCAAGTGCAATACAAGACGATCACCAAAGTAAGCTTTTAAGACAACAACAAATAAACAGATGAAAAGTGACAGGCACAACAAAAAACGAAAGGAGGAAACCAGCTTTAAACACCAGTCAACTGCATAAGCCCGAATATGGAATTTTAATTCCGAAACGCGTTGCCAAATTAAAAATTTGTAGGAAACGGCCCTAGACTTTGATTTTCAATATTAGGCATGAAAAGTCTCTATCCAAAAAAAAAAAAAAAGAATCGTTGCTCATACCTCAGCGTCAACTCAGTATAAAATAACCACGAAATTCAAATTCACAAAGCATCGCAATTTCTTTTTTATTACATGTGTCTAATTATTTTTTTTTTTAACCCATGAATTACATTTATCCACGAACAGCTTACATATGAATAAAGTATAATTCAGGTAGTGAAATCAATCACAAAATGAGGTAAATGTCCTTTTTAAAAAGTATGAATCAGCCACGTAGCGACGCGCGTTAACAACCGCACCATTGTGTTGCAAGAAAGAATTCCAGTGGGTGGCACACTCGGTACGAACCACCCCTGTGTTTCAAATCTTCCCGTACCAAATGCTTGGGCGTTTCCGTTTCTCCCCATTCCACCAAAATTCCATCTTAAAATGCGATTTTTTTTTTTGTCCTCGTGGGTACCGATCTCGTTCTTTCCTTCTCGAATAGTCGGCCGAACAAGTGTTAACTTCACCAAAACTTTAATTTTGTTTCAACAAAGAATAAAACCAAAAAGAAAAAGTTCATAGCTAGAAAAGCTAGTTATAAAACAAGAAAAAAAGAAGAATTTATATCCCAAACGAAAAAGAAAGTAATTTTACAAATCGCGTAAACTATTTTTCGGCTGGCCCACGCCCGGCTTAGGCAAGGGAGAAGCGAACGAGAATTTGGAAAAATCCACCGATTAAAGGAGTCTTAGGTAATTTGATTTTAAACCTACATAGTTAAAAGGTGGTAGATTTAAAGAAAATATTCTTTTTGTTTGGTTAGCTTTGTACTAATTTTGCTTGTCCACATTATCCTGTGGTTTGACCGAAGAGCCAAAAGTGGTCTCCGTATGTGGAACTTGGCATGCGAACAAGAATTCACCAAAATTTGAATCATTCAAAGAACGGTAAGCATTAGACGTGAGGGAAAGAAATATGGAACTAAAAGTTCTTTTTTCTTCAAATTTAGTGTCATCCATCATCAAGATCGGTTTTTTTTTGACGCTACCTCGTGGTCATTTGGTTGGTCAACTTATTGACTAAAAGATTCTTAAATCCCAGAAACCGGCGTCTTTTCTGGAAGATTTCTTTTCGTCAGCCAAAATAATTTGTTTGGCCTGACAGGACATTGGAAGATAATCCCTGTGTGGGACCCAAGGTTTCCTTTGGCTGAGTGCTTTTTTTTTGGAAGACCCGAAGAAGCAAACGATTACGATTAAACGACTCACAGTGGTTCGGTTTGTATGGGAGAGCGGAAAAAAGTCTGTTTTATCTGAACGGTTCAACGGATTTAAATGAAATTTGGCAAACATGTTTATATTAGTGTTATATATATTTTGTCAAAATTTGGTTGAAAAAAATAATTAGAAACAAAGTTATTGACATTTTTCTAAAATTTGAGGGATTTGAAGTTTGTATGGAAGAGCGGAAAAAAAATCTGTAACATCTGAACTGTTTAACAGATTAAGATGAAATTTGATTCGCATTTTTAAATTAGTCTTATACACATTTTGTCAAAATTTGGCTTAGAAAAAATCATTAGTAAAAAAGTTATTGACTTTTTTTCTAAAATTTGAGTGTTTTGATGTTTGTATGGGAGAGCGGAAAAAAGTCTGTAAAATCTGAACTATTAAACGAATTTTAATGAAATTTGACAAACATGTTAAGATTAGTTTTATACATGCTTGGTCGAAATTTGGTCAAGAAAAAATTGTTAGAAAAAAAGTTATTGACATTTTTATAAAATTTGAGGGTTTTGATGTTATATTTAAATAAAAGTTTTTTTTAGTAACATCTTAACTTTTTATTTTGAATAAAATATTATTATTAACTATGTATATTATAAAATTAAATAAATAAATAGATAAATACATAAAAAAAAATAAATAAAAAACAATTATGAAGTAGTAATTTTATAATGCTAGAATGAGGTTTTTTGCGTCTGCGCTGATTGGAAGTATTTTCTTTTTTGCCTGTGGCCTTAAGCCTGTTATTATTGGATCTGAGGATATGAGTATATGATGCATCACATCTTCATTCGTCGCAATTCGGCTGCATTTTCTCGAATGAAACCTGCGGTAGGCTTTATAATCCTTATTTCGGCATTCTTGGGATTCCTCGGAGAGCGATCGAACAGGAAATGCACAGCTTTTAATTATTTCTTCTCCATGGATCAAAACCTTATGTAAGGTTGCTGGCATATTGTACCATTTATATTTCTCAACAAACAGTTCAGCAGTTTCCCACGTGTAAGGTGCATATTTTTTGAAATCTAATTTTTCATTCGACGTTATTACTTCAAGGATAACAGCAAACCGCCAAATTAGGGATTCCCTAACTCCAGTGATTTCTGAAGTCATGGTTGGATTTATATATATTTTATATATATAGATTTAAGTAAGAGATTTTATTCTAATAAGCCATTACTAATACTTAGAGGTAATAAAAAATTACGCAATACAGAACAAAAACAAAGCAATAAAACTTTAAAAAGAACACCTTTTTTATTTTTACCTGCCCTACTTTTAGCGAAAAATTAAAAAAAAATAAAAGATTATCCCTAATCCTTTTCTTTATTTTGTATTAAGCTCTATCATATAATTCAAAATTTCATAAAACTATATTATTTTTCTTGTGTTGATTTCAAGAAAATTGAGTTGAAAGTTGAAAAATTTTCCAGGCAGAAATAAATGGTTTCGCAAAAATCGAAATTCTCAGCCCTGGGTCAATGTATTAATTTTGTTTTATTTTTAAAATAAAGTTTGACATTTTTTCTTAAAATAATAGGCTTAACTAGTTCATTCTGACAATTAATACCGAAGTAATCAAACTTTTTGGTAAACACCACCGTCAAGACGGAGTTTTTTGAAATCCGATTAAGTGAAACATTTTTGAGCATAACTTCCACATCTGCACGTATCTGCAGCTGATTTTTTCTGTGCTTTAACATGAATGTATGGAGCATATGGTGGCATACTTACTTTCTTGGTATCTTTTGGAGCTGTTTTTTTAAATCAAAAAGTTTTAAAAAAAAGCATTTTTTCTTAGTACTAAAGCTTCAGGCTACTTATAGAAGGTATCTTTTATAAATAATCAATATTTTTTTTTATTTTTAGATAATCGAAAATAGACCAATTAAATTATTTAAGAAGCTAGAGAATTTATCTACAGGAACTTCGGAAAAAAACATCTCAAAATTTGTTGAAAATACGGTTCGCGATTTGAGTAAAATTATTTTTCAACTTTGAGGGCTTGTAAATCAGAGCGTACAATATATATGTTAAAAAATACTTTTAAATCATACGCTCGGGTTATCTAAGAGTACTTAAACATAAACTTTAAAAGGATAGATATGACTTTTTCAAAAGACTTTTTTCCGCTCTCGCACCACTGTGCGACTCACAAATCGTGGAAGTAAAAGTTCTTCATTGAAGGTATTTGCTTTTTGTGCGATTCCAGTCCTGAATCCAGCGGAGGGACTTAAGAATCCACGGCGTTTGCTCTTCGGACGATAAGGTGGCACAGGCGTAAACGAACGAGTTCCAGGATAATAAAACAACTACAGGAAGTACATCTAAAATAAAAAGAAAAGTGAAAATAGTGAAAAGACAGTTTGGCTCAAAGAAACAAAAAAAAAAAAAAGAAAGTATTAAATAAGCAAGGGTGAAAGAAAGGAAATTTAGTTCAAACAAAAAAGTTTAGTACCTACAAAAGCAAATAACCATTACGTAATTCGGAAGTGCTAAAATAGAAAGAAAAAGAAGAATTTTTGTAAAAAAAAAAAAGGAGAACAAAGGAAGATTAGTACAGAAACCGAAAAGAAAGTATATAATTAGTAAGCTGAAAAAAAAAAGGGTATTAGAAAATAAGAGAAAGTACCTATGTAAGCTGAAAAAGAAAAAGTATTAGTTGGATAGGAGAAAATATTTCACTAAAAAGAAAAAAAAAATATCAAAACAAGTTATTTAATAACAAAAAAAAAGATTTAAAGAAAAAAAACACTATTGCTTCTACTGAAAAGAGATTTTTATTTGAAAGGAAAATAAATTATAATAGGTATTTTGATTGACAAGGAAAACTCAATTTGAAGTTTTTTTTTATGTAAAGTAGAATATGATTTATGAGGGTCATGAACTGTAAGGATTAGCTAAATAACAGCAACAAGAAAGCAATAGTTTAGTTTACTAGGTTTAAGTAATGATAGTCTTGAAAAAAAAAAGAATGAGAAGACTTGAGCTATACACATAAGTAACAGAAGAAAAAAAGTTAGATTAAGATCTAGGAACAATAAGATTAAGTAAGATAGATATTTTTAAGAAATTGTAACATCCCATCCATCGGAGATCGTTAGGGCTATTTAATATTTTGATTCATCGGATTAAAAGTGAAATAATTCATATATCGATATTTAAGCGTCATCTGTTCCTGACTATTTTAAAATTATACATCATTTTTAAGAAACCATCGTATATATTCATCAAGTCTCGTCAACATGCTGTGCACAACATGGAGCGCCGGTGAGTGATTTTTGTTTGTTTATTTATATTTTCGCTTAATATTATAATATGTATTATATAACATTTCGACAATTACGTATCTAAATGCAAAAAACAAAAAAACAAGTTTGATAAGGACCCAAAGTAATAATAAGTGCCTACGGGAGGGTGTAAAAGTTTAAAGTTTTCGGGAATAATTTCGGGGGGAATACCGATATAAGAAGATATGAAAATAACTTATTTTTATAAAGAATATTTTTGTCGGGTTTTGCAGAAAGATTCTTTACGCCTCAAGACGATTGATGTATGGAGATGCCTTTTTTTTACCTTTTTGGTATAAACTCCAAAGAGTATAGTTCTAAGTAATGAAATAGTTGTAATAAATAATAATAAAAAAAAAAGTTTTGGAATGAAGACACAACAAAAAAAAAGAAGAAGTGAATTTTGTTTGGATAGTGAGTTTTTAAAGACGAAATATAGATTCGGATTTGGTTATATCCCATTTTTGGGTGGGTATGCATATCTTTTCCAGAGTTTTAGAGAATCAATTTCGAAGGGACGATAATAGCTTGTTTCTTTTTGGATTTACATCATAAAGAGGTAATTTCGCTATGACGTTTTAGGGATCGAATTTGGGAAGTGGAGAAGGGGAAGTGAAGAATAAAAGGGAGTTCATGATGAAGTTTTAAGGGGAAGTCAACAGCTTCCCCCTTTTCGAAAGAGGGCTGTTGCATTTTTAATTGAGAGCTAGAGCAATGGCATTGGAGTGTTCCCTCAAAAGAAAAGGAATTTTTTTTTGTTGGAGTACTATAAAGGGAGGGTATAGACAGCTCAGAGGACACGACAACCTATGTCCTCCCCCCTCAGTGTGTATAAAAAAAAAAAAAGGAATAAAACAACGGTTACTAAATTTCGGGTCCTTCCCCTTTTAAAGATGGAATGTTTATTTGGTCGAATGACACCTCCGACTTAGGCCTGTATAAAAGTGACACCGTCCTATCGTGCGTAACAACAACCCCCCCATCGACGAGCTGAGCATGGCAACCATCAGGCCTACAGTTACCAACGCGGTTGGACAACCCTTTCGACTCCTGCCTGGACGGGCCGATGGGTCTGTAGACATCGGTCCTAAAGGTGGGATAGGTCGACAAGGGAGGGACTTTGAGAAGAGAGAGAGTGTTTGGGGACCATCATTTTTTTTCATTTTTTGGTATCTTTTCTGATATCCCATCGATAGTGAATTCGGTCTTGTTCGTTTGCTAAAGGGGATAGTTTTCAGGATTCTCTCTTTCTCATTGTGGACGAGGAAAGACAAGAGATAGTTATTTTTTTTTTGCAAAGTATAGTTTGTTTCCTCGATTCGACGAATAGGTGTAGAGCATACATGTGGGCATGGAACAACACATGAACATGCAAGGATGCCCAAAGTTCCTTTTAAAAAACGTTACAGATGGCGCCCAACGTGGGGCCCGAATTAAGTGACCGATCTTGTTTTTTGAAGCTCAGATTGAGAAAGTTAATGTAAATTTTGAATTTAATTGAAAATTTTTTTTGCGAAAAACTTTTTTTTTGGAAATTGAGAGTTTTCTTCCTGGTGTTATTGTCACCATGGCGCACAGTGGTTCGGTTTGTATGGGAGAGCGGAAAAAAGTCTGTTTTATCTGAACGGTTCAACGGATTTAAATGAAATTTGGCAAACATGTTAACATTAGTCTTATACATATTTGATCAAAATTTGGTCGAAAAGAAATAATTAGAAACAAAGTTATTGACATTTTTCTAAAATTTGAGGGATTTGATGTTTGTATGGGAGAGCGGAAAAAAAATCTGTAACATCTGCACTGTTTAACGGATTAAGATGAAATTCGATTCACATTTTTAAATTAGTCTTATACACATTTTGTCAAAATTTGGCTAAGAAAAAATCATAAGTAAAAAAGTTATTGACTTTTTTTCTAAAATTTGAGTGTTTTGATGTTTGTATGGGAGAGCGGAAAAAAGTCTGTAAAATCTGAACTATTAAACGAATTTTAATGAAATTTGACAAACATGTTAAGATTAGTCTTATGCATGTTTGGTCAAAATTTGGTCAAGAAAAAATTGTTAGAAAAAAAGTTATTGACATTTTTATAAAATTTGAGGGTTTTGATGTTATATTTAAATATAAGTTTTTTTTAGTAAAATCTTAACTTTTTATTTTGAATAAAATATTTTTATTAACTATGTATATTATAAAATTAAATAAATAAATAGATAAATACATACAAAAAAAAATAACAAACAACTATGAAGTAGTAATTTTATAATGCTAGAATGAGGTTTTTAGCGTCTGCGCTGATTGGAAGTATTTTCTTTTTTGCCTGTGGCCTTAAACCTGTTATTATTGGATCTGAGGATATGAGTATATGATGCATCACATCTTCATTCGTCGAAATTCGGCTGCATTTTCTCGAATGAAACCTGCGGTAGGCTTTATAATCCTTATTTCGGCATTCTTGGGCTTCCTAGGAGAGCGATCCAACAGGAAATGCACAGCTTTTAATTATTTCTTCTCCATGAAAAAAAAAAAATAAAAGATTATCCCCAATCCTTTTCCTTATTTTGTATTAAGCTCTATCATATAATTCAAAATATCATAAAACTATATTATTTTTCGTGTGTTGCTTTCAAGAAAATTGAGTTGAAAGTTGAAAAATTTTCCAGGCAGAAATAAATGGTTTCGCAAAAATCGAAATTCTCAGCTCTGGGTCAATGTATTAATTTTGTTTTATTTTTAAAATAAGGTTTGACATTTTTTCTTAAAATAATGGGCCTAACCAGTTCATTCTGACAATTAATACCGAAGTAATCAAACTTTTTGGTAAATACCACCGTCAAGACGGAGTTTTTTGAAATCCGATTAAGTGAAACATTTTTGAGCATAACTTCCACATCTGCACGTATCTGCAGCTGATTTCTTCTGTGCTTTAACATGAATGTATGCAGCATATGGTGGCATACTTACTTTCTTGGTATCTTTTGGAGCTGTTTTTTTTTAAATCAAAAAGTTAAAAAAAAGCATTTTTTCTTAGTACTAAAGCTTCAGGCTACTTATAGAAGGTATCTTTTATAGATAATCAATATTTTTTTTTATTTTTAGATAATCGAAAATAGACCAATTAAATTATTTAAGAAGCTAGAGAATTTATCTACAGGAACTTCGGAAAAAAACATCTCAAATTTTGTTAAAAATACGTTTCGCGATTTGAGTAAAATTATTTTTCAACTTTGAGGGCTTGTAAATCAGAACATACAATATATATGTCAAAAAATACTTTTAAATCATACGCTCGGGTTATCTAAGAGTACTTAAACATAAAGTTTAAAACGATAGACATGACTTTTTCAAAAGACTTTTTTCCGCTCTCGCACCACTGTGTGGCGTAACAAGCAGACATGGTTGACCGAGGGGTTAGAGTATTAATTATTTTTAGACTCCTGTCTGTGGCAACGTGGTTTGCTATTATGCTTAACACCTGAATCTTGCATTTATCAATGTCCGTGCTCAGAGATTTAGTTTTCTTTGAGTAGCTGAAAGCACTGATTCAAGTAAGTTAAATACGAAAGCAAGTTTGTTGGGGAAATTTTTCCTTTCTCTTAGTGAGGATCAAGATTTTTGTCCGGTAGATTAAGGATAAATTACCTGATCTACGACTGCTGCGGAAACTTGAAACTTCATAGTTAGGGAAAAGTATTTCCACATTTTTACACATTAACAATCCATTTTTTTTTTTTTTGGTTGAGCTAATAATTTTTCAGTCTCGTCTCATCGTCTCAAGGACATGGAAAACTCTGTACGTTATCCGGTGGGTTAGCAAAATAATAGTTCCTGGCTTTCACTAGTTGTTTCGTTAAGAGAAAGTAAGTGGTTTTGGGATGAATGGTTTTCATATGAGACGTTATACATACTTAGAGTTAAAATGTTTTTTTTTTATATAAATAATTTGTTATGGGACTTCAGTCTTCTTTAAAGAGTGGATTGAGGGATCAGATTTTTTTGGGACCCCTTCACACCCCGAATCCACTTCCCAGTTTCGTGTAGGAGATAAATCGGCAGATAATTTTTGATTGTTAGTTTGGTTCAAGCCAAGTTTTTTTTTTTTTGATATAATAAGTTTTGAGAAAGGTTTATTTTTAGGAAAAAGTTTTTTTTTGTTCGAGTAAATTTTTCAGGTATTCTACTTTAATACCTAGTGGTTGCTGGAATAGTTTTTTTTGGTGAGAAGAGAATCAAATTAGTTCAGCAATAGTAAAAAAAAAAAAAGAAAAAAAGTTTTTGTTATTTCTTTAGAATAATATAAAGCAAGTGAGTTCATGGGTAGGAAGAGTTTTTTTTTTGGAAAAAAAAAAAAGTTTTTTTTGTTCAATTCATTATTAAATGTTTTTTTGTTGATAATTGTTGCTTAAGTAATTAGAAATTATAATAAAAAAATAAATACAAAAGTTATTAGGAGTAAGTTCAGATAAAAAAATTTTTGTATAGTTTTCGAAAGGAGAGATAATTCCTAAGAATACACACAATGACTGGTAGAGGGCGCCGTAAGAATTCGCGAGAGAAAGGTGGGAATGGTAGACAGCGATCCCTTTCAAATAACGATGGTGGGAGAAACCCATCACAAGAGGTAGAAGATTCATTGCCAACAGGGTCAGGCAATAACGGCACTAGTGTTCGTAACGAGTCAATTGAACAACATCATGTTGATCATAGAACTTCTTCTAGTCCCAGAGAAGGTAATACATCTAGGGAACAAGAAAATTTCGAAACATACGTGCAGGAGGTAGTCACAGCTACGGTCGGTCTCAAACGAACGGAAGACCAACGGTTCATAAGGGATGAATTAGAACGTAGTCATACTGAGTTATTGGAGCAAGTGAGAGCTATAGTCAGGGAAACTCTTGCTAATATCACTCCCGCTCCACCACCAAACAACCAAGATACTCGAAGATTATACAATGAGACCACACCCAGTGTACAACCTCCAGACCATCGTTCACAACAACGCTGTATTAACAACCCTACCACAAATGCTTACCCTTCGGATGAGCAGGGGGTTCATCCAGTCGATATGGCTCGTGGTTCAAATGTGGACAACTTCTTAGCTCAGTTGAGCAATATGAACTTGAATGTCTCACCTCACACTTCGAATCAAACCAATACAGCTCCAGCTCCCACTCCGTCACCGACAACTTCAGTATTACGTTTCCCTCATTATCCAAAATGGGGAATAAAATTTGACCACAAGAATATGTCCGTCGACGAATTTCTGTTTCGCCTTGAAAGGGTTAAGGACAGTTACAATGTAACCTGGGTAGAAGTGGTCCAGAATTTTCACTATTTTGTCAGTGGTCGTGTGGAAACGTGGTACTGGATGTTCTTAAAGAACAACCCCAGGGTTTGTTGGTCAACACTACGTTTAGCTCTTATCGAGCAATACAGGAGTTTGGAGACCGATAGCGAGTTATCTCGAAAAATGATTGACCGAAAGCAGATGCCGAACGAAAGTTTCGATGATTTTTACGATGACCTTATTAAGTTCAATTCGAGACTGCGGGTACCGAAACCTGTAAAAGAGATCATAGAACTTATCAAACAGAACGTGCGACGGCGGATGGGAGAGTTACTAGTAACATTCAGCACCCACAGTTTGCCTGAGATGGTCTACGTGTGTCGTACGATCGAGAAATTCTTAAACGGAAATGAACCGCCCAAAGCCAAGTATCCATTTAATCAAGTATCCGCACAACCATCGCGACGTCAGGTTAGTGAATTGGAAAATTTACAGGAAGACTCTGACTTTGCAATTCCCGCAAAAGTGGAGGCCTACCAAAGGGAAGCCAATATACTTAAATGTTGGAATTGCAAAGCAGAGGGACATACATTCCGAGAGTGCGACAATCCTAAATGGAACTTATTTTGCTTCAGGTGTGGTCGCGATAATGTGATTACGCCCAAGTGTGATAGATGTTCGGGAAACCGGCCATCGAGCAATCCTTCGACCGGGGGGAAGTGCTCGAAAGCAGAACACCCGGAAAATTAACGAAATTCGAACCAAGTCCATCAAAAGTTACCCTACTCCAACGTTCCCCTGAAGAGATAAAAGGGAGGGAAGAATCACAGAGTAGACTTAAAAACACAAACGAAGAAAAGCCTAATTTTTCAAATAAATCGATTCACCAACGCATTAAAGAATACTACGAAGCAAGGAAAAGAATAGTGACTTTTCCCACAACTTCAGAAAAAGTTTTAAAATTACGAGAGCGAATGAAGAAAAAGAAAGAACTTTATAAATCAGTGGCAGCTACGACCTTGAATTGTTCGGAGGACGATCCTCGTCCTTATGTAACAGTCGAAGTTTTTGGTAAGAGACTTCGAGGCTTGCTCGATTCGGGAGCAAGCGTGAGCTGTTTGGGAACGGGCGCCCTTGAATTTTTAAATGAAAATCAAATTGAATTCAAACGCTTCTCTTCTTCGATTTCTACCGCAGACGGTCAGAAACAATCCATAGTTGGAATGGTAACGGCGCAAATGCAGTACAAAGGTAAAACCAATGCCATGAATTTGTTCGTCGTACCATCCCTGACCCAACAATTATATCTAGGTGTGGATTTCTGGAGGACTTTCCAGTTAGCTCCCCACATCATTTCGGAAATATCACTTATCAATGAAACAAACAGTAAGTTAGGAAGTGCGATTGAGTGTGATTTGAACGATCACCAGCGAGAATCACTTCGTGAAATAATCAAGCAATTTCCGTCTTTTACGAGGAAAGGGTTAGGAAAGACCCATTTGGTAAAACATGTTATTGACACGGGAGAGGCGCAGCCCATAAAGCAACGTCACTATCCCATTTCTCCAGCGATACAAGCCCTTGTATATGAGGAATTGGATCGCATGCTTGCTTTGGGGGTCATCGAAGAAAGTTCCAGCGCATGGTCTTCTCCAGTCGTACTCGTACGAAAACCTGGGAAGAACCGCCTGTGCTTGGACTTTCGGAAGGTGAACCAAGTAACAAAGAAGAATGCGAGCCCAATTGCTCATATAGAGGGACTGTTAGCCCGCCTTTCAGAGACACACTTCATTTCGAGTGTTGATCTGAAAGATGCGTACTGGCAGATACCGCTGGAGAAAAGTTCGCGGGAGAAGACAGCTTTCACTGTCCCTGGTAGGCCACTCTACCAGTTCAAAGTGATGCCATTTGGGCTTTCCAACGCTGCCCAAAGTCTAACGTACTTAATGAACCTTGTAGTACCTTCAGAATTACGGGAACAGGTTTTCGTCTACCTAGACGATTTACTTGTCATATCCAGAAATTTCGAAGAACATATGCGAATTCTTGGTGTTATAGGGAAAAGGTTACTTGAAGCAGGCTTGACGATAAACGTCGAGAAGTCGAAGTTCTGCTTCAAGGAACTACAGTACCTTGGTTATGTTGTAGGGCAGGGTTGTTTAAAGCCAGACCCGGCGAAAGTCGTCGCTATCCTTGACTTCCCTGTACCGAAGACACCCAAACAAGTCCGGAGATTTCTCGGTATGGCAGGGTGGTATCGTAGATTTGTAGGTAATTTTTCGACCCTTGCCGCCCCTATGACAGATACTTTAAAGAAAAACAAGAAGTTTGATTTCGGAAAAGATGCACTAGAAGCCTTTGAAGCGATCAAATCAGCCTTAACATCTGACCTAGTTCTCATAAATCCTGATTTTGGTAAAGAATTTATAATTCTATGTGATGCCTCGGCATCAGGTATCGGATGTGTGCTGTGTCAGAGAGACGAAAATGGAGCTGAACGTCCCATTTATTATTACTCCCAAAAGTTGAATACGGCTCAGCGCAACTATTCGGTCACAGAGCGAGAATGCTTAGCAGCAGTGAGAGGGGTCCAGAAATTTCGACCTTATGTCGAAGGGTATAGGTTTACTATAGTTACTGATCACTCTAGTCTGAAGTGGCTGATGAGTCTGCGAGATCCAACGGGGAGGTTAGCGCGCTGGAGTCTGAAATTACAAGGGTTCGATTTTGGCATCGAACACCGGAAGGGTACTTTGAATGTGGTGCCGGATGCTCTATCTCGAGTTTATGAGGTAGAGACGCTGCATTCAACGGTATGTCCACCGGAGTCGATGTCAACGAACCCCACCGATGTTCTTCATATTGATCTGGAGGATCCGAGTTTCAAGTCGGAGGAATATCTTCAAATCATCGAGCATATCGGACAAAATAAAGACCAGCTTCCTGACCTTCAAGTTTCGGACGGTTTCGTATACAAGAAGGTCAGGCATTGTACAGGAAACCCACTTCAAGACGATTTAGTCTGGAAGTTGTGGATTCCGGCTGCGCTGACAAACCGTTTGGTCTCGTTGGCTCATTGTCCGCCCAGAGCTTCACATGGAGGTATCACAAAAACTCTCTATAAACTCCGTCAGCAATTTTTTTGGCCAAATATGGCATCTCATGTCAAATTGTTTATCGAAAACTGTGAAATCTGCAAAACGACAAAATCATCTAACAGCATACTCAGGGCAGAAATGGGAAAATCTTTTTCCGTGGACAGACCATTTCAACACATATATATTGACTTTCTGGGACCTTATCCACGGTCAAAAAACGGCAATACCCAAATTGTTATCGCTCTAGATCAGTTGACGAAATTCGTCGTGATAAAACCACTTCGAAAAGCCACGGCACAAACGGTGATCAAATTTCTAGAGGAAGACATCTTATTCATTTTTGGGGTACCAGAAAGCATTCTCTCAGATAACGGCAGTCAATTTACAGGTCAAGAATTTGCCAAAATGATAAAAACCTTCGGCATAACCCATTACCGAACCGCTGTATATTCGCCCCAGGCGAATGCGAGTGAGCGAGTAAATCGCTCAATTCTCGCAGCTGTCCGAGCGTATATAGACCCGTAGCAGACCAGCTGGGATCTACACTTGCCTTCCATCGGAAGTGCATTACGGTCTTCGGTACATTCTGCTATTGGTATGTCCCCTTTCGAAGCTCTATTCGGGCACCGTATGATTGAACACGGCACAGATTATAAACTATTGCGTGGTCTGGGAGGATTGAACCATTCTGATATAGATTGGCTTCCTAGAACAGCTAAAATGAACGTGTTGCATACCTATTTAAAGTCAGCTCTAGAGAAAACTCACGAATCTTATCAACGAACTTACAATTTAAGAAGTAGAATAGTGTCATACCAGGTGGGTGATGTGTTGTACAAACGCAACTTCATTTTGAGTGATGCGGCCAAACACCTCAACGCGAAACTGTGTCCAAAATTCATAAGAGTAACAGTAC
Source organism: Leucozona laternaria (assembly GCA_932273885.2). NCBI lineage: Eukaryota > Metazoa > Arthropoda > Insecta > Diptera > Syrphidae > Leucozona > Leucozona laternaria. Next base: position 98,639,954 of record OW026366.1, on the reverse strand, counting down.
AAAAGAAAATAGGTAATAATTTATATGAAGTTGTAGACGCCAAAGGTCACAAAACGGTCACACACTCAAAAGACTTAAAGACCTGAGGAAAACCATTACCAAATTTCACAAACTTATTGCCCGGCTCGTTCAGCTGTACATGAGACTCTTCTATTTGCCAAAAGTAATATGGATAAACGCTTCTTTTCATATCCTTTTTGTACAGAAAATCTGTTACAAAAATAATATGATGTGTAGGAAACGGCCCTAGACTTTGATTTTCAATATTAGGCATGAAAAGTCTCTATCCAAAAAAAAAAAAAAAGAATCGTTGCTCATACCTCAGCGTCAACTCAGTATAAAATAACCACGAAATTCAAATTCACAAAGCATCGCAATTTCTTTTTTATTACATGTGTCTAATTATTTTTTTTTTTAACCCATGAATTACATTTATCCACGAACAGCTTACATATGAATAAAGTATAATTCAGGTAGTGAAATCAATCACAAAATGAGGTAAATGTCCTTTTTAAAAAGTATGAATCAGCCACGTAGCGACGCGCGTTAACAACCGCACCATTGTGTTGCAAGAAAGAATTCCAGTGGGTGGCACACTCGGTACGAACCACCCCTGTGTTTCAAATCGTCCCGTACCAAATGCTTGGGCGTTTCCGTTTCTCCCCATTCCACCAAAATTCCATCTTAAAATGCGATTTTTTTTTTGTCCTCGTGGGTACCGATCTCGTTCTTTCCTTCTCGAATAGTCGGCCGAACAAGTGTTAACTTCACCAAAACTTTAATTTTGTTTCAACAAAGAATAAAACCAAAAAGAAAAAGTTCATAGCTAGAAAAGCTAGTTATAAAACAAGAAAAAAAGAAGAATTTATATCCCAAACGAAAAAGAAAGTAATTTTACAAATCGCGTAAACTATTTTTCGGCTGGCCCACGCCCGGCTTAGGCAAGGGAGAAGCGAACGAGAATTTGGAAAAATCCACCGATTAAAGGAGTCTTAGGTAATTTGATTTTAAACCTACATAGTTAAAAGGTGGTAGATTTAAAGAAAATATTCTTTTTGTTTGGTTAGCTTTGTACTAATTTTGCTTGTCCACATTATCCTGTGGTTTGACCGAAGAGCCAAAAGTGGTCTCCGTATGTGGAACTTGGCATGCGAACAAGAATTCACCAAAATTTGAATCATTCAAAGAACGGTAAGCATTAGACGTGAGGGAAAGAAATATGGAACTAAAAGTTCTTTTTTCTTCAAATTTAGTGTCATCCATCATCAAGATCGGTTTTTTTTTGACGCTACCTCGTGGTCATTTGGTTGGTCAACTTATTGACTAAAAGATTCTTAAATCCCAGAAACCGGCGTCTTTTCTGGAAGATTTCTTTTCGTCAGCCAAAATAATTTGTTTGGCCTGACAGGACATTGGAAGATAATCCCTGTGTGGGACCCAAGGTTTCCTTTGGCTGAGTGCTTTTTTTTTTGGAAGACCCGAAGAAGCAAACGATTACGATTAAACGACTCACAAATCGTGGAAGTAAAAGTTCTTCATTGAAGGTATTTGCTTTTTGTGCGATTCCAGTCCTGAATCCAGCGGAGGGACTTAAGAATCCACGGCGTTTGCTCTTCGGACGATAAGGTGGCACAGGCGTAAACGAACGAGTTCCAGGATAATAAAACAACTACAGGAAGTACATCTAAAATAAAAAGAAAAGTGAAAATAGTGAAAAGACAGTTTGGCTCAAAGAAACAAAAAAAAAAAAAAAGAAAGTATTAAATAAGCAAGGGTGAAAGAAAGGAAATTTAGTATAAGTATAATTCAGGTAGTGAAATCAATCACAAAATGAGGTAAATGTCCTTTTTAAAAAGTATGAATCAGCCACGTAGCGACGCGCGTTAACAACCGCACCATTGTGTTGCAAGAAAGAATTCCAGTGGGTGGCACACTCGGTACGAACCACCCCTGTGTTTCAAATCGTCCCGTACCAAATGCTTGGGCGTTTCCGTTTCTCCCCATTCCACCAAAATTCCATCTTAAAATGCGATTTTTTTTTTGTCCTCGTGGGTACCGATCTCGTTCTTTCCTTCTCGAATAGTCGGCCGAACAAGTGTTAACTTCACCAAAACTTTAATTTTGTTTCAACAAAGAATAAAACCAAAAAGAAAAAGTTCATAGCTAGAAAAGCTAGTTATAAAACAAGAAAAAAAGAAGAATTTATATCCCAAACGAAAAAGAAAGTAATTTTACAAATCGCGTAAACTATTTTTCGGCTGGCCCACGCCCGGCTAAGGCAAGGGAGAAGCGAACGAGAATTTGGAAAAATCCACCGATTAAAGGAGTCTTAGGTAATTTGATTTTAAACCTACATAGTTAAAAGGTGGTAGATTTAAAGAAAATATTCTTTTTGTTTGGTTAGCTTTGTACTAATTTTGCTTGTCCACATTATCCTGTGGTTTGACCGAAGAGCCAAAAGTGGTCTCCGTATGTGGAACTTGGCATGCGAACAAGAATTCACCAAAATTTGAATCATTCAAAGAACGGTAAGCATTAGACGTGAGGGAAAGAAATATGGAACTAAAAGTTCTTTTTTCTTCAAATTTAGTGTCATCCATCATCAAGATCGGTTTTTTTTTGACGCTACCTCGTGGTCATTTGGTTGGTCAACTTATTGACTAAAAGATTCTTAAATCCCAGAAACCGGCGTCTTTTCTGGAAGATTTCTTTTCGTCAGCCAAAATAATTTGTTTGGCCTGACAGGACATTGGAAGATAATCCCTGTGTGGGACCCAAAGTTTCCTTTGGCTGAGTGCTTTTTTTTTTGGAAGACCCGAAGAAGCAAACGATTACGATTAAACGACTCACAAATCGTGGAAGTAAAAGTTCTTCATTGAAGGTATTTGCTTTTTGTGCGATTCCAGTCCTGAATCCAGCGGAGGGACTTAAGAATCCACGGCGTTTGCTCTTCGGACGATAAGGTGGCACAGGCGTAAACGAACGAGTTCCAGGATAATAAAACAACTACAGGAAGTACATCTAAAATAAAAAGAAAAGTGAAAATAGTGAAAAGACAGTTTGGCTCAAAGAAACAAAAAAAAAAAAAAGAAAGTATTAAATAAGCAAGGGTGAAAGAAAGGAAATTTAGTTCAAACAAAAAAGTTTAGTACCTACAAAAGCAAATAACCATTACGTAATTCGGAAGTGCTAAAATAGAAAGAAAAAGAAGAATTTTTGTAAAAAAAAAAAAGGAGAACAAAGGAAGATTAGTACAGAAACCGAAAAGAAAGTATATAATTAGTAAGCTGAAAAAAAAAAGGGTATTAGAAAATAAGAGAAAGTACCTATGTAAGCTGAAAAAGAAAAAGTATTAGTTGGATAGGAGAAAATATTTCACTAAAAAGAAAAAAAAAATATCAAAACAAGTTATTTAATAACAAAAAAAAAGATTTAAAGAAAAAAAACACTATTGCTTCTACTGAAAAGAGATTTTTATTTGAAAGGAAAATAAATTATAATAGGTATTTTGATTGACAAGGAAAACTCAATTTGAAGTTTTTTTTTATGTAAAGTAGAATATGATTTATGAGGGTCATGAACTGTAAGGATTAGCTAAATAACAGCAACAAGAAAGCAATAGTTTAGTTTACTAGGTTTAAGTAATGATAGTCTTGAAAAAAAAAAGAATGAGAAGACTTGAGCTATACACATAAGTAACAGAAGAAAAAAAGTTAGATTAAGATCTAGGAACAATAAGATTAAGTAAGATAGATATTTTTAAGAAATTGTAACATCCCATCCATCGGAGATCGTTAGGGCTATTTAATATTTTGATTCATCGGATTAAAAGTGAAATAATTCATATATCGATATTTAAGCGTCATCTGTTCCTGACTATTTTAAAATTATACATCATTTTTAAGAAACCATCGTATATATTCATCAAGTCTCGTCAACATGCTGTGCACAACATGGAGCGCCGGTGAGTGATTTTTGTTTGTTTATTTATATTTTCGCTTAATATTATAATATGTATTATATAACATTTCGACAATTACGTATCTAAATGCAAAAAACAAAAAAACAAGTTTGATAAGGACCCAAAGTAATAATAAGTGCCTACGGGAGGGTGTAAAAGTTTAAAGTTTTCGGGAATAATTTCGGGGGGAATACCGATATAAGAAGATATGAAAATAACTTATTTTTATAAAGAATATTTTTGTCGGGTTTTGCAGAAAGATTCTTTACGCCTCAAGACGATTGATGTATGGAGATGCCTTTTTTTTACCTTTTTGGTATAAACTCCAAAGAGTATAGTTCTAAGTAATGAAATAGTTGTAATAAATAATAATAAAAAAAAAAGTTTTGGAATGAAGACACAACAAAAAAAAAGAAGAAGTGAATTTTGTTTGGATAGTGAGTTTTTAAAGACGAAATATAGATTCGGATTTGGTTATATCCCATTTTTGGGTGGGTATGCATATCTTTTCCAGAGTTTTAGAGAATCAATTTCGAAGGGACGATAATAGCTTGTTTCTTTTTGGATTTACATCATAAAGAGGTAATTTCGCTATGACGTTTTAGGGATCGAATTTGGGAAGTGGAGAAGGGGAAGTGAAGAATAAAAGGGAGTTCATGATGAAGTTTTAAGGGGAAGTCAACAGCTTCCCCCTTTTCGAAAGAGGGCTGTTGCATTTTTAATTGAGAGCTAGAGCAATGGCATTGGAGTGTTCCCTCAAAAGAAAAGGAATTTTTTTTTGTTGGAGTACTATAAAGGGAGGGTATAGACAGCTCAGAGGACACGACAACCTATGTCCTCCCCCCTCAGTGTGTATAAAAAAAAAAAAAGGAATAAAACAACGGTTACTAAATTTCGGGTCCTTCCCCTTTTAAAGATGGAATGTTTATTTGGTCGAATGACACCTCCGACTTAGGCCTGTATAAAAGTGACACCGTCCTATCGTGCGTAACAACAACCCCCCCATCGACGAGCTGAGCATGGCAACCATCAGGCCTACAGTTACCAACGCGGTTGGACAACCCTTTCGACTCCTGCCTGGACGGGCCGATGGGTCTGTAGACATCGGTCCTAAAGGTGGGATAGGTCGACAAGGGAGGGACTTTGAGAAGAGAGAGAGTGTTTGGGGACCATCATTTTTTTTCATTTTTTGGTATCTTTTCTGATATCCCATCGATAGTGAATTCGGTCTTGTTCGTTTGCTAAAGGGGATAGTTTTCAGGATTCTCTCTTTCTCATTGTGGACGAGGAAAGACAAGAGATAGTTATTTTTTTTTTGCAAAGTATAGTTTGTTTCCTCGATTCGACGAATAGGTGTAGAGCATACATGTGGGCATGGAACAACACATGAACATGCAAGGATGCCCAAAGTTCCTTTTAAAAAACGTTACAAATTAAAAGTTGTGTAAAAGTTAAAATTTAAAGTTATTAATAAATAACATTTACAATAAATATTAATTATTGATTTATTTTTTATTTATTTCATTTATTAAATAATCGCAACTGGAGACGAAAACCAACCATGTATTCTACAGCTGATCAAGCCACCATCGTCTACAAATACAAAAACTCAAAACTGAAATTATCAAAAACAACGATGCACATTAAGTTCAATAAGACTTGTCTTAAAAAGAATATTACTCCAAAGTACGCACAAATCAACATAAAAAACTCTTCCATAAAAGCAATTAAAACTCGACATAGAGCGCAAGTTTCCTGGATAAAAGAAGAAATAAAACAGCTTTACACAAAAAAACTGAAATTGAACAAAGAACTGTACGACCTCCATTTACTTATACATAAAATCATACATCCCATAGCCGTTAACCTCATCATGGAGAAAATAAATCAACAAATACAAAATATAATGCAAAAATTAAAAAAACAACAACAAACCAAAATACAAAAACTAAATACGAAACAAAATCCTACACCAATAATAAACAACAAACACAAATTTTACCACAGATTAGTCAACAACACATAAATCACGTTTACAAAAACTGAAACTAACATATTGAATAAAGGACTAAAATTTAATTTACCAAAAAACAACAAAAGTAACCTAATTCACGAAATAACTAACGCTGAAGCTGCTATAAAATCTATACCAACACAAGAAATACAAAACGAAACCAGAATTGAAGTAAACAAAAAACTGAAAAGTGTATTAAAAACAGACATAAACAAAATAGAATGCCAAACGATTACAAAAAGAATATGACCAACATACAAAATATAAGACAAAAATTACAGGAGAATAATGCTATTATCCACAAAGCAGACAAGGGAAACACAGTCGTTATATTAGACAAACAAGAATACATTGAAAAAACCGACACGTTTCTCAGAGAAAACAACATTAAAGAATTGACCAAAGACCCCACAAAAAATTACGTAAAAGACATCAATAATGCAATCAATAAATGCAACAACCTTTTCACAAACACAAACAAAATAACGCTAAAACAGACATATGCTAAAGCCCCACAGTTCACAGGCTTACCAAAAATACACAAAGTCGGAACACCTATTAGACCACTTATTAACTACAAAACAGCACCATGTTATAAGATCGCAAAAACTTTACAAAAATTAATCAAAAATAACAGCAATATACAAAATAACCACAGCATCAACAATTACAAGCAATTTATTGATAAAACTAAAGACATACATATACTACCAAACTACAAATTGATCTCATACGACGTTACTAATATGTACACCAACATACCCATACAAGAAACATTAATAATAATAAAAACTAATCTTGAATCCACAGAAAAATTAAATAAAAACCAAATAGATGAATTAATAACACTTCTACAAATAATCCTAAAACAAAACTATTTCACATTTAATAACAAATGCTAAACTCAAAACGAAGGCTTAGCAATGGGATCTCCTTTGAGTGGTCTAATAGCTGATTTTTACTTGAACGACTTCGAAAATAGATATATATTGTCCAAACACAACCCACTGAACACGAAAATAATAACATATTCCAGATATGTGGACGATACATTTATTATATTTGACGGAACGACAAGACAATTAGATATTCTGAAAAATTACATAAACAATATAAACAATAAAATTCAATTCACATCCGAAATCGAAAACGACAACGAAATAAACTTCCTAGACTTAAATATAAAAAAGAACAATAACAGGCTTATATACAAAATCTATAGAAAACCAACCACCACTGATATCACGATCCATAAAGACTCACACCACCCACAGACGCAAAAAATGGCAGCATACAATGCACTAGTTAATAGATTATTAACTATCCCAATGGACGAAACAGATTACAAAGACGAAATAAATACCATAAAACATATAGCAAAAACAAATGGGTATGATTCACAAATAATAGACAAAATTATAAACAAAAAGAAAGCCAAAATAAGGAAAATGGAAAATATAAACGAAATCAACAACAACAATCAAACTTCAGCGACACCAAAATACATATCTGCACAATACACCAATTTACTACCACAAATATTACAAAACGTATTCAAAAAACAAAATATAATAATATCATTCAAGACATATAATCATCTAACAAAACTTCTACAACCAAAATCAAAAAATGACAATAGAACAAGCACAGGTGTGTACAAAATAAAATGCGATGACTGCAACAAATACTATATAGGTCAAACTGGGAGACCATTCCTAGAGAGATTCAACGAACACAGACCAAAAACGAACACAAAATCAAATTTTGCCTTACATATAATAGAAACGAACCACAAATACACCGACTTTGAAACTAACCTCACCGCCTTACACCACTGCAAAAAAGGAAAACTAATGGACGCCCTCGAAGAATTCGAGATATACAAATCAAACAGAAAAGAAGGAGACAAACTATTAAATGACAAATTAACACTAAAGACAAACCAACTATATGACACCGCACTAAAACAAATCAAATAATTAAACAAGGCAACTACTCACTGCATGCAAGTGCAATACAAGACGATCACCAAAGTAAGCTTTTAAGACAACAACAAATAAACAGATGAAAAGTGACAAGCACAACAAAAAACGAAAGGAGGAAACCAGCTTTAAACACCAGTCAACTGCATAAGCCCGAAGATGGAATTTTAATTCCGAAACGCGTTGCCAAATTAAAAATTAAAAGTTGTGTAAAAGTTAAAATTTAAAGTTATTAATAAATAACATTTACAATAAATATTAATTATTGATTTATTTTTTATTTATTTCATTTATTAAATAATCGCAACTGGAGACGAAAACCAACCATGTATTCTACAGCTGATCAAGCCACCATCGTCTACAAATACAAAAACTCAAAACTGAAATTATCAAAAACAACGATGCACATTAAGTTCAATAAGACTTGTCTTAAAAAGAATATTACTCCAAAGTACGCACAAATCAACATAAAAAACTCTTCCATAAAAGCAATTAAAACTCGACATAGAGCGCAAGTTTCCTGGATAAAAGAAGAAATAAAACAGCTTTACACAAAAAAACTGAAATTGAACAAAGAACTGTACGACCTCCATTTACTTATACATAAAATCATACATCCCATAGCCGTTAACCTCATCATGGAGAAAATAAATCAACAAATACAAAATATAATGCAAAAATTAAAAAAACAACAACAAACCAAAATACAAAAACTAAATACGAAACAAAATCCTACACCAATAATAAACAACAAACACAAATTTTACCACAGATTAGTCAACAACACATAAATCACGTTTACAGAAACTGAAACTAACATATTGAATAAAGGACTAAAATTTAATTTACCAAAAAACAACAAAAGTAACCTAATTCACGAAATAACTAACGCTGAAGCTGCTATAAAATCTATACCAACACAAGAAATACAAAACGAAACCAGAATTGAAGTAAACAAAAAACTGAAAAGTGTATTAAAAACAGACATAAACAAAATAGAATGCCAAACGATTACAAAAAGAATATGACCAACATACAAAATATAAGACAAAAATTACAGGAGAATAATGCTATTATCCACAAAGCAGACAAGGGAAACACAGTCGTTATATTAGACAAACAAGAATACATTGAAAAAACCGACACGTTTCTCAGAGAAAACAACATTAAAGAATTGACCAAAGACCCCACAAAAAATTACGTAAAAGACATCAATAATGCAATCAATAAATGCAACAACCTTTTCACAAACACAAACAAAATAACGCTAAAACAGACATATGCTAAAGCCCCACAGTTCACAGGCTTACCAAAAATACACAAAGTCGGAACACCTATTAGACCACTTATTAACTACAAAACAGCACCATGTTATAAGATCGCAAAAACTTTACAAAAATTAATCAAAAATAACAGCAATATACAAAATAACCACAGCATCAACAATTACAAGCAATTTATTGATAAAACTAAAGACATACATATACTACCAAACTACAAATTGATCTCATACGACGTTACTAATATGTACACCAACATACCCATACAAGAAACATTAATAATAATAAAAACTAATCTTGAATCCACAGAAAAATTAAATAAAAACCAAATAGATGAATTAATAACACTTCTACAAATAATCCTAAAACAAAACTATTTCACATTTAATAACAAATGCTAAACTCAAAACGAAGGCTTAGCAATGGGATCTCCTTTGAGTGGTCTAATAGCTGATTTTTACTTGAACGACTTCGAAAATAGATATATATTGTCCAAACACAACCCACTGAACACGAAAATAATAACATATTCCAGATATGTGGACGATACATTTATTATATTTGACGGAACGACAAGACAATTAGATATTCTGAAAAATTACATAAACAATATAAACAATAAAATTCAATTCACATCCGAAATCGAAAACGACAACGAAATAAACTTCCTAGACTTAAATACAAAAAAGAACAATAACAGGCTTATATACAAAATCTATAGAAAACCAACCACCACTGATATCACGATCCATAAAGACTCACACCACCCACAGACGCAAAAAATGGCAGCATACAATGCACTAGTTAATAGATTATTAACTATCCCAATGGACGAAACAGATTACAAAGACGAAATAAATACCATAAAACATATAGCAAAAACAAATGGGTATGATTCACAAATAATAGACAAAATTATAAACAAAAAGAAAGCCAAAATAAGGAAAATGGAAAATATAAACGAAATCAACAACAACAATCAAACTTCAGCGACACCAAAATACATATCTGCACAATACACCAATTTACTACCACAAATATTACAAAACGTATTAAAAAAACAAAATATAATAATATCATTCAAGACAAATAATCATCTAACAAAACTTCTACAACCAAAATCAAAAAATGACAATAGAACAAGCACAGGTGTGTACAAAATAAAATGCGACGACTGCAACAAATACTATATAGGTCAAACTGGGAGACCATTCCTAGAGAGATTCAACGAACACAGACCAAAAACGAACACAAAATCAAATTTTGCCTTACATATAATAGAAACGAACCACAAATACACCGACTTTGAAACTAACCTCACCGCCTTACACCACTGCAAAAAAGGAAAACTAATGGACGCCCTCGAAGAATTCGAGATATACAAATCAAACAGAAAAGAAGGAGACAAACTATTAAATGACAAATTAACACTAAAGACAAACCAACTATATGACACCGCACTAAAACAAATCAAATAATTAAACAAGGCAACTACTCACTGCATGCAAGTGCAATACAAGACGATCACCAAAGTAAGCTTTTAAGACAACAACAAATAAACAGATGAAAAGTGACAAGCACAACAAAAAACGAAAGGAGGAAACCAGCTTTAAACACCAGTCAACTGCATAAGCCCGAATATGGAATTTTAATTCCGAAACGCGTTGCCAAATTAAAAATTAAAAGTTGTGTAAAAGTTAAAATTTAAAGTTATTAATAAATAACATTTACAATAAATATTAATTATTGATTTATTTTTTATTTATTTCATTTATTAAATAATCGCAACTGGAGACGAAAACCAACCATGTATTCTACAGCTGATCAAGCCACCATCGTCTACAAATACAAAAACTCAAAACTGAAATTATCAAAAACAACGATGCACATTAAGTTCAATAAGACTTGTCTTAAAAAGAATATTACTCCAAAGTACGCACAAATCAACATAAAAAACTCTTCCATAAAAGCAATTAAAACTCGACATAGAGCGCAAGTTTCCTGGATAAAAGAAGAAATAAAACAGCTTTACACCAAAAAACTGAAATTGAACAAAGAACTGTACGACCTCCATTTACTTATACATAAAATCATACATCCCATAGCCGTTAACCTCATCATGGAGAAAATAAATCAACAAATACAAAATATAATGCAAAAATTAAAAAAACAACAACAAACCAAAATACAAAAACTAAATACGAAACAAAATCCTACACCAATAATAAACAACAAACACAAATTTTACCACAGATTAGTCAACAACACATAAATCACGTTTACAGAAACTGAAACTAACATATTGAATAAAGGACTAAAATTTAATTTACCAAAAAACAACAAAAGTAACCTAATTCACGAAATAACTAACGCTGAAGCTGCTATAAAATCTATACCAACACAAGAAATACAAAACGAAACCAGAATTGAAGTAAACAAAAAACTGAAAAGTGTATTAAAAACAGACATAAACAAAATAGAATGCCAAACGATTACAAAAAGAATATGACCAACATACAAAATATAAGAAAAAAATTACAGGAGAATAATGCTATTATCCACAAAGCAGACAAGGGAAACACAGTCGTTATATTAGACAAACAAGAATACATTGAAAAAACCGACACGTTTCTCAGAGAAAACAACATTAAAGAATTGACCAAAGACCCCACAAAAAATTACGTAAAAGACATCAATAATGCAATCAATAAATGCAACAACCTTTTCACAAACACAAACAAAATAACGCTAAAACAGACATATGCTAAAGCCCCACAGTTCACAGGCTTACCAAAAATACATAAAGTCGGAACACCTATTAGATTACTTATTAACTACAAAACAGCACCATGTTATAAAATCGCAAAAACTTTACAAAAATTAATCAAAAATAACAGCAATATACAAAATAACAACAGCATCAACAATTACAAGCAATTTATTGATAAAACTAAAGACATACATATACTACCAAACTACAAATTGATCTCATACGACGTTACTAATATGTACACCAACATACCCATACAAGAAACAATAATAATAATAAAAACTAATCTTGAATCCCCAGAAAAATTAAATAAAAACCAAATAGATGAATTAATAACACTTCTACAAATAATCCTAAAACAAAACTATTTCACATTTAATAACAAATACTAAACTCAAAACGAAGGCTTAGCAATGGGATCTCCTTTGAGTGGTCTAATAGCTGATTTTTACTTGAACGACTTCGAAAATAGATATATATTGTCCAAACACAACCCACTGAACACGAAAATAATAACATATTCCAGATATGTGGACGATACATTTATTATATTTGACGGAACGACAAGACAATTAGATATTCTGAAAAATTACATAAACAATATAAACAATAAAATTCAATTCACATCCGAAATCGAAAACGACAACGAAATAAACTTCCTAGACTTAAATATAAAAAAGAACAATAACAGGCTTATATACAAAATCTATAGAAAACCAACCACCACTGATATCACGATCCATAAAGACTCACACCACCCACAGACGCAAAAAATGGCAGCATACAATGCACTAGTTAATAGATTATTAACTATCCCAATGGACGAAACAGATTACAAAGACGAAATAAATACCATAAAACATATAGCAAAAACAAATGGGTATGATTCACAAATAATAGACAAAATTATAAACAAAAAGAAAGCCAAAATAAGGAACATGGAAAATATAAACGAAATCAACAACAACAATCAAACTTCAGCGACACCAAAATACATATCTGCACAATACACCAATTTACTACCACAAATATTACAAAACGTATTCAAAAAACAAAATATAATAATATCATTCAAGACATATAATCATCTAACAAAACTTCTACAACCAAAATCAAAAAATGACAATAGAACAAGCACAGGTGTGTACAAAATAAAATGCGATGACTGCAACAAATACTATATAGGTCAAACTGGGAGACCATTCCTAGAGAGATTCAACGAACACAGACCAAAAACGAACACAAAATCAAATTTTGCCTTACATATAATAGAAACGAACCACAAATACACCGACTTTGAAACTAACCTCACCGCCTTACACCACTGCAAAAAAGGAAAACTAATGGACGTCCTCGAAGAATTCGAGATATACAAATCGAACAGAAAAGAAGGAGACAAACTATTAAATGACAAATTAACACTAAAGACAAACCAACTATATGACACCGCACTAAAACAAATCAAATAATTAAACAAGGCAACTACTCACTGCATGCAAGTGCAATACAAGACGATCACCAAAGTAAGCTTTTAAGACAACAACAAATAAACAGATGAAAAGTGACAAGCACAACAAAAAACGAAAGGAGGAAACCAGCTTTAAACACCAGTCAACTGCATAAGCCCGAAGATGGAATTTTAATTCCGAAACGCGTTGCCAAATTAAAAATTAAAAGTTGTGTAAAAGTTAAAATTTAAAGTTATTAATAAATAACATTTACAATAAATATTAATTATTGATTTATTTTTTATTTATTTCATTCATTATATCAAGGCCATCAACTTTGAGCTTACTTAAAATTATGTCAGAAATTCCTTCAGCTGTTTTGTTCTTTGTTTCGATAAAATCAATAAAAGATTCCACTACTTCTACTTTCTGATTTTCAATTTTAAGATAACGCAATACTTGGCTGGTTTGATCTTTGTGGGATACATCTGGGGTGCTATCGAATATAATGGAATAATATTTGGCCTTTTTAACTTGACAGAAAATTTGTTGACGAACTTTATCTCCTAAAATGTTAATGAACTCGTTTAGAATTTGTGGTAACATAGAAGTGATAGTTCCTCCACCCATTTTTATTCGCAAAAGGTTATCGAGCACTGGATCGTAATTTGCACCAGCTCTAAAAAGTTCCCCCTATTTTTACTGGTAATTTCTTCTCTATAGCTACGAATAGCCAAATTCTGTTTCGCGAGGAATTTAATAATATCAGCCATTCTAGTAAGAATTTCCTGTCATTTTTTCGTTTCTTTTGCAACGATATTTTCCTGTCTTTTATCAATTGTCTCTCCTGTTCGAAGTCTGGCCTCTAACTCCTTCCATTTGCAAAGATTTTGATTATGTTGGGGACTTGATTCATGCCTGACTACTTTGGGATTCAGTTTTTACCAGTTATTAAAACCATTATATGAGCAAAACATTTATGGGTTCTCTTTGTCCGAATTTTCAAGCAAACGACAACAAAAGAAAAATAATGATGATTTAGAAGGAGAATAAGCCTGTTGTGCTATATTTAGAAGCTGAGAAGCACGTTTCTCAGTTGGAGGTTTACCTGTGTTTCGCGTTAATTTTTCCAAGTGTCCAATAAAATAAATGCTCTTTTAGTATATTTTTCTTTATTATTAATTACTAGTCTATTCACTTAACTTAATACAATAATTTGTTTTATATACATATGATATATGATTTAAATATATGATTTTAGATTTATTTCACATGCTTTATTTATTTATTCAAGATTAAGGATTTAGAATGATTATATTAGATTTAGGATTTATTAAAGATTTTGTACGACCCGCCCGATTGATTCAAGCTAAAAAATCAGAATGAGTGGCGATTGCTCGTCACCCAACACCGAAGTTGGGAAAAAAATGTAACATCATGCACAAGTGTGCCTGTGTGTAGTTTCGTTATGGGATTTGGGATCAATACACGTTTAATAGGTTGAAAAAGTGTGAATTGAAAAGGGAGTGCATTGACTGTTGGATATAAAAATCAAAATGATGATCTGGGAATCATGGGTTTTGTTTCAATGGAGAAGGCAATGAAATTGGAGAGGTTTAATGGATTGGGAAAGTGAATGGATTTAAGTGGAGTGATCGTTGACTGCGTGGTTGACTACGTTGGAGTTTTGTGGAATTTGAAGGTTATAAAAAGGAAATGATGATATGTGAATTATGGGTTTTGTTAATTGGTTGGGAATGAAATCGGAGAATGTTTATTTAGAGCAAGTGCTTTGGAGTTGAACTGAATTTGGTTATTAAAATGAAATGATGATATGGGAATTTAAAGTGGGTCGGATATTGGTCAAACAAAAGAAATGATGACCGTGAGATTTTGGAGTGGATGTTATAATAATAAGGGAAGGCAATGGTAATTGAAGATATGTGGAGGTTGTAAAGTGCGTACTTTACAGCAAGCCATCCAAGAACTAATACTTTTTCGCCATTAGTCAACGTGCGGTAAGACCATTCTTTCGTTAGCCTTCTAGTCGCTCCTGTCGGTGCAGCAAAAACCGTGTCGCTTATATGCTGCACAACTTCTGGACCACTTTGCACAACCAGCCCCCTCATATTTTCATCTATATCACTAGGCCACTTTCCCATATCATCTAGATTTTTAGCTTTTTCCAATGATTAATCAGTCTCAGTGTCAAATTCAGAGTCAAAATCAGAGACAGAGCCGGAGTCAAAATCAGAACTATTGACAACTATATTTGAACATTTCGTTACAGATGTTCAGGTACAGCAGTATTTGTTTTTCCAATAAAAGAACGTGAAGCTGAAGGTGACATATCTGAAGTATTAACTTCAGGTAACAGAATATCTGTGTTAAGTTCTCGTACTACTTCAGGTACTGAACTGTCAACAGTAAAAGTATCTGTTCGAGAGTTTACACTTGACGTTGAAGCTGAAGTTTCAGAAATAGGAAGTTTCATATATTTAAAGATAGACCCTTGATTTTTCTTGACACTTTCTTCGCGGGCTCTTTTTTTACTT
Organism: Leucozona laternaria; assembly: GCA_932273885.2. Taxonomy (NCBI): domain Eukaryota; kingdom Metazoa; phylum Arthropoda; class Insecta; order Diptera; family Syrphidae; genus Leucozona; species Leucozona laternaria. Next base: position 98,623,944 of record OW026366.1, on the reverse strand, counting down.
TGATACGAAGCCCCACTTTCTTTTACTCTTTTCATTTTAAGATAACTATAAGGAGACATTGCAGAACAAAAATATGTTTTAGATCTTGAAAAAGTAGAAAGTATTTAAATTTTGTTCTTCGAAAAATAATGTATGGTCGCACTGACCCAAAAAACCAGAGACAGTATTTGTACATAGGTGTGTTGTTTTGCACGCCGCGTATTTGATACCTAGTACAAATCAAAAAATAAATAATATACACGATCGAAAAGAATGTAAAAACAACAATTATTTTGTATCTAAGAAAATACTAGCAGCCAAATTAATAAACGTGGAATAGCGAAGGATTAGGAGTTATTCCTTGGAATAAGTGCAAAGTGTTATTAATAAAACAAAATTTCTATTAAGTGACGTTTACTATGCTAAACCACAGAAGTAGGTGGTTTAGCCAAGGAATAAGAACTAGATGTGTCAAATTTATTCTAAAATTAAAAAAAATATAAGTGAAGATTGCAAATATAGCTTTGAATAAAAATAATGATTTCTACTAGATTTATTGAGTTCTTAAACTATTTGCAATTATTGGACAATCAGCCACCAACGACAAGAAAAAGAAAAATATATAAAACCAGATATGATCCAATGCAAGTGCTTAGTGAGGAGGATTTTGGGAAGAAATATAGGTTTTCCAAGAAAAACATGAGAAAATTCATAGCAATTGATGAAGATAACCTTAATGGGGATACAAGAGGTGGTCATAACACACAACAGATACAACACAAACAATAGAAAAATGATAATAATTTTGACAGAAATATGATATATTAATAAGAGAATTGTTATGTGTGTTTGGTATAACGTGAGCATTTTTTTTTTTTAATTATCATAATTTGCTATCAAAACCCATACAAACAAACAGCCATCTTACTTATTGTAGTAGATTTTCTTAGAGAATTTTTCGTAAACGTCACTTTACTATTCCACGAACATTTTGTTTTTATTAATGTAAAATTTTAACCCGTAGCTTAACGCTTATTCTATGGTTTAGTTAACTCGTGGAATAAAGGTGTAATAAGAGTTTTTTATTAATAGGGCTGTAAGAGTTTAGAGAAGAAACACCACTGTATTATTGAAGATTTTATTTGTATCATCCGATACCCTATTTTTTAACTACATAGGTACTAGTAGATATTACAAAAACAACATATAACACAAGAGCAAGGGCAAGGGAACTGTTCAAATGAAACACAATTAACACATATTATTATTATCTATAATGCCGACTGGTATGTTTACAAACTTTACTCATTCGTACAAACAAAACAAAATACAATTACAAGAATTCCATCGAGTTCACTGTTCACACATATCCGCAGTTTACAAGCGCCAAAAATGCTAACTGTTTATAGGTATCTTTGTACATACATTATGTGAGAAAACATAGTACGGGGCATTTAGATTTTCCGGAGAAATAATTCCAAGACGCATTTTGAGTAAATTCAGCAATTCATGTGCTGAATCGAAATGGAACGAGTACTGTTGCAGATAAATCGCCTTATGAATTATGGTACAACAAAGAATCAAAAATTGACCATTTGAAAGTGTTTGGAACCGAGGTATTTGTACATATTCCAAAAGAAAAACGACAAAAACTCGATGCAAAAGCTGTTAAATGTGTGTTTGTCGGATATGACACCCAATCAAAGGGATATAGAGTATGGAATCCTAATTTGAAACGAATTGAAATAGCTCGAGACGTCATATTTTTGGAAGAAAACTCCATGATATCTTTCAATATTGAAGACTCATCACCCAACGAAAATTCTTGTGAGGATGAACTAGATCAAGAAGTAGTAACACCGAAAAGTCATGGAACGCAAGGTCCTTTATGTGATCTGGACAAAAGGAACATTGTCAGACGACGACTTCGTGATCGAGGTGCAATTGAGCCAAGGTGTTTGTCATATTTCGAAACGGAAGTTCATAGTGCGGTGTTGGCTGTTAATGACGAACCAAGAACATATGAGGATGCAGTTAATTGTGATGATCATGAACAGTGGAAGCAAGCAATGGACGAAGAGTATAATTCACTCATTCAAAATCGTACATGGATTTTGATTGATCAACCAGTTGACAAGAAGGTAATTGATAATCGATGGATTTTTAAAATTAAACAGAAACCAGATGGAAGCATTGATCGGTAAAAAGCACGATTGGTAGTACGAGGTTTTACGCAAGAATATGGAATTGACTATCAGGAAACATTTAGTCCTGTTGTCAAGTTCACATCGATTAGACAATATTGGCGTTGGCAGCATCAAAAGCTATGAAATTAAAACAATTCGACGTGAAGACAGCATTTCTCAATAGCGTTTTGGAAGAAGATGTCTACATGAGACAGCCAGTTGGATATGAAGATGGCAGTGAGCGAGTTTGTAAATTATACAAAAGCTTGTACGGTTTGAAACAAGCATCACGTTGTTGGAACAAGAAATTCACGTCATTTATTAACAAATTTGGGTTCAAGACATGTGAATCTGATCCATGTGTATTCGTATCTAACGGAAAGAATGGCATGCTAATTATGGCCATTTATGTTGATGACGGTTTGATGGCAGCAGAAAAGGAAGAAGACATACTTCCGGTGATTCAACATCTGCAAAAAGAATTCGAGATAAAATTATCCGGTTTAAACTGTTTTCTGGGACTCGAAATTATTCAAAAAGAAGATGCATCAATTCACCTACACCAACAAGGATATGCTAAGAAAATACTTGATCGCTTCAATATGTCAAATTGTAAAGCTGTAACAACACCAACTCAAAATCTGGGCGATTTTGAAGTCAAAGGAGAAGCTAGTTTCCCATATCGTGAAGCAATCGGAAGCCTAATGTATTTGACGGTAGCAACTAGACCAGACATCTGCTTTGCAGTTGGAAATGTTAGCCGTTATTTAGAAAAACCAGCTGCAGCACATGTGAATGCAGTTAAAAGGATTTTTAGACACATTCGGGGTACGATGGATATGGGTATTCATTTCAAAGGTGGAAACGATTTAAGTTTCTGTGCATACAGTGACGCAGATTATGCCGGAGACATTAAAACAAGAAGATCAACATCGGGATACGTTTTCATGTTTGGAAATAGTATCATTAGTTGGAGCTCAGAACGTCAAAAATCAGTGGCTCTATCAACTACAGAATCCGAATATATGTCAGCAGCACACGCTGTTAAAGAATTGGTGTGGTTGAAGAATTTGCTAAGTGAATTACTACAAACAACAATGATTACTCCAATTTTCTATATGGACAACCAGAGTGCAATAAAAATCGTGAAAAATCCGGAGTTCCACAAGAGAACAAAGCACATCGACGTTAGATATCACTTTATTCGTGATAAATTTAAAGAAGGTTTTTTGAAAATAATGTATGTACAATCAAATGAACAATTGGCAGATATTATGACCAAAACTTTGCCTAAAGTTAAACACCAATATTTTCGAGATCTGATGAATGTCATATCAAAGAATATTAATGTTAATGATTTAAATTAATTTGTCTTATTTTGATGTTATTCAGATTTTATTATCCTAGTTAACTTGTAACTAAAAGTGGGAGTGTTAAAATTAGAAGATTACAATTCTACTTTATATTTAGTTCAAGTTATAAAACTAACTTAGATTTCTATTTTGTTTTTGTCAATTAATAAAACTATTGAAAAATCACTTTCTTTATAAACTTGGAGCAATAAAGACTTAATATAAAAATAATAATATTGTCTTTTAAGATATTTTTATTCAATTACTATTAGTAGAAAGAACTCAAAACAATACGTTAACCTCATCTCAACATGAGCTACAATTGTTAGACCATATTATCTCTACCGACTTACAGCAAGTAAGCTGTATTAAACATTGTAATAATCGATTACTCGATTTAGTTTTTTCTTCGGACGCCGTTAATACGGTAGTGGTAGAATCTACCTCTGCTGTATCAAACATAGATAAACACCATCCTCCCCTTGACATTTTTCTTGACTTGGGTGGCCATTTACTTGATAATAGTAATTCACAAGACTGTTCATTTTCCTTTGACTTTCGGAAAGCGAATTTTCAGCAGCTTTCTGAGCACTTAAAAAATTCTGGTATTGAAAATATACCAGTTTCAGATGACATTGACGTTGCAATTTCATACTTTTATCAAGTATTGAAAAATTGTATCAATTTCATAATTCCTCAAAAAATTTCAAAATATTCAAGCTTTTCCCATCCCTGGTATACAAAAGAACTTAAGGTTCTTCGTAACAAAAGAAACAGAGCTTGGAAGATTTTCATAAAAAGTATGTCCCCTGAGGATAGAAATGTGTATATTTCCCTTTTTGATGAGTTTAAAACCCTCTCGAATAATCTATATACTGACTATCGCAATACTATGCAAATTTCTCTTAAGCTAGACCCAAAAAGCTTTTGGAAATTTGTTAATTTGAAAAAAGAAAACTGATGGCTTTCCAATCAATTTTACCTATAACAATAATGTCTTAAATAGTACCACAGAAATTTGTGATGCTTTTGCAAATAACTTTGGTCAATCTTTCATTGATACTCCTCTTACCGTAGACGAAGACTTCTTTTTCTACTTACGAGATTCTCCTCAATCCACCTTCAATAATATTACAATTACAATAGACAAAGTCTTATATTATCTGTCCTTACTTCATAATGATTATTCATCTGGGCCAGATGGAATCCCTCCAATAATCTTCTTTGTATATGGAAAAAATCCTTTATCACACCTGTTTTTAAAACATTGCCCATTGCTAAGCTATCTTGTATTCCTAAGGTTTTTGAGCAGTTGGTCTGTGACGGTTTGACTTTTGTCTGTAAAAGTATTATTTGCACACAACAACATGGTTTTATGAAAAAGCGATCTACGGTAACAAATGTACTTACATTTTTAAATAAGTGCTCTAATGCATTAGAACGAGGAAAAGAACTTGACTGTATCTATACCGACTACTCGAAGGCTTTTGATCAACTTTCTCATGAAATTATTTTATATAAATTAAAACTTTATGGGTTTCCCCCTGGACTAATCACTTGGATTTCATCCTATCTCCAAAATAGATCCTACCAAGTTAAATTCAGAAACATTTTCTCCAACCCCTTCATAGCCAGATCGGGAGTTCCTCAGGGAAGTCACTTAGGACCCCTTCTCTTTATCTTAGCTATCAATGATGTGCATCTCTGCATACGTTATAGTGAGATACTAATTTTTTGCGGATGATATGAAAATTTTCAAAAGCATTACATCTGACAATGATCGTGTTTTTCTACAAGATGATATTACCAGATTTGTTACTTGGTGTAATAAAAACGGTTTGAATCTTAACCCTATTAAATGTCAGCCAATGACTTTTTCTAAAAAACGAACTCCTGGGTCAATTGACTATATTATATCGCAGCACACTTTACGTCGAGTCCATGGTTTCAAAGACCTTGGAGTTCATTTTACCTCTAATCTTGATTTTTCCGAGCATATAAACTTAATCGTCAACAAGGCCAATTCAATGCTAGGCTTTATTAAGAGATGGTCCAAGGAATTTCAGGACCCGCATGTTACTCTCGCTCTTTACAACTGCTTAGTTTGCCCCCATCTTGAATACGCGTCCCAGGTATGGGACCTTTTTATGAGATCCATAAAAATAGATTAGAAGCGGTACAGCGTAACTTTATTCGTTTCGCTTTAAAAGGCCTCGTGGTCCGATTCCTACAATCTTCCTCCTTATGAACATAGGATTAAACTTCTTCAAATTAAGCCCCTGTCACAAAGGAGGATCAATAATGATATAGTTTTTTCTCATCAACTAATAACTGGCGTCATTGATGCACCCGATTTATTAAGTTGTATTAATTTCAATTATCGTGAAGGAAACCAAGATATTCGTAGCTTTGATTTAATGCATCTACCTTACCACCGTACTAATTATGGCATGCATGAACGATTTACTCGCATGGGAAAACTTTTGAATTAATTTGAACTCAAATATATTTGACTTTAATGTAAGTAAGAGTAGTCTTAAAAATACATTAAAGACCAGTGTTCCACGCTCTTAATGTTTGTGTTATGTAATTTTAATTCTTGTCATTTCATTTCTTGTCTTCATTTTATATGTACATATAAGTATCTGGTTCTCAATGTTTTGTAAATTTTTATTTTTCTTAATGTTATATGTCCAGTTGTCTTGTAGTGTGTTAGACTTATGTAATTTATCTACCTACTAACAACTAACATCGCGCTAAGTGATGACTGTGACAAGTTGTTTTTCCCAGTATCTAAAGGCGAAAAGGCCCGAAGAGAAAAGAGATATTGTTACAAAATGCTTGCATTAAGCAGTACTGATAGCGAAAAAAAAGAAGATCAGTTTTATGGAAAAAATCTGCGTGACTTAGGGGTCGGGGGTAAAAAAAAGCAAGACTTGGATGCTATCGATCCATATGAACTCAACAGCAAATTTTTAATGTCCCAAAGGACTTTCACTAATTTAACTGAACCTGTTAACGTTTCCATAAGTAATGATAATTGTTTTCAGTTTTCAACTGTAGAGCAAACCGATGTATGGAAGTCTGCAAAAGTTATTCCTGTGCTTAAGACACCAGGTACTCGACTCTCTGCACCAGAATACAGACCCATTTCTATCTTGCCATATAGAAAAACTTCTACACTTTGAACTCTCCGTTTTTTTGGAGAACAAATAATCTTATTTGTAACAAACAGTCTGGTTTTAGGGCTACAGCCGTGTATCTGCATTGATAAAAGTATCTGATGATATACGAATTTCAGTCAGTAATGACTTAGTAACTTTTTTAGCCCTGTTGGACTTCTCAAAGGCCTTTGATACCATAGACCACATGCTTTTAGTATCAAAACTTAAAAGGCTAGTTTACCTCAATATATTAGAGGAGCAAATATGTATATGTATGCTGACGATGTACAGATTTATTTTTCTTGCAAGCTAGGTTTAATTGAGGATGGTGTCTTTAGGCTTAACTCTGACCTGCAAAGCATAGTAGAATGGGCTGAAAGAAATAGTCTTCAACTTAATCCCAAAAAATCTAAGTGTTTAGGTGTTTATAAAAATCAACTTGATTTAAGCTACTTTCCAGCGGTTTCTCTGGAGAATACTTCAATAGAATATGTTGATAAAACCAAAAACTTAGGGATCTGGTTCAACAGTACGCTTAGATGGGATGATCATGTTATGATTGTAACAGGGAAAGTGTACGGATGCCTTAGGAGCATCTCTATGTCAAAGCATTATACACCCTTTCTCACTAAATTAAGGCTAGTAAGAGCACTTATAGTTCCTATTATTACCTATGGTTGCCGAATCACTTTTTGCTGTTCTGCAGAAAGTAAAAGAAAACTTAAAGTTGCATTTAACAATGTATGCCGTTACGTTTATGATCTTAAGCGGTACGATCATGTTTCAGCTTGCACACAAAAAATACTTGGTTGTAACTTAGATACATATATGAAATTTTGTTGTTTAAAGCTACTTCATACAATTATAATAACTAAAGAACCAAACTACCTTTACGAAAAAATAAGTTTTGCCATGTTTTCACGTTCATAAGTCCTTTTGCAGCCAACCTTCAAGTCTTTATCCTCTGAACGTCAGTTTTTTGTGGGTACCATACGACTATGGAATTCTCTGCCCCATATTATAAGAAGACAGTATTGCGCAAGCCGGCCGTTTCGATGATGTTTTGCTTTCGCATTTAAGTAGCGAGTAATTGATTTACACATGTATATAATTTCTGAATTTTTTTTCTTATTATTATAATTTCTTTTTTTTCTTTAATGTAAAGAAGTTGCCTCGGATAGATTTAATTTTATTATCTTTGAAATAATTTTCTAGCTTCATTAATTAATTAACTTCCAATTGTATACTTTTACAACCTTAAAGATTTAACAATCTGATGTAAAAATTTGAATATTGAAATAAAGGAATGAATATTATCTTTAAACTTAAGTTCTTTAAATTTTGTAAAAAAAAAAAAAATAAGCTTAGTCGATACAGGATCTTTAATTTAATGCCCATGTCCCTAAGTGATAAAAATTCGTTCATTATTATTTCCGGTAGTTTTTCTTTTTCAAATTAAATACAGGTGCATACTAGGAGTACCAGAATGCTGTGCGCATAACATTGAGGATACCCCCATCCACTGTAGGTAAAATAATATTAATTAGATTAGATTAGATTTCTTTATTTTATAAAAATTAATTACAATATTTTTGATTAAGAATACGAACATAACAATTCTGCCGTCTGCCGGATATGACATTTTATAAAATAAAAAATATTTAAAAAAAAATAAAACTGATGAAGATATATCAAAATTATTTCTTAATAAGAAATTATTAGATATATAAAAAATAAAACAAAATTAAAAAATTTATTAATACAAAAATTAAGTATTCAATTTAAGATTTTTTACAATTTTGATGATTTGCAACATAAAAGCTTGTAATTTTGGATGATTTAAAACATAAAAGGTTACAATTTTAAATGATTTGAAACACAAAAATTTTGATAAAAACAAGTAACTTAAATAGGCTTGTTATAATGCCTAATGATATTTCAAAAGCTATTGTCATAAAAGGAAAAGAAAATTATTTATTTATAAACAAAATTGCTTAGTGAAAAGATTGTATATGATAGTATATTAACTAATCTAGTACTATCTATATTATTCCAATGGGTAAGCGAAAATCCTGAGATATCTTACAATTTTGATGATTTGCAACATAAAAGCTTGTAATTTTGGATGATTTAAAACATAAAAGGTAAAAATTTTAAATTATTGAAGCATACAAATTTGAATAAATGATAGTAACTTAAATAGGCCTGTTACAAAGCCTTATAATATTTCAAAAGCTATTACGATAAGTTAAGGCATGATTACAAAAATTATACAAACTGAACCAACCCCGAACGCCATTTATTATTTCGTTGAGACTATTTATAGACAGGAAACTTTCCTGGAAATATAACCTTCGGATTTCTTGCAGAATTGGAAAAATCGCAATGAAATGATAGATATTTTCAGACTCTCTTCTGTTGCATAATTTACAAGTTCGCTGCAGATCAGCTCTATTTGGAATAAAGTTAAGATTTAATAATTCTACTCTGGCTTTGAAAATGGTGCTTATAACTTCTGTTGCATAATAATTATTGAAGTAACTTTCTGAAGAAATAATTTGATGATTTAGATTTCTGTAAAACAATCTGGAGGGTGATGACGATGCTCTTGTTAGGTGCTGATCAAAAAGTTTGTCATCAACTTTAGCTATAATAATTGCGAATATATCCTGCCAATCATTAACGTTGCTTTCGGTTAAAGATATATCAGGATCGTGAGATAAAGCCAGCTGGTTCCATTCCCTGAATGGAAAAGCATTGGAATGCAGCGCTCTTAATAAGATTGATCTGTGGAGACTGCTCTCATTTCTTTTCATCACCTTTGTTAAATAAACGGAGTTAGCTTTCAAATTATGCAAATAAATGGGAGGTAAGCCAGATTCAACATGGATAGCATAGGTTGGAGTTGCGTTCCGTAAACGGAATAGTCGCTTAAAGAAATATCTTTGAACAGCCTCGAATTCATCGAAGGGAATAACACCAAAAGCCTGCGCTCCGTAGCTCATACAAGTTTTAACAGTGGCGTTAAAAACTTGATATTTGGAGGCAAGGTCAATGTTTGGATTTGCGAAAAATGTCGGCCACATCAAGTTAAGTGCTAATTTAGCTTCAGTAAATTTTTCTTTCGCATGTTTCTCGAAGTTTAAATTAGATGATAACAATACACCGAGGTATTTGAAATCACGTACTATATCTATCCGCTCATTATTTAGTCGCCATGTTTCTTCACGTAGTCTTCCTCTATTTCGGCTTTCAAAGATCATGATCTTCGTTTTCGATACGTTTATATGAAGATCCCATGTCTGGCAGTACGTTTGTATCCTATTTATTTGTAATTGCAGCGCAAATGGGCATTCGGCCAGCAACACCAAGTCATCTGCATACAGGAGGACTTTTATGTGGTTTGCAGCAAAGGTTACGCCACCAGGAAGAATATTAGTTACGTCATCAATGTAAAAGGCGAACAGAATGGGACTTAAGATGCATCCCTGAGGGACACCTGCAGACGTATCAAACCATCCTGACAATTCAGAACCATTCCATACCGCTGCACTTGATGACGATAGAAATTTAAAATACAGCATTAAAAATTTTGTTGACACTCCGAGCCTTGCCAGTTTATAAATCAGGGCTTGCCTATTGACTGTATCAAATGCAGCTTTAAAATCCACAAAACACACATATAGCTTCTTGTTTTTTTCAATATATTTTTTAGCGATACTTGTTAACGCAAAAATGTGATCTGAAGTTGAAAATCCAGGCCGAAAACCAGCTTGATATATGCTGAGTCGATTGTTGTTTTCTATCCAGCTGTAAAGTCTTTCATACAAGATCGCAGAGAAAATTTTTCTAATTGAATTAAGAATGGAAATTCCCCTATAATTTTCTGCTCGACCCATATCTCCTTTTTTAAATATGGCAAATATAAGAGCTTTGGTAAAGCTAGCAGGTACACAAGCATTGGTATAAATCAGATTGTAAAAATCAACAGTTTAATTTTTGAGTTGCTCAGTTGCATTTTTAAAAAATTCAACTGGAATGCCATCACTACCCGGAGCTTTGTTGTTTTTCATACCCTGCAAAGATTTTTCAAGTTCTCTTAAAGAAATCGGAGAATCAAGTTCAGGCACATTAACATCCTGTAATGCATAGCTAAAAGTATGAAGATTCTCTTCGGCTGTCAAAAGTGTTTTAAAATGCGTTGCCAGAGTATCAGCTTCAAGAGCTATCTTCTTACTTTGGCGGCATCCGCCCAACTCGCGTACATTACTCCAGAAATCTTTAGAATTTTTAGAATGCTTTAATTTAGTTGCAAGACTTTAAAGATAAAGCATTTTTTTGTTTGAGCATAAGCTTTTAAACTCCTTATTAGCACGCAAGTACATCTTTTTGAATGCAATGGCGTTTGTTGATCTAAGTAATTTCAAATATTTGAAAGAAAGTTTTCTAAGATTGCAACAGTCCTTATCGAACCATTTGTTTTTATATGTGAGTGAAAAGTTATCATTCACTTGAGCGGCTGAAGCGAAAATTTTCCTTGTAATACTTTCCTCAATTTGTTCAACATTACTCGGTGATTGAAGCGGAAGAATATTATAGTGGCGGTTCAAAAGTGTTTTATACCGATAAGCTTTATTCTCAATCCACCTTAGTTTTTGGGAAATATCTGAGTTTGACCGCTGCATTTCCTCGTTAAAATGCGCTTCGACTAGAATAGGCATATGAGCTGAAAAATTCGCCATGAGTACTTGAAAATCTTCAACCGAGCTAAGCCACTGACCAGATATTGCACAAAAATCGATAACTGATTGAACTTGACCGCTAATAAATGTGAGCTCACCACGCTTGTTACCATTTGCCACTCCATTCAACAAAATAAACCCAAAGTCATCAAACAATTCCGTCAAAAGCCTTCCACTTCTGGTGAGCGTTTGATCTTTAGAATGTCTATTTACCTCAAACAACAGTTGATCTTAAAAAATGAGCAGCAGAGTTCTGATAATCACCAACTCTAGCGTTGAGATCACCGATAATCATTACATTTTCCAAAGAAGTGCTGTTAATAAACTCCAGTAAGTTGTCATAATCACGCTGCCAGGTATTGTAATTGAGGTACAACGGAATAATAAAGAATTTAATTTGATTTGTAAAAAATTGAATGACAAGCCTATTTTCAATCATTTTAAATTGAACAAATTGATTAAATTTAATTTTGATTCCGCATAAAATACCTCCACTCGCTCTCCCATGGGAATTTGTTCTTGTTGCTGGAAGAAAAGTTATTTTATAATCTTTAAAATATTTATAAAATTCATTTTCATTTTTTTCTTCCAAAAAAGTTTTTATAAGAATAATAATATCGAAACTAAGAATATACTTTAAAAAATCAGGTTGTAACAGTTTACTTTTCAAACCTGTAATATTGTAAGAAAAAATCGAAAGTTTGATAGGATTAATTGATTTATTTTGGCAGACGGCACTGATTTCCTATTGTTTTCTTGCTCCCCTTAGTTGTATAGGTTCGCGCACAGGTGGCGCTGACGTATGTTTAGAGATCGATGGCGCTACTTGCCGATTGGCGCTAGTGTCGCTCCCTCGCTGCAGTCAAAATATTCCGGTGAACTGTCACCAAACATGGTTTTGACAAATGTCATCTCTGCCGAAGATTTGAAAACCAGGCCTCTTGCAAATTTATAAACAAAAGTGTGGTTATTTCTTTGCATTTTCTCTCCTTTGATAATAATTTTTGCTTGTGGGTTGATTTGCAACAGTTTATTTTTGAATTCAAACAGTGTTTGCCTTTTTTGACGATACATAAGCGTCTGTTCACGAAAAATACTTATTCCGGTTCCTTTAAGTTGACTCGCGACGGAAAGTATTTCTTCGACGACCTCAGACGAACCAAGTTCTAAGAAAACAGTTCCCCTTTGCAAGCGTGTGTTGTGAACTTCTCGCGTTTTTTTTAAAGTGAATTGCTATCTTCATCTTCTTTTAATTTGAGAAGCCCCTTGCAAGTTTGTTTTGCTAATTCAACTGCATTGGTTTCTCTGTCTAGAGGAAGGTGTACCACCAACGAGTTTTCGTGTGTTTTTCGTGAAATTCTTTCGATTTGAGACTCTAAGAGCTCACAACGCTCCGTCATCGCAGTTAAATTTTTACTCAAATGTAAATTCGTTTCCTTTAATGCATCTAATTCTAAAGACAAGGAAGCGACATCAAATTTCGTAGCTAAATCTTTTATTTGATCCGAGATTGTCTCATTCAGGAGATTTTTCAGTTGGGAGATAGACATCTTTCCCACTTCCATACTGTTTAAATATGAATTGTGTTTTTTGATTGTACTGTTTTGTTCCGGTGAAGTGTCTGTTATTCCTCTTTTTATAGCGTTCATAGAGGAATCCCGTACTGCTTGGATGGATTTTAAAACTTAAAAGACTTCCTACCTTGAATCAATATGTGACAATTTTATAGCACAAGATATTTGTTTGTTGCAAAAGATTGATTTCGAATAAAAAATTCTTAATTTAAACTTTGTTAATTCGAAAAACAAAAGGTTTTAATTTTTTATTTTAAGAGCTTAAATTTTAATACACTTTCACCACTGACAGTTCAAATGTCAATATATTAATTATTTAACTTTCGGTAAGTTTGATATTAGAGAATTATATTTTATTTTGAACGAATTTTCTTTACTTTAATTGTAAGTGGTTTTTTATTATCTTTTGCTTATTTTCTGTAAAATAACAAGATAAAAAAATATTTCGAGTTCCTAAAATCAAATTTACATGTATATATAGGTATTTATTTTCTTTAAACACAAAAAAGTAACGATAATTTGCTTGGGTAGAAAATGATTAAAATTTAAATCTAACTAAAGTTCGCATTAAAATTTTAAAATAATGTTACTAATAAATTTTTTCACCCCACTGTTGAATTTCCCAGAGCAAAAGAAATAATAACAGAAGTTTATTTTAGTTTTGTCTCTTGAGTATTGATTCTGATCAGTTATCGTTTATTTTAATTTTTATATTTATGCAGTTAGTGACCGAGAGAGCATAATCCCGCAAGATGTCAAATCAAAAGACAGTATTATTTTTGTTTTGATTACATTTCCTTTTAGTTTATTTCGTTGGAAGAATTCATCTGAATTTTTTTTTTTTTATTTTTTTTCTCTATATAATTTTCTTTCATTTTGCTAATTCGACAAAATTAAAATGATTCTTTGTATTTATATTTTCCTTTTATTTATTTGTTTATATTAACTTAATAAATATATTTTCTTTCTCTTTTATTTAATTTATATATAATGTTTTCTTTTGTTTTATTAAATAAACTGTACATATAATGTGGTTGAAACCTGAAACATAAAACAATTGTCTTATTATTCCACACTGGTTAGTAATGGTTAAGGTTTTTGGTGCCACTGTTTTGTTTGGGAATTCCTTTTGATTTGTTTGTTTAAATGATTTATTGCCCTTAAGATATTTTACGGTGGATGTGACGTTATGGACTTAGATGTCAGCGATGGTATATGTACGTACAAATCATAAGAATGATTTTTTTTTAAACCATTAGTAAGTATTGCTGGATAGAGATTATGCTGGTTTGATATTGCATGGTTAGTCCTCTTTTTTGGGGCCTCTTATAAGACAAATAATGTAGGTACATATACACATACTTTTTTTGAAACAAATAAGGGGTTATCACATATATACGAGGACGTGGTAACCATGGTTGTAGGTTAGGTTAGGTTAAGGTGGCTGCCAAGCAGAAAGCTTGACACACTTAGACCATAGTTGGTCCATCGTTATACCACAAGAATCTGGGAACTTTCCTTCCTATTCGTTGAACCACTTAGAGCTCCTTACGAAGCGTGCGAGATTAATTATTGTCGTTTTCGTTTGGATGTTCGGAGTACTCCTTTTGCACTCCTTTTTCACTCCTACTACTCCAAAAGTCTTCGATTGGCTGTTCCGAGTAATGTTTTCGGAGTGTTCTTCTGTTCCCAATTTCATATTGGAGTAGACGAGGAACACACACATACATATAAAGGTTTTCGTTGGATTAATTGTCAAAAGTGGTAAATACTTGAAGAAGCCATTTTGTTAAATGGCGGCTTTTGGAAGTGTGCGTGTAAATTTAGGAAAGTCGGTGTTTTCATATTCGATTGGAATTAAAAAGGAGTAGAATAGACCCAAATCCAATCGAAAACGACATATGTCAACATTTACCAGATCACTAGGATCGTTGTAGTAATTAGTACTCTCCGAGATGGAGTTTACGTCGCTGGGATAGAGTAGGACAAGTGCAGAGGAGATGAGGAATCGATTCTTCCTCTTCTTCATCCATACAACTTCTGCAGAAATTGTTTGAGAATATTCAAGCCTCGTTGCGTGCTTGCCTATCAAGCAGTGCCCGGTAATGACACCTATAACGTAGCCGATATGCAGTCTGCTTAGAGATATTAAACTTTTAGAGCGCTTCAGGTCCAGCTTTGGCCATATCTGTTTTTTCGCAACACAGGTGGTGATGTTGTTCCACCTTAGATTTGTTTTCTCTACTGCATCTTGCTTCAGCATGAGTTTACACGTAGCAATGGGACCTATTTCGTAAAATAGGTAGTATTGTTCCACTTCTGGTGAGTTCGTCGGCTCTGCAATTTCCTGGAATGTCCCTATGGCCCGGCATCCAGCAGAGGTGAATATTAAACTGTTGTGCCATCTCAATGAGAGATGATCGACAGTTAAGGGCTGTTATTGAGTTGGTAGAGACAGATTTCAGCGATTTTATGGCGGCTTGGCTATCCGAAAAGATGCGGATATCTGTGTTAGATATCACGTTTTCTTTAAGCCAAGACAGTACTTCTTTTATCGCCAAAAGTTCCGCCTGGAACACGCTACAGTGATTGGGAAGGCCAAAGGAGAGATTTAAATTCATCGTGTCTGAGTACACACCCCCACCAACCCCGTCATCAGTTTTTGATCCGTCCATATAGAAGTGGATTGATTCATCTTCCAGAAATGCCAGATCCCCCAGATAGATCTGGAGGGTATGGTGACCTGGAAGTTTTTATCGAACTGTAACTGGGGGATGGCGTAGTCAATGTTACTTGGAATTGTTCCGAATGAGTTCAGAATGATGGTGTGCCCAATATCATTATTTGTCCACTGTGAGGAGGCTTTAAGACGATTGGCTGTGCTTGCAGCTGTTTGTTTAGCATATATGTCGAGAGGTGCTAAATAGAGCATAATATCTAATGCAGCAGAAGGGGTTGTACGAAGTACTCCGCCCATGCAAGGGGAGGCTGACCGTTGGACCATGCTTAGTTTTTCGCAGTTCGTCCTTTTATCTAAAGCGGTCCACCATACTGTCACACCGTATGTAAGAATCGGTCTGACAACCGAGGTGTATAGCCAATTAGTAATGCTAGGCTTAAGACCCCATTTGTTTCCTACGGCTTTTTTTCATGAAAAGAGTGCAACAGTTGCCTTTTTGATTCTTTCATTAATGTTTGGCTTCCAACTTAACTTCTTATCTAAGATAAGGCCCAAATATTTGGCTTCGTCTGAGAATTTAAGTGGAATTCCTTTGATAGATGGAGGGTCTTTGTGGGGGATTTTGTATTTCCTTGAGAAGAGGACAAGATCTGTCTTATGAGGGTTAACACCCAGTCCACAGCGATCTGCCCAGTTTATTAACTTGTTTTAAGCGTTTTGTAAGAGTTCTTGCTGAGATGCTTTCCTGATACGGCAAAAGCAACATCGTCCGCATAGGGGCGTACCTCTACTGACAGATCTTCTTGTAGAAAAGCCGCCCAGCTTTGAATTGATCATCCTGCTTGTCAGCATTTGATTAATCAACTCGCAGTGCAGATATGATTGCAGATGTGTCGACGTTATTGAAAGCGCCTTCAATATCTAGGAAGGCAACCATAGTGAACTCCTTATGTTGGAGGGAGTATTCGATGATTCTAACCAGTGTGTGTAGAGCTGTGTCTACCGATTTCCCTTTGCAGTAAGCATGTTGAGCCGTAGACAGAAGCCTCGAGTCAATGCTTGTTCTAAGATGGATATCAATCAGTCGTTCCAAAGTCTTAAGAAGGAATGACGACAGACTGATAGGTCTGAGATCTTTTGGGTTTACATGGGAACATTTTGCAGCTTTGGGAATAAATACAACTTTAACCTCCCTCCAAGACAAGGGAATGTAAAGTAGGTTTAAACAGCTATTGAAAAGCTTCTCCAAAATTGGTAGAACGATGTCTATGTTCATTTGAAGTTCGTCTGGTATTATGCCGTCTGGTCCTGCGGATTTGTATGGTTCAAAGCTGTTGATTGCCCATTGTAGCTTGTCCCTTGTAATTAGATCTTGTGGATAAGTTAAACTATTTGTGGACCTTAGATGGTCAATGTTATCAACAATTCGAGAGCTACCGGGAAAATGAGTATCCAGTAGCAGATTTAGCGATTCCTCGCAAGAATTGGTCCATGAGCCGTCTGCATTTTTCAGACAGATGGGAATGGCGGGATTAGTTGAGAGAATTTTTCTTAATCTAGATGCTTCTGAGTTCCTTCTATTTTGTCGCAGAAGGTCCTCCAAGAGGATTTTTTGGATTTTCTTAATTCTTTGTTATATATTTTTAGGGATTCCTTATAGTAGTCCCAGTCTGACACATTTCTTCTGTTTTTAGCTCGATTGAAAAGCTTTCTGCAGTTTTTCCTAATCGGCTCAGGTCCTGAATTCCACAGGAGGACAGGAGATTGTCATAGATTTGTTCAGGGCCAGAGTGAGTTTATTGACTTTATTGTCTAGTTCACTTATGTTAGAGGGTGGGCTCAAAACTGTAGGTTTAACTAGACTTTCAAGTGTTTTTCTATATTTAAGCCAGTCAGTTTTCCTGTAGTTACGAAATTCTAAATGGCTAGGAGATTCATCTTTCAAACCAAATTGGATATATCTATGATCCGAGAACGAGGGTTCCCTCGATACTTTCCAATTTATAATCATATGATGAATTTTGTCTGAGACAAGAGTTATATCTAAAACTTCCTTTCGATTTCTGGTAACAAAGGTGGGTTCATTTCCTACGTTACTTACTATAAAGTTGGTACTTAAAAAAAAATCGAAAAGAGACTCACCTCTATCGTTGATATCTGTACTTCCCCTTACCATGTGATGGGAGTTAGCATCGCTCCCAATTATGAGGCTGATCTTCTGCCTTTCTGCTTCAGTGATGATTCATTCTAGCGTCACTCCAGGGAGAGGGCCATGGTGGTCGTGTTCAAGATAGGCCGACACTAGCCAGTACGTGCTCTTGGCCGTTTCCAGTCTATCGCTGAAATCAGGGAGTAAATATACATTAATGTCACTTTTCACTAGTATGCAGGATCTAGGTTCACCTTTATCCGTCACATACAGCGTGTAATGTCCAGGAGTCCTGAGTCCCTTTACCATGGATTTTACAATCCAGGGTTCTTGGATCAGGACGATATCATCACCGTTCCTGGATAGACGGAGAATAAGCGAGGCCGAAGCCTTGATGGAGTGTCCTTACTGCAGCATTTTGGCTACAAATTAGGCAGATCAATCTCCACCACGGTGTTGTTGCCATCTTCTGAAGATGAGCCAAGAAGCTCATCCTCAAGGAGAGCCGAATTTAATTCTTCAGTCTCCATGTCAGTCAAACTGTCAACGTTAGTAGAAGACTGAGCCGTGATGGAGGATTTATAATAATTATAATACTATAAGTTTTTATTTAGTAAATGATTATAATATAAATTATATAGTTTTATATTTTTCTTTAATTTAATCTTTTTTAGTAAAAATACCAATATTTTTAGTTCATTTATGATTACCAAAAGCTCTACCTCGTCTTTCTTATAGACTCTTAAGGTAATCGTCTCAAAACCAAACCTGAGCATACCTTTAGTCCGCGCCAGAGGGGCAGTTATGAGTTATGAGTCGGCAGGGAAAGATTGCTGAGTTTGATTATCTAGAGAATCTCCTCCATACAGGAAGGTTCAGCTGGTATGACAGCGAGCTTATAAAGATCGCACGACCTCTGATCGTCACAAAAGATGAGTTTGACATGACCTTGATGCCATCCCCCATCGCCTGTGATAGGAAGTGGTCCCGGGTTTTCCCTCATGATGTTTAAGAAGCCCGCCGAGAGCTTCCACCTGCTATCGATCAGATGAAATCGTACTATCGATTTGGCTCCTATCGATAACCGCAATCACGATTTTATCCTTTAGTACGTCGCTATAGGAACCAGGATTCTGAGGAGTGCTGGTGTTTTGCACTCGGGGCCGATTGGGTACCGGTGTAGTTCCCTCCAGGGACCTGTTGCGCTTTGACGTAGAGTCGCCGCTGGTCGGTACATTTGAAAGACTGTGCTTGGCCCATTGAATCCTGGTGGAGAGCTGCGAGCCTCCTCCGGTCTCCGGTGTAACACCACGGTCCTTCAGAATTCTGTCCGCATCTCGCTTTTCTGAACTTTTCGGGACGTACTCGGGAGGGAGCCCGCTCCAGAGGTGGAAGGGCCATGTTTCACAGCCCCACCACCACCGGGTCGGCTCCCCTTTTGGTATGTGCTAGGAAGAGATTTAGTCTTATTAGTACTGGATGGGCCATGCTGCACAACCTCATCACTACTAAACTAAGGTATTTCTACCGTATTACTTCCATCGCTATGCTTTGCAACAGATAGGGGGCCATAGCTAGCCACAACGTCCCCACTGATACGCAACACAGGATTAACGGCAAACAGCGTTGGATCCGTGCTGCCGCCCGGTTTGGAAGAAGAACCGGGCTTAAGTGTGTCTGTTTTGTCTGTTTTGTCTGTTTTGTTTGTTTGTTTTTGTTCATTTTTGGTCCCACGAAAAGCGAAGAAAGGTAGGTCCATCTGCACAAAGATTCGCATGTACAGATAAGAATAGTTAATCCGGAGGTAGCCAGGTATCCGGATACTCCGTTAGCGACTGAGCTATTTTTGAATTGGGGCCTCAGCCAGGCTGATCATTGGCACGGGTCGTTTAACACCACTGATCCAGTCCAATATGGGGTGGTTGAGGAGGGGTGGAGGGAGGGATGAGAGGAGGAACGTCAGACAGCTTCATTGCCGTAGTGTCGAGAGGGGAATAGATAATGGAACGTCGGACAGCGTCATCGCCGTACCGCCGTAAAGTGGGTAAGGAACATCGAACAGCTGCATCGCCGAACCGATTAAGGAGGGGAGGAGCGTCAGACAACGTCACGCCGTACTGCCGAGAGGGGAATAGATGAAGGAACGTCGGACAGCGTCATCGCCGTACCGCCGTGAGGTGAGGTAAGGAACATCGGACAGCTTCACCGCCGCCGTGCCGATTAAAGATGGGTTAACGCTGGCCAGCGTCATCGCCGTTCCGACGTGGGAGGGGACGTCGGACAGCGTTATCGCCATGCCGACTAGAAGAGGGATAACGTCAGACAGCGTCATCGTCATTTTGACTTGGAAAGGGGTAGGGGGGAAGGAGTATCGTCGGACAGCGTCATCGCCGTACCGCCGTGGGAGAAGAGGTAAGGAACGTCAGACAGCGTTATCGCCGTACTAATGATGGGAGGAGGGGTGGAGGGGTAGGGGGGTTGAGGAGCGGTTTCAGGACTCATAGGATGATGGTTTGTAGGTGGGTAATCCTCTGAGAGCGTAATATCAAAGCTCTCTCTCCACCTCAAGCAGGATCTGGTATGAAACATCAAAGCTATAGGAATTAAAAAAAGGCTTCGCTTCCGAATTGATTATAAATGGCATGAAGTGCGTAACGACCGTCTGGTCAACACGACAGCAAAGACCCCCCCCCCCCCCCGGCGAGCTTTATTGAGCTAATGCAAGCATGATAAGCGGTCGTGGTCCAGACACCCTTGCTCCTTGCTGCCAGGACTGGCGTAGTGTGCCCGTAAGCATTGCGTCGTTATGGTGGAAAACCAAGGAGAAAGGATTTTATGAGATCTCCATTTGAGGATAAAGTTTTTTGTATATAACTGAATTTCAAATTTAGGTTCAATCCGTGGCGTAAGCCTAGTCCTACTCTGATGAAGATGTCTTAAACCTAGCAACTCCTTAATTCCGTTACACAGTAGCAATTAGTTCAGCTTCGTGATGGCAAAACATATAAAATAAAAATTGCACGCACCAGGAGAGGCAAGGTAAATCAAATATGTATATTAAATCGGTTTAACAAATGAGAAAGGGAGAACGATAAATGTTGACGTTTATAAAATAATAAAAGCACTCAATATAGAGAAGTTAATTGAAATTAATATTATTTTCTTAAATTTATAAATTAATTGTATTGACAAAAAAGAAACACTCACGCATAGGCGCCCGCAGATTTTGTCCAGGGGGGGCAGACACAAACCCAATTTTGAGATATCGAATTTTCGAAGAAAAAAAATGTGAATTAAAAAAAATTTTACGTCCAATATAATTTTAGCTTTTTGGAAGTTTCTATCAATAATTTAATTTAATTGCATTCAGCCAATAATGAAAAAATCAAAAATATCGTTCTATGGGAGGTACCTACTGTTAATAGTTGTCCAGCGTAAAGATATTTTACATTTAATAGTAGACCGTTCTTACTTATTTAAGCACACAGAAATTTTTTTGGAAGTTTTTGTATAAAAAGCAAGGTTCATAGAACGATAAAATTGGGAATTTTATTTTTATTTTCGATCGCTTATCGTATTTTTTTGTTCCTTTTAAATAAATTTAATTTTCACGATCGAACCACTAGGATGTGGATCTATAAAATATCTTTCGTTCCGAATTTATCATGCGGGAACTATTGAAGATCCATTCAAGAACCGTTCAAATAAGAAATAAATATGTAATTTTAGAAAGGGAAAAAAGTTTCGAAAAGCCAAAGTTAACGAAAGGACAGTTTCAAAAAAAAAAGTTTCGAAATCCTTTGACCTTCATTATTCCTTGATAGATTTCTGAATTAAAAAGGAAAAAATATTTTCAAAACGTGGTGATTAAGTCAGTTAAAAAGGTAGATATAGAAAAGTGTTTACGTATTAATACATATATAGATATAGATATTTGTTTTTTATTTTGATACACAATAATTACTAAAACTTTTGGAATTCCAATTTGTATGGTAAAGTATGGCTTTACTCAAGTTCTTCTTTTAGACAATGAAAATAAATAATCAGACTTGAATTAGATTTCGAGAAAATTAGTAGGTAAGCGATTTGAAAATTCAAAACAAAAATTTTGAATTCCGAAGCAAACTTTTTCTTTTACATAAGAAACTTAATTTTTTCGAAAATCTACACTTTTTATTTGTATACAAAATTTAAATATTTACTTACACGAACTTCATCGTAATCGGACACTTTTTACGAATCCCGAAAAAAAAACTCACAGAATCCATCGTAGTGCAAAACTTAACACAAGTTTCCATCAAGAATACATTCGGTGATAGTTTTTTCGGGATTCTTAAACAAATCCGATTACGAAGGAATTCGTGATAGGGCTGATTATCAAATAAAAATCGTAATATCCGTTTTAACAACTGAACTAATAGCCCACAAAACAGATAAGGTTTGAATTAAAATTGTATGCTTACGCTATATAAAAATTATATTAACGTTTATTTTCTAAAGACTACGGTGTATATATATTGTACTTCATGCCTCTACATTTCTACACCCCTCACCAAATGTGTCAAAAAGACGAAACACGAAACGACCGAAAAAACGAATCGTGTAATCATGCTTTTTCTCTGTCTTGTTCATTTCTAAACGTCAAACTCATGAGTTTGGCTCTTATGACATTAAAATCCCATACACTCCACTTCAACTGAATAAGCAAACACATTTTCAAAGGTAGTTTGTCCATTTTTTCAAACGTTGTTCATTGTCCTTGACTAAATATTAACTAAGGATGTTTTCAGATACATTTGGCATGATCCAGAGCCAGAGGGGGGAAATCATGGAGAAAAGACAAGTATTTGTTAAAATTCATAGGAAAAAATGAAAATTTTTTTAGTTGTGTAGTATTGTCCCAAACCAGGGGGGGTGGGGGTTTGGCAAATGCCCATGGTCTTCTACCTGAGCGTCGAACTTGTCGAGTTGTAGAAGCTGAGAAAGGTCGAAGGTTCTCGAGAATAATTCTCTAGATGAGTCCTGAAACTAAAGGGCGCTCCAAACAGGAGATAGAAAAAAGTCAAAAATTAGTCGCTGAAATTTGCTCCACGACTTATAGGGCAGTTTGTTTTTCTTCTCTTTTGCACTCATTATATTCGAAAAGAGTCATGACTCAAAATTCGTCATGTAATAGCAGACCAAGATACAATATCTTATAATATAGTGAAAGTTAATAAAAGATTTTATTTGAGAGCTTCAATAATGATAATATAAAAATCCAGTTAGATTATTAACATAAGAAAAAAATTACTAATTTGATTAGTTGTTTTTGAAATAGAGTTTAAGTTCTTTTTTTAAATTAACAGTACTATTTTTTCTTCTTATGTATCGAGGTAATAAATTCCAAAGCCGAATTGAGTTTACAAATAACTGACGCTCGGATTCTAAACATTTAAAGCGAGGTAGAACTAAAAGGTTTTTCATACTTGATGTAAGCGCAATTGCAATTCAGTAAAGAGATCTATAGGTTGATTCGTCAAAAGAATATTCGAAAACAGGACCATAAAGCACGAAGGGCACCATATTTTTACTGACTATATAGCTTATATGGGCCTTAAATGAAAGACTTCTATTAAAAATAACTCCAAGGTTTTTGGCCGATTGTACGGATTCTATTGGAGAATAAGTAATTGAAAGAAAGTACGACAGTTCAAGAATATTTGTAGATAATAAACTTAGACTTCTTCGGGTTAAGTACCTGTTAAATCAAAATTTCGGGACCAGCTAAAAATCTTGTCCAGATCTTCATTAACATAGGTTGCGAAGTGTTCAATATATCCCAACGGACAACTTACATACATCTGAACATCATCTGCATACATGCGGATAGAGCAATGTTGGATAACTGAAGGAAGTTCATTTATATAGAGTGAAAAGAATAGCGGTCTTCAAATTGAGCCTTGGGGACCTCCACTTGTAAGTGGTAAATATTCGGACAAAACCTTGTTAAGCTCAATCGCTGGTTGTCGACCAGTTAGGTATGACGAGATAAGTTTGACTGGAGTTCAAGAAAACTTATACGACCAAGAGTTTTGCTTTTAAACTAACTTAATTTAAGTTTTTCTTCATCAAAGGCTTTGCTAATTCGTTCAGGAACATTTATTAAGGGTAGATACGTCTCCCTTGGAAAAATAGGTTGGTGTTTTGCACTAAACTGTACCACAATTCTCGGAAGATTCTTATGAAACAAACGATTATCGTTTGGAAATATTTTGAGTCAAATATTTTTGTTAATGCCATTGCATTATATATTTATAAAATTTTAAGTATTTAAATTCATTTAAATTAGTATTGCTTTGAAGCACTTTAAAACAAATATAGAATTAAAAATAGTATTGAAATTAATATTAAAAGTAAATAATATTAAAAATTATTCCGAATTACTCTCATTTAAACTTTACGAATTATAGACATGCCTTCTCTCGAATTATATCATTAAATCTTAGATGATTAGTCGTTAAATCGATATTAAAAAGTGTGAAAACTATCTCATTAAACATTGGTGCCAAAACCCGGGAATATCTTATATTCCCACCATAAAATTCTTAATTAATTAACGTAAATCAATATAAAGTTTATGGTTAAACATTAATTTAAAGTAATAAAATATTACAAAAAATTAATTTTGGACGAACATCAGGAAGAACGAGAATTTGCCCTACAAGGCTCTAAAAGAAAAAGTTTGGTAATTCTCTTAAAGAGTTTAATTTCATAACAATTAATTGCAGTGCATTCCATTCGAGTCTACAATATAATATGTACCTATATTATTATGTACCTAAAACCTTTTTGTGTCATAGTTTTCTTTGAAGCAATGACTTCGTCAACGCACATAAAAAAGCTCTCAACAACAATTCATCAGTTGGACTCAAACCAAACAGAGGAAGCTTTGATCGTGTAGAATCTATACGTCTGAATAGTAAATCAGTTGTACTTAATTCATGCCGAGAAAGCTTTGATCGAGTGTTGCAGTGTGGAATGTATCGATGATCGATTTATAAACTACGCTTTATTTATATATTATTGTGTTGCTGGTTAGAATTTGTTACCAATCTATTCGTTGTTACTGATTAAATTTGTTGGAAAATAATTTAATAAGAACTTGTTGCTAGAAGAAAACTATTGTGGTGCATAAATAATTAAGCATTAAAACATTGTTGCTGGATGTTTTAAGCAGTCAATATTTATGATGATAGGAAAGGTAAACAAACAGATAGAAAAGTTGTTGCTGGTTAATTACCTTGCCGAATAATTTCGTTGTTGTGATTTTTAAGAACTTTGTATATTTAAGGTTTTCAATGCAAAGAAATCCCTAATTCTTGAGAGATGACTGTATCTAAGTTGGATAGCTTATCGTTGAATTTATTAATTCATATAAATTTGCTGTTGTTGGAGGTGCTGTTATTGAGTTGCTGTTGAAGTTCAGGAAAAATTTGTTCCTGGCATTAACAAATTTTCTATTGCACTTCATTTTGTTGAGGTTGTCAGAATATTATGTTCTTGTTCCTGATTTCCTGTAAAGGTGTGCAGATTTATTGATCGTTGGATTTTCTTCAATTGGTTAGGGGTGTTTTAATTTAAGGGTTGCGATCATCGTCGAAGGTTAATTTGAGCCGAACAAAAAACATTATAATGCAGAAGGGAAGTACGTTATCAGAACCAGAACTAGAATGTCGATTAGGAATATTAGAATTGTATTTTAAGCAGATTTTAAATGTTAAAACTTCTATTGAAAGTTTTAATAATCCTGATGAGGAATCGGCTAATGAGGGTTTTCGTGAAGAGGTGGAAGAGATTTATGTTTGCGCATAAGCAAAGATAATGACACTTTTGTCCGATTTAAGAAGCAATACTATGGCTTTTGAGTATTTAAACGCATCATATTTTCCAGAACAACATCGCCCTCGATCGAAATTAGAACCTATAAAACTACCTACGATTTTCGGTAAATTTTCAGATTAATTAATTTCCAATATAATTTTAGCTTTTTGGAAGTTTCTATCAATAATTTAATTTTATTGCATTCACCCAATAATGAAAAAATCAAAAATATCGTTCTATGGGAGGTACCTTCTGTTAATAGTTGTCCAGCGTAAAGATATTTTACATTGAATAGTAGACCGTTCTTACTTATTTAAGCACACAGAAATTTTTTTGGAAGTTTTCTATAAAAAGCAAGGTTCATAGAACGATAAAATTGGGAATTTTATTTTTATTTTCGATCGCTTATCGTATTTTTTTGTTCCTTTAAAATAAATTTAATTTTCACGATCGAACCACTAGGATGTGGATCTATAAAATATCTTTCGTTCCGAATTTATCATGCGGGAACTATTGAAGATCCATTCAAGAACCGTTCAAATAAGAAATAAATATGTAATTTTAGAAAGGGAAAAAAGTTTCGAAAAGCCAAAGTTAACGCAAGGACAGTTTCAAAAAAAAAAGTTTCGAAATCCTTTGACCTTCATTATTCCTTGATAGATTTCTGAATTAAAAAAGAAAAAATATTTTCAAAACGTGATCATTAAGTCAGTTAAAAAGGTAGATATAGAAAAGTGTTTACGTATTAATACATATATAGATATAGATATTTGTTTTTTATTTTGATACACAATAATTACTAAAACTTTTGGAATTCCAATTTGTATGGTAAAGTATGGCTTTACTCAAGTTCTTCTTTTAGACAATGAAAATAAATAATCAGACTTGAATAAGATTTCGAGAAAATTAGTAGGTAAGCGATTTGAAAATTCAAAACAAAAATTTTGAATTCCGAAGCAAACTTTTTCTTTTACATAAGAAACTTAATTTTTTCGAAAATCTACACTTTTTATTTGTATACAAAATTTAAATATTTACTTACACGAACTTCATCGTAATCGGACACTTTTTACGAATCCCGAAAAAAAAACTCACAGAATCCATCGTAGTGCAAAACTTAACACAAGTTTCCATCAAGAATACATTCGGTGATAGTTTTTTCGGGATTCTTAAACAAATCCGATTACGAAGGAATTCGTGATAGGGCTGATTATCAAATAAAAATCGTAATATCCGTTTTAACAACTGAACTAATAGCCCACAAAACAGATAAGGTTTGAATTAAAATTGTATGCTTACGCTATAAACAAATTATATTAACGTTTATTTTCTAAAGACTACGGTGTATATATATTGTACTTCATGCCTCTACATTTCTACACCCCTCACCAAATGTGTCAAAAAGACGAAACACGAAACGACCGAAAAAACGAATCGTGTAATCATGCTTTTTCTCTGTCTTGTTCATTTCTAAACGTCAAACTCATGAGTTTGGCTCTTATGACATTAAAATCCCATACACTCCACTTCAACTGAATAAGCAAACACATTTTCAAAGGTAGTTTGTCCATTTTTTCAAACGTTGTTCATTGTCCTTGACTAAATATTAACTAAGGATGTTTTCAGATACATTTGGCATGATCCAGAGCCAGAGGGGGGAAATCATGGAGAAAAGACAAGTATTTGTTAAAATTCATAGGAAAAAATGAAAATTTTTTTAGTTGTGTAGTATTGTCCCAAACCAGGGGGGGTGGGGGTTTGGCAAATGCCCATGGTCTTCTACCTGAGCGTCGAACTTGTCGAGTTGTAGAAGCTGAGAAAGGTCGAAGGTTCTCGAGAATAATTCTCTAGATGAGTCCTGAAACTAAAGGGCGCTCCAAACAGGAGATAGAAAAAAGTCAAAAATTAGTCGCTGAAATTTGCTCCACGACTTATAGGGCAGTTTGTTTTTCTTCTCTTTTGCACTCATTATATTCGAAAAGAGTCATGACTCAAAATTCGTCATGTAATAGCAGACCAAGATACAATATCTTATAATATAGTGAAAGTTAATAAAAGATTTTATTTGAGAGCTTCAATAATGATAATATAAAAATCCAGTTAGATTATTAACATAAGAAAAAAATTACTAATTTGATTAGTTGTTTTTGAAATAGAGTTTAAGTTCTTTTTTTAAATTAACAGTACTATTTTTTCTTCTTATGTATCGAGGTAATAAATTCCAAAGCCGAATTGAGTTTACAAATAACTGACGCTCGGATTCTAAACATTTAAAGCGAGGTAGAACTAAAAGGTTTTTCATACTTGACGTAAGCGCTATTGCAATTCAGTAAAGAGATCTATAGGTTGATTCGTCAAAAGAATATTCGAAAACAGGACCATAAAGCACGAAGGGCACCATATTTTTACTGACTATATAGCTTATATGGGTCTTAAATGAAAGACTTCTATTAAAAATAACTCCAAGGTTTTTGGCCGATTGTACGGATTCTATTGGAGAATAAGTAATTGAAAGAAAGTACGACAGTTCAAGAATATTTGTAGATAATAAACTTAGACTTCTTCGGGTTAAGTACCTGTTAAATCAAAATTTCGGGACCAGCTAAAAATCTTGTCCAGATCTTCATTAACATAGGTTGCGAAGTGTTCAATATATCCCAACGGACAACTTACATACATCTGAACATCATCTGCATACATGCGGATAGAGCAATGTTGGATAACTGAAGGAAGTTCATTTATATAGAGTGAAAAGAATAGCGGTCTTCAAATTGAGCCTTGGGGACCTCCACTTGTAAGTGGTAAATATTCGGACAAAACCTTGTTAAGCTCAATCGCTGGTTGTCGACCAGTTAGGTATGACGAGATAAGTTTGACTGGAGTTCAAGAAAACTTATACGACCAAGAGTTTTGCTTTTAAACTAACTTAATTTAAGTTTTTCTTCATCAAAGGCTTTGCTAATTCGTTCAGGAACATTTATTAAGGGTAGATACGTCTCCCTTGGAAAAATAGGTTGGTGTTTTGCACTAAACTGTATCACAATTCTCGGAAGATTCTTATGAAACAAACGATTATCGTTTGGAAATATTTTGAGTCAAATATTTTTGTTAATGCCATTGCATTATATATTTATAAAATTTTAAGTATTTAAATTCATTTAAATTAGTATTGCTTTGAAGCACTTTAAAACAAATATAGAATTAAAAATAGTATTGAAATTAATATTAAAAGTAAATATTAAAAATTATTCCGAATTACTCTCATTTAAACTTTACGAATTATAGACATGCCTTCTCTCGAATTATATCATTAAATCTTAGATGATTAGTCGTTAAATCGATATTAAAAAGTGTGAAAACTATCTCATTAAACATTGGTGCCAAAACCCGGGAATATCTTATATTCCCACCATAAAATTCTTAATTAATTAACGTAAATCAATATAAAGTTTATGGTTAAACATTAATTTAAAGTAATAAAATATTACAAAAAATTAATTTTGGACGAACATCAGGAAGAACGAGAATTTGCCCTACAAGGCTCTAAAAGAAAAAGTTTGGTAATTCTCTTAAAGAGTTTAATTTCATAACAATTAATTGCAGTGCATTCCATTCGAGTCTACAATATAATATGTACCTATATTATTATGTACCTAAAACCTTTTTGTGTCATAGTTTTCTTTGAAGCAATGACTTCTAAATTTTAAGGAAGGTCGTCAACGCACATAAAAAAGCTCTCAACAACAATTCATCAGTTGGACTCAAACCAAACAGAGGAAGCTTTGATCGTGTGGAATCTATACGTCTTTATAGTAAATCAGTTGTACTTAATTCATGCCGAGAAAGCTTTGATCGAGTGTTGCAGTGTGGAATGTATCGATGATCGATTTATAAACTACGCTTTATTTATATATTATTGTGTTGCTGGTTAGAATTTGTTACCAATCTATTCGTTGTTACTGATTAAATTTGTTGGAAAATAATTTAATAAGAACTTGTTGCTAGAAGAAAACTATTGTGGTGCATAAATAATTAAGCATTAAAACATTGTTGCTGGATGTTTTAAGCAGTCAATATTTATGATGATAGGAAAGGTAAACAAACAGATAGAAAAGTTGTTGCTGGTTAATTACCTTGCCGAATAATTTCGTTGTTGTGATTTTTAAGAACTTTGTATATTTAAGGTTTTCAATGCAAAGAAATCCCTAATTCTTGAGAGATGACTGTATCTAAGTTGGATAGCTTATCGTTGAATTTATTAATTCATATAAATTTGCTGTTGTTGGAGGTGCTGTTATTGAGTTGCTGTTGAAGTTCAGGAAAAATTTGTTCCTGGCATTAACAAATTTTCTATTGCACTTCATTTTGTTGAGGTTGTCAGAATATTATGTTCTTGTTCCTGATTTCCTGTAAAGGTGTGCAGATTTATTGATCGTTGGATTTTCTTCAATTGGTTAGGGGTGTTTTAATTTAAGGGTTGCGATCATCGTCGAAGGTTAATTTGAGCCGAACAAAAAACATTATAATGCAGAAGGGAAGTACGTTATCAGAACCAGAACTAGAATGTCGATTAGGAATATTAGAATTGTATTTTAAGCAGATTTTAAATGTTAAAACTTCTATTGAAAGTTTTAATAATCCTGATGAGGAATCGGCTAATGAGGGTTTTCGTGAAGAGGTGGAAGAGATTTATGTTTGCGCATAAGCAAAGATAATGACACTTTTGTCCGATTTAAGAAGCAATACTATGGCTTTTGAGTATTTAAACGCATCATATTTTCCAGAACAACATCGCCCTCGATCGAAATTAGAACCTATAAAACTACCTACGATTTTCGGTAAATTTTCAGATTAATTAATTTCCAATATAATTTTAGCTTTTTGGAAGTTTCTATAATGAAAAAATCAAAAATATCGTTCTATGGGAGGTACCTTCTGTTAATAGTTGTCCAGCGTAAAGATATTTTACATTGAATAGTAGACCGTTCTTACTTATTTAAGCACACAGAAATTTTTTTGGAAGTTTTCTATAAAAAGCAAGGTTCATAGAACGATAAAATTGGGAATTTTATTTTTATTTTCGATCGCTTATCGTATTTTTTTGTTCCTTTAAAATAAATTTAATTTTCACGATCGAACCACTAGGATGTGGATCTATAAAATATCTTTCGTTCCGAATTTATCATGCGGGAACTATTGAAGATCCATTCAAGAACCGTTCAAATAAGAAATAAATATGTAATTTTAGAAAGGGAAAAAAGTTTCGAAAAGCCAAAGTTAACGCAAGGACAGTTTCAAAAAAAAAAGTTTCGAAATCCTTTGACCTTCATTATTCCTTGATAGATTTCTGAATTAAAAAAGAAAAAATATTTTCAAAACGTGATCATTAAGTCAGTTAAAAAGGTAGATATAGAAAAGTGTTTACGTATTAATACATATATAGATATAGATATTTGTTTTTTATTTTGATACACAATAATTACTAAAACTTTTGGAATTCCAATTTGTATGGTAAAGTATGGCTTTACTCAAGTTCTTCTTTTAGACAATGAAAATAAATAATCAGACTTGAATTAGATTTCGAGAAAATTAGTAGGTAAGCGATTTGAAAATTCAAAACAAAAATTTTGAATTCCGAAGCAAACTTTTTCTTTTACATAAGAAACTTAATTTTTTCGAAAATCTACACTTTTTATTTGTATACAAAATTTAAATATTTACTTACACGAACTTCATCGTAATCGGACACTTTTTACGAATCCCGAAAAAAAAACTCACAGAATCCATCGTAGTGCAAAACTTAACACAAGTTTCCATCAAGAATACATTCGGTGATAGTTTTTTCGGGATTCTTAAACAAATCCGATTACGAAGGAATTCGTGATAGGGCTGATTATCAAATAAAAATCGTAATATCCGTTTTAACAACTGAACTAATAGCCCACAAAACAGATAAGGTTTGAATTAAAATTGTATGCTTACGCTATAAACAAATTATATTAACGTTTATTTTCTAAAGACTACGGTGTATATATATTGTACTTCATGCCTCTACATTTCTACACCCCTCACCAAATGTGTCAAAAAGACGAAACACGAAACGACCGAAAAAACGAATCGTGTAATCATGCTTTTTCTCTGTCTTGTTCATTTCTAAACGTCAAACTCATGAGTTTGGCTCTTATGACATTAAAATCCCATACACTCCACTTCAACTGAATAAGCAAACACATTTTCAAAGGTAGTTTGTCCATTTTTTCAAACGTTGTTCATTGTCCTTGACTAAATATTAACTAAGGATGTTTTCAGATACATTTGGCATGATCCAGAGCCAGAGGGGGGAAATCATGGAGAAAAGACAAGTATTTGTTAAAATTCATAGGAAAAAATGAAAATTTTTTTAGTTGTGTAGTATTGTCCCAAACCAGGGGGGGTGGGGGTTTGGCAAATGCCCATGGTCTTCTACCTGAGCGTCGAACTTGTCGAGTTGTAGAAGCTGAGAAAGGTCGAAGGTTCTCGAGAATAATTCTCTAGATGAGTCCTGAAACTAAAGGGCGCTCCAAACAGGAGATAGAAAAAAGTCAAAAATTAGTCGCTGAAATTTGCTCCACGACTTATAGGGCAGTTTGTTTTTCTTCTCTTTTGCACTCATTATATTCGAAAAGAGTCATGACTCAAAATTCGTCATGTAATAGCAGACCAAGATACAATATCTTATAATATAGTGAAAGTTAATAAAAGATTTTATTTGAGAGCTTCAATAATGATAATATAAAAATCCAGTTAGATTATTAACATAAGAAAAAAATTACTAATTTGATTAGTTGTTTTTGAAATAGAGTTTAAGTTCTTTTTTTAAATTAACAGTACTATTTTTTCTTCTTATGTATCGAGGTAATAAATTCCAAAGCCGAATTGAGTTTACAAATAACTGACGCTCGGATTCTAAACATTTAAAGCGAGGTAGAACTAAAAGGTTTTTCATACTTGACGTAAGCGCTATTGCAATTCAGTAAAGAGATCTATAGGTTGATTCGTCAAAAGAATATTCGAAAACAGGACCATAAAGCACGAAGGGCACCATATTTTTACTGACTATATAGCTTATATGGGCCTTAAATGAAAGACTTCTATTAAAAATAACTCCAAGGTTTTTGGCCGATTGTACGGATTCTATTGGAGAATAAGTAATTGAAAGAAAGTACGACAGTTCAAGAATATTTGTAGATAATAAACTTAGACTTCTTCGGGTTAAGTACCTGTTAAATCAAAATTTCGGGACCAGCTAAAAATCTTGTCCAGATCTTCATTAACATAGGTTGCGAAGTGTTCAATATATCCCAACGGACAACTTACATACATCTGAACATCACCTGCATACATGCGGATAGAGCAATGTTGGATAACTGAAGGAAGTTCATTTATATAGAGTGAAAAGAATAGCGGTCTTCAAATTGAGCCTTGGGGACCTCCACTTGTAAGTGGTAAATATTCGGACAAAACCTTGTTAAGCTCAATCGCTGGTTGTCGACCAGTTAGGTATGACGAGATAAGTTTGACTGGAGTTCAAGAAAACTTATACGACCAAGAGTTTTGCTTTTAAACTAACTTAATTTAAGTTTTTCTTCATCAAAGGCTTTGCTAATTTGTTCAGGAACATTTATTAAGGGTAGATACGTCTCCCTTGGAAAAATAGGTTGGTGTTTTGCACTAAACTGTATCACAATTCTCGGAAGATTCTTATGAAACAAACGATTATCGTTTGGAAATATTTTGAGTCAAATATTTTTGTTAATGCCATTGCATTATATATTTATAAAATTTTAAGTATTTAAATTCATTTAAATTAGTATTGCTTTGAAGCACTTTAAAACAAATATAGAATTAAAAATAGTATTGAAATTAATATTAAAAGTAAATATTAAAAATTATTCCGAATTACTCTCATTTAAACTTTACGAATTATAGACATGCCTTCTCTCGAATTATATCATTAAATCTTAGATGATTAGTCGTTAAATCGATATTAAAAAGTGTGAAAACTATCTCATTAAACATTGGTGCCAAAACCCGGGAATATCTTATATTCCCACCATAAAATTCTTAATTAATTAACGTAAATCAATATAAAGTTTATGGTTAAACATTAATTTAAAGTAATAAAATATTACAAAAAA
This sequence comes from Leucozona laternaria, assembly GCA_932273885.2. Classification (NCBI taxonomy): domain Eukaryota; kingdom Metazoa; phylum Arthropoda; class Insecta; order Diptera; family Syrphidae; genus Leucozona; species Leucozona laternaria. Next base: position 98,590,078 of record OW026366.1, on the reverse strand, counting down.
TTAATTTTGGACGAACATCAGGAAGAACGAGAATTTGCCCTACAAGGCTCTAAAAGAAAAAGTTTGGTAATTCTCTTAAAGAGTTTAATTTCATAACAATTAATTGCAGTGCATTCCATTCGAGTCTACAATATAATATGTACCTATATTACTATGTACCTAAAACCTTTTTGTGTCATAGTTTTCTTTGAAGCAATGACTTCTAAATTTTAAGGAAGGTCGTCAACGCACATAAAAAAGCTCTCAACAACAATTCATCAGTTGGACTCAAACCAAACAGAGGAAGCTTTGATCGTGTGGAATCTATACGTCTGAATAGTAAATCAGTTGTACTTAATTCATGCCGAGAAAGCTTTGATCGAGTGTTGCAGTGTGGAATGTATCGATGATCGATTTATAAACTACGCTTTATTTATATATTATTGTGTTGCTGGTTAGAATTTGTTACCAATCTATTCGTTGTTACTGATTAAATTTGTTGGAAAATAATTTAATAAGAACTTGTTGCTAGAAGAAAACTATTGTGGTGCATAAATAATTAAGCATTAAAACATTGTTGCTGGATGTTTTAAGCAGTCAATATTTATGATGATAGGAAAGGTAAACAAACAGATAGAAAAGTTGTTGCTGGTTAATTACCTTGCCGAATAATTTCGTTGTTGTGATTTTTAAGAACTTTGTATATTTAAGGTTTTCAATGCAAAGAAATCGCTAATTCTTGAGAGATGACTGTATCTAAGTTGGATAGCTTATCGTTGAATTTATTAATTCATATAAATTTGCTGTTGTTGGAGGTGCTGTTATTGAGTTGCTGTTGAAGTTCAGGAAAAATTTGTTCCTGGCATTAACAAATTTTCTATTGCACTTCATTTTGTTGAGGTTGTCAGAATATTATGTTCTTGTTCCTGATTTCCTGTAAAGGTGTGCAGATTTATTGATCGTTGGATTTTCTTCAATTGGTTAGGGGTGTTTTAATTTAAGGGTTGCGATCATCGTCGAAGGTTAATTTGAGCCGAACAAAAAACATTATAATGCAGAAGGGAAGTACGTTATCAGAACCAGAACTAGAATGTCGATTAGGAATATTAGAATTGTATTTTAAGCAGATTTTAAATGTTAAAACTTCTATTGAAAGTTTTAATAATCCTGATGAGGAATCGGCTAATGAGGGTTTTCGTGAAGAGGTGGAAGAGATTTATATTTGCGCATAAGCAAAGATAATGACACTTTTGTCCGATTTAAGAAGCAATACTATGGCTTTTGAGTATTTAAACGCATCATATTTTCCAGAACAACATCGCCCTCGATCGAAATTAGAACCTATAAAACTACCTACGATTTTCGGTAAATTTTCAGATTAATTAATTTCCAATATAATTTTAGCTTTTTGGAAGTTTCTATCAATAATTTAATTTTATTGCATTCACCCAATAATGAAAAAATCAAAAATATCGTTCTATGGGAGGTACCTACTGTTAATAGTTGTCCAGCGTAAAGATATTTTACATTGAATAGTAGACCGTTCTTACTTATTTAAGCACACAGAAATTTTTTTGGAAGTTTTTGTATAAAAAGCAAGGTTCATAGAACGATAAAATTGGGAATTTTATTTTTATTTTCGATCGCTTATCGTATTTTTTTGTTCCTTTTAAATAAATTTAATTTTCACGATCGAACCACTAGGATGTGGATCTATAAAATATCTTTCGTTCCGAATTTATCATGCGGGAACTATTGAAGATCCATTCAAGAACCGTTCAAATAAGAAATAAATATGTAATTTTAGAAAGGGAAAAAAGTTTCGAAAAGCCAAAGTTAACGCAAGGACAGTTTCAAAAAAAAAAGTTTCGAAATCCTTTGACCTTCATTATTCCTTGATAGATTTCTGAATTAAAAAAGAAAAAATATTTTCAAAACGTGGTCATTAAGTCAGTTAAAAAGGTAGATATAGAAAAGTGTTTACGTATTAATACATATATAGATATAGATATTTGTTTTTATTTTGATACACAATAATTACTAAAACTTTTGGAATTCCAATTTGTATGGTAAAGTATGGCTTTACTCAAGTTCTTCTTTTAGACAATGAAAATAAATAATCAGACTTGAATTAGATTTCGAGAAAATTAGTAGGTAAGCGATTTGAAAATTCAAAACAAAAATTTTGAATTCCGAAGCAAACTTTTTCTTTTACATAAGAAACTTAATTTTTTCGAAAATCTACACTTTTTATTTGTATACAAAATTTAAATATTTACTTACACGAACTTCATCGTAATCGGACACTTTTTACGAATCCCGAAAAAAAAACTCACAGAATCCATCGTAGTGCAAAACTTAACACAAGTTTCCATCAAGAATACATTCGGTGATAGTTTTTTCGGGATTCTTAAACAAATCCGATTACGAAGGAATTCGTGATAGGGCTGATTATCAAATAAAAATCGTAATATCCGTTTTAACAACTGAACTAATAGCCCACAAAACAGATAAGGTTTGAATTAAAATTGTATGCTTACGCTATAAAAAAATTATATTAACGTTTATTTTCTAAAGACTACGGTGTATATATATTGTACTTCATGCCTCTACATTTCTACACCCCTCACCAAATGTGTCAAAAAGACGAAACACGAAACGACCGAAAAAACGAATCGTGTAATCATGCTTTTTCTCTGTCTTGTTCATTTCTAAACGTCAAACTCATGAGTTTGGCTCTTATGACATTAAAATCCCATACACTCCACTTCAACTGAATAAGCAAACACATTTTCAAAGGTAGTTTGTCCATTTTTTCAAACGTTGTTCATTGTCCTTGACTAAATATTAACTAAGGATGTTTTCAGATACATTTGGCATGATCCAGAGCCAGAGGGGGGAAATCATGGAGAAAAGACAAGTATTTGTTAAAATTCATAGGAAAAAATGAAAATTTTTTTAGTTGTGTAGTATTGTCCCAAACCAGGGGGGGTGGGGGTTTGGCAAATGCCCATGGTCTTCTACCTGAGCGTCGAACTTGTCGAGTTGTAGAAGCTGAGAAAGGTCGAAGGTTCTCGAGAATAATTCTCTAGATGAGTCCTGAAACTAAAGGGCGCTCCAAACAGGAGATAGAAAAAAGTCAAAAATTAGTCGCTGAAATTTGCTCCACGACTTATAGGGCAGTTTGTTTTTCTTCTCTTTTGCACTCATTATATTCGAAAAGAGTCATGACTCAAAATTCGTCATGTAATAGCAGACCAAGATACAATATCTTATAATATAGTGAAAGTTAATAAAAGATTTTATTTGAGAGCTTCAATAATGATAATATAAAAATCCAGTTAGATTATTAACATAAGAAAAAAATTACTAATTTGATTAGTTGTTTTTGAAATAGAGTTTAAGTTCTTTTTTTAAATTAACAGTACTATTTTTTCTTCTTATGTATCGAGGTAATAAATTCCAAAGCCGAATTGAGTTTACAAATAACTGACGCTCGGATTCTAAACATTTAAAGCGAGGTAGAACTAAAAGGTTTTTCATACTTGATGTAAGCGCAATTGCAATTCAGTAAAGAGATCTATAGGTTGATTCGTCAAAAGAATATTCGAAAACAGGACCATAAAGCACGAAGGGCACCATATTTTTACTGACTATATAGCTTATATGGGCCTTAAATGAAAGACTTCTATTAAAAATAACTCCAAGGTTTTTGGCCGATTGTACGGATTCTATTGGAGAATAAGTAATTGAAAGAAAGTACGACAGTTCAAGAATATTTGTAGATAATAAACTTAGACTTCTTCGGGTTAAGTACCTGTTAAATCAAAATTTCGGGACCAGCTAAAAATCTTGTCCAGATCTTCATTAACATAGGTTGCGAAGTGTTCAATATATCCCAACGGACAACTTACATACATCTGAACATCATCTGCATACATGCGGATAGAGCAATGTTGGATAACTGAAGGAAGTTCATTTATATAGAGTGAAAAGAATAGCGGTCTTCAAATTGAGCCTTGGGGACCTCCACTTGTAAGTGGTAAATATTCGGACAAAACCTTGTTAAGCTCAATCGCTGGTTGTCGACCAGTTAGGTATGACGAGATAAGTTTGACTGGAGTTCAAGAAAACTTATACGACCAAGAGTTTTGCTTTTAAACTAACTTAATTTAAGTTTTTCTTCATCAAAGGCTTTGCTAATTCGTTCAGGAACATTTATTAAGGGTAGATACGTCTCCCTTGGAAAAATAGGTTGGTGTTTTGCACTAAACTGTATCACAATTCTCGGAAGATTCTTATGAAACAAACGATTATCGTTTGGAAATATTTTGAGTCAAATATTTTTGTTAATGCCATTGCATTATATATTTATAAAATTTTAAGTATTTAAATTCATTTAAATTAGTATTGCTTTGAAGCACTTTAAAACAAATATAGAATTAAAAATAGTATTGAAATTAATATTAAAAGTAAATATTAAAAATTATTCCGAATTACTCTCATTTAAACTTTACGAATTATAGACATGCCTTCTCTCGAATTATATCATTAAATCTTAGATGATTAGTCGTTAAATCGATATTAAAAAGTGTGAAAACTATCTCATTAAACATTGGTGCCAAAACCCGGGAATATCTTATATTCCCACCATAAAATTCTTAATTAATTAACGTAAATCAATATAAAGTTTATGGTTAAACATTAATTTAAAGTAATAAAATATTACAAAAAATTAATTTTGGACGAACATCAGGAAGAACGAGAATTTGCCCTACAAGGCTCTAAAAGAAAAAGTTTGGTAATTCTCTTAAAGAGTTTAATTTCATAACAATTAATTGCAGTGCATTCCATTCGAGTCTACAATATAATATGTACCTATATTATTATGTACCTAAAACCTTTTTGTGTCATAGTTTTCTTTGAAGCAATGACTTCGTCAACGCACATAAAAAAGCTCTCAACAACAATTCATCAGTTGGACTCAAACCAAACAGAGGAAGCTTTGATCGTGTAGAATCTATACGTCTGAATAGTAAATCAGTTGTACTTAATTCATGCCGAGAAAGCTTTGATCGAGTGTTGCAGTGTGGAATGTATCGATGATCGATTTATAAACTACGCTTTATTTATATATTATTGTGTTGCTGGTTAGAATTTGTTACCAATCTATTCGTTGTTACTGATTAAATTTGTTGGAAAATAATTTAATAAGAACTTGTTGCTAGAAGAAAACTATTGTGGTGCATAAATAATTAAGCATTAAAACATTGTTGCTGGATGTTTTAAGCAGTCAATATTTATGATGATAGGAAAGGTAAACAAACAGATAGAAAAGTTGTTGCTGGTTAATTACCTTGCCGAATAATTTCGTTGTTGTGATTTTTAAGAACTTTGTATATTTAAGGTTTTCAATGCAAAGAAATCGCTAATTCTTGAGAGATGACTGTATCTAAGTTGGATAGCTTATCGTTGAATTTATTAATTCATATAAATTTGCTGTTGTTGGAGGTGCTGTTATTGAGTTGCTGTTGAAGTTCAGGAAAAATTTGTTCCTGGCATTAACAAATTTTCTATTGCACTTCATTTTGTTGAGGTTGTCAGAATATTATGTTCTTGTTCCTGATTTCCTGTAAAGGTGTGCAGATTTATTGATCGTTGGATTTTCTTCAATTGGTTAGGGGTGTTTTAATTTAAGGGTTGCGATCATCGTCGAAGGTTAATTTGAGCCGAACAAAAAACATTATAATGCAGAAGGGAAGTACGTTATCAGAACCAGAACTAGAATGTCGATTAGGAATATTAGAATTGTATTTTAAGCAGATTTTAAATGTTAAAACTTCTATTGAAAGTTTTAATAATCCTGATGAGGAATCGGCTAATGAGGGTTTTCGTGAAGAGGTGGAAGAGATTTATGTTTGCGCATAAGCAAAGATAATGACACTTTTGTCCGATTTAAGAAGCAATACTATGGCTTTTGAGTATTTAAACGGATCATATTTTCCAGAACAACATCGCCCTCGATCGAAATTAGAACCTATAAAACTACCTGCGATTTTCGGTAAATTTTCAGATTAATTAATTTCCAATATAATTTTAGCTTTTTGGAAGTTTCTATCAATAATTTAATTTTATTGCATTCACCCAATAATGAAAAAATCAAAAATATCGTTCTATGGGAGGTACCTACTGTTAATAGTTGTCCAGCGTAAAGATATTTTACATTGAATAGTAGACCGTTCTTACTTATTTAAGCACACAGAAATTTTTTTGGAAGTTTTTGTATAAAAAGCAAGGTTCATAGAACGATAAAATTGGGAATTTTATTTTTATTTTCGATCGCTTATCGTATTTTTTTGTTCCTTTAAAATAAATTTAATTTTCACGATCGAACCACTAGGATGTGGATCTATAAAATATCTTTAGTTCCGAATTTATCATGCGGGAACTATTGAAGATCCATTCAAGAACCGTTCAAATAAGAAATAAATATGTAATTTTAGAAAGGGAAAAAAGTTTCGAAAAGCCAAAGTTAACGCAAGGACAGTTTCAAAAAAAAAAGTTTCGAAATCCTTTGACCTTCATTATTCCTTGATAGATTTCTGAATTAAAAAAGAAAAAATATTTTCAAAACGTGATCATTAAGTCAGTTAAAAAGGTAGATATAGAAAAGTGTTTACGTATTAATACATATATAGATATAGATATTTGTTTTTTATTTTGATACACAATAATTACTAAAACTTTTGGAATTCCAATTTGTATGGTAAAGTATGGCTTTACTCAAGTTCTTCTTTTAGACAATGAAAATAAATAATCAGACTTGAATTAGATTTCGAGAAAATTAGTAGGTAAGCGATTTGAAAATTCAAAACAAAAATTTTGAATTCCGAAGCAAACTTTTTCTTTTACATAAGAAACTTAATTTTTTCGAAAATCTACACTTTTTATTTGTATACAAAATTTAAATATTTACTTACACGAACTTCATCGTAATCGGACACTTTTTACGAATCCCGAAAAAAAAACTCACAGAATCCATCGTAGTGCAAAACTTAACACAAGTTTCCATCAAGAATACATTCGGTGATAGTTTTTTCGGGATTCTTAAACAAATCCGATTACGAAGGAATTCGTGATAGGGCTGATTATCAAATAAAAATCGTAATATCCGTTTTAACAACTGAACTAATAGCCCACAAAACAGATGAGGTTTGAATTAAAATTGTATGCTTACGCTATATAAAAATTATATTAACGTTTATTTTCTAAAGACTACGGTGTATATATATTGTACTTCATGCCTCTACATTTCTACACCCCTCACCAAATGTGTCAAAAAGACGAAACACGAAACGACCGAAAAAACGAATCGTGTAATCATGCTTTTTCTCTGTCTTGTTCATTTCTAAACGTCAAACTCATGAGTTTGGCTCTTATGACATTAAAATCCCATACACTCCACTTCAACTGAATAAGCAAACACATTTTCAAAGGTAGTTTGTCCATTTTTTCAAACGTTGTTCATTGTCCTTGACTAAATATTAACTAAGGATGTTTTCAGATACATTTGGCATGATCCAGAGCCAGAGGGGGGAAATCATGGAGAAAAGACAAGTATTTGTTAAAATTCATAGGAAAAAATGAAATTTTTTTTAGTTGTGTAGTATTGTCCCAAACCAGGGGGGGTGGGGGTTTGGCAAATGCCCATGGTCTTCTACCTGAGCGTCGAACTTGTCGAGTTGTAGAAGCTGAGAAAGGTCAAAGGTTCTCGAGAATAATTCTCTAGATGAGTCCTGAAACTAAAGGGCGCTCCAAACAGGAGATAGAAAAAAGTCAAAAATTAGTCGCTGAAATTTGCTCCACGACTTATAGGGCAGTTTGTTTTTCTTCTCTTTTGCACTCATTATATTCGAAAAGAGTCATGACTCAAAATTCGTCGTGTAATAGCAGACCAAGATACAATATCTTATAATATAGTGAAAGTTAATAAAAGATTTTATTTGAGAGCTTCAATAATGATAATATAAAAATCCAGTTAGATTATTAACATAAGAAAAAAATTACTAATTTGATTAGTTGTTTTTGAAATAGAGTTTAAGTTCTTTTTTTAAATTAACAGTACTATTTTTTCTTCTTATGTATCGAGGTAATAAATTCCAAAGCCGAATTGAGTTAACAAATAACTGACGCTCGGATTCTAAACATTTAATGCGAGGTAGAACTAAAAGGTTTTTCATACTTCATGTAAGCGCAATTGCAATTCAGTAAAGAGATCTATAGGTTGATTCGTCAAAAGAATATTCGAAAACAGGACCATAAAGCACGAAGGGCACCATATTTTTACTGAGTATATAGCTTATATGGGCCTTAAATGAAAGACTTCTATTAAAAATAACTCCAAGGTTTTTGGCCGATTGTACGAATTCTATTGGAGAATAAGTAATTGAAAGAAAGTACGACAGTTCAAGAATATTTGTAGATAATAAACTTAGACTTCTTCGGGTTAAGTACCTGTTAAATCAAAATTTCGGGACCAGCTAAAAATCTTGTCCAGATCTTCATTAACATAGGTTGCGAAGTGTTCAATATATCCCAACGGACAACTTACATACATCTGAACATCATCTGCATACATGCGGATAGAGCAATGTTGGATAACTGAAGGAAGTTCATTTATATAGAGTGAAAAGAATAGCGGTCTTCAAATTGAGCCTTGGGGACCTCCACTTGTAAGTGGTAAATATTCGGACAAAACCTTGTTAAGCTCAATCGCTGGTTGTCGACCAGTTAGGTATGACGAGATAAGTTTGACTGGAGTTCAAGAAAACTTATACGACCAAGAGTTTTGCTTTTAAACTAACTTAATTTAAGTTTTTCTTCATCAAAGGCTTTGCTAATTTGTTCAGGAACATTTATTAAGGGTAGATACGTCTCCCTTGGAAAAATAGGTTGGTGTTTTGCACTAAACTGTATCACAATTCTCGGAAGATTCTTATGAAACAAACGATTATCGTTTGGAAATATTTTGAGTCAAATATTTTTGTTAATGCCATTGCATTATATATTTATAAAATTTTAAGTATTTAAATTCATTTAAATTAGTATTGCTTTGAAGCACTTTAAAACAAATATAGAATTAAAAATAGTATTGAAATTAATATTAAAAGTAAATATTAAAAATTATTCCGAATTACTCTCATTTAAACTTTACGAATTATAGACATGCCTTCTCTTGAATTATATCATTAAATCTTAGATGATTAGTCGTTAAATCGATATTAAAAAGTGTGAAAACTATCTCATTAAACATTGGTGCCAAAACCCGGGAATATCTTATATTCCCACCATAAAATTCTTAATTAATTAACGTAAATCAATATAAAGTTTATGGTTAAACATTAATTTAAAGTAATAAAATATTACAAAAAATTAATTTTGGACGAACATCAGGAAGAACGAGAATTTGCCCTACAAGGCTCTAAAAGAAAAAGTTTGGTAATTCTCTTAAAGAGTTTAATTTCATAACAATTAATTGCAGTGCATTCCATTCGAGTCTACAATATAATATGTACCTATATTATTATGTACCTAAAACCTTTTTGTGTCATAGTTTTCTTTGAAGCAATGACTTCTAAATTTTAAGGAAGGTCGTCAACGCACATAAAAAAGCTCTCAACAACAATTCATCAGTTGGACTCAAACCAAACAGAGGAAGCTTTGATCGTGTGGAATCTATACGTCTGAATAGTAAATCAGTTGTACTTAATTCATGCCGAGAAAGCTTTGATCGAGTGTTGCAGTGTGGAATGTATCGATGATCGATTTATAAACTACGCTTTATTTATATATTATTGTGTTGCTGGTTAGAATTTGTTACCAATCTATTCGTTGTTACTGATTAAATTTGTTGGAAAATAATTTAATAAGAACTTGTTGCTAGAAGAAAACTATTGTGGTGCATAAATAATTAAGCATTAAAACATTGTTGCTGGATGTTTTAAGCAGTCAATATTTATGATGATAGGAAAGGTAAACAAACAGATAGAAAAGTTGTTGCTGGTTAATTACCTTGCCGAATAATTTCGTTGTTGTGATTTTTAAGAACTTTGTATATTTAAGGTTTTCAATGCAAAGAAATCGCTAATTCTTGAGAGATGACTGTATCTAAGTTGGATAGCTTATCGTTGAATTTATTAATTCATATAAATTTGCTGTTGTTGGAGGTGCTGTTATTGAGTTGCTGTTGAAGTTCAGGAAAAATTTGTTCCTGGCATTAACAAATTTTCTATTGCACTTCATTTTGTTGAGGTTGTCAGAATATTATGTTCTTGTTCCTGATTTCCTGTAAAGGTGTGCAGATTTATTGATCGTTGGATTTTCTTCAATTGGTTAGGGGTGTTTTAATTTAAGGGTTGCGATCATCGTCGAAGGTTAATTTGAGCCGAACAAAAAACATTATAATGCAGAAGGGAAGTACGTTATCAGAACCAGAACTAGAATGTCGATTAGGAATATTAGAATTGTATTTTAAGCAGATTTTAAATGTTAAAACTTCTATTGAAAGTTTTAATAATCCTGATGAGGAATCGGCTAATGAGGGTTTTCGTGAAGAGGTGGAAGAGATTTATGTTTGCGCATAAGCAAAGATAATGACAGTTTTGTCCGATTTAAGAAGCAATACTATGGCTTTTGAGTATTTAAACGCATCATATTTTCCAGAACAACATCGCCCTCGATCGAAATTAGAACCTATAAAACTACCTACGATTTTCGGTAAATTTTCAGATTAATTAATTTCCAATATAATTTTAGCTTTTTGGAAGTTTCTATCAATAATTTAATTTTATTGCATTCACCCAATAATGAAAAAATCAAAAATATCGTTCTATGGGAGGTACCTACTGTTAATAGTTGTCCAGCGTAAAGATATTTTACATTGAATAGTAGACCGTTCTTACTTATTTAAGCACACAGAAATTTTTTTGGAAGTTTTTGTATAAAAAGCAAGGTTCATAGAACGATAAAATTGGGAATTTTATTTTTATTTTCGATCGCTTATCGTATTTTTTTGTTCCTTTAAAATAAATTTAATTTTCACGATCGAACCACTAGGATGTGGATCTATAAAATATCTTTCGTTCCGAATTTATCATGCGGGAACTATTGAAGATCCATTCAAGAACCGTTCAAATAAGAAATAAATATGTAATTTTAGAAAGGGAAAAAAGTTTCGAAAAGCCAAAGTTAACGCAAGGACAGTTTCAAAAAAAAAAGTTTCGAAATCCTTTGACCTTCATTATTCCTTGATAGATTTCTGAATTAAAAAAGAAAAAATATTTTCAAAACGTGGTCATTAAGTCAGTTAAAAAGGTAGATATAGAAAAGTGTTTACGTATTAATACATATATAGATATAGATATTTGTTTTTTATTTTGATACACAATAATTACTAAAACTTTTGGAATTCCAATTTGTATGGTAAAGTATGGCTTTACTCAAGTTCTTCTTTTAGACAATGAAAATAAATAATCAGACTTGAATTAGATTTCGAGAAAATTAGTAGGTAAGCGATTTGAAAATTCAAAACAAAAATTTTGAATTCCGAAGCAAACTTTTTCTTTTACATAAGAAACTTAATTTTTTCGAAAATCTACACTTTTTATTTGTATACAAAATTTAAATATTTACTTACACGAACTTCATCGTAATCGGACACTTTTTACGAATCCCGAAAAAAAAACTCACAGAATCCATCGTAGTGCAAAACTTAACACAAGTTTCCATCAAGAATACATTCGGTGATAGTTTTTTCGGGATTCTTAAACAAATTCGATTACGAAGGAATTCGTGATAGGGCTGATTATCAAATAAAAATCGTAATATCCGTTTTAACAACTGAACTAATAGCCCACAAAACAGATAAGGTTTGAATTAAAATTGTATGCTTACGCTATAAAAAAATTATATTAACGTTTATTTTCTAAAGACTACGGTGTATATATATTGTACTTCATGCCTATACATTTCTACACCCCTCACCAAATGTGTCAAAAAGACGAAACACGAAACGACCGAAAAAACGAATCGTGTAATCATGCTTTTTCTCTGTCTTGTTCATTTCTAAACGTCAAACTCTAGATGAGTCCTGAAACTAAAAGGCGCTCCAAACAGGAGATAGAAAAAAGTCAAAAATTAGTCGCTGAAATTTGCTCCACGACTTATAGGGCAGTTTGTTTTTCTTCTCTTTTGCACTCATTATATTCGAAAAGAGTCATGACTCAAAATTCGTCATGTAATAGCAGACCAAGATACAATATCTTATAATATAGTGAAAGTTAATAAAAGATTTTATTTGAGAGCTTCAATAATGATAATATAAAAATCCAGTTAGATTATTAACATAAGAAAAAAATTACTAATTTGATTAGTTGTTTTTGAAATAGAGTTTAAGTTCTTTTTTTAAATTAACAGTACTATTTTTTCTTCTTATGTATCGAGGTAATAAATTCCAAAGCCGAATTGAGTTTACAAATAACTGACGCTCGGATTCTAAACATTTAAAGCGAGGTAGAACTAAAAGGTTTTTCATACTTGATGTAAGCGCAATTGCAATTCAGTAAAGAGATCTATAGGTTGATTCGTCAAAAGAATATTCGAAAACAGGACCATAAAGCACGAAGGGCACCATATTTTTACTGACTATATAGCTTATATGGGCCTTAAATGAAAGACTTCTATTAAAAATAACTCCAAGGTTTTTGGCCGATTGTACGGATTCTATTGGAGAATAAGTAATTGAAAGAAAGTACGACAGTTCAAGAATATTTGTAGATAATAAACTTAGACTTCTTCGGGTTAAGTACCTGTTAAATCAAAATTTCGGGACCAGCTAAAAATCTTGTCCAGATCTTCATTAACATAGGTTGCGAAGTGTTCAATATATCCCAACGGACAACTTACATACATCTGAACATCATCTGCATACATGCGGATAGAGCAATGTTGGATAACTGAAGGAAGTTCATTTATATAGAGTGAAAAGAATAGCGGTCTTCAAATTGAGCCTTGGGGACCTCCACTTGTAAGTGGTAAATATTCGGACAAAACCTTGTTAAGCTCAATCGCTGGTTGTCGACCAGTTAGGTATGACGAGATAAGTTTGACTGGAGTTCAAGAAAACTTATACGACCAAGAGTTTTGCTTTTAAACTAACTTAATTTAAGTTTTTCTTCATCAAAGGCTTTGCTAATTCGTTCAGGAACATTTATTAAGGGTAGATACGTCTCCCTTGGAAAAATAGGTTGGTGTTTTGCACTAAACTGTATCACAATTCTCGGAATATTCTTATGAAACAAACGATTATCGTTTGGAAATATTTTGAGTCAAATATTTTTGTTAATGCCATTGCATTATATATTTATAAAATTTTAAGTATTTAAATTCATTTAAATTAGTATTGCTTTGAAGCACTTTAAAACAAATATAGAATTAAAAATAGTATTGAAATTAATATTAAAAGTAAATATTAAAAATTATTCCGAATTACTCTCATTTAAACTTTACGAATTATAGACATGCCTTCTCTCGAATTATATCATTAAATCTTAGATGATTAGTCGTTAAATCGATATTAAAAAGTGTGAAAACTATCTCATTAAACATTGGTGCCAAAACCCGGGAATATCTTATATTCCCACCATAAAATTCTTAATTAATTAACGTAAATCAATATAAAGTTTATGGTTAAACATTAATTTAAAGTAATAAAATATTACAAAAAATTAATTTTGGACGAACATCAGGCAGAACGAGAATTTGCCCTACAAGGCTCTAAAAGAAAAAGTTTGGTAATTCTCTTAAAGAGTTTAATTTCATAACAATTAATTGCAGTGCATTCCATTCGAGTCTACAATATAATATGTACCTATATTATTATGTACCTAAAACCTTTTTGTGTCATAGTTTTCTTTGAAGCAATGACTTCTAAATTTTAAGGAAGGTCGTCAACGCACATAAAAAAGCTCTCAACAACAATTCATCAGTTGGACTCAAACCAAACAGAGGAAGCTTTGATCGTGTGGAATCTATACGTCTGAATAGTAAATCAGTTGTACTTAATTCATGCCGAGAAAGCTTTGATCGAGTGTTGCAGTGTGGAATGTATCGATGATCGATTTATAAACTACGCTTTATTTATATATTATTGTGTTGCTGGTTAGAATTTGTTACCAATCTATTCGTTGTTACTGATTAAATTTGTTGGAAAATAATTTAATAAGAACTTGTTGCTAGAAGAAAACTATTGTGGTGCATAAATAATTAAGCATTAAAACATTGTTGCTGGATGTTTTAAGCAGTCAATATTTATGATGATAGGAAAGGTAAACAAACAGATAGAAAAGTTGTTGCTGGTTAATTACCTTGCCGAATAATTTCGTTGTTGTGATTTTTAAGAACTTTGTATATTTAAGGTTTTCAATGCAAAGAAATCGCTAATTCTTGAGAGATGACTGTATCTAAGTTGGATAGCTTATCGTTGAATTTATTAATTCATATAAATTTGCTGTTGTTGGAGGTGCTGTTATTGAGTTGCTGTTGAAGTTCAGGAAAAATTTGTTCCTGGCATTAACAAATTTTCTATTGCACTTCATTTTGTTGAGGTTGTCAGAATATTATGTTCTTGTTCCTGATTTCCTGTAAAGGTGTGCAGATTTATTGATCGTTGGATTTTCTTCAATTGGTTAGGGGTGTTTTAATTTAAGGGTTGCGATCATCGTCGAAGGTTAATTTGAGCCGAACAAAAAACATTATAATGCAGAAGGGAAGTACGTTATCAGAACCAGAACTAGAATGTCGATTAGGAATATTAGAATTGTATTTTAAGCAGATTTTAAATGTTAAAACTTCTATTGAAAGTTTTAATAATCCTGATGAGGAATCGGCTAATGAGGGTTTTCGTGAAGAGGTGGAAGAGATTTATGTTTGCGCATAAGCAAAGATAATGACACTTTTGTCCGATTTAAGAAGCAATACTATGGCTTTTGAGTATTTAAACGCATCATATTTTCCAGAACAACATCGCCCTCGATCGAAATTAGAACCTATAAAACTACCTACGATTTTCGGTAAATTTTCAGATTAATTAATTTCCAATATAATTTTAGCTTTTTGGAAGTTTCTATCAATAATTTAATTTTATTGCATTCACCCAATAATGAAAAAATCAAAAATATCGTTCTATGGGAGGTACCTACTGTTAATAGTTGTCCAGCGTAAAGATATTTTACATTGAATAGTAGACCGTTCTTACTTATTTAAGCACACAGAAATTTTTTTGGAAGTTTTTGTATAAAAAGCAAGGTTCATAGAACGATAAAATTGGGAATTTTATTTTTATTTTCGATCGCTTATCGTATTTTTTTGTTCCTTTAAAATAAATTTAATTTTCACGATCGAACCACTAGGATGTGGATCTATAAAATATCTTTAGTTCCGAATTTATCATGCGGGAACTATTGAAGATCCATTCAAGAACCGTTCAAATAAGAAATAAATATGTAATTTTAGAAAGGGAAAAAAGTTTCGAAAAGCCAAAGTTAACGCAAGGACAGTTTCAAAAAAAAAAGTTTCGAAATCCTTTGACCTTCATTATTCCTTGATAGATTTCTGAATTAAAAAAGAAAAAATATTTTCAAAACGTGATCATTAAGTCAGTTAAAAAGGTAGATATAGAAAAGTGTTTACGTATTAATACATATATAGATATAGATATTTGTTTTTTATTTTGATACACAATAATTACTAAAACTTTTGGAATTCCAATTTGTATGGTAAAGTATGGCTTTACTCAAGTTCTTCTTTTAGACAATGAAAATAAATAATCAGACTTGAATTAGATTTCGAGAAAATTAGTAGGTAAGCGATTTGAAAATTCAAAACAAAAATTTTGAATTCCGAAGCAAACGTTTTCTTTTACATAAGAAACTTAATTTTTTCGAAAATCTACACTTTTTATTTGTATACAAAATTTAAATATTTACTTACACGAACTTCATCGTAATCGGACACTTTTTACGAATCCCGAAAAAAAAACTCACAGAATCCATCGTAGTGCAAAACTTAACACAAGTTTCCATCAAGAATACATTCGGTGATAGTTTTTTCGGGATTCTTAAACAAATCCGATTACGAAGGAATTCGTGATAGGGCTGATTATCAAATAAAAATCGTAATATCCGTTTTAACAACTGAACTAATAGCCCACAAAACAGATAAGGTTTGAATTAAAATTGTATGCTTACGCTATATAAAAATTATATTAACGTTTATTTTCTAAAGACTACGGTGTATATATATTGTACTTCATGCCTCTACATTTCTACACCCCTCACCAAATGTGTCAAAAAGACGAAACACGAAACGACCGAAAAAACGAATCGTGTAATCATGCTTTTTCTCTGTCTTGTTCATTTCTAAACGTCAAACTCATGAGTTTGGCTCTTATGACATTAAAATCCCATACACTCCACTTCAACTGAATAAGCAAACACATTTTTTTTCAAAGGTAGTTTGTCCATTTTTTCAAACGTTGTTCATTGTCCTTGACTAAATATTAACTAAGGATGTTTTCAGATACATTTGGCAGGATCCAGAGCCAGAGGGGGGAAATCATGGAGAAAAGACAAGTATTTGTTAAAATTCATAGGAAAAAATGAAAATTTTTTTAGTTGTGTAGTATTGTCCCAAACCAGGGGGGGTGGGGGTTTGGCAAATGCCCATGGTCTTCTACCTGAGCGTCGAACTTGTCGAGTTGTAGAAGCTGAGAAAGGTCGAAGGTTCTCGAGAATAATTCTCTAGATGAGTCCTGAAACTAAAGGGCGCTCCAAACAGGAGATAGAAAAAAGTCAAAAATTAGTCGCTGAAATTTGCTCCACGACTTATAGGGCAGTTTGTTTTTCTTCTCTTTTGCACTCATTATATTCGAAAAGAGTCATGACTCAAAATTCGTCATGTAATAGCAGACCAAGATACAATATCTTATAATATAGTGAAAGTTAATAAAAGATTTTATTTGAGAGCTTCAATAATGATAATATAAAAATCCAGTTAGATTATTAACATAAGAAAAAAATTACTAATTTGATTAGTTGTTTTTGAAAAAGAGTTTAAGTTCTTTTTTTAAATTAACAGTACTATTTTTTCTTCTTATGTATCGAGGTAATAAATTCCAAAGCCGAATTGAGTTTACAAATAACTGACGCTCGGATTCTAAACATTTAAAGCGAGGTAGAACTAAAAGGTTTTTCATACTTGATGTAAGCGCAATTGCAATTCAGTAAAGAGATCTATAGGTTGATTCGTCAAAAGAATATTCGAAAACAGGACCATAAAGCACGAAGGGCACCATATTTTTACTGACTATATAGCTTATATGGGCCTTAAATGAAAGACTTCTATTAAAAATAACTCCAAGGTTTTTGGCCGATTGTACGGATTCTATTGGAGAATAAGTAATTGAAAGAAAGTACGACAGTTCAAGAATATTTGTAGATAATAAACTTAGACTTCTTCGGGTTAAGTACCTGTTAAATCAAAATTTCGGGACCAGCTAAAAATCTTGTCCAGATCTTCATTAACATAGGTTGCGAAGTGTTCAATATATCCCAACGGACAACTTACATACATCTGAACATCATCTGCATACATGCGGATAGAGCAATGTTGGATAACTGAAGGAAGTTCATTTATATAGAGTGAAAAGAATAGCGGTCTTCAAATTGAGCCTTGGGGACCTCCACTTGTAAGTGGTAAATATTCGGACAAAACCTTGTTAAGCTCAATCGCTGGTTGTCGACCAGTTAGGTATGACGAGATAAGTTTGACTGGAGTTCAAGAAAACTTATACGACCAAGAGTTTTGCTTTTAAACTAACTTAATTTAAGTTTTTCTTCATCAAAGGCTTTGCTAATTCGTTCAGGAACATTTATTAAGGGTAGATACGTCTCCCTTGGAAAAATAGGTTGGTGTTTTGCACTAAACTGTATCACAATTCTCGGAAGATTCTTATGAAACAAACGATTATCGTTTGGAAATATTTTGAGTCAAATATTTTTGTTAATGCCATTGCATTATATATTTATAAAATTTTAAGTATTTAAATTCATTTAAATTAGTATTGCTTTGAAGCACTTTAAAACAAATATAGAATTAAAAATAGTATTGAAATTAATATTAAAAGTAAATATTAAAAATTATTCCGAATTACTCTCATTTAAACTTTACGAATTATAGACATGCCTTCTCTCGAATTATATCATTAAATCTTAGATGATTAGTCGTTAAATCGATATTAAAAAGTGTGAAAACTATCTCATTAAACATTGGTGCCAAAACCCGGGAATATCTTATATTCCCACCATAAAATTCTTAATTAATTAACGTAAATCAATATAAAGTTTATGGTTAAACATTAATTTAAAGTAATAAAATATTACAAAAAATTAATTTTGGACGAACATCAGGAAGAACGAGAATTTGCCCTACAAGGCTCTAAAAGAAAAAGTTTGGTAATTCTCTTAAAGAGTTTAATTTCATAACAATTAATTGCAGTGCATTCCATTCGAGTCTACAATATAATATGTACCTATATTATTATGTACCTAAAACCTTTTTGTGTCATAGTTTTCTTTGAAGCAATGACTTCGTCAACGCACATAAAAAAGCTCTCAACAACAATTCATCAGTTGGACTCAAACCAAACAGAGGAAGCTTTGATCGTGTAGAATCTATACGTCTGAATAGTAAATCAGTTGTACTTAATTCATGCCGAGAAAGCTTTGATCGAGTGTTGCAGTGTGGAATGTATCGATGATCGATTTATAAACTACGCTTTATTTATATATTATTGTGTTGCTGGTTAGAATTTGTTACCAATCTATTCGTTGTTACTGATTAAATTTGTTGGAAAATAATTTAATAAGAACTTGTTGCTAGAAGAAAACTATTGTGGTGCATAAATAATTAAGCATTAAAACATTGTTGCTGGATGTTTTAAGCAGTCAATATTTATGATGATAGGAAAGGTAAACAAACAGATAGAAAAGTTGTTGCTGGTTAATTACCTTGCCGAATAATTTCGTTGTTGTGATTTTTAAGAACTTTGTATATTTAAGGTTTTCAATGCAAAGAAATCCCTAATTCTTGAGAGATGACTGTATCTAAGTTGGATAGCTTATCGTTGAATTTATTAATTCATATAAATTTGCTGTTGTTGGAGGTGCTGTTATTGAGTTGCTGTTGAAGTTCAGGAAAAATTTGTTCCTGGCATTAACAAATTTTCTATTGCACTTCATTTTGTTGAGGTTGTCAGAATATTATGTTCTTGTTCCTGATTTCCTGTAAAGGTGTGCAGATTTATTGATCGTTGGATTTTCTTCAATTGGTTAGGGGTGTTTTAATTTAAGGGTTGCGATCATCGTCGAAGGTTAATTTGAGCCGAACAAAAAACATTATAATGCAGAAGGGAAGTACGTTATCAGAACCAGAACTAGAATGTCGATTAGGAATATTAGAATTGTATTTTAAGAAGATTTTAAATGTTAAAACTTCTATTGAAAGTTTTAATAATCCTGATGAGGAATCGGCTAATGAGGGTTTTCGTGAAGAGGTGGAAGAGATTTATGTTTGCGCATAAGCAAAGATAATGACACTTTTGTCCGATTTAAGAAGCAATACTATGGCTTTTGAGTATTTAAACGCATCATATTTTCCAGAACAACATCGCCCTCGATCGAAATTAGAACCTATAAAACTACCTACGATTTTCGGTAAATTTTCAGATTAATTAATTTCCAATATAATTTTAGCTTTTTGGAAGTTTCTATCAATAATTTAATTTTATTGCATTCACCCAATAATGAAAAAATCAAAAATATCGTTCTATGGGAGGTACCTTCTGTTAATAGTTGTCCAGCGTAAAGATATTTTACATTGAATAGTAGACCGTTCTTACTTATTTAAGCACACAGAAATTTTTTTGGAAGTTTTTCTATAAAAAGCAAGGTTCATAGAACGATAAAATTGGGAATTTTATTTTTATTTTCGATCGCTTATCGTATTTTTTTGTTCCTTTAAAATAAATTTAATTTTCACGATCGAACCACTAGGATGTGGATCTATAAAATATCTTTCGTTCCGAATTTATCATGCGGGAACTATTGAAGATCCATTCAAGAACCGTTCAAATAAGAAATAAATATGTAATTTTAGAAAGGGAAAAAAGTTTCGAAAAGCCAAAGTTAACGCAAGGACAGTTTCAAAAAAAAAAGTTTCGAAATCCTTTGACCTTCATTATTCCTTGATAGATTTCTGAATTAAAAAAGAAAAAATATTTTCAAAACGTGATCATTAAGTCAGTTAAAAAGGTAGATATAGAAAAGTGTTTACGTATTAATACATATATAGATATAGATATTTGTTTTTTATTTTGATACACAATAATTACTAAAACTTTTGGAATTCCAATTTGTATGGTAAAGTATGGCTTTACTCAAGTTCTTCTTTTAGACAATGAAAATAAATAATCAGACTTGAATTAGATTTCGAGAAAATTAGTAGGTAAGCGATTTGAAAATTCAAAACAAAAATTTTGAATTCCGAAGCAAACTTTTTCTTTTACATAAGAAACTTAATTTTTTCGAAAATCTACACTTTTTATTTGTATACAAAATTTAAATATTTACTTACACGAACTTCATCGTAATCGGACACTTTTTACGAATCCCGAAAAAAAAACTCACAGAATCCATCGTAGTGCAAAACTTAACACAAGTTTCCATCAAGAATACATTCGGTGATAGTTTTTTCGGGATTCTTAAACAAATCCGATTACGAAGGAATTCGTGATAGGGCTGATTATCAAATAAAAATCGTAATATCCGTTTTAACAACTGAACTAATAGCCCACAAAACAGATAAGGTTTGAATTAAAATTGTATGCTTACGCTATAAACAAATTATATTAACGTTTATTTTCTAAAGACTACGGTGTATATATATTGTACTTCATGCCTCTACATTTCTACACCCCTCACCAAATGTGTCAAAAAGACGAAACACGAAACGACCGAAAAAACGAATCGTGTAATCATGCTTTTTCTCTGTCTTGTTCATTTCTAAACGTCAAACTCATGAGTTTGGCTCTTATGACATTAAAATCCCATACACTCCACTTCAACTGAATAAGCAAACACATTTTCAAAGGTAGTTTGTCCATTTTTTCAAACGTTGTTCATTGTCCTTGACTAAATATTAACTAAGGATGTTTTCAGATACATTTGGCATGATCCAGAGCCAGAGGGGGGAAATCATGGAGAAAAGACAAGTATTTGTTAAAATTCATAGGAAAAAATGAAAATTTTTTTAGTTGTGTAGTATTGTCCCAAACCAGGGGGGGTGGGGGTTTGGCAAATGCCCATGGTCTTCTACCTGAGCGTCGAACTTGTCGAGTTGTAGAAGCTGAGAAAGGTCGAAGGTTCTCGAGAATAATTCTCTAGATGAGTCCTGAAACTAAAGGGCGCTCCAAACAGGAGATAGAAAAAAGTCAAAAATTAGTCGCTGAAATTTGCTCCACGACTTATAGGGCAGTTTGTTTTTCTTCTCTTTTGCACTCATTATATTCGAAAAGAGTCATGACTCAAAATTCGTCATGTAATAGCAGACCAAGATACAATATCTTATAATATAGTGAAAGTTAATAAAAGATTTTATTTGAGAGCTTCAATAATGATAATATAAAAATCCAGTTAGATTATTAACATAAGAAAAAAATTACTAATTTGATTAGTTGTTTTTGAAAAAGAGTTTAAGTTCTTTTTTTAAATTAACAGTACTATTTTTTCTTCTTATGTATCGAGGTAATAAATTCCAAAGCCGAATTGAGTTTACAAATAACTGACGCTCGGATTCTAAACATTTAAAGCGAGGTAGAACTAAAAGGTTTTTCATACTTGACGTAAGCGCTATTGCAATTCAGTAAAGAGATCTATAGGTTGATTCGTCAAAAGAATATTCGAAAACAGGACCATAAAGCACGAAGGGCACCATATTTTTACTGACTATATAGCTTATATGGGTCTTAAATGAAAGACTTCTATTAAAAATAACTCCAAGGTTTTTGGCCGATTGTACGGATTCTATTGGAGAATAAGTAATTGAAAGAAAGTACGACAGTTCAAGAATATTTGTAGATAATAAACTTAGACTTCTTCGGGTTAAGTACCTGTTAAATCAAAATTTCGGGACCAGCTAAAAATCTTGTCCAGATCTTCATTAACATAGGTTGCGAAGTGTTCAATATATCCCAACGGACAACTTACATACATCTGAACATCATCTGCATACATGCGGATAGAGCAATGTTGGATAACTGAAGGAAGTTCATTTATATAGAGTGAAAAGAATAGCGGTCTTCAAATTGAGCCTTGGGGACCTCCACTTGTAAGTGGTAAATATTCGGACAAAACCTTGTTAAGCTCAATCGCTGGTTGTCGACCAGTTAGGTATGACGAGATAAGTTTGACTGGAGTTCAAGAAAACTTATACGACCAAGAGTTTTGCTTTTAAACTAACTTAATTTAAGTTTTTCTTCATCAAAGGCTTTGCTAATTCGTTCAGGAACATTTATTAAGGGTAGATACGTCTCCCTTGGAAAAATAGGTTGGTGTTTTGCACTAAACTGTATCACAATTCTCGGAAGATTCTTATGAAACAAACGATTATCGTTTGGAAATATTTTGAGTCAAATATTTTTGTTAATGCCATTGCATTATATATTTATAAAATTTTAAGTATTTAAATTCATTTAAATTAGTATTGCTTTGAAGCACTTTAAAACAAATATAGAATTAAAAATAGTATTGAAATTAATATTAAAAGTAAATATTAAAAATTATTCCGAATTACTCTCATTTAAACTTTACGAATTATAGACATGCCTTCTCTCGAATTATATCATTAAATCTTAGATGATTAGTCGTTAAATCGATATTAAAAAGTGTGAAAACTATCTCATTAAACATTGGTGCCAAAACCCGGGAATATCTTATATTCCCACCATAAAATTCTTAATTAATTAACGTAAATCAATATAAAGTTTATGGTTAAACATTAATTTAAAGTAATAAAATATTACAAAAAATTAATTTTGGACGAACATCAGGAAGAACGAGAATTTGCCCTACAAGGCTCTAAAAGAAAAAGTTTGGTAATTCTCTTAAAGAGTTTAATTTCATAACAATTAATTGCAGTGCATTCCATTCGAGTCTACAATATAATATGTACCTATATTATTATGTACCTAAAACCTTTTTGTGTCATAGTTTTCTTTGAAGCAATGACTTCTAAATTTTAAGGAAGGTCGTCAACGCACATAAAAAAGCTCTCAACAACAATTCATCAGTTGGACTCAAACCAAACAGAGGAAGCTTTGATCGTGTGGAATCTATACGTCTGAATAGTAAATCAGTTGTACTTAATTCATGCCGAGAAAGCTTTGATCGAGTGTTGCAGTGTGGAATGTATCGATGATCGATTTATAAACTACGCTTTATTTATATATTATTGTGTTGCTGGTTAGAATTTGTTACCAATCTATTCGTTGTTACTGATTAAATTTGTTGGAAAATAATTTAATAAGAACTTGTTGCTAGAAGAAAACTATTGTGGTGCATAAATAATTAAGCATTAAAACATTGTTGCTGGATGTTTTAAGCAGTCAATATTTATGATGATAGGAAAGGTAAACAAACAGATAGAAAAGTTGTTGCTGGTTAATTACCTTGCCGAATAATTTCGTTGTTGTGATTTTTAAGAACTTTGTATATTTAAGGTTTTCAATGCAAAGAAATCGCTAATTCTTGAGAGATGACTGTATCTAAGTTGGATAGCTTATCGTTGAATTTATTAATTCATATAAATTTGCTGTTGTTGGAGGTGCTGTTATTGAGTTGCTGTTGAAGTTCAGGAAAAATTTGTTCCTGGCATTAACAAATTTTCTATTGCACTTCATTTTGTTGAGGTTGTCAGAATATTATGTTCTTGTTCCTGATTTCCTGTAAAGGTGTGCAGATTTATTGATCGTTGGATTTTCTTCAATTGGTTAGGGGTGTTTTAATTTAAGGGTTGCGATCATCGTCGAAGGTTAATTTGAGCCGAACAAAAAACATTATAATGCAGAAGGGAAGTACGTTATCAGAACCAGAACTAGAATGTCGATTAGGAATATTAGAATTGTATTTTAAGCAGATTTTAAATGTTAAAACTTCTATTGAAAGATTTAATAATCCTGATGAGGAATCGGCTAATGAGGGTTTTCGTGAAGAGGTGGAAGAGATTTATGTTTGCGCATAAACAAAGATAATGACACTTTTGTCCGATTTAAGAAGCAATACTATGGCTTTTGAGCATTTAAACGCATCATATTTTCCAGAACAACATCGCCCTCGATCGAAATTGGAACCTATAAAACTACCTACGATTTCCGGTAAATTTTCAGATTATCCCAATTTTATCGGGTTATTTACAAATCTGGTACATAAAGATGAAAGCCTCGACAGTTTACAAAAATTTAACTACTTGCTTAGATGTCTCTCTGGATCAGCCTTGGATGCTGCAAGAGATTTTAACGTCGTTAGCTCAAATTACCTTGATATATTAAAAACTCGTTTTGATAATAAAACAATTATATTCCAAGAGCATATAAATAGTTTGTTAAAGTTTCCAAAACTTTCTAAAATTACTGCTTCTTCGTTGTGACATTTGGAAGATAGTTTTAATACGCATTTAACTGCAATGCCATCGATATCAAATCACAAAGATATTGCTACCTCTATATTAATTTCGTTAGCTATGGATCGAGTTGATGAGGAAACGCAATCTTAATGGCAGGATGCAATAGATGACAATAAGCTCTCAACGTGGGAAGAATTTAGCAAGGTTTTGGAACTTCGTGAACGACGCGTCGTTGTAAAAGCTTAGAAGCTTAAGAGTCTAGACTCTCGACTCTAGAGTACAAAAACCAAATATTTCTGCTACATGTCATACCAAATCTGATCAGTTAAGTTTACAAACTGGTGGAAAGAAACAATTAAGAAAGTTTAGAGGTAAAACTTTAACAGCGGAGCGCATACATTGTCAATATTGTTAGTCTTTGGAACATTTAATTGATTTCATCACAAGAAAATGTTGAACGGCGTGAAGTTCGATAAATTAAGTTTAAGATTATAAAAACAAAACACCTTAAATTAACTTCACTTGAGTCGATACCCGTTTGTTAACAGTTTTACATAAAACACGAAATAAAATAAAACAAAACAAACACGTTACTAACTTGAATGCATTTCGAAGCTTGTGCACTTCATCATCAGCAATCACGACTAATCGTTGGGAATCGAAAATTGAAGAGTTGTATCTGCTATTTGGGTATGTAATACACAGGTATGATGAAAGGTCAAGAATTTTTGTTTTGTTCATGTTTCACTTTGACACATTATATTCATCAGGCAAGATTCGATATTGCCGTTGTCTAAGTTCAGTGCGTTTGTGTCTTTTTGTATGTAAAATGATTCCAGTGCATCTAATCTTCTATGATCATTCACTTGTTTTACAAGTTTCAAATTGTCTATCCTTATGTTTTCCATACGCTAAAACCATCATCGGACAATATCAGTGTGGTTTCATTCCAGGCAAATCAGCAACTGATCAGATCTTTACCCTTAGGCAGGCGATGGAAAAATGTCTAGAATTTAACATCCCAACATACCATCTGTTTATAGACTTTAAGGCCGCCTACGATAGCATAGCCAGGGTAGAACTTTACAAAGCCATGAGAGAATTCGGCATCCCAAATAAATTGACACGACTATGTAGGTTGACCATGACCAACGTAACAAGCCAAGTAAAAATAGCCGGATTGCTATCCAAACCAATCAACATCTTTAATGGACTCCGACAAGGGGATGGTTTGGCCTGCCTCCTCTTCAACCTGGCGTTGGAGAAAGCAATCCGTGACTCTGGCACGGCAACAAGAGGGACCATCGTCAACAGGTCCAGCCAGATACTGGCTTACGCAGACGACATCGACATCATCGGAAAAACCGAGCAAGCTGTACATGATTCCTTCATCCAAATCGAGCAGGCGGCACAAAATCTGGGGCTGCACATTAGTGAAGGTAAAACAAAGTACATGGTGGCGTCGAATGCGAGAGGAACAGTTGGTCAAACAATCAAGGTAGCGGAGCACGAATTTGAAGTGGTGCAATCCTTTAAATACCTTGGGTCAATAGTAGCAGCCGATAACAATATAGAAGAAGAAATACGCGGGCGGCTTCTCAAATCCAACAGAGCCTACTATAGTTTGTCAAAGCTCTTCAAATCCAGAAATCTCACCATAACTTCAAAACTGCTGCTGTACAGGACCACATATGGATCCGAGACTTGGGTGCTTAGCAAAAGGCACTCCGACCTCTTAGCCGCGTTCGAGAGAAAAGTCTTAAGGAGAATTGTTGGCCCCATATATGAGACTAGGACGCCCGGAGCCTTGGGGTGCGCAACTGGATGGCGGCGGCTCGAGACCTGGATGGGTGGAGAGACTTGTTGAAGGAGGCCAGGACCGGAATCCGGTTGTCGAGCCGATGATGATGATGATGATGTTTTCATGACCATTATTTAACACATCAGATGCAATTGCAGATTTTTGCGGTTGGTTTAGGCGAATATACGTCATATGTTCTTTAAATCTTGTTTAAATATTACGTTTTGTTTGGCCATAATATTTTCGTTTACAGTCACCGCACTCAATTTCATAAACACCCGATTTACTCAAAAGAGGTATCTCGTCCTTTGTAGAGCCAAGTAGATTTGCCATTTTTTGGTCGTTTTTGTACACTATATCTAATTGGTTATCACTTAAAACTTTGTTTAACTCGTTGGTAATTTGTGGTACAAAAGACAAGGCTACCCTTTTGTTTTAATTTGTTTCTTTTTGTGAGAAAAAGGTTGTCATATTGAAATTGTTCGACCAATTGTTCACTAAAACCATTAATACAAGCTGTTGTTTTTATGTACTCATACTCTTTTTTGAAATTAATTACCGAGAGAGGAAAACGACACAATCTATGAACCATCGAATGGTACGCGGCTGCCTTATGTTGGATCGGACAAAACGAATCACAAGTGATAGTTCTCATGGCGCTAGTTGGTTTATGATACACACTAAACTCAATTTTATTATTCACATAATGAATTTCTACATCAAGGAATGCGAGTTTTCTTTCGTGTTCGCTTTCATGTGTGAACTTTATTGAATCGAATTGGTTGTTCAAAATGTATAATGTTGTTTGAACATCATCTTTATGCACCACTGAAAAAACATCATCTACATAACGATGCCACACTCGTGGTAAAAGATTCTGTCTTTTTAATTTCATTTCAAAGGCCGACATAAACATTTCACAGATAAGTGGGCTAAGTGGGTTACCCATGCTTGTACCAAATTCTACACTATATATTTTTTCCCGAAACTGGAAGAAATTTTGATACATGCTAAGTTTTGTTGCTTCTAAATAAATTTTTTTTTTTCCCCCTCAAGATCAAGATTTCTTAGATATTTTTCGAATTCCTCAAGGGCCACGTTTACCGGAATATTGGGAAATAAAGATGTTACATCAAAGCTTATCATTGTTTCATTATCTTGAAGCACTAAATTCTTAATTTTATTAACGAACTCAAAAGTATTTTTTACCGAAAAACTTTCTAATTTGGGTAACTTTTTTACTTCACTAACTATCCACTTAGCCAACTCATAGGTTGGAGCATTAATATTTGATACAATTGGACGCATTTTCTTCCCTATCTTATGTGTTTTTGGAAGTGCATACATTTTGGGTAAACTCGGATTTGAAACGATAAACGATCTACTTACACGAACACTGAAAATGTTGCTTATTTTTTGCCTTACGACGTCAACTTCTCTAATCATACGTTTAATGGGATTTTTTCCAAATTTGTATACCCGCATTCTGATATAAGCTGACAGACGCGTTGATCATAATCAAACTTATTTATAACAACTACTAGGTTACTCTTATCTGCTTTAACATACACAACATCTTTCCTTTTTAATTTATTTACAATTTCTTTTTGCACTTGTGCCAAATCTGTTTTATTTGATATCAAATCACAAAGATATTGCTACCTCTATATTAATTTCGTTAGCTATGGATCGAGTTGATGAGGAAACGCAATCTTAATGGCAGGATGCAATAGATGACAATAAGCTCTCAACGTGGGAAGAATTTAGCAAGGTTTTGGAACTTCGTGAACGACGCGTCGTTGTAAAAGCTTAGAAGCTTAAGAGTCTAGACTCTCGACTCTAGAGTACAAAAACCAAATATTTCTGCTACAAGTCATACCAAATCTGATCAGTTAAGTTTACAAACTGGTGGAAAGAAACAATTAAGAAAGTTTAGAGGTAAAACTTTAACAGCGGAGCGCATACATTGTCAATATTGTTAGTCTTTGGAACATTTAATTGATTTCATCACAAGAAAATGTTGAACGGCGTGAAGTTCGATAAATTAAGTTTAAGATTATAAAAACAAAACACCTTAAATTAACTTCACTTGAGTCGATACCCGTTTGTTAACAGTTTTACATAAAACACGAAATAAAATAAAACAAAACAAACACGTTACTAACTTGAATGCATTTCGAAGCTTGTGCACTTCATCATCAGCAATCACGACTAATCGTTGGGAATCGAAAATTGAAGAGTTGTATCTGCTATTTGGGTATGTAATACACAGGTATGATGAAAGGTCAAGAATTTTTGTTTTGTTCATGTTTCACTTTGACACATTATATTCATCAGGCAAGATTCGATATTGCCGTTGTCTAAGTTCAGTGCGTTTGTGTCTTTTTGTATGTAAAATGATTCCAGTGCATCTAATCTTCTATGATCATTCACTTGTTTTACAAGTTTCAAATTGTCTATCCTTATGTTTTCCATACGCTAAAACCATCATCGGACAATATCAGTGTGGTTTCATTCCAGGCAAATCAGCAACTGATCAGATCTTTACCCTTAGGCAGGCGATGGAAAAATGTCTAGAATTTAACATCCCAACATACCATCTGTTTATAGACTTTAAGGCCGCCTACGATAGCATAGCCAGGGTAGAACTTTACAAAGCCATGAGAGAATTCGGCATCCCAAATAAATTGACACGACTATGAAGGTTGACCATGACCAACGTAACAAGCCAAGTAAAAATAGCCGGATTGCTATCCAAACCAATCAACATCTTTAATGGACTCCGACAAGGGGATGGTTTGGCCTGCCTCCTCTTCAACCTGGCGTTGGAGAAAGCAATCCGTGACTCTGGCACGGCAACAAGAGGGACCATCGTCAACAGGTCCAGCCAGATACTGGCTTACGCAGACGACATCGACATCATCGGAAAAACCGAGCAAGCTGTACATGATTCCTTCATCCAAATCGAGCAGGCGGCACAAAATCTGGGGCTGCACATTAGTGAAGGTAAAACAAAGTACATGGTGGCGTCGAATGCGAGAGGAACAGTTGGTCAAACAATCAAGGTAGCGGAGCACGAATTTGAAGTGGTGCAATCCTTTAAATACCTTGGGTCAATAGTAGCAGCCGATAACAATATAGAAGAAGAAATACGCGGGCGGCTTCTCAAATCCAACAGAGCCTACTATAGTTTGTCAAAGCTCTTCAAATCCAGAAATCTCACCATAACTTCAAAACTGCTGCTGTACAGGACCACATATGGATCCGAGACTTGGGTGCTTAGCAAAAGGCACTCCGACCTCTTAGCCGCGTTCGAGAGAAAAGTCTTAAGGAGAATTGTTGGCCCCATATATGAGACTAGGACGCCCGGAGCCTTGGGGTGCGCAACTGGATGGCGGCGGCTCGAGACCTGGATGGGTGGAGAGACTTGTTGAAGGAGGCCAGGACCGGAATCCGGTTGTCGAGCCGATGATGATGATGATGATGTTTTCATGACCATTATTTAACACATCAGATGCAATTGCAGATTTTTGCGGTTGGTTTAGGCGAATATACGTCATATGTTCTTTAAATCTTGTTTAAATATTACGTTTTGTTTGGCCATAATATTTTCGTTTACAGTCACCGCACTCAATTTCATAAACACCCGATTTACTGAAAAGAGGTATCTCGTCCTTTGTAGAGCCAAGTAGATTTGCCATTTTTTGGTCGTTTTTGTACACTATATCTAATTGGTTATCACTTAAAACTTTGTTTAACTCGTTGGTAATTTGTGGTACAAAAGACAAGGCTACCCTTTTGTTTTAATTTGTTTCTTTTTGTGAGAAAAAGGTTGTCATATTGAAATTGTTCGACCAATTGTTCACTAAAACCATTAATACAAGCTGTTGTTTTTATGTACTCATACTCTTTTTTGAAATTAATTACCGAGAGAGGCAAACGACACAATCTATGAACCATCGAATGGTACGCGGCTGACTTATGTTGGATCGGACAAAACGAATCACAAGTGATAGTTCTCATGGCGCTAGTTGGTTTATGATACACACTAAACTCAATTTTATTATTCACATAATGAATTTCTACATCAAGGAATGCGAGTTTTCTTTCGTGTTCGCTTTCATGTGTGAACTTTATTGAATCGAATTGGTTGTTCAAAATGTATAATGTTGTTTGAACATCATCTTTATGCACCACTGAAAAAACATCATCTACATAACGATGCCACACTCGTGGTAAAAGATTCTGTCTTTTTAATTTCATTTCAAAGGCCGACATAAACATTTCACAGATAAGTGGGCTAAGTGGGTTACCCATGCTTGTACCAAATTCTACACTATATATTTTTTCCCGAAACTGGAAGAAATTTTGATCCATGCTAAGTTTTGTTGCTTCTAAATAAATTTTTTTTTTTCCCCCTCAAGATCAAGATTTCTTAGATATTTTTCGAATTCCTCAAGGGCCACGTTTACCAGAATATTGGGAAATAAAGATGTTACATCAAAGCTTATCATTGTTTCATTATCTTGAAGCACTAAATTCTTAATTTTATTAACGAACTCAAAAGTATTTTTTACCGAAAAACTTTCTAATTTGGGTAACTTTTTTACTTCACTAACTATCCACTTAGCCAACTCATAGGTTGGAGCATTAATATTTGATACAATTGGACGCATTTTCTTCCCTATCTTATGTGTTTTTGGAAGTGCATACATTTTGGGTAAACTCGGATTTGAAACGATAAACGATCTACTTACACGAACACTGAAAATGTTGCTTATTTTTTGCCTTACGACGTCAACTTCTCTAATCATACGTTTAATGGGATTTTTTCCAAATTTGTATACCCGCATTCTGATATAAGCTGACAGACGCGTTGATCATAATCAAACTTATTCATAACAACTACTAGGTTACTCTTATCTGCTTTAACATACACAACATCTTTCCTTTTTAATTTATTTACAATTTCTTTTTGCACTTGTGCCAAATCTGTTTTATTTGATATCAAATCACAAAGATATTGCTACCTCTATATTAATTTCGTTAGCTATGGATCGAGTTGATGAGGAAACGCAATCTTAATGGCAGGATGCAATAGATGACAATAAGCTCTCAACGTGGGAAGAATTTAGCAAGGTTTTGGAACTTCGTGAACGACGCGTCGTTGTAAAAGCTTAGAAGCTTAAGAGTCTAGACTCTCGACTCTAGAGTACAAAAACCAAATATTTCTGCTACAAGTCATACCAAATCTGATCAGTTAAGTTTACAAACTGGTGGAAAGAAACAATTAAGAAAGTTTAGAGGTAAAACTTTAACAGCGGAGCGCATACATTGTCAATATTGTTAGTCTTTGGAACATTTAATTGATTTCATCACAAGAAAATGTTGAACGGCGTGAAGTTCGATAAATTAAGTTTAAGATTATAAAAACAAAACACCTTAAATTAACTTCACTTGAGTCGATACCCGTTTGTTAACAGTTTTACATAAAACACGAAATAAAATAAAACAAAACAAACACGTTACTAACTTGAATGGATTTCGAAGCTTGTGCACTTCATCATCAGCAATCACGACTAATCGTTGGGAATCGAAAATTGAAGAGTTGTATCTGCTATTTGGGTATGTAATACACAGGTATGATGAAAGGTCAAGCATTTTTGTTTTGTTCATGTTTCACTTTGACACATTATATTCATCAGGCAAGATTCGATATTGCCGTTGTCTAAGTTCAGTGCGTTTGTGTCTTTTTGTATGTAAAATGATTCCAGTGCATCTAATCTTCTATGATCATTCACTTGTTTTACAAGTTTCAAATCAGGCAAATCAGCAACTGATCAGATCTTTACCCTTAGGCAGGCGATGGAAAAATGTCTAGAATTTAACATCCCAACATACCATCTGTTTATAGACTTTAAGGGCGGCTACGATAGCATAGCCAGGGTAGAACTTTACAAAGCCATGAGAGAATTCGGCATCCCAAATAAATTGACACGACTATGAAGGTTGACCATGACCAACGTAACAAGCCAAGTAAAAATAGCCGGATTGCTATCCAAACCAATCAACATCTTTAATGGACTCCGACAAGGGGATGGTTTGGCCTGCCTCCTCTTCAACCTGGCGTTGGAGAAAGCAATCCGTGACTCTGGCACGGCAACAAGAGGGACCATCGTCAACAGGTCCAGCCAGATACTGGCTTACGCAGACGACATCGACATCATCGGAAAAACCGAGCAAGCTGTACATGATTCCTTCATCCAAATCGAGCAGGCGGCACAAAATCTGGGGCTGCACATTAGTGAAGGTAAAACAAAGTACATGGTGGCGTCGAATGCGAGAGGAACAGTTGGTCAAACAATCAAGGTAGCGGAGCACGAATTTGAAGTGGTGCAATCCTTTAAATACCTTGGGTCAATAGTAGCAGCCGATAACAATATAGAAGAAGAAATACGCGGGCGGCTTCTCAAATCCAACAGAGCCTACTATAGTTTGTCAAAGCTCTTCAAATCCAGAAATCTCACCATAACTTCAAAACTGCTGCTGTACAGGACCACATATGGATCCGAGACTTGGGTGCTTAGCAAAAGGCACTCCGACCTCTTAGCCGCGTTCGAGAGAAAAGTCTTAAGGAGAATTGTTGGCCCCATATATGAGACTAGGACGCCCGGAGCCTTGGGGTGCGCAACTGGATGGCGGCGGCTCGAGACCTGGATGGGTGGAGAGACTTGTTGAAGGAGGCCAGGACCGGAATCCGGTTGTCGAGCCGATGATGATGATGATGATGTTTTCATGACCATTATTTAACACATCAGATGCAATTGCAGATTTTTGCGGTTGGTTTAGGCGAATATACGTCATATGTTCTTTAAATCTTGTTTAAATATTACGTTTTGTTTGGCCATAATATTTTCGTTTACAGTCACCGCACTCAATTTCATAAACACCCGATTTACTCAAAAGAGGTATCTCGTCCTTTGTAGAGCCAAGTAGACTTGCCATTTTTTGGTCGTTTTTGTACACTATATCTAATTGGTTATCACTTAAAACTTTGTTTAACTCGTTGGTAATTTGTGGTACAAAAGACAAGGCTACCCTTTTGTTTTAATTTGTTTCTTTTTGTGAGAAAAAGGTTGTCATATTGAAATTGTTCGACCAATTGTTCACTAAAACCATTAATACAAGCTGTTGTTTTTATGTACTCATACTCTTTTTTGAAATTAATTACCGAGAGAGGCAAACGACACAATCTATGAACCATCGAATGGTACGCGGCTGCCTTATGTTGGATCGGACAAAACGAATCACAAGTGATAGTTCTCATGGCGCTAGTTGGTTTATGATACACACTAAACTCAATTTTATTATTCACATAATGAATTTCTACATCAAGGAATGCGAGTTTTCTTTCGTGTTCGCTTTCATGTGTGAACTTTATTGAATCGAATTGGTTGTTCAAAATGTATAATGTTGTTTGAACATCATCTTTATGCACCACTGAAAAAACATCATCTACATAACGATGCCACACTCGTGGTAAAAGATTCTGTCTTTTTAATTTCATTTCAAAGGCCGACATAAACATTTCACAGATAAGTGGGCTAAGTGGGTTACCCATGCTTGTACCAAATTCTACACTATATATTTTTTCCCGAAACTGGAAGAAATTTTGATCCATGCTAAGTTTTGTTGCTTCTAAATAAATTTTTTTTTTTCCCCCTCAAGATCAAGATTTCTTAGATATTTTTCGAATTCCTCAAGGGCCACGTTTACCGGAATATTGGGAAATAAAGATGTTACATCAAAGCTTATCATTGTTTCATTATCTTGAAGCACTAAATTCTTAATTTTATTAACGAACTCAAAAGTATTTTTTACCGAAAAACTTTCTAATTTGGGTAACTTTTTTACTTCACTAACTATCCACTTAGCCAACTCATAGGTTGGAGCATTAATATTTGATACAATTGGACGCATTTTCTTCCCTATCTTATGTGTTTTTGGAAGTGCATACATTTTGGGTAAACTCGGATTTGAAACGATAAACGATCTACTTACACGAACACTGAAAATGTTGCTTATTTTTTGCCTTACGACGTCAACTTCTCTAATCATACGTTTAATGGGATTTTTTCCAAATTTGTATACCCGCATTCTGATATAAGCTGACAGACGCGTTGATCATAATCAAACTTATTCATAACAACTACTAGGTTACTCTTATCTGCTTTAACATACACAACATCTTTCCTTTTTAATTTATTTACAATTTCTTTTTGCACTTGTGCCAAATCTGTTTTATTTGATAGATTTTTATTTGTTTTTATTATATTGGTAGCTGTAGAACGAATAGCATTTTGAGTTGAAGGTAATTTGTATTTTAACATTGTTTCAATGTCAATAACAACATCTAAGGTTTGTGTTTTGTATGGAGTTGGAGAAAATTTCAAACCTTTATTCAATAAATTCAACTCATCTTCACTAAAAACTTCACTTGATTCATTAACCACAAAATCTTGAATAAATTGAGGTTCAGATTGATCGCGCGGAGTTTTTTCAATTAAATGAGTTAATTTTTCATTTAATTGAAATTTTTTCTCCTTAACAGTATTTTCTTTTTTCAAAGCTACCGTTCTATCGAAACTATCGCACTGTTCAAATTCTTCTTTGCTCAATTGTTTTGTTAATTCGAGATGTAGGTTATATAATTTTATTTCACAATCGGAAAGATCTTTGTATTTGTGTTTAACTTCTAATGGGGTCTTCCATTGGTAAATTCAGATTTCAATCAAAAAATTGATTTTTTTCGTGGCGAATGGAACACTATTCTAATTAATTATTTTTTTGGCATTGTATTGGTGTAACTTTGTGTCTGTGAAACTAGTGCGGTATAGCTGTCAAATTTCCATTCGCAGTTGTTTTCTTTTGAACGTGCATTTGAAATTATCAAAAACAAAATGAATGAAGAAATAAATTTAGAAGATTTCAATATCGTTACTAACGACGAAGGATCTGTTATAGTAGGAAACAACATGGTTCTATTAGAAAATCATTGGAGTGAGTTGAGTGCAACACATTAATATTTTGTTTCTAACACAATTCCCTAACTTTTTTAAGGTAAGCAAATAGTAAGTGCAGAGTTTTCCCAAGTAGCAGACTATTTTAATCTGTCGGGAATACAACATCAAGAAGGTAAGTAAAGTAAAATATTGGGTACGAAATGTTGCCTTACAAAATCTCGGATTTCAATCCTTCAAACCAACTACATGCATTCTGCAAATCGTATTGAACAATTTTTGGAAACAAAATAGCTTAAAACTATAGATTTTGAAAACCTTTTAATACATAGATATGTCGTACCCAAAATAATAATAAGATATAGATTTATAAACCCATTTAAAATAACTTTAAATTTTGCATGGGATAGGTATCATTCAAACTCCATCTGAACCACGTGAACCTTCTGAAGTAGCAAACGTTTTGTCCCAGTCACAGGCCAGCAATGTAGAAGGTGAGTAACGGTAACACCAAAAAGATATAAGTACATTAAAATATATTTATACAAAATTTCTTTAAAATGTAAATTTTACAGCACAAAGCTTCGAGATAAGCGAAGTTAATTGTCCTGATTATTCCGAAGGACTCAACGCAGGAACAGGCCAAAGTAAGAACGATCCAATCCAAATTAAATGACTGTTATATACCTATACCTAGTATTTATTATTTCATTTCGAAAGGTAACCAGTGCAAGTGTAGTTTGGGAGACACAAAATCGTTGCTTCACTTGTATTCCCAAAACATGAAAAACGTGGGGCCTTTAAAGAGGTTTCGGTTAAAGAAAAATATGTGGGCTTTTATAGCTGCCGAAATATTTAAAAGACTTAAGATCTCCTACACCAGCCTGCCTGCCTGCGGCGGCCGCTAGAAACAAGCCTTTTAAAAAGGTTTGGCTAATATGATCAGGCTGGTTCCACAGGTTGGCAACAGGTTAATTCCCTGTTCCGTAAAACTAGAAGAATTACGAGACCAACAACAAGCCTCGGAAACGGACTGATCTCACGACGACAACCCACGCAAAGAAAACGGAATAACGATTTACGAATTTTCTTATGGAACGTACGATCGCTCTATAGAGCTCGAGCTGCTCAGCAGCTAGCCGATGCCCTGTCAAAATATAAAGCTGACATAACAGCACTTCAAGAAATAAGATGGACAGGGAATGGTGTTCTACAGAAGAAAGATTATGACTTATACTACAGCTGTCATACAAAACACCATGTGCTCGGGGTAGGCTTCCTAGTCGGCGAAAAAATGAAGTCTGCCATCATCGGCTTTAACACTATAAGCGAAAGGCTATGCACCCTTCGCGTGCGAGGCAAATTTAAGAACATCAGCCTCATTAACGTTCACGGACCTACGGAGGAGTCCTCAGACGAAGAAAAAGAGACTTACTACGCACAAGTCGAGAGGGCCCTCAATGCCTGTCCAAGGTATGACGTAAAAATCATCCTTGGGGATTTGAATGCAAAAATAGGTCGGGAGCCGGTATTCAGGCATTACGCAGGCACCCATAGTTTGCATGAGAACACTAATGACAATGGACTTCGAGTCTTAGAATTGGCAGCATCGAAAAACATGGTCGTTGCGAGTACCAGGTTCCCTCGTAAAGATATCACCAAAGCCACCTGGGTATCACCTGATGGAGTCACTCGTAACCAAATTGACCACGTGTTGATAGACCGTCGCCACTACTCGAACTTGATGACGGTACGAACGTACCGAGGTGCCAATATCGACTCGGATCACTATCTTGTTGGTATGGTTTTCCGAGGGCGGATTGCCTTGCGAAGACGTATTGCATCCGCCGATCAGGTTCGAATCAACACGGCTGCTCTGCGCAATGAAAACACCAGTAACACCTTTGGTAATGCGTTAGGACTCGCCCTAGAACTGGGTAGAGTAAGTCCTGGAGACAGTATGCTGGGCGTAGATGAGAAGTGGACACGCCTTAAGAATACTGTCATTATTACTGCCAACTCCATCTTAGGCAGCAGTCGTAGAAATCGGAACGACTGGTTTGATGATGAATGCAAGCTAGCGACTGAACGTAAGAATGTTGCGTACCGAGCAATGCAACAATCTCATAGAACGCGGGCACGCGAAGACGAATATAAAGAGCTCAGAAGAATTGAAAAACGGCTTCACAGACAGAAAAAATCAGCCTGGGAGAAGAACATAATCTGTGAAATGGAGAAAAGCCGAGAGCGAGGTCCGCACCAGGCGCGAAAGTTCTACCAATCCGTCCGAAACATGACGCAGTACACACCACGCTGCACATACTGCAAGGACGGAGAGGGAAATCTGATCACCGATCCTCAAAGCATACTGGAGCGATGGGAAGTGTACTTCAATGAATTGCTAAATGGTCAGCTCACTGCAGAAGTGGAGGCTCCACTACTTCAAGAAGAGTACCCTATGTTGCCGCCACCAAGCATAGAAGAGGTTGAGAAGGCTATAGGCCGGCTAAAGAAAAACAAAGCCCCGGGAGCCGATGGTATACCAGCCGAACTATTTCAACACGGTGGGCCAGCTTTACGTCAAGCAATTCATGAGATTATAGTGCACGTGTGGGAGCATGAAGAAATTCCAGAAGACTGGCGAAAAGGTATAATTTGCCCCATACATAAGAAGGGAGATGTCACAACGTGCAGCAATTATATTGTATCACGTTGTTGAGTACCGCCTATAAGATACTCTCCTCTATCCTACAAGACCGGATAACCCCATACGCTAAAACCATCATCGGACAATATCAGTGTGGTTTCATTCCAGGCAAATCAGCAACTGATCAGATCTTTACCTTTAGGCAGGCGATGGAAAAATGTCTAGAATTTAACATCCCAACATACCACCTGTTTATAGACTTTAAGACCGCCTACGATAGCATAGCCAGGGTAGAACTTTACAAAGCCATGAGAGAATTCGGCATCCCAAATAAATTGACACGACTATGTAGGTTGACCATGACCAACGTAACAAGCCAAGTAAAAATAGCCGGATTGCTATCCAAACCAATCAACATCTTTAATGGACTCCGACAAGGGGATGGTTTGGCCTGCCTCCTCTTCAACCTGGCGTTGGAGAAAGCAATCCGTGACTCTGGCACGGCAACAAGAGAGACCATCGTCAACAGGTCCAGCCAGATACTGGCTTACGCAGACGACATCGACATCATCGGAAGAACTGAGCAAGCTGTACATGATTCCTTCATCCAGATCGAGCAGGCGGCACAAAATCTGGGGCTGCACATTAGTGGAGGTAAAACAAAGTACATGGTGGCGTCGAATGCGAGAGGAACAGTTGGTCAAACAATCAAGGTAGCGGAGCACGAATTTGAAGTGGTGGAATCCTTTAAATACCTTGGGTCAATAGTAGAAGCCGATAACAATATAGAAGAAGAAATTCGCGGGCGGCTTCTCAAATCCAACAGAGCCTACTATAGTCTGTCAAAGCTCTTCAAATCCAGAAATCTCACCATAACTTCAAAACTGCTGCTGTACAGGACCATGGTCCTGCCAGTACTCACACATGGATCCGAGACTTGGGTGCTTAGCAAAAGGCACTCCGACCTCTTAGCCGCGTTCGAGAGAAAAGTCTTAAGGAGAATTGTTGGCCCCATATGTGAGGAAGGACGATTCCGGAGACGGTACAATCATGAATTGTACGCAATCTACCTTGAAGCAGATATCGTGACAAAAATTAAGCTCGGTAGACTCCGGTGGGCAGGGCACCTAGCTCGCATGAGCGAAGAGGAACCTGCTCGGAAAGTTCTTTGTGGTACATTCTATGGTAGACGACAGCGTGGTAGACCATGCTTGCGCTGGAGAGATGGCGTAGACCAGGACGCCCGGAGCCTTGGGGTGGGCAACTGGATGGCGGC
The DNA here is from genome assembly GCA_932273885.2 of Leucozona laternaria. NCBI lineage: Eukaryota > Metazoa > Arthropoda > Insecta > Diptera > Syrphidae > Leucozona > Leucozona laternaria. The sequence continues at coordinate 98,550,563 of OW026366.1, read as the reverse complement.
GGCTCGAGACCGGGATGGGTGGAGAGACTTGTTGAAGGAGGCCAGGACCGGACCCCGGTTGTCGAGCCGACGATGATGATGACACCAGCCTGCAAGTTGAAACGCGCTACAAGTGCGTCATTAAACGAACTAAAAAAACGTGGAAAACAACAACACGAGTGGTGCTGTGAGGATGGATACAGAGTTCGACAGCGAGATAAATGATATAATAAAGCTTGACGATTCTCTCTGCCCAGAATACCTCATATCAAAAACAGGAATGATTCGAACCAAAAATATAAGTTCCGAAAAAAACGCATCCGACACTGAAACAGAACTTCGAGCTTCAGCAGATGTAATGACACTGCTTCCAATGATGTTATCGCGGGTTCTTCGGGCTCAAGTTCAACTGTCCAAACTGATGACTCTAGTATATTACCCTTACCTGTACCTGCACGTCGAAGGCGAAAGACAGTGCAGGAACAAATTTTCGAGGAATATATGCAAAACAAAGAAGACAAATCAGAACGACAAGAGGAACAAAGGATATTAAAAGAAGAAAAAAGAGAAGAAAATAAAGAAAGGAGACATTTGGAGAAAATGAAAGTAATGAAAGAAATTTTGCAGTTGCAAAGAGAAAAAAACAATTAAGTGTAACGTTTAAATTTGTTTTGTTTGTTTGTTTTTTTTAAGTGAATTATGTATTTATGTTTTTGTTTAGTAATAAATAAGTTAACAAAGTAGTATTTAATGTATGTTAAACCAAAGAAGCAATATTTAATTTATTTCAATCAGTATAGTACTTTTTATTTAAACTTATTTACATTTTTTTATAATTTTTTTTATAAAAATAAAGACCACCAGCGTGAATATATTTGACTTTCTATATGATTTCTAGGACACGAGCATGTTTCGGAAATATTTTTTATTAAAACCTCTCAGCGATTTCGTCCCTCTTCAGTTGACCTAGGTGTTTGAGAATAGCCTCAGGTAATGAATTGTTTGAAGCTGTTTCTTCTTGGCTTTCTTCTTCTTGTGGACGGATAACAGCCTCCCATGTATCTCCTTCCATGATGCATAAATTATGCAATACGCAGCAACTTAAAACAAATTTACACATTCGTTCAACAGATAAAAAATCCAATCTGGTTAGCTGTTTGAATCTTTGCTTCAGCAATCCAAAGGTATTTTCGATTTTCACGCGGGTTTGACAATGTTTTTTATTGTCCTTTTTCTCACGTTCAGTCAAGTCTCCAAAATCTTTATATGGGGTTAAAAGATATTCCCTCAGTGGGTACGCAGCATCACCCAAAATATGATATTGAGAACCGCAAATTCCCGGAATATTTTTTGAAATAAAGGATAGTTTATATTTATATCCTTGAGTCGTGGATTTTACTTGGAGATCCTATAAACCCATCCAGAAATAAATCATTGGCATCACAAATTCCTTGTAATGTAATCGAAATCAGCCCATGCCGATTTATATAGGTTGATCGAATCTTGTTTGCTGGCTTTCGGATGTATATGTAGGATCCGTCTATGCAGCCTAACACGTTCTCAAAGCCTGCTATCTATAGGTAAATTAAAATTATTGTTAGTACAATTGCAAAATAATTTGCTCTGATATAGCTAGGTAATAACTACCTTTGCAAAATCTTGAGATGTTTTTTTTTTTCATCTTCAGTTGTTGGAAACTTTATATAATCCTTCGCAATTTCAAACAGAAATTCCATGAATTTTGTTAGAATTCTATAACCGCTCGACAAAGAGAAATTAAACAAATTTGAAACATCTCTATATGAGTCCTTGTTGCCAGCAAACCTGTTGAAAGGTTATAATATAGCACTTTAAATTTGTATATTTCTAATCATTAGATGTATAAAGTTTACCAAAGGAATGCTAGACATTGAGTTTCCGCACTTATAGATGTTTTTCCTCCGCAACCAATTTTTTCCTTAAAATGTCTAGAACATTTGTACATGTTTGTAAGTTTTTCTGTCGTTTCTCTGGAAAGTCTGCAATTTTCACGAAACTATAAAAAAAATACTTTATAACATAAATATTAACTATTTATATTGTTAAAAACTCACCTCTTTTTCAGAGTATTTATTTATTACATCCTTTACAAAGTTTATTACACGGTTTTTTTTTTCCTTTTGAAATAGAATTGTCATTATTTCAAAAAATTCTTCATCACTTGATTCACTGTTAGACGAAGAAGAAGATGAGGTTGATGAATTTAACAATTCATTTAAAACTGCTTCCATTTCCATTTTGGTGAAAGTAAGATTATTGCACTTGATATTTCAAAAGCGTTTGATAGAGTTTGGCATAAAGCTCTTTTATCGAAAATGCGTGCTTTTGGTATTGATGAATCTCTTCTTCGTTGGATTAGAAACTACCTTTCGGACCGCTCAATACAAGTCGTATTGGATGGTTTTAAGTCTGATATTCACAAAATAAACGCTGGTGGGCCCCAGGGCTCCGTTTTGTCTCCCACTCTCTTTCTGATATTCATCAATGATCTTCTGTCTCAAACTTCTAATCCATTAAATTGTTTTGCTGACGACAGTACCCTCAGCTTTTCATATTCGTTTCTAGAGTCACATCCATGTCCTTCGGATGTGGATTTAGAGCGGCAGCGTATGATAAGCTCATTAAATTCTGATCTTGACAGCCAATGGGGAATCAAAAACCGCGTAGAATTTAATGCTTCAAAAACTCAATGCTGTCTAAGTGCCGCTATCCATGAGCGGTACTTATATTGAAGAAACCGAACAGCTTTCAGTTCTCGGTATGTGCATCACAGACCACCTTTTGTGGAATGACCACATATTCAACGTCGCCAAAAATGCTCCTAAATGTTTAGGTTTTCTTCGGCGATGCAAGAAATTTGTCTCCCCTTCTGATCTGGCTGTAATCTATAAAGCCTTTATCCGTCCAAAGCTGGAGTACAACTCTCACATTTGGGCAGGTGCTCCTTTAACTCATGTGAATCTTTTGGATAGAATTCAAAAAAGAGCTTTAAAAATAATAGGTGATACAAGTATAACAGAAACAATTACAACCCTGGAACACCGCCGTAATGTTTCATGTCTCTCTCTATTTTATCGCTACTTCTACAAACAGTGTTCTAGTGAAATAGCCAACTGCATTCCTCCCCTAAAACAATACAACCGTAATACTCGCGCTTTTACGAATGCTCATCAGTTTACTCTTGAGCCCAACTTCGGACGTACCGTCAAGTATAGAGATTCATTCTTTAGCCGCACTAAAAGAATGTGGAATGCTTTGCCTGGCTCTATTTTTACCTCCCATTTTAATATTCAGAAATTCAAAACCAATGTGCATCGGTATCTCCTATTAAATCCTTCCCTATTTTCCTGTGTTAAAACATTTTAAGGGTAGTCAAAATCCCTTTAGTGCGCGCTGATTAAAAAAAAAAAAAAAAAAATTTAATAGTGTTTCTTATATTTTTTAACATACTTTTCGCAACTGAATAAATTTTCCAACTCAATTTAATCAAAAACAACATTGTCAAGTTGACAGCTGTACCTATTGTATTTGTGTTAGTAAAGGAGGGGTAAATCTGCCGAAAAATTTAGATCTGCAAGAATGATTTTAAATCAAAAATAAATTGATTTATTTTGCCGAATGGAACGCAAAAATCGTAGAGATCGGCTTTTTGACAGATCCAAATCAAAAATAAATTGATTTATTTTACCAATGGAAAACCCCATAAGTTGAGCCACACATTTTCTGCCTTTTTCATTGCACTCATTAATCTATGATTTTCTACCGCGGCACTGATTTTAATAAAGTTAGGATGCACTTTGAACCTTTTACATGCCCGCAAAAAATTCAAATATTGTTGCGACCTTTACTTTTAGTCGAGAGTAGGTATTCAACTTTGATTTGGTTATCATATTTATTTAATCAAAAGAAAATGATGAACGGCGTGAAGTTCGATAAATTAAGTTTTAGATTATATTCGTTTGTCCGATCCAACATAAAGTAGCCGCGTACCATTCGATGGTTCATAGATTGTGTCGTTTGCCTCTCACGGTAATTAATTTCAAAAAAGAGTATGAGTACATAAAAACAACAGCTCGCATTAATGGTTTTAGTGAACAATTGGTCGATCAATTAATTTATAAACATACGCGAAAAGTGAACAATTTCAATATGACAACCTTTTTCTCACAAAAAGAGACAAATAAAAACAAAAGGGTAGCCTTGTCTTTTGTACCACAAATTACCAACAAGTTATACAAAGTTTTTAGTGATAACCAATTAGATATAGTGTACAAAAACGACCAAAACATGGCAAATCTACTTATCTCTACAAACGACAACCACAAAAATCTGCAATTGCGTCTCATGTGTTACATAATGGTCATGAAAACATAAGGATAGACAATTTGAAACTTGTAAAACAAGTGAATGACTATAGAAGATTAGATGCACTGGAATCATTTTACATACAAAAAGACCCAAACGCACTCAACTTAGACAACGGCAATATCGAATCTTGCCTGATGAATATAATGTGTCAAAGTGAAACATGAACAAAAAAAAAATTCTTGACCTGTCATCATACCTGTGTTTTACATACCCAAATAGCAGAAACAACTCTTCAATTTTCGATTACCAACGATTAGTCGTGATTGCTGATGATGAAGCGCACAAGCTTCGAAATGCATTCAAGTTAGTTACGTGTTTGTTTTGTTTTATTTTATTTCGTGTTTTATGTAAAACTGTAAAAAACGGGTATCGACTCAAGTGAAGTTAATTTAAGGTGTTTTGTTTTTATAATCTAAAACTTAATTTAAATGATTCTTGTCCAGATTTTCTTAGCTTACCAGTGGGAAGGAGGTTCCTGGAAGTTAAAAAACGAATTCTTTGTATAAATTGTTTGGAAAAGGGACATTCTGTTCGACATTGTACTAAGCCAAAGTGCACTATTTGTTCATCACCTCATCATAAGCTGCTTCACTAATTTACAGTCAACAATGCTGGTGACATTACAGGCCAGGGAACGTCCAACTCAGCCACATTAGTAGGTAGGTCATCTAACCAAACTATACTAGCTACAGCGGTGGTCTTTGTAAAAGATAGTTCTGGTAGATACCAACCTGTACGCGGTTTGTAAGATTCGGCTTCCCAACTGAATTTCGTAGCCGAAAGAATGGCTCAAAGACTGAGGTTGTTAAGGTCAAGGACGGATTTGCCAATAAGTGAAATAGGAAATGAGGTTACAAATGCTCGACATACCACAAAAACGATTTGCAAATCAAGGATTTCGGAGTTTGAAACTGCGTTAGAGCTACTAGTGATCAAAAATATAACTCATCTTCAGCCTAGCCAATCGTTTAAGTGGAAAATACCTACAAATATCGTCTTGGCGGATCCCAATCAATGAAGCAGCGAAGATAGATATGTTGATAGGCGCTGATCATTTCTTTGAACTGTAAGCAATTGGACAGAAAAAAGTGGAAGATAAGCTTACGCTTCAGAAGACTATTTTTAGATGGGTCTTTTCAGGCTCACATGAGCTGTCAGATTTTTCATCGAACACAATGTGTTCGTAAGGAAGTGAAGAACAATCAAAGGTTGATTTTCTTCAAGAATTTGTTGAAAAGTTTTGTGAAATTGAAAACCACCCCATTACTGAAATGCGTAAACCTGAGGAGAAAGCGTGTGAAGAACACTTCATAAATACAACTCGGAAAAAGTTCTGGAGGTAGATATGTTGTAAGATTTCCGTTTAAAAAGGATACATCCGCTCTAGGAGAATCTTTTGTTATAAAAAAAAACGATTTATGTCATTGGAAAGAGCACTTGAGAAGAAAACCACTATTAGAAACCAATATGTGGATTTTTTGAAGGAGTATGAGAATCTTGGGCATATGTCAGAAGTTCGTGTCGATTAGGCTAAACACATGAAATATTTTTGCCCCATCAATATGTAATAAGACCAGACTCTTCAACTACAAAACTTAGGGTTGTTTTCGATTGCAGTGCTCCAACTTCTTCAGGGAAATCTTTAATTGATATTTTGATGAAAGGTCCTATCATCAGTCTTAGTCTAGCTTTTATTGAAGTAAGTTCATTAGTCTTGCTATTATTTAAAATGGAAAGTGCTTCTAATTGCAATTTTGTTTCTTGCGGTGTTTGCCAAAGTGGTTTCGCCCCAGAATCCACAAAGCTAAGTAAAACAAGTTAAACCGCATTAAAATCAAATACAAATTTATTTTGGAAGTGCGATTCATGTAAAAACTTGCCTATTTTGTCATGCATATCTAGAATGAAAGAACTATTCTCTTTCCTTATGAATAATAATGGCGCATTCGAAAACTAAATAGGACTCGCAATACAATTACATCAAAAAGCCCCTGCGTCACTACCCGTATCCACTCTAAGACAAAGTGTTACACTGAATCTCAGTTATTATCCATGCCTCTGCTAAAGCAAGATCCCAGGGCCGCCAGACCTTACTTATTTTCTGATGGATAAAATGTGTACGATAGAGTAGTGTTAGTACGTACAATTAAAGTATGCATACCTGCGAGCTAGGGCCAAAGGCCAATTCCTAAGGTACGTACAAATTTTACTCAATTTACTTAAATTCTGATAGCTGGTTTTAACGTATATTGTACGGAGCATTGTTAAAAAATTTGAAACAATGCAGCCAGACACCTTCAGTCGGCGGTTTTAATGGCCAGACGCTTTAAAGATCGAAAAAAAAAACATAAACTTACTTATAGTCTGATACTTAATTTTTAGGGGCGAAAATCCCCCAGGCTCATTTAAGAAATCGCTGTTAGTATGAGCGTGCGTTACTGGGTGTTAACCCTCATAAGACAGATCTTGTCCCCTTCTCAAGGAAATACAAAATCCCCCACATAGACCATCCGTCTATCAAAGGAATTCCAGTTAAATTCTCAGGAGAAGCCAAATATTTGGGCCTTATCTTTGATAAGAAGTTAAGCTGGAATCCCAACATACAAGAAGGAATCAAAAAGGTAACTGTTGCACTCTTTTCATGCAAAAAAGGAGTAGGAAACAAATGGGGTCTTAAACCCAGCATTACTCATTGGCTATACACCTCGGTTGTCAGACCGATTCTTACATACGGTGTGACAGTATGGTGGACCGCTTTAGATAAAACGACGAACTGCGAAAAACTAAGCAAGGTCCAACGGTAAGCCTCCCGTTGCATGGGCGGAGTACTTCGTACAACCCCTTCGGCTGCATTAGATATTATGTACTATTTAACACCTCTCGACATATATGCTAAACAAACAGCTGCAAGCACAGCCATTCGTCCTAAAGCCTCCTCACAGTGGACAAATAATGATATTGGTCACACCATCATTCTGAACTCATTCCGAACAATTCCAAGTAACATTGACTTCACCATCCCCCAGTTACAGTTCGATAAAAACTTCCAGGTCACCATACCGGGCACTGTTTGATGTTCAAGCACGCAACGAGGCTTAGAATATTCTCAAACGATTCCTGCAGAAGCTGTATGGATGAAGAAGAGGAAGAATCGATTCCTCATCTCCTCTGCACTTGTTCTGCTCCATCCCAACGTCATATACTCCATCTCGGAGAGTACTACTACAACGATTATGATTATTCGTTTTAATTGTAGTATTTGTTGCATACTTTGAAGAGTTCCCATTTTAATATTAAAACATACTTTTTGGAAAAAAAATGAATTGCCTTCACTGTGAGGACATCATAGGTGATAATGAAAAAAGTTGTAGGTGTTGGTTGTGTGATGGTTTTGCTCACATGAAATGTGCAAGTTTAACAGCCAAATTAATTGAAGGACTTTTGAAGACTGGAAATGGATTGCGTTGGTTTTGTAAGAAATGTAATACCAAGAAAACATCTGATTTATTCCAGATGATCAAAAAAACAAAAAAAAACTTCAATGACATGCAACAAAAGCTTGTAGAATATGAAACACTTTTCAACAATCTTGAATTTGAAGATAAGGAACTTTCTCCTAAGCGCAAAAAATTGGAAAATAATATCATATGCGTTCCACCAGGTTCACGCCGTTCAATTATTATGCCTTTTGCTTTTCCACCTGCAACAATTGAAGAAATACCTAATGCTTCAACATCTAATAGTGCAACAAACAAATTTTCTGGTAGGGTAACGACTTCTGGGTCACAACCCGTCGACCCAATAGCTTCCGTAATGGATGAGGGTGTTTCGGCCGAGTTAGTTGTTGTTCCTCCACAGAAATGTGTGTTTTTGTCACGTTTACATCCTGATACGTCTTGTGATATAGTTGAAAATTATGTTAAAAAGAAATTGCCTTTATTAAATGTGTCGTTTAAATGTTTAAAAATGCAATTTTCGTACGAACGTCGCATATCATCTTTCAAAATTTTTGCACCTGATCACGTTTGTGATTTGCTACTTTCTCCAGGATTTTGGACAGATAAAATTGGAAGATAAGCTTACGCCTCAGAAGACTATTTTTAGATGGGTCTTTTCAGGCTCACATGAGCTGTCAGATTTTTCATCGAACACAATGTGTTCGTAAGGAAGTGAAGAACAATCAAAGGATGATTTTCTTCAAGAATTTGTTGAAAGGTTTTGTGAAATTGAAAACCACCCCATTACTGAAATGCGTAAACCTGAGGAGAAAGCGTGTGAAGAACACTTCATAAATACAACTCGAAAAAGTTCTGGAGGTAGATATGTTGTAAGATTTCCGTTTAAAAAGGATACATCCGCTCTAGGAGAATCTTTTGTTATAAAAAAAAAACGATTTATGTCACTGGAAAGAGGACTTGAGAAGAAAACCACTATTAGGAACCAATATGTGGATTTTTTGAAGGAGTATGAGAATCTTGGGTATATGTCAGAAGTTCGTGTCGATTAGGCTAAACACATGAAATATTTTTGCCCCATCAATATGTAATAAGACCAGACTCTTCAACTACAAAACTTAGGGTTGTTTTCGATTGCAGTGCTCCAACTTCTTCAGGGAAATCTTTAATTGATATTTTGATGAAAGGTCCTATCATCAGTCTTAGTCTAGCTCTTATTGAAGTTAGTTCATTAGTCTTGCTATTATCTAAAATGGAAAGTGCTTCTAATTGCAATTTTGTTTCTTGCGGTGTTTGCCAAAGTGGTTTCGCCCCATAATCCACAAAGCTAAGTAAAACAATTTAAACCGCATTAAAATCAAATACAAATTTATTTTGGAAGTGCGATTCATGTAAAAACTTGCCTATTTTGTCATGCATATCTAAAATGAAAGAATTATTCTCTTTCCTTATGAATAATAATGGCGCATTCGAAAACTAAATAGGACTCGCAATACAATTACATCAAAAAGCCCCTGCGTCACTACCCGTATCCGCTCTAAGACAAAGTGTTACACTGAATCTCAGTTATTATCCATGCCTCTGATAAAGAAAGATCCCAGGGCCGCCAGACCTTACTTATTTTCTGATGGATAAAATGTGTACGATAGAGTAGTGTTAGTACGTACAATTAACGTATGCATACCTGCGAGCTAGGGCCGAAGGCCAATTCTTAAGGTACGTACAAATTTTACTCAATTTACTTAAATTCTGATAGCTGGTTTTAACGTACATATATTGTACGGAGCATTGTTAAAAAATTTGAAACAATGCAGCCAGACACCTTCAGTCGGCGGTTTTTATAGCCAGACGCTTTAAAGATCGAAAAAAAACATAATCTTACTTATAATCTGATACTTAATTTTTAGGGGCAAAAATCCCCCAGGCTCATTTAAGAAATCGCTGTTAGTATGAGCGTGCGTTACTGGGTGTTAACCCTCATAAGACAGATCTTGTCCTCTTCTCAAGGAAATACAAAATCCCTTACATAGACCATCCGTCTATCAAAGGAATTCCACTTAAATTCTCAGAAGAAGCCAAATATTTGGGCCTTATCTTAGATAAGAAGTTAAGCTGGAATCCCAACATACAAGAAAGAATCAAAAAGGTAACTGTTGCACTCTTTTCATGCAAAAAAGGAGTAGGAAACAAATGGGGTCTTAAACCCAGCATTACTCATTGGCTATACACCTCGGTTGTCAGACCGATTCTTACATACGGTGTGACAGTATGGTGGACCGCTTTAGATAAAACGACGAACTGCGAAAAACTAAGCAAGGTCCAACGGTCAGCCTCCCGTTGCATGGGCGGAGTACTTCGTACAACTCCTTCGGCTGCAGTAGATATTATGTACTATTTAGCACCTCTCGACATATATGCTAAACAAACAGCTGCAAGCACAGTCATTCGTCTTAAAGCCTCCTCACAGTGGACAAATAATGATATTGGTCACACCATCATTCTGAACTCATTCCGAACAATTCCAAGTAACATTGACTTCACCATCCCCCAGTTACAGTTCGATAAAAACTTCCAGGTCACCATACCGGGCACTGTTTGATGTTCATGCACGCAATGAGGCTTAGAATATTCTCAAACGATTCCTGCAGAAGCTGTATGGATGAAGAAGAGGAAGAATCGATTCCTCATCTCCTCTGCACTTGTCCTGCTCTATCCCAACGACATATACTCCATCTCGGAGAGTACTTCTGCAACGATTATGATTATTCGTTTTAATTGTAGTATTTGTTGCATACTTTGAAGAGTTCCCATTTTAATATTAAAACATACTTTTCGGAAAAAAAATGAACTGCCTTCACTGTGAGGACATCATAGGTGATAATGAAAAAAGTTGTAGGTGTTGGTTGTGTGATGGTTTTGCTCACATGAAATGTGCAAGTTTAACAGCCAAACTAATTGAAGGACTTTTGAAGACTGGAAATGGATTGCGTTGGTTTTGTAAGAAATGTAATACCAAGAAAACATCTGATTTATTCCAGATGATCAAAAAAAAACAAAAAAAAACTTCAATGACATATCTCAAGACCTCATAAGAATGCAACAAAAGCTTGTAGAATATGAAACACTTTTCAACAATCTTGAATTTGAAGATAAGGAACTTTCTCCTAAGCGCAAAAAATTGGAAAATAATATCATATGCGTTCCACCAGGTTCACGCCGTTCAATTATTATGCCTTTTGCTTTTCCACCTGCAACAATTGAAGAAATACCTAATGCTTCAACATCTAATAGTGCAACAAACAAATTTTCTGGTAGGGTAACGACTTCTGGGTCACAACCCGTCGACCCAATAGCTTCCGTAATGGATGAGGGTGTTTCGGCCGAGTTAGTTGTTGTTCCTCCACAGAAATGTGTGTTTTTGTCACGTTTACATCCTGATACGTCTTGTGATATAGTTGAAAATTATGTTAAAAAGAAATTGCCTTTATTAAATGTGTCGTTTAAATGTTTAAAAATGCAATTTTCGTACGAACGTCGCATATCATCTTTCAAAATTTTTGCACCTGATCACGTTTGTGATTTGCTACTTTCTCCAGGATTTTGGACAGATAAAATTGGAAGATAAGCTTACGCTTCAGAAGACTATTTTTAGATGGGTCTTTTCAGGCTCACATGAGCTGTCAGATTTTTCATCGAACACAATGTGTTCGTAAGGAAGTGAAGAACAATCAAAGGATGATTTTCTTCAAGAATTTGTTGAAAGGTTTTGTGAAATTGAAAACCACCCCATTACTGAAATGCGTAAACCTGAGGAGAAAGCGTGTGAAGAACACTTCATAAATACAACTCGAAAAAGTTCTGGAGGTAGATATGTTGTAAGATTTCCGTTTAAAAAGGATACATCCGCTCTAGGAGAATCTTTTGTTATAAAAAAAAACGATTTATGTCACTGGAAAGAGGACTTGAGAAGAAAACCACTATTAGGAACCAATATGTGGATTTTTTGAAGGAGTATGAGAATCTTGGGCATATGTCAGAAGTTCGTGTCGATTAGGCTAAACACATGAAATATTTTTGCCCCATCAATATGTAATAAGACCAGACTCTTCAACTACAAAACTTAGGGTTGTTTTAGATTGCAGTGCTCCAACTTCTTCAGGGAAATCTTTAATTGATATTTTGATGAAAGGTCCTATCATCAGTCTTAGTCTAGCTTTTATTGAAGTTAGTTCATTAGTCTTGCTATTATTTAAAATGGAAAGTGCTTCTAATTGCAATTTTGTTTCTTGCGGTGTTTGCCAAAGTGGTTTCGCCCCATAATCCACAAAGCTAAGTAAAGCAATTTAAACCGCATTAAAATCAAATACAAATTTATTTTGGAAGTGCGATTCATGTAAAAACTTGCCTATTTTGTCATGCATATCTAAAATGAAAGAACTATTCTCTTTCCTTATGAATAATAATGGCGCATTCGAAAACTAAATAGGACTCGCAATACAATTACATCAAAAAGCCCCTGCGTCACTACTCGTATCCGCTCTAAGACAAAGTGTTACACTGAATCTCAGTTATTATCCATGCCTCTGATAAAGAAAGATCCCAGGGCCGCCAGACCTTACTTATTTTCTGATGGATAAAATGTGTACGATAGAGTAGTGTTAGTACGTACAATTAACGTATGCATACCTGCGAGCTAGGGCCGAAGGCCAATTCTTAAGGTACGTACAAATTTTACTCAATTTACTTAAATTCTGATAGCTGGTTTTAACGTACATATATTGTGCGGAGCATTGTTAAAAAATTTGAAACAATGCTGCCAGACACCTTCAGTCGGCGGTTTTTATAGCCAGACGCTTTAAAGATCGAAAAAAAAAAACATAATCTTACTTATAGTCTGATACTTAATTTTTAGGGGCCAAAAATCCCCCAGGCTCATTTAAAAAATCGCTGTTAGTATGAGCGTGCGTTACTGGGTGTTAACCCTCATAAGACAGATCTTGTCCTCTTCTCAAGGAAATACAAAATCCCCCACATAGACCATCCGTCTATCAAAGGAATTCCACTTAAATTCTCAGAAGAAGCCAAATATTTGAGCCTTATCTTAGACAAGAAGTTAAGCTGGAATCCCAACATTCAAGAAAGAATCAAAAAGGTAACTGTTGCACTCTTTTCATGCAAAAAAGGAGTAGGAAACAAATGGGGTCTTAAACCCAGCATTACTCATTGGCTATACACCTCGGTTGTCAGACCGATTCTTACATACGGTGTGACAGTATGGTGGACCGCTTTAGATAAAACGACGAACTGCGAAAAACTAAGCAAGGTCCAACGGTAAGCCTCCCGTTGCATGGGCGGAGTACTTCGTACAACCCCTTCGGCTGCATTAGATATTATGTTATATTTAGCACCTCTCGACATATATGCTAAACAAACAGCTGCAAGCACAGCCATTCGTCCTAAAGCCTCCTCACAGTGGACAAATAATGATATTGGTCACACCATCATTCTGAACTCATTCCGAACAATTCCAAGTAACATTGACTTCACCATCCCCCAGTTACAGTTCGATAAAAACTTCCAGGTCACCATACCGGGCACTGTTTGATGTTCAAGCACGCAACGAGGCTTAGAATATTCTCAAACGATTCCTGCAGAAGCTGTATGGATGAAGAAGAGGAAGAATCGATTCCTCATCTCCTCTGCACTTGTCCTGCTCTATCCCAACGACATAAACTCCATCTCGGAGAGTACTACTACAACGATTATGATTATTCGTTTTAATTGTAGTATTTGTTGCATACTTTGAAGAGTTCCCATTTTAATATTAAAACATACTTTTTGGAAAAAAAATGAATTGCCTTCACTGTGAGGACATCATAGGTGATAATGAAAAAAGTTGTAGGTGTTGGTTGTGTGATGGTTTTGCTCACATGAAATGTGCAAGTTTAACAGCCAAACTAATTGAAGGACTTTTGAAGACTGGAAATGGATTGCGTTGGTTTTGTAAGAAATGTAATACCAAGAAAACATCTGATTTATTCCAGATGATCAAAAAAAACAAAAAAAAACTTCAATGACATATCTCAAGACCTCATAAGAATGCAACAAAAGCTTGTAGAATATGAAACACTTTTCAACAATCTTGAATTTGAAGATAAGGAACTTTCTCCTAAGCGCAAAAAATTGGAAAATAATATCATATGCGTTCCACCAGGTTCACGCCGTTCAATTATTATGCCTTTTGCTTTTCCACCTGCCACAATTGAAGAAATACCTAATGCTTCAACATCTAATAGTGCAACAAACAAATTTTCTGGTAGGGTAACGACTTCTGGGTCACAACCCGTCGACCCAATAGCTTCCGTAATGGATGAGGGTGTTTCGGCCGAGTTAGTTGTTGTTCCTCCACAGAAATGTGTGTTTTTGTCACGTTTACATCCTGATACGTCTTGTGATATAGTTGAAAATTATGTTAAAAAGAAATTGCCTTTATTACATGTGTCGTTTAAATGTTTAAAAATGCAATTTTCGGACGAACGTCGCATATCATCTTTCAAAATTTTTGCACCTGATCACGTTTGTGATTTGCTACTTTCTCGAGGATTTTGGACAGATAAGCTTACGCTTCAGAAGACTATTTTTAGATGGGTCTTTTCAGGCTCACATGAGCTGTCAGATTTTTCATCGAACACAATGTGTTCGTAAGGAAGTGAAGAACAATCAAAGGATGATTTTCTTCAAGAATTTGTTGAAAGGTTTTGTGAAATTGAAAACCACCCCATTACTGAAATGCGTAAACCTGAGGAGAAAGCGTGTGAAGAACACTTCATAAATACAACTCGAAAAAGTTCTGGAGGTAGATATGTTGTAAGATTTCCGTTTAAAAAGGATACATCCGCTCTAGGAGAATCTTTTGTTATAAAAAAAAAAAACGATTTATGTCACTGGAAAGAGGACTTGAGAGGAAAACCACTATTAGAAACCAATATGTGGATTTTTTGAAGGAGTATGAGAATCTTGGGCATATGTCAGAAGTTCGTGTCGATTAGGCTAAACACATGAAATATTTTTGCCCCATCAATATGTAATAAGACCAGACTCTTCAACTACAAAACTTAGGGTTGTTTTCGATTACAGTGCTCCAACTTCTTCAGGGAAATCTTTAATTGATATTTTGATGAAAGGTCCTATCATCAGTCTTAGTCTAGCTTTTATTGAAGTAAGTTCATTAGTCTTGCTATTATTTAAAATGGAAAGTGCTTCTAATTGCAATTTTGTTTCTTGCGGTGTTTGCCAAAGTGGTTTCGCCCCATAATCCACAAAGCTAAGTAAAACAATTTAAACCGCATTAAAATCAAATACAAATTTATTTTGGAAGTGCGATTCATGTAAAAACTTGCCTATTTTGTCATGCATATCTAAAATGAAAGAACTATTCTCTTTCCTTATGAATAATAATGGCGCATTCGAAAACTAAATAGGACTCGCAATACAATTACATCAAAAAGCCCCTGCGTCACTACCCGTACCCGCTCTAAGACAAAGTGTTACACTGAATCTCAGTTATTATTCATGCCTCTAATAAAGCAAGATCCCAGGGCCGCCAGACCTTACTTATTTTCTACGATAGAGTAGTGTTAGTACGTACAATTAACGTATGCATACCTGCGACCTAGGGCCGAAGGCCAATTCTTAAGGTACGTACAAATTTTACTCAATTTACTTAAATTCTGATAGCTGGTTTTAACGTATATTGTACGGAGCATTGTTAAAAAATTTGAAACAATGCTGCCAGACACCTTCAGTCGGCGGTTTTTATAGCCAGACGCTTTAAAGATCGAAAAAAAAAACATAATCTTACTTATAGTCTGATACTTAATTTTTAGGGGCCAAAAATCCCCCAGGCTCATTTAAAAAATCGCTGTTAGTATGAGCGTGCGTTACTGGGTGTTAACCCTCATAAGACAGATCTTGTCCTCTTCTCAAGGAAATACAGAATCCCCCACACAGACCATCCGTCTATCAAAGGAATTCCACTTAAATTCTCAGAAGAAGCCAAATATTTGGGCCTTATCTTAGATAAGAAGTTAAGCTGGAATCCCAACATACAAGAAAGAATCAAAAAGGTAACTGTTGCACTCTTTTCATGCAAAAAAGGAGTAGGAAACAAATGGGGTCTTAAACCCAGCATTACTCATTGGCTATACACCTCGGTTGTCAGACCGATTCTTACATACGGTGTGACAGTATGGTGGACCGCTTTAGATAAAACGACGAACTGCGAAAAACTAAGCAAGGTCCAACGGTAAGCCTCCCGTTGCATGGGCGGAGTACTTCGTACAACCCCTTCGGCTGCATTAGATATTATGTTATATTTAGCACCTCTCGACATATATGCTAAACAAACAGCTGCAAGCACAGCCATTCGTCCTAAAGCCTCCTCACAGTGGACAAATAATGATATTGGTCACACCATCATTCTGAACTCATTCCGAACAATTCAAAGTAACATTGACTTCACCATCCCCCAGTTACAGTTCGATAAAAACTTCCAGGTCACCATACCGGGCACTGTTTGATGTTCAAGCACGCAACGAGGCTTAGAATATTCTCAAACGATTCCTGCAGAAGCTGTATGGATGAAGAAGAGGAAGAATCGATTCCTCATCTCCTCTGCACTTGTCCTGCTCTATCCCAACGTCATATACTCCATCTCGGAGAGTACTACTACAACGATTATGATTATTCGTTTTAATTGTAGTATTTGTTGCATACTTTGAAGAGTTCCCATTTTAATATTAAAACATACTTTTTGGAAAAAAAATGAATTGCCTTCACTGTGAGGACATCATAGGTGATAATGAAAAAAGTTGTAGGTGTTGGTTGTGTGATGGTTTTGCTCACATTAAATGTGCAAGTTTAACAGCCAAACTAATTGAAGGACTTTTGAAGACTGGAAATGGATTGCGTTGGTTTTGTAAGAAATGTAATACCAAGAAAACATCTGATTTATTCCAGATGATCAAAAAAACAAAAAAAAACTTCAATGACATATCTCAAGACCTCATAAGAATGCAACAAAAGCTTGTAGAATATGAAACACTTTTCAACAATCTTGAATTTGAAGATAAGGAACTTTCTCCTAAGCGCAAAAAATTGGAAAATAATATCATATGCGTTCCACCAGGTTCACGCCGTTCAATTATTATGCCTTTTGCTTTTCCACCTGCAACAATTGAAGAAATACCTAATGCTTCAACATCTAATAGTGCAACAAACAAATTTTCTGGTAGGGTAACGACTTCTGGGTCACAACCCGTCGACCCAATAGCTTCCGTAATGGATGAGGGTGTTTCGGCCGAGTTAGTTGTTGTTCCTCCACAGAAATGTGTGTTTTTGTCACGTTTACATCCTGATACGTCTTGTGATATAGTTGAAAATTATGTTAAAAAGAAATTGCCTTTATTAAATGTGTCGTTTAAATGTTTAAAAATGCAATTTTCGTACGAACGTCGCATATCATCTTTCAACATTTTTGCACCTGATCACGTTTGTGATTTGCTACTTTCTCCAGGATTTTGGACAGATAAAATTGGAAGATAAGCTTACGCTTCAGAAGACTATTTTTAGATGGGTCTTTTCAGGCTCACATGAGCTGTCAGATTTTTCATCGAACACAATGTGTTCGTAAGGAAGTGAAGAACAATCAAAGGATGATTTTCTTCAAGAATTTGTTGAAAGGTTTTGTGAAATTGAAAACCACCCCATTACTGAAATGCGTAAACCTGAGGAGAAAGCGTGTGAAGAACACTTCATAAATACAACTCGAAAAAGTTCTGGAGGTAGATATGTTGTAAGATTTCCGTTTAAAAAGGCTACATCCGCTCTAGGAGAATCTTTTGTTATAAAAAAAAAACGATTTATGTGACTGGAAAGAGGACTTGAGAAGAAAACCACTATTAGGAACCAATATGTGGATTTTTTGAAGGAGTATGAGAATCTTGGGCATATGTCAGAAGTTCGTGTCGATTAGGCTAAACACATGAAATATTTTTGCCCCATCAATATGTAATAAGACCAGACTCTTCAACTAGAAAACTTAGGGTTGTTTTCGATTACAGTGCTCCAACTTCTTCAGGGAAATCTTTAATTGATATTTTGATGAAAGGTCCTATCATCAGTCTTAGTCTAGCTTTTATTGAAGTAAGTTCATTAGTCTTGCTATTATTTAAAATGGAAAGTGCTTCTAATTGCAATTTTGTTTCTTGCGGTGTTTGCCAAAGTGGTTTCGCCCCATAATCCACAAAGCTAAGTAAAACAATTTAAACCGCATTAAAATCAAATACAAATTTATTTTGGAAGTGCGATTCATGTAAAAACTTGCCTATTTTGTCATGCATATCTAAAATGAAAGAACTATTCTCTTTCCTTATGAATAATAATGGCGCATTCGAAAACTAAATAGGACTCGCAATACAATTACATCAAAAAGCCCCTGCGTCACTACCCGTACCCGCTCTAAGACAAAGTGTTACACTGAATCTCAGTTATTATCCCTGCCTCTAATAAAGCAAGATCCCAAGGCCGCCAGACCTTACTTATTTTCTACGATAGAGTAGTGTTAGTACGTACAATTAACGTATGCATACCTGCGACCTAGGGCCGAAGGCCAATTCTTAAGGTACGTACAAATTTTACTCAATTTACTTAAATTCTGATAGCTGGTTTTAACGTATATTGTACGGAGCATTGTTAAAACATTTGAAACAATGCTGCCAGACACCTTCAGTCGGCGGTTTTTATAGCCAGACGCTTTAAAGATCGAAAAAAAAAAACATAATCTTACTTATAGTCTGATACTTAATTTTTAGGGGCCAAAAATCCCCCAGGCTCATTTAAAAAATCGCTGTTAGTATGAGCGTGCGTTACTGGGTGTTAACCCTCATAAGACAGATCTTGTCCTCTTCTCAAGGAAATACAAAATCCCCCACATAGACCATCCGTCTATCAAAGGAATTCCACTTAAATTCTCAGAAGAAGCCAAATATTTGGGCCTTATCTTAGATAAGAAGTTAAGCTGGAATCCCAACATACAAGAAAGAATCAAAAAGGTAACTGTTGCACTCTTTTCATGCAAAAAAGGAGTAGGAAACATATGGGGTCTTAGACCCAGCATTACTCATTGGCTATACACCTCGGTTGTCAGACCGATTCTTACATACGGTGTGACAGTATGGTGGACCGCTTTAGATAAAACGACGAACTGCGAAAAACTAAGCAAGGTCCAACGGTAAGCCTCCCGTTGCATGGGCGGAGTACTTCGTACAACCCCTTCGGCTGCATTAGATATTATGTTATATTTAGCACCTCTCGACATATATGCTAAACAAACAGCTGCAAGCACAGCCATTCGTCCTAAAGCCTCCTCACAGTGGACAAATAATGATATTGGTCACACCATCATTCTGAACTCATTCCGAACAATTCAAAGTAACATTGACTTCACCATCCCCCAGTTACAGTTCGATAAAAACTTCCAGGTCACCATACCGGGCACTGTTTGATGTTCAAGCACGCAACGAGGCTTAGAATATTCTCAAACGATTCCTGCAGAAGCTGTATGGATGAAGAAGAGGAAGAATCGATTCCTCATCTCCTCTGCACTTGTCCTGCTCTATCCCAACGACATATACTCCATCTCGGAGAGTACTACTACAACGAATATGATTATTCGTTTTAATTGTAGTATTTGTTGCATACTTTGAAGAGTTCCCATTTTAATATTAAAACATACTTTTTGGAAAAAAAATGAATTGCCTTCACTGTGAGGACATCATAGGTGATAATGAAAAAAGTTGTAGCTGTTGGTTGTGTGATGGTTTAGCTCACATGAAATGTGCAAGTTTAACAGCCAAACTAATTGAAGGACTTTTGAAGACTGGAAATGGATTGCGTTGGTTTTGTAAGAAATGTAATACCAAGAAAACATCTGATTTATTCCAGATGATCAAAAAAACAAAAAAAAACTTCAATGACATGCAACAAAAGCTTGTAGAATATGAAACACTTTTCAACAATCTTGAATTTGAAGATAAGGAACTTTCTCCTAAGCGCAAAAAATTGGAAAATAATATCATATGCGTTCCACCAGGTTCACGCCGTTCAATTATTATGCCTTTTGCTTTTCCACCTGCAACAATTGAAGAAATACCTAATGCTTCAACATCTAATAGTGCAACAAACAAATTTTCTGGTAGGGTAACGACTTCTGGGTCACAACCCGTCGACCCAATAGCTTCCGTAATGGATGAGGGTGTTTCGGCCGAGTTAGTTGTTGTTCCTCCACAGAAATGTGTGTTTTTGTCACGTTTACATCCTGATACGTCTTGTGATATAGTTGAAAATTATGTTAAAAAGAAATTGCCTTTATTAAATGTGTCGTTTAAATGTTTAAAAATGCAATTTTCGTACGAACGTCGCATATCATCTTTCAAAATTTTTGCACCTGATCGCGTTTGTGATTTGCTACTTTCTCCAGAATTTCGGCCAAAATACTCTATTGCTCATGAGTTTAAGAACAATCCAAGGAGGAATAATTTTGCAAGAATTCCAGAAAATCCACCTGTTCAACCATCAAAAAACTGATAATCTATTATCAAAATGTGGGAGGAATGAAAACGAAGTTACAAAATTTTTACATGAACTGCCTGAATGGAGATTTTGACGTTGTAATCTTAACAGAAACTTGGCTTAACTCTTCTGTACTTGACGCTGAAATAGTTCCACCTGAATATAATCTTTATCGTTTGGACAGGAATTCTTCGAACAGCCTACATATACAAGCAGGTGGAGTACTAATTGCTGTTAAATGTTGTTACAATTCTAAGGTTATAAATGCACATTTGTATACAGACTTGGAACTTATTACTGTTGAGTTATCGTCTTCACATTCTTCGTATGTCCTGGTTGTATTATATATCCCTTCAGGGTCTCTAGCATTTTTATATGAGAAATATTCCTCTGCTATTACTGAAATAGCTCAATCTACAAAAAACTCTAAAATCATGGTCTTTGGAGACTTTAACTTAACAAATCTCGACTGGCAGCTTGATGAGGATGATAAGTCATCATATAATGTATTTGAACATGGTCCTTTATTTGAATGAAATTTTATCGAATCAATATTTCTTACCGGAATGAGCCAAATCAATGGAATTCCAAATGAAAATGTGCATTTTCTTGATCTCGTTTTTACTGACAGTCCATTATTATGCGAAGTTTCTAATGTTCAAGACTACATGCTACCTAAGGTGCCTCATCATTGTGCTTTACGGTGTGATATTACACTAAGTGATGAACTGAATATTGATTGCGGACGATGTAAACAAGTCTTTTGAAAATTTTAATGGTATATATTGAATAGCTGTATTGAGAATTGTGTTCTACCAAAATATTGAGTCATGACCATACATCGTTTCATTGGCTAAACAAAGATCTAAGACGTTTAAGAAACTTAACAAATAAATACCACAAAAAATGGAAAATAATACATAGTATTTATAACTACCGATCTTTTGTTTATTATAGAAGACTATTTAATAATAATTAGAGAACATAATATAAAGCCTTCATTGCCAAAATTAAGTGCAATATTTCAAAAAAACCTCAAGCTTTTTGGAATTTCATCAATTCTTAACGAAAATGCTCAACCTTTCCCTCAACCGTGCAATATAAAGATAAGACCTCAAGCTGTGATAATGAAATATGTGATATGTTTGCCGACTTTTTTCAACAGACCTATAGTACTAAGAAAGTAAGATGCTGTGATAAGACTGAACCTCAATCGAACTGTGATATACCTTTCTTAAGACTGAATGAAGATGAAATAGTGCAATACATTGACGATCTAAAAGATAATTATGTCCCTGGCCCTGACAATATTCCGTCTATATTCGTAAAATCATGTAAGTCTCACATTTCGTCCGCTATGACATTTATATTTAATTGTTCTCTATCAACTGGTGTTTTTCCTGAATTGTGGAAGTCTTCTTACTTAATACCTCTTCATAAAAGTGTCAGAAAAAATTTAGTTGAAAATTATCGTGGCATAGCAAAACTTTTATGCATTCCAAAATTATTTGAAAATGTTGTGTGTAAACACATTCAGTTTCACTGCAGAGGATAAATTGCACATGAACAACATGGTTTTTGCAACAGGTCAACTTCAACAAATCTTCTTGAATTCACCAATCAAGTAAATAAAAACTTGACCGAAGGCCTTCAAACTGATGTATTCTATGGTGACTTAAGTAAAGCATTTGATAGAGTTTGCAATAAAATACTTCTATTTAAATTAAACTGTTATGGATTTCCAAACTGGATGTTGACTTGGATAGCATCCTACTTGAAAAACAGGACCCAATATGTCAAACTGAAAAATGTCATCTATAAAACCATAAACGTCGTATCTGGAGTTCCCCAAGGAAGTCATATTGGACCTATTCTTTTCTTACTTTTCTTCAATGGCATACACACTGCTATCTTGTACAGTAAGATTTTGATGTTTGCTGATGATTTCAAACTAATATATGGTTTTAAAAGTAATAAAGGTTATCTATTTCTTCAACATGACATTGATAAGGTGTCTGAATGGTGCTCACAAAACGGAATGGATCTTAACACTAATAAGTGTAAGATAATGACCTACTCTCGGAAACGATATCTGGCTGACTCCTTCTACTTTGTTGACAATATTCTTGTTAGCCGAGTTGATATGTTTAATGATCTGGGAGTACTATTTGACACTAAACTTTCCTTCAATCTTCATATCGATACAATAATTAGCAAAGCAAGGGGCCGTCTTGGATTAGTAATGAGGTTCTCAAAGGAGTTTAATGATCCTTACATCTTTAAAACACTTTACTGTGTACTTGTTCGCCCTGTGTTGGAATACTGTAGTTTGTTTGGTGTCCTAGTTATGACAACGCTATTAACAAACTTGAGAGTGTTCAAAAACGTTTCCTGCTGTATGCCCTTCGACATCTTCCATGGAACCCAACGCAACACTTACCGCCATACGAAAGTCGATTAAATCTTTTAAACATGTCGACACTGGAAAAAAGGAGAGAGGTTAATAATGTCATGTTGTTATTTTAACTTCTGTCGGGATCTATTGACTCATCTTATATTCTAAGTCAACTCAACATCAATACCCGTCCAAGATCTACTAGACATCCAGCGTTCTGCTACATATCTAGCTCAAGGGTCAATTATGGTTTAAACGAACCTCTTAATGTTATGAGTCGAGACTTTAATAAATTTTATAGTTTAATTGATTTCAATAAATCTGCACCTTGTTTGAAACTTATTTTGTATTCTAGACAGTCAAATTAAATATGATTGTATCTTTGTTATGTTTATTATTTGAATTGTTATGTAAACAAATTGTTAAACTAAACTGTAAAACATTTTAAACAACTTTGACGTGATTGTCTGTAGTTGAAATAAATAAATAAATAAATAAAACGATCCTAGTGATCTGGTAAATGTTGACATAATTAATCTCGCACGCTTCGTAAGGAGCTCTAAGTAGTTCAACGAATAGGAAGGAAAGTTCCTAGAGTCTTGTGGTGTCACAATGGACCAACTATGGTCTAAGTGTGTCAAGCTTTCTGCTTGGCAATCACCTTAACCTAACCTAACCTAACCTATGAGCGCGTGTTATAATCAAATGCTTTTTTAAGACGGCTTCGTTGAGATTATCTTGTCCAGTTTATCGTTTGCTCTCGTATCGCATAGTTGAACCTTAAAGGTAATTTTGTTTCTCTGTGCTAAGCCTACAATGTTTAATGACTGCTTTATTTGCGAAAACGTAACGACCGAAAATGAATACGTGTCGTGCGTTGTTTGTCGATTGGTTTTTCACATAAATTGCTTAAAACTAAACGATAATGTGATCGATTTGATAAATAAATGTGATAACATTTGCTGGAGGTGTGACTTATGTAAAAATTACTTTTCCGCAAGTTGTGATGCTAAATTAAATACCTTAACCAAAAAGCTTAATAGTTTATACAATGAATTTAAGTTGTTCTGCGATTCCCTTGATGCTAGCACAAGCAGGGCTTCAAAATCAGTGAACACTCGCTCAAAAGCTAAACTAAATCTAAATACTCCTGTCCATGTTGAAAATAAAAGCTTTTCGTCACCTGCATTGCCTCTCAAAATATCAAAGCTTACAAATACAACCCCCATATCCCCCATAACCCTCCGCAATTCTAAATCCAAACCTGTCATCTCTAAAATCACTAAATCTGCAACAAACTCTGTCACAGTAGATAACAAGGTAAAGAAAGTGAAATCAAATAATAATGTGCCGCTTTACTCTGACGATGTAACAAGCAAAAACAATAATGCAACGGTCATTGGCATTGCACAACATGATGATTCTCGCTCACCTATTGATGCTGTGGGAGAACCTACTACCAGTGCTGCCACTGCAAATATCACAAACAAAGTTGCCACTGTAAATTCCGGCGATGGTACTAATAGTACTTATGGTAATGAGGGTAGTGTGGTAGTTGCTGATGTTGGTGGTGTTTCTGATGTTGCGGGTGTTTCTCATCCTGTTGTTGTTCCTGATGTTCCTGTTGTTGCTGATGTTGCTGCTGTTGCTGTACGAACCCAAGCAAGTATTTCTTGCTTTAAGTTAATTAAGCGAGGAGAACTTGAGAAAAATTTCAAATTTATTAACTTTAAAATCGGAGTTCCAGCTGAGTTAAATGAAGCGATGTATCGAGATAATATATGGCCTCTAGGGACGAAGTTACGTGCTTTTAAATTTTTTCCAAAAAACGAAGAGGTGCAGTTTCAACACAACCAAACGTAAGTCACGAATTTTTCATAAATACTGCTCTTGCTCCTGCCGATTTAAATGTCTTCGAAAGTGTCATCGATGGTGTTCTTACTGATGACACCAAAGATGTGAATGATGTTCCTGCCACAAAACTTACTAACGTTCTCAATTCTAACAAATGTAAGCCACTGAAATTGATCTCATCTTGTTCCCTCTTCTATCATAATGCGGGGGGAATGAGAACAAAAGTAAGTGATTTGTTTGTTGCTATAGCTGGTTACCCATATACTGTTATTGCTTTAACGGAAACCTGGTTGAGTGAAAATATAAACTCATCAGAATTATTCAACACTGATTTTGAAGTCTTTAGAAAAGACCGCTGTTCTGTTGAAACTGGATTGAATAGAGGAGGAGGCGTTTTATTAGCCGTTCGTTCGTGTTTGAAAAGCAAACAAACTCAACTACAATTTTCTTCTGGTTTGATAGAACAATTATGTATTTGTGTTGAATTTTTTACACCAGGCATTAAAAATAGTAAAATAAATGTATTTTTTTTTATTTCTTATATTCCACCAATTTCAAATGCTCAAATTTATGAAAATCATATCAATAATATACAATTTATTGTTAATAATTTAGAACCAAATTCTTTTATTGTAGTCCTAGGTGACTTTAATTTACCTATACCTAATATCAAATGGATTTATTCCGAAGAAGATAAATGTATTTTCCCTTTTAATGTTATGTATGATGTTGAATATAACTTAACTGACACTATGTCTTTTTTTTTTGTCACTTTTGATCAATAGTATCCATCACAAAGCTTTGAATGTATCTTTTTATTTTGGTATTTTAAATAAATTATCTATGTCAAACTGTAATAATATTGTGTATGACTTTGTTAAAGCCGATTACGTGTCGTTAAACAACTTTATTTACTCTGTAGACTGGGAAAATACAATACATGTTTTTTGCAAAATGATTGAATCCGCTTTTTCTAGGTTTGTTCCTGTTAAATTAATAAATAAGCCAAATCGACCTGTTTGGTTTAATAAAAAATTGTTAAATTTGAAACGTGCTATGAGAAATATGTACAAAGAGAGCAGAACAAATATATCACTTCAAAGTAGATTTTGTCAACTAAGAAAAGAATATGAGTTCTTGAAAAGATTTCTTTACAGGCAATATGTTTGGTCTCTTGAGTCCAAAATTAAGCATGATTCTAAAGCGTTTTGGGCATTCATTAACACAAAGAGAAAATCGCTCGGTTTACCTTCTGAAATGGAGTTGAATGGTGACGTTAGTGATAAATTGAATGTTATTGTTAATATGTTTGCTTTTTTTTCAGTCAAATTTTGTTAATCTTGATATAAGATGTACTAACTTGCCTTTTTGTGATGCTATCACTGATATTGGTAATTTACTCATAACGGAGAATGATATTTTGGTGGAACTATCTTCCCTTGAATCGAGTACTTCTCTTGCACCAGATAATATCCCACCAATCTTTTTAAAAATGTGTAAACTTGGCCTTCTCAAGCCACTTCATATCCTTTTCAATAAATCATTGTGCTATGGTGAGTTTCTTGAAAATTGGAAGTGGTCCTATATTACACCTATACATAAGTCTGGTTCTAAAAAAGCTGTGAGTAATTATAGGCCGATAGCTAAGCTTCAAATTATTCCACAAATCTTTGAAGCTATTGTGAAAAATAAGGTGTATGCTGCTGTCTGTAATAAAATTTCTGACTTTCAACATGGTTTTGTTAGAGGTAAATCCACAACTACGAATCTAGTAATCTTTACAAATGCCTGCCTGCGTACCTTAGAAAATAAATGTCAAACTGATTCAATATTTACAGATTTCTCTAAGGCTTTTGACAGCGTTCAACATAACATTTTGATTAAGAAGCTGGAATTTATGGGTTTTCACTCAAAGCTATTGTTGTGGTTAGGTAGCTATTTAACTGGAAGAAAGCAATTTGTAAAAATTGGATCCGAAATTTCCGCAGAAATCACTAATTCTTCAGGAGTTCCACAAGGTAGCCATCTTGGCCCACTCTTGTTTTTATTATTTATTAATGATTTACCAACACATGTCGCTCACTCCCAATGCCTATTATATGCTGATGACCTTAAAATATTCAAAGAGGTTCAGTCTATACACGATGCTATTAAATTACAAAATGTGACTTAAATAATATATCTGTTTGGTGTGATTGCAACGGGTTGTATTTTAATATCAGCAAGTGTTCTGTATTAACCGTATCCAAAATGTTGAGTCCTATTGTATTTGATTAAAATATTGGCAATACGAGTCTAAAAAGAGTGTCACGTCAAAAAGATCTAGGTGTGATCTTCGTCGAACAATTGAAGTTCTCTTGGCACTATGATTATATTATATCTAAAGCCAACTCAATGTTAGGTTTTTTGTTTCGAAATTCCAATGACTTTCAGGATCCATATACTCTAAAGGCACAGTACATAAATCTAAGGTAATATATTGCGCAGGTTGTCAGTCAGAAATTAAACATGGCGGCTCGAGTGTCTACGAAAACTGCACATGGCATTACTAAAAACAACAACAAATATAAGCATATTGACAAGCAAAGAGACACTGGATCCGCCATTTTCACAGATGCGCAGAACTGAACAAAAATTTAAACGCTAATGATATTACCTTTAATATATGTACCTTGCTCTAAAGGCACTATATATTTCGTTAATACGTTCATGTCTCGAGTACTGTTGTGTGGTATGGAGCCCATACTATGCCAATGCACGTTTTCGTATTGAAAAAATTCAAAAGCGTTTCACAAAATTTGCTATACGAAAATTCAATTGGTCTTATAGTCCACCATATGAGGCTAGATGTGCTTTGATAGATCTTAAGCCACTTGGCGTAAGACGTGAATATTTTTCTGTTCTTTTCGCATATGATGTATTATGTGGGCATATTCAATGTTCGCACTTGCTTTCTATGTTTAAATTGTATGTCCCTGGGCGACGTTTAAGGCCTAGAGGAAGCGATTTCTTCTTTATACCCTTCCATAGGTCAAACTACGGTCTAAATAACCCAATTACTATGGCTTCTATTCATTACAATAAGTATGAACACGTTATCGACTTTAATATGAGTAGATATGTTTGTAAGAATATGATTTTGAATAGCATGTAATACTTACTAAATCAAATTGTTTATTTTCTTACGTTATTTTTTACTTAATTTTTTTAATATTATCTTAAGTTTACATAATGTATTATGTTTTTAATCTAAGAAAGTTAATGTACTTGAAAGATACTAGATAAATAAATAAATAAATAAATAACTAAATAATTCTTTGATATCCAATTATTAAGGTTATTGCAGAACAACACCAAATTTCTGGGAATTTTCATGTTTTAATTGTTCATATCATAAAACTAAAAAAATTTAACGCACTTCGCATAATTTTATAGTTCATTTGTATTTTTAATTTACAAAAAAAAAAAAAAAAAACACACAAATTAAGAAGAATTGATGAAAACATGAAGTATTAAAAACATTAAATCTGTGCTCAAAAGGTAAAGGCTCTTAAGTCGACTTAAGTGGTTTTAGCTATTTGTCCTTTTTTATATATTCTGTCCACAAGCTATTTTTCATTTTTACCCTCGTTGATAAGTCTTTTAAAACAAGAAAGTTATGACCTTTTGTAAAATAGCTTAAGTTTAATTCGTAGGGGTTTGCAAAAGGTAAAACAACTTAAGTAGAGAATGATTCGTCTTATGTATCAATTTATTTTATTTATCAGATAATAGGCAGAAATGAATTTGGTAAAATATCTTAAGTTGTTTTTATGTTCGATATTAAACAAAAAAGTAAAATCGATTATGTCGACTTAAGATATTTCACCACAAAACTTTTCTTGCATTTACATTTCTTAAATTGACTGAAGATGTCTTACCATATTTGTTAAATAGAAAAAAGAATAAAAATAAAAACACAATAACACTTAAGCCGACCTAAGATGTTTTACGATATTACGCTTTTTCATTTAGTTAGTATTAAGTTGAGCTAAGTTATTTTACCGTGTGCAAGTGAGCTGTAAATCTCTGACTCAAGTGATAGCATGTCACATTTAGCAGTGTAGTTTTTTTTTTTCTTCAGAGATCACAGACGTGCATTCGTATGTTTCAAATTTTTTTTTGATAAATTCAATAAACTAAAAGAGTACAAAAGTGATAAGATGAATCGTGCAAAAAAGATTTTAAAGTTAGCTTTGAATTCAAACAGTGAAATTCAGAAAATAATTCATGATACTGAAAGTGATCAAGATCCAAAAACTTACACAGTAATGAGCCCAATCATAATTGGTAGGTAATATAAATTTTCGGAAGAAAATAACGTAGGTAACAATAACTATAAGTAACGTAATCTAAATCAATGTGCCTTAAAAGAATCTCACCAGTTCTTCATTCCAACCATTAATCCTCGAGATTAATATTATTAAAAACAAGTACCTGTTACCAAAGTCTAATAAGCTAAATGTTATTGTGTGTTTCACTAGACATGAATCTTTGGACTGCAAGTCAGAAAGCCAATGTTGAAGATCCAGAAAATGTTCCAAGCACGAGTCGAGGTTTGCTTTCTGTTGAGAAGTCGACAATGAATAGAGAGCTTTAAAATGACCTTCAGAGTTAAAAAAATGATGAATTTTGTGACGTTTTGAGCGCGGATAATGAAGAAAACGATTTTGATCCCGATGACAATGTAGCTGATCCAAGTTTCCGCTTGCCCTCAAGAAGCTCTTCGGATAGTGAGTTAAGTGAAGAGATGGAACATTCCGGGCCGGTTTTGGAGACACCCTTAGTATGTGATGAAAAAAGTCGCAAAGTAAGAAAATTAAAGAAGAATACTGGTCTAGAATATTTCAATAATTCAGAAAAGCACATACAAAAAAGAGCGGTTTGGAAATTGTAACCTTGTCGAATGAAATGTGGTGGAAAGATTTCATATGGAGCTCAAAAAGATATTTTCGAACATTATTGAATGCTTCGAAACTACAATATGCGATCTGCATTTGTCGCTGGCCTAATCGTTGTTTCAGAAAAGAAAACTGAAAAAGAGGATAAACAAAATTTGCGAAATCGAACCCATTCCAACTCTTTCTTTCTTGAAGTTCATGGCTAAAGGATAGAAGTTTGTCAAAAATGCTTTCGTTTTACATTGTGCGAGACGGAGCAGTTTATTAAAACAGTGGTGAAAAAGAAGCTTGAGTCTCCTGGCTCAACAATTTCGTTAGACAGACGGGGTCGTAAGACACCTCATAATAAACTGAATAGTTTAAGAGAAAATGAAATTCGTAATCACATTCAAAGCTTTCCAGCATACGAATCTCATTTTATACGAAAA
The DNA here is from genome assembly GCA_932273885.2 of Leucozona laternaria. Classification (NCBI taxonomy): domain Eukaryota; kingdom Metazoa; phylum Arthropoda; class Insecta; order Diptera; family Syrphidae; genus Leucozona; species Leucozona laternaria. The sequence continues at coordinate 98,520,475 of OW026366.1, read as the reverse complement.
CAGTCTGCCCAGAAATTCATTCACGCAGACTTATCGATTTCTAAAATGTATCGTTTATATGTAGAGAAATTTGGAGGATCTGTTTCAATAACATCATATTCAAACATTTTCAAAACAATGAATATAAAGTTTAAAAAACCACAGTTAGATACATGTAAGAAATGCGAAATACTGAATATGAAGATTAAGTCCAGCAATGTTACTGGACATATTAAGTTTACCTTTGATCTCCAACAGTGTCTACCAACTCCGTTTTTAGGGACAAACGTCTCATTTTATAAAAGGCAGCTTTGGACCTTCAATTTAACAGTTCATGATGGCGTAACAAATCAGCATGAAGGTGGTGCACGACGTGGTGGCAATGAAATATCTTCTTGTCTCTTTGAACACCTATAAGAGATTATACTCGATAGATGGAATAAATAAATAAATAAATACATTTGTTTGGCAAGTTAAATTCATCCTTTCCGAGGATGATAAAAAAAACGCGAACGACAGCCCAGAGGGCTGGCCCAACGGTTCGACTTACTGTTTGAAATGAAACAAAGGAATTTGTACCACGTTATAATAATGATTTCTTTATTACGAGAATATAAACTTTACGGTTCGGAGGTCGGAATAAGATTGATTTAATACCATTCGCCAAAAGCCCACCTTACTGCCACACATTGGTTCCCACTGAATATTGCTGACCCGCAATAATAAGTGTCGCTGCATTGGTTCCCATATAATAACGCAATACTGCTGACCCATTAGGTATAATGCATTGGAGGATCATATATCCGGCATATGCATTGATATAGGCCAATGCCCTTACGTAGCCGTGTGAACTGCTTTTACTGTTGACTGTATAACTGTTGAGTCAGCGAGAACAGGTTTGCGCATGTCTAAGGCGGTGTGTATTGGATGGTGATAACTCCTCCCCCTTTGAAAATCTACGACCCGTAGATCTTGAGTGACGTCATGATGAGGCTGTGACTTGTGAGTTAGGAGATAAAATCGTTGGGATGTGGGGTTTAGCGTAAATCTTCCGCCAAATGGTTAAAACGACAAATGCCACCGAAACAAGGACGACGGCATGAGGCTGTGACTTGTGAGTTAGGAGATAAAATCGTTGGGATGTGGGGTTTAACGTAAATCTTCCGCCAAATGGTTAAAACGACAAATGCCACCGAAACAAGGACGACGGCTTCTGTAAGTATAGAAATTTTAAATTCTTGGGTTAAGTTACCTAGGCGTTCTATGTTTTTAATGCTGAGGTCATATACGAATCCCAAGTCTATCTGGCGATCACGATTGGTGATGTTCATCAACGCCGGAGGTAGCGCTTGTAGAGATGTAGCCATAGAACTGGAAAATGTCCTGTCTTTCAATCTGATCGTCTCGTTAGCAAGCTGAATTATATATGTACCTGAAAGAGATCTTGAAATATTATTAGAGGTTAAATCACCCTGAAAGTTGGTGACAAAAATTGTGTCCTCCTTAATTAATTCGATGACCTCTTCCATGCTAGTTTGGAAGGTACAAGCCGAATGTCCTCCTTTCAGTAATCGGGATATGCAGGCATCCTCAGGAACTTTCTCAAATGACTTATCCTCACAGATTGTGGAGTTGTTAATCGCTAGACAATTTGCGACTAAACCATATGTCACCATGTGGTTGATTAGCATCTTCTTGAATTTAAGATCTATTTGCTTCGCTTCGAAAACTGAGGGTTTATAAACAGGTTGTATTCCTCTTTTCCTACTTTTGGCATTGAAATAACATAGAGCAGCATAGATCCATTAGTGAAAATCGATGGCGTGCCATACTCGATGGCTTCTATCTCGTTAGCATAGGGTAACGTCTCCAGTTCATTGATGATTGAATTGATCTCTTCGGTGTCAAGAAGATTCGTATTGATCACGCCGCTTTTAGCCATTTGGCAAGCCCGAACAATCTCATTTATCTCGCCTTTAACGGCAATGATTTCATCTAAGGCATCTTGGTCGAATTTTCCAGTAATTGAGTCCTTGACATTTTGTTCGTATCTCTCAATCACTAAATTGATCTTTCGTGTGATGTCTCTTGTGATACCAAAGAGCTTCTCATTAATTCTGTATTGGTGGTTGTTACTCTCGATGATTGTCTCTTGGCTTTGTAGGATTTTGTTCCAGTCAGTGGCGTCGGGATTTCCTGCTACCCACTTCCAGGCTGTTCCAATCCAGTCGATGGACCTCGTTTTTCTCTGTGATTTACATTTGAGTAAATTCAGACGATCTTTTATCTGCCGCAAGTGAAACTCTATCACGCGTTTCCTGTCTTCGTCTTTAATATTGTTTTTTATGGCGTCACTCACCCCATCCACAAGATTTTGGAATTCTGCTAGGTCAATGGTATGAACTAATTTGAAACTACCATCAACAATCCATCCTTTGCCTTCTTTCAAGGAGACTATCGGTGCCTTATACTCGAAAATTTGGAGTGCTTGGGCTGCAGCTAGGAAGGTTAATCTGGGAATATGTATATAAATAAAAAATATTCTCTTTCTGCTTTGTCTATGGTAACTAGGACCTCAGCGTAAGCTTATGCTAAGATATAGTGATGCAAAAGTGGATCTTCATCGACAAATGAAAAAGAAGCAGGTGATTGTTTCATCTTTACTTTAATTACCATCTAAATTTTTTTGATATAACTTAAAGAAAACATTTATATTCCTACAGTTAGAAATTGGACTTTAATAATATGATTAATTAATGTCGTGGATTAGAACTAACAAATTAAAGTTGATTAAAAATGAAATTTTAATAGTATGATTCATTTAGGTTTTGCATAAGAATTAACAAATAAAAGTTAAAACATTTTTTTCATATTTGTTGTATGATAGAGTAATGTAACTCTAGTTAAGCCAAGGAAACAAATTTAAGTTTATAGAAAGTTTTGTGTGTCTTTTTTTATTATGCTAATAAAGGTAGGCGCATTGTGATCTCGGTAAGTGCATTGTAAGAGCGCTGTGCATACACCCCCCTTTTTTTAAAACTCATTTTCATTATAAAGTTTTAAATATTCTTTAAATGAGTTTTGTGGATTTTTCGTCCACCTGATGTGGTGATTGTCACCTTGTTATCCTTACCAACAACCTCTCTCCGATGGATGCCTTTAACTCTTGCATAGACGATTTCACCTTTTTTGTATTTCTTTGGTTTTGACCGTTTTTCATTTCTTCTAGCATTGTTGGATTTTTGCTTTCGCATAATTTCGCCTTTTAATTCCCTATTTACTTTGCCTCGGAAATCAACTAAATTTTGATAGTTTATTCTCTGATATCTGTTGAAAAATATGTCGGACGGTTTTTTTCCGGTAACTGAATGAATGGAATTATTATATCTGTCTACGGCTATGTTAATTAACTCCTTGAGCCGTAGGCCCTTGTACTCTGCTTTGAGGCATCTGAAAATCTCTAATATTGTGGAATGAAGTCTTTCCACCTGTCCGTTTACCTCGCTACGATGAACGGGAGTACGGTAAAGTTTTATGCCAAGCATATTTATAAAGTTGAGCACTATTGGGCTTAAGAAGCTTCTTTCATTGTCTGTCACCAAAATTTTCGGAACCGTAAAATAATGCAATATCTTTGTGATTTTATCCCTTAAGTGAAGGACTGACCGATTTTTTATGTGGAACAATTTACCAAACTTCGAGAATTTATCAATGCAACTTATAAATTTCTCGTTTTGAATTTCGACAATATCCAAGTGCAAAATTTCGCAAGGGTATGAAGGGATAGGTGTCGCCTGAAATTCTGGGCTAGCGGGATGCCTATCGTACTTGTTGAGTTTGCACACCTCACAAGGGGTGGTATACTTTTTAACCAGGCTGAACATCCTAGGGAAATAATACCTTTCCAAAAGTTGCTCTTTGTTCTCCCTTGCATTGCGGTGTACCCTTTTATGCTCCTCCATAATCAATGTAAGAACACGATTTGGGTCTTTAACATCCTCAACGACCCTTTGCGTAACACGGAGTTTGTAAGTTAGAAAATTTTCTAAGTAAGTTTCTTGAAGAAGAGCTATTTCTGATTCTGGAACTTTAATCCCATTTAAGATATTGGGTCTTAGTCTCGTTTTAAGGATTCTGACAAAGTCTTGTTTCGTAGGATTTTGTACTGCCACATAGTGATTAAAATAACCAGGATGAGGTTCTTCGTGAGCCTCTAGTCCTTTCCCTACTTTAATGATTATCTGATTGCGAAACACATTCAGAGGTACTTCTACATGAGGAATCAGATCTGTGCTATCCTGATCAGCACTATGCATAGTACCTATAGATGACCTTTCTTCACTGGCTGTTTCTGTCATGGACCTGTTTTCTTCGCCTTCATGACCTTCACTAGCCGTATCCGTCACAGAACCTTGCTCACCGATGTTAGAATTGTGTGCTGTCTCAATGTTCATTGAGTCAGACAAGTGATTAACCTCGGTTTTGAGCCTTGATAGAGAATCTGCAACTATGTTAGATTTACCAGGTTTGTAAACCAATTCATAGTTGTACTCCTCTATCCGTGACTTCCACCTCTTAAGCTTTGCGTTGAAGTTACGGTTTCCTAATGCGAAGGTCAGCGGCTGATGGTCAGTGTGGATACGTATCTTTTTTGCTCCATAAACATAGGAACGAAGGTTATCAAGAGCCCACACGATAGCCAGCATTTCTTTCTCATTTGTTGCAAAGTTTCTTCGGTCTTGTTTAGAGACCTAGAGATGAATGCGATTGGCTTTTCGAGACCCGAATGTTCCTGTGATAATACAGCTCCGATAGCGTAATTTGAAGCATCTGTGGTTAGGTTGAATCCTCTCTCAAAGTTAGGGAAAGCCAAAACCTCGGATGATGTCAGCATATCCTTAAGATCCTGAAATGCTCTCAATGCTTCCTGGTCCAGTTCGATTGGCACTCGTTTTGATTGGTTAGCCTTTACCTGGGCATTATTACCTCTTGTCAAGTTTGTCAGGGGTTTCGCAATTTTCGCATAGTCGCGAATAAATTTCCGATAATATGAAGTTAGGCCTAAAAAACTTTTCAACTCCTTAAGATTTTCTGGTGGAAGTATTTTTTGGATTGACTCGATTTTTTTGGATCAGCCCGTATACCATCGGGTGTTATGATATAGCCCGAAAATTCCACCTCAGTCTTAAGGAAGGATGTTTTATCCAAATTAACCTTGAGATTAACCTCACATAACCTGGAGAGTATAATCTCAATGTTATCTAGCATTTCCTCGACGTTACCTCCAAAGATGACTATATCGTCAATGTAGACGTAACATATTTTACCGATGAATTCTTTTAGAACGTCATCGATCATTCTTTGGAAGATTGCGGGGGCATTTTTGAGACCAAATGGAAGTCTCAGCTACTCGTATTTTCCGTTTATGGTTGAGAAAGCAGTTTTTGGGATATCCGATTCCAGCATGGGTATCTGGTGAAAACCAGAAGTCAAGTCTAAAGTGGTAAGGAACTTAGCTTTGCCCAAACTCGCAAGGGTTGAGTTTATATCGGGAATCGGATAGGCGTCAGCAATCGTCACAAGGTTAAGCCGTTTGAAATCTACTACCATGCGATATTGCTTCTCACCTGAGGGCTTTGGTTTCTTTGGAACCACCCAGATTGGTGAGTTATAAGGACTCCTCGAAGGACGTATTATACCTTCTGATAAGAGATCCTTAATTTCTTTCTCCACTACCTCTCTCATATAGGGAGGGTAGGGATAACTTTTGGTGTAGATTGGTTCGTCTGTACTAGTCCTTATTTCTGCCCTCACTGTCGTTTTCACTAGTTCGTTTGCGTTAAGAGGTATGAAAAGTGCACTATATTTTTTTATGATATCAGAGAGTCTTTTTCGGACGTTCTCGGGAATTTCTTTGTCAATTATTGTATTAATTTCTGAAGAAAACTTATCCTTCAGAGGAATTGTGATTCCTTTTGTCAGAGTAAGCGTATTCGTTTTTCGATCAATAATGGCTTCTAGTTGTTTTAGTGTATCATCACCTATGATACCATCGAAGCTCTTGAGGCCAGGGAGCACATAAAATGTCAGTTGGGTGTCATTTCCAATTTTAGCGAAGAATTTTGTCAGTAATTTTTATATTACCGGCTGCGGAATTAACGGCGAAGGGTTGAGCTAGCTTTATCGTATTTTGTGACACATGTGGGGCTATAAAGTTCTTATTCGCTCCAGTATCAACGAGGAAGCTCAACACTTTTCCGTTTTTGAGGATATAGTCTATGTATGGTACGCTGGACAGGCGTCCATCATAAAATTCACCTCATCTTCGTAGTTTTCATTAACTACTTCATCGTAAGTCTCAAGTGGTATCTCTTCCACCGGTTGTAAATTATATAGTTTCTGTAGTTTTTGTCCCACACCTTGGGAACGTGAGTATTTTTCCGATCGCGCTTTCCTTTTAAAAGGATTCACTTGAGGTCTATTCATGTAATTTACCTGTTTCGTTTGGACTGAATGATCCACTTCCATTCTTGGGTGAGGTTTAGGACCAGGTCTTGGTGGACCACCAGAGGTCGTACGATGACTGTAATAATTCGTACCTTTATAATATGGCTTCGGCTGAATAGGCGGTCTACTGTCTAACCTAGATATTTGATTAAAGGGGACTGTTGGTCTGGGCTGAATAGGTGGCCTATTATCCATCCTAGACATTTGGTTAAGGGGGGATGTAATGGTATTGCTATATGCCGTTGGGTGAACTACGTGATTCCGGAAATTCAGATTCTGAATTTTCAGACAAGAAGCATATGCTTCAGGAAGGGTTTTTGGTTTCTGCACGATCATCATCCGGGACAAATCACCACTTGGTCCTCTTATAAAGACATCTAACGCCCGATTCCGATAAGTTTCTACGAGCGCGCTTACCGTTTCTTGCGTGTACGATTCGGTCTTAATTTTGTTGATTATAAGAGAGAACTGGTGGTTCACGGTCGCGTAGAACTCATCGAGCCGAGAACCCCTTTGAGAAAGTTGGTTGACTTGATGCTCAAGAGTGCGAATATCTCGCTTATCGGCATAGTGTAGGGAAAGAATTCTTTTAATTTCCTCCCAGTTATCGTCGAAAATATTATAAGACACAAGAGCAGAATCTGCATTTCCGCGGATTTTCTGCCTTATGTGTTTTAGTATTGCACGGTACATGGGTTTGTTTCTAATAATTGCGAAATCCTTCAGGATTCCCTCTACGGTGTGTATCCAGGATACATACTGCGTTGGGTTCCCATCAAAAGATTGCAACTCCTTAACGCAATCAGGGAGTCGGCTGATCTCCTTGAGGTCAGCTTCCGTCCTTGGCTCGCAAAGTGAAGGTGCAATGCCCTGACTAGACTCCGATGCCGAATTACTAACATCTTCGACCCTCTTCAAACGGCCATCTATTTCCTTCAACTGAGCAAGAATCTGGCCTATAGCCCCATTCAGCTCAGTAACAGCCTTACTCATTGCGTCCATTTTTAATTAGCACAATATTTTTATATAATTAGTTAACAGATATTTTACTGGGGAGCGGGGTGTATGAGTGCACTTATAAAAATATAAAAAAATATATAGATCATAAATCAATGCACCTTACCTTCCTTTTTCTTGACTTCTTGACACACTGCTTTGCTTTAAGAAATTGACTTGTTCCTTGTTTTAGCAGCAATATTTTTCCTTTTTACAAAAATGATATAATTTTTCTTTTGTAATTAATTTTTCAATTTTTGTCTTGTTTTTTTTTCACTTTATATTAAAATTCTTATTTATTTAATTTTTGTATTGAATTATCTTCACATAATTTTTTTATATTCTTTTATATTTTCTACTATTTTTTTTTCAATTATATTCTTTAATAAATTTTTTCCTTTTAACAAGATTTCTGTAATCTGAATTTTAATTTTTTTTTCTTGAAAAACTCTTTTTTATTCACCTCAATTTTTTTACATATATTTCACCGTGAACTTTTTGATCATTTATTTTTCTTATCAATGATAATTTTTTGTGTGAAACACTTTTCTTCAGTGATACTTGCTTAGAGATTTTACTCTTTTTTATATATTTTATTTTTTTTCACAATGACCATTTTCTTGCTCTTTCTTTGTTTTAAATTTTTGGTAATATTCAAAAAAAAAAGAAAAGGAATTTTCCCCTTCCTCACTTCGATTTTAGTTATCGAATTTAATTTTGTTTTTTTTTTCACTCACATCGGCCGAAAGAACATCTGGAATCAGTATGATCGGTATACGCTGATGTATATTGGTGTTCTATAAAGTTAAGAGAAAAAAAAGGAACCGAATTAGATTTATCTTCAAGAACCAGCTCCGGAAGAGTCGCGTTGATCCCTTTCAGTCGCAAGTGTTTATTCTTACAAGCAACCTACTCGTGGCGCAAAACTTCACTTTCGAGTCCTTGCACCGACGATGACTACATGTTCCCATGGGTATGTAGTATTTGTTGCTGGAGGGTTTATAGGGTTACTGTGTTCCCATGGTTACAGCTGTACCTCTCACTCTATGGAGTGTATAAACCTCCTGTCCTGTATTAAAGGACACAACAATTCGCACGGTGAAAGGATCCGAAATTTGAGCCGGTCCCTGCTCGGGCGCCAGTTAAATTCATCCTTTCCGAGGATGATAAAAAAAACGCGAACGCCAGCCCAGAGGGCTGGCCCAACGGTTCGACTTACTTTTTGAAATGAAACAAAGGAATTTGTACCACGTTATAATAATGATTTCTTTATTACGAGAATATAAACTTTACGGTTCGGAGGTCGGAATAAGATTGATTTAATACCATTCGCCAAAAGCCCACCTTACTGCCACACATTGGTTCCCACTGAATATTGCTGACCCGCAATAATAAGTGTTCATTGGTTCCCATATAATACCGCAATACTGCTGACCCGTTAGGTATAATGCATTGGAGGATCATATATCCGGCATATGCATTGACATAGGCCAATGCCCTTACGTAGCCGTGTGAACTGCTTTTACTGTTGACTGTATAACTGTTGAGTCAGCGAGAACAGGTTTGCGCATGTCTAAGGCGGTGTGTATTGGATGGTGATAACTGGCAAGATGTGAAGATGAAAACAAATTTGATGAAGTGATTTTTAAAACTTCCCTTTCGGAACATGAACCATTTAAAAAACTAAATTTGCGTCGTCGAAGTATATCAAGTGTTCTACCACCCGATGTACCTTTTTGCTACACAGAACAACTTAAAATTAGCAGGGAGAAAAAGAAAGATCTGATAGATCTATTGCCACTAAGAGACACAAATTACCATAATTTTTATCAAAATTTAATGACCGAAAACATACCAAATTATCATCCTCACCTCACCGAAGATTAAGAAAATGACATTTAAACATTCTTTCAATTTTATGTTCATTTCTATGTTAATATCTTTTAAGAAATAAAATTTAATTTGCATTACTTTCTGCTTGTTTAAGGTATATAATAAAACTTCATATGATAAAATTTCGAATAGATTGTTTTAAAAATATCTTAAATTCTACAATTTTGTTTGTCCATTAAAGTAAATAGCTTAAGTTGACTTAAAACTCAAATCAAATAAAAATTCGAAATGGAAGAACATCTTAGGATACTAAGTATATAAAAAACTGTAAAAGTTGTTTTTGTAAAAGCACTTAAGTCAAAAAACCTTAATAAATGTATTAAATACTCCACTTATCAAAACATTTATTTTACTATTTAAATAATTGTATATATAAAGGCAAAATTACTGAAAACTGTATCTTCATGTCCATCTTAATTTTTTTTAAACAAAGATTGCAAGTTTAAAATCCACTTTCTAAAATACTATGAAAATAGACTTAAGACCTTTTACCTTATGAACACAGAAATCTTCAGCCTTGTCGTTGAAATTCGATATCTCATCATCCAGCCAATGCTGGCACTGAATATCAAATACATGATCATCATTCCACAGCTTCTTCCTCTGTAAAAACAAATTAAATAATTGAAAGACGAGGATGTCAATCTATAAAAGTAATTTAGAGTAAAAGTAAAGTACCTGATTCTTTTCCAAGCGATTCACTGACGAAATCAGGTAATTGGTCTCCATCAATCCAATTGAATTGATACTGGTTGTCGTCCAACCTCCATCCATTATATTCCTTACTGGAAATATTTAGGTGTTGCATGTAAGCATTATTCCAGAGGCTAGCGATATAATTTGGTCGCCGAAACTGTTCCAGAAGCTCAGTTTTGCACGGTGGTAAGTTGCTTGCGTCAAAGTTTTTAAAATTTTTCCGGTTAAACTCTTCATTTATCTCGGAAACAGTGTAGATATTGATGAAAAATTGAAGCCTAACTGCATCTACATCAATAATTCCGTCCACTTTGTATATATCACAAATGAACTTTTGGGTTGCATTGAATACTTCTTGCTCCGCATCTACATCATTAAATAGGTCAATACTGCCCAATCTAATAAATGCTTCTTGATACTGATGATAATAATCAATATATTGAATGGCCTTTGTTTGCCTTTTCAAAATAAATTCATAACATTTTAATAATACGAATTTAATTATGTAATAGGTCTGTTTGGTGTCTTTTTTCAGCAAAATGTGTAAAACCTGTCAAAACACCAAAGAGAGAACGAATTTCTCGGGGAGAGTACGATAACTTTGGCGCCAAAAATTGATAGTGGTTTCTTGTAGAAGGGTCAAAAATAAGCATTTTTTGCTATGGGTGGGGGGGTCTACCTCACCCCGTTTAGGAGGTAGGGGCAATTTTAGAAAAAATGACCATAAATTAAAAAATAATTATTAAATAACAACGGCAACTTTTAAAGGAATTTAATATACCGTTTTTGAAAGCTAGGAATCTAAACTTTAATCCTGCATTTAAATTAAATTATTTTAGCCGATAGTTTTTTAAAAAATTCGCAGGCAAACTCAAAATTTTGATAAAAAAAATGGAAAAAAAAGTTTAGACCAATTTTTGTCAAAATTTTGAAATGATGCGCTACATTAGCTAATAAAAGTTAATAAAAATATTAATTCTGAATCGAACACTAAAAACCGAAACGATTTATGTCTTCCAGTTTTTGAGAAAATTGAAAATTACTAAAACTACTTTCTTATGAGATTTTTGTTTTTTGGTATTTACGTTGATTAGGTTCATCTTTGTAAGTTAAGTACAGCAATTCATTTAGCGTTACCTAGAATGCACCACGAGGAGTTAGAATTGCATTGCATTCCGCGTCCCAGTCGGTCAGTTTGTGAGTAAGTCAGGAGTTAGTTAAAAATAGTAAAGTCAATGTTCAATTATTAAAGAGGTATGTAAGTCTCGTCAATGAAGTCATCGTCCGTACTGGTGTCACTGTCAAGTTCATTGAGTTCGACGTTGATGGTGAAAAGCCGAGGTTGCTTTGGCGGTAAGACACCCTCTAAGTGCTCACTGTGAACAGTGGGAGGGTCGAAGCCCTTTAGTTGCAAACCCATACTTTCTTCACCATCGATAAAACCTGGGTACACTTTTTTAACGTCTAGTAAAAATTCCATGATTTGGGAGCCCAAGTAGTCTTTTTATTTTTGTTCAAGCCAGTATTTTATATAAAATAAAAGTGTCATATTGGTGAAGGTGGTGCGTTGTTTTCCGGCATAAAATATTTTTTTTTAGAAGCTTGTTTTCTTCGCCGCTAATGTTAACATCAACGTGAGACGCTATTTCACGACAATAGTTAAAGTAATCTATTATAGTAGATTTACCAAGCTCATTTTTGGTGCATCAAGCTAGCAGGACACCTTTCCCATATAAACGATCCAGAATTGGATATTTGTTGAAAATGAATTAATCGCTAATTAGTTACGGAAAAAAAAAATTTATCGCACTTTCGGATTCCGAAAAATTGGGTGTCCTGCTAAGAGAGCGTTTAATTTTTTTTTTGCGTAACTAATTAGCAACTAAATAGCAGCTAATTACTACATACTCTTTATTCTGAATTTTGAAAAGTGTCCTGCTAACTTGATGCACCTGCTCTCTTTTACTGTAGTGATGGTGCTTTTTGAACATTAGAATTGCATTATATAGGTATGTAAGACACAAACAAACATTATTAAGAAAATTATATATTTGCTGCAGTCGTACAGTATTATCTAATGTGAATTTTTTATAATGCAATACATTTTCATGTCTGAAAATTTTAAATGTGCAACTTTGGGCCACGTATATGTATATTTAGAAATCAGCTGTTGACTTGGATATAAATTAATCTTTTTAAGATTTATTTTGTTTAAAAAAAATGTTTTTTTATTTTCTGAGGTGAAGCCTCAATTCTTTATTTATTAATAAATGAATTACAAATCTGGCAGCGATTCTGCCTCTCTGACAATAATGACAATGAATACTTATTTCCTACACCTTAAAATACTTAAAATATGCTAGCCTAGCATTCTGTACCTTATGATTGTTCCCACACTGGCGATGGTGATCGTGTTGCATTCCCCTTTGGAATGTGATGAGACGCAATGTCAGCAGCTTGTTGCAGGTAGCTGTGGGAATTGATGTTCGTGGTGTTAACTCTTCCGTCTTTAAAATCGAACGTCCACGTTCGATGTTGATGGTTTAAGTGTTTAAGATGATGATGGATGTTTTCTATCCCTATTATCCTAGGGGTTGGAAGAGGGATTTCCCTTTTTAATTTTTCCTCTGCGCATGCCTCTGCAGTTGATAGGTCAATCATTTCTGTATTTGTTGGTTTTGCTTCAGCGTCCTTTGTTTTAATTTTACTTTTCAGCTTTATTAAACAAAATATGAATAGTGCAATGAAAAGGACTGTAATGCAGATAACAGCGCTAGTGTTATATTTGTTTCGTGTTTCCAAGAGATTAATGTATTGTGAATTGTTGAAATGTGGTTCCTTTATCATTTGTAGTGATAGAAGCTCTGCTGTTTCTTTTTTTATTGAAGCAGGTTGTAGGACAGCGGGTAGTGGTTTAAAAGAGGACATCTCAGTTGACTTAAAAACTTCATTTTTGATTCTTACTGATGTATTGTGAAAATGGATAATGTAGGTTCCGTCCAAAGGTATTTCTTCTTCATTTGCTTCTATACGTCCGGTGTATTGATTAAGGAATAGAATACCCGGAGTGATTTCGGCGATGGGATATGTTGGTTGTTGACTTCCGTGCAATTTGAGGCTCGACTATTCAGCAAGTGTGGGATACAGGAAGAGTTAGTAATATCGATAATATTTTGTCTAGGGCATATGGCCAACTTATTAGAGGTTAAGCAGGAGGTCAAGACTCCATAAATTTTATTTTTACATTCTAAAATATTTTCATATGGAATTTTTTTAATAATTTTGCCACTTTTTACGGCTTTAATTAGTGTTGTTCTGCATGATTCAACAGTTGTAGTCGGCAAACTTATTATGTAAAGAATTAGTGAGCTATTGGAGGCAATTTTCGCTTGGGCAAATTCTAATGCTTCAAGAACATTGATATATGGCATTTCTTCCTTAATTAATAAATTTTCGATTGTATTTATTTCTATGTTTGACAGGATATAGGTGTTAACAATATTGGCCTTAGCCCAGTGTATGGCGTATTCCATATTAACAATTTCTTCTTTAATTAACTCTAATTTCATTTCTATATTTAAAACTGACTCGTCTTCGAACTTATTACTATTTTTAACTAGATTACTGACATTGTTTGTCATGTTAACAATTTCATCAATTTTTTTTATAAGCATTTTATTTATAACTATCTGATTGTTGTTATTACTTAAAATATTATTTACTTTCTCTTTTATAACATCAAAATCATGAGCATCGGGGCTGCCTGCAATAAATTTCCAAGCACTGCCCAAAAAATCTATTGAACGTTTTAATTTGGTTGAAGGCATTAATCGGTTGAGGTGAGTGAGGTTGGATTAGGGAAATTTCATTTTTTGGGAAAGGCAGGATAGCATTATTTTCGCTTATGTTTTCTGCTAGTTTCATCTCCAGTTCGTCTAGTATATTTTTATATTGTTTGAGGTCGATTACGTGAATGATCTTAAAAGTTCCAGTTTGAACCCTTGCTGTCCCCGTATCGATGGCTATGGATTGCGCGCTGGAATAATCCAGAATTTGTACTTCTGCAGTACATGTTGCAATTGCAAATCTAAAAAGAATAATGGTTTTAATTTTTTATAAGTGATTTGTGAACCACTCTACCGGAGGTTGTTAGAATAGTTGTAGATTTATTTTGGGCTACTATTTCCTTTTTATATTGTGGGGAAAGTTTATTACCCAATCTTTTATTTATCTTCACGTAAATAATTTCTCCTTCAGAATAATTTTTTGGAGGATCCCTATTTTTATTGTGGTAATTTAAATCTCTATCTTGTTTGCTTTCTATTCTGTCCGCATTTTCTTTTCTTTCTGATTCGAGCAATTGTGGATTGTTTAATGTTTCTTTGCCAAAGAAAACATCTATCGGTTTTTTTCTTGTTGTAGAGTGAACAGATCTATTATATTCGTAAATCGTCATATCTAGCAGTTCTGAAAATGTTTTATGGAGTTTTTTTGATTTTATGCACCGCATTAGTTCGGAGAGTGTGGAGTGGAAGCGTTCCACTTGCCCATTAGCTGAGCTTGTGTAAGGGGGAACTTTGAATATTTTAATTTTGAAAAGGTTTTCTAACATAAATAATACAGAGCTTGAACTTAAAGACTTTTCATTGTCTATTACAATTACTTCCGGGACTCCAAAAGCTAATACGAGCTCCCTTAGAGGTTGTTTCACGTCTTCGGTGGCCCTAGACTTTAAGATTCTTGTAAGCGCGTATTTTGAGAGTTTGTCGATAGCTGTTAAAATAACTTTTCCATCAGTAAAGTAAATATCTATATGTAGGATTTGACCGGGGAATTTAGGAATCGGAGTTGGTTGAATTTCGGGTTTGTTGGGATGGCGATCGTACTTATTTTCATGCAAACGGTACATGTTTTCGTAATTCTTCTAATTTTACCAATCATGCCTAGGAAATAATATTTTTTTCAAAATTTGGACTCTATTTTCTCTCGAATCCCTATGTGCGCGTTGATGCGTATTGACAACAATGTTTTCCTGATCTGATTCGCTAGTAACGTCCTCAACTTGTCTTTGTGTGAATTTTATTTTAAAATTACTAAAATGGGACACATAAACAATTTGTATCATATTCATTATATGTTCTGTTGTTTTAATACAGTTTATTACCGAGGGGTTCAATGTATTCTTGAGGATCTGTTTAAGATTTTCTTGATTGAATTCAGGCTCAATTATTGTATGCCTGTGATAGGTGGGGAAAACTATTTGGAAATTGAAGAAGAAGTTTCACCTACTTCTAGGATGACTTGATATTTAAATACATTTATTGGAACCTCCACACTTGGTATAAGATCTTGCGATGAACTGTCATAGCTGTTGTCTGAATCTGTGAGAGTGTTTATCTCGGTGTTTTTTTTTAGGAGGGCGTGACAGCGCGTCTGCCACAATATTTGTTTTGCCTGGTTTATAATGCAATTCATGGCTATATTCTTCAAGAATTGCTTTCCAGCACTTCATCTTACTATTTGTATTTTTATTGCTGAGGGCGTGTGTAAGAGACTGATGGTCAGTATAAATTTTCACGTGTGCAGATCCATACAGGTAATTACGCAGGTAGTTCAAAGCCCATATAATTGCTAACATTTCTTTCTCGTTAGCTGCGTAACCTTCTTCGGTTGGACCAAGTGTTCGAGAGATGAATGTTATCGGCCTTCCTTCTTGAGAAAGAACCGCACCAAGCGCGAAGTTGGACGCATCCGTGCCTCCGTGGTTAGTTCCAAAGGTTTGCCAAAATTAGGGTATGAAAGAACAAGGTCTTCTGAGGTGAGGGTATTTTTGATTTTTTCGAAGGCATCGATAGCCGAAGGGTTTAGAAAAATTTGTTTTTTTGCGGATTGCGTTTTGGACATGCTTCGCCAGCTTGGCATAATCTCTGACAAAGCGGCTATAATAACCCGATAGCCCAAGAAATGAGCGTAAATCTTTAACAGTTTGCGGTGGTGGAAAATTGTTTATCGCTTCAACCTTTGCGGGGTTGGTCTTTATTCCTCCGGATGAGACTATAAATCCCAGGAATTCGACTTCTTCTGTGTAAAAATGACATTTATCCAATTGTACCTTCATATTAGCTACATAAAGTGTTTTAAAGATGTCTGCTACGTGACGGGCATGGTCGCTTTCGGTTTTGCTAAATATTACTATATCATCGATATAAACATTGCAAATTTTTCTTATGTGCTCTCTCAAGATATCGTCGAGAGCCCTTTGGAAAATTGAAGGCGCGTTTTTTAGTCCGAATGGAAGTCTTGTGAATTCGAACTTCCCATTGTTTATAGAGAAAGCTGTTTTTTCAATATCAGATTCCTTCAAGGGAATCTGATGAAAACCGCTTTTTAAATCGAGAACACTAAAAAATTTGTTTTTTCCTAGTTGTGAAAGGACTTCATTTATGTTGGGAATGGGATAACGGTCGGCTATAGTAACGCTGCTTAGCTTCCTATAATCAATCACCATCCTATATTGTTTTTTTCCTGTGGAGTCCGGTTTTTTAGATACGATCCAAACCGGGGAATTGTATGGGGACCTAGAAGGCCTTATAATTCCATCTTCTAAGAGTTTCTGAATCTGTTCTTCAACTTCAGATTTTAATGACATAGGAAAAGGATAATATTTGCTATAAACAGGGGAATCTGTTGATGTCCGAATTTCTCCTAACACCCTTGTAGTAAAGGTCAATTTTTCGTTGGGCTCACAAAATAAATTTGGGAAATTGTCAACGGTTGAGTTTAGAAGTTCTTGTTGCATTTCTGTCATATTATCGGTCTTAAGAATGAGAGAATTTACCATTGGGGAATTTAGCTGTTTCATTTTAATTGTGAAAGAATTCAATATTTGTATGCAATTATTTTTCGTGTCTATTAGAGCAGTTAGCTGCTTGAGACTATCATTGCCAATAATTCCATGGAAAGTACGTAAAGTAGGTAAAAGGAAAAATTTAAGATTAATATTTTCGATATTAAAAAGATTTATAACTGTGTGCTGAGTTATCTGCATAAAATGATTTTTCATTCTGTATGGGTTTCTCAACAATTGATGGTTGTATGTAATTTTTTGATGAACCTGTGTCAATGAGGAATTTATACATTTCACCACTCTTCGACTTACACTCGAAATAAGGTAAGGAAGAGTCGTTTAGCCTAATAAAATGTATGTCGACATGTTCTAGTTCTGATTTTTCGGTAATGCTTTCAACATAATTTTCGAACGTTTGCTCCTCTTGTTCGTCGCTTAAACTTAGATTTTGGTAGTATTGGTTGAGCTCATTCTCAGCTGGATCAATATGGTAGTTGGGTTGGTATCTTGTCGTTTGGATATTTTGAGGTGTGGGTGCATTTGCTCTCCAAGAATTGCCGTTAGACCTTTGTTGGTTTTGGTTATGAACAGCCCTAGCGTACTGAGTTATGGGCTCCCTTTTAATAGGTGGACTTGATTTGGAAGGTTTAGGTTGATTTTGTGGGTAGTTACCTAAGGGACGGTTAGATTAGAATTCTTGATAAGGTCGAAATGAATGATATGGTTGTTGTACCTGTTGTACGGGTGGTGTGTAGTAAGTGCGATAATTATGGTGCACTTGTTTAGGAGGGTACCTGCTATAATCTTTTAGCGGAGGTGGATTCTGTGGTCGCGTATGTGCGGCTTGTGGAGCGAAATTTTTCGTTATTGCCCCATGATTATTTTGAACGTATTCGGACCTTAGATGTTGGTTTTCGTATTTTTGACACAAATATAGAGCCGTGGGTAAGTCGGCTGGTTCTTTCATGGCTAGGAGGTCTGACAAGTTACCATTTAGTCCCCTAATAAATATGTCTAGGGCTTTGTCGCGATAAGTTTTAGTCAATATCCTCATTGATTCCGGACAGATGTCCATACATGATATATTATTAGTTATTAGGGTTAGATGTGACGTTACAGTTTGATAAAATTGCTGAATGGATAGATTCCATTGAACTAAACCTGACATTTGATATTCTAGGGTTGTTATATCCCTTTTGTCAGCATAGTGGATTTTCAGGCAATCCACGATATCGTTTCAATTTAAAGCAGTGTTGTTAGCTTCTAAAGCGGCATCGGCTTGGCCTATAATTTTATTACGGATAACGTTAAGTATTCCGTACTATTTGGTAGTTGCTTTAATAGGTTCATAAAGTTTGAGGACTCGTTCGACACTCTTTTTCCAGGAGGAAAACTCTGAGGTTTCTCCCGAAAATGTCCGCAGAGATCTTACGATATCCGGTATTTTTTCTAACCCGTCCACGGAGTTTTGATGTTGATTCATCTGGTCTATTCCAGGAAAAAAGGGATTTATTTGTTGTTCAAGTACTCTACTTACTATAGATGTCACAAGAGCATTTAATTCGGGGGTTGTTCTATACCCCTGCTCCTGACCAAAAGAATTATTGCTAGGTTAGGTTAGGTTTGAAGGGGTGATTATACGGCAAGCCGTAACATCGCACTCGGATCTCATTGGATCCATTGTGTTCCCCAGGGTATGGTGAAGGTGAAAATAAGGATTGGTGAGGAAAGGAGTTAGAGGAGTTTAGGTGTGGGTATGAGAAGCCTCCCTGAACCATCCCGACTTTTGAGTAAATTTCAGGATGTTCCTTAGTGGCAAAAACGAGATGTCGCTCAGTTCATCAAAGAAGTAATCTCCGAGGGCCAATTTTCTGGTTCTTACTAAGCTGGGGCATTCACAAAGGAAGTGATAAGAGCCCTCCTCCGCCTCTTCATCTTGACACCCTCTGCACAAGTCGGATGAGCTGATGCCCATTCTGCGCATGTGGGTTCCCATTGAGTTGTGACCCGTTAAGATTCCAACCAAAAGGGATAGTTGAGGTCTGCTTAGTTCAAGAAGGAAGTCTGTTTTTTTCCTTGAGATGTTCGGCCATAGATTCCTCGAGACCCGACAAGTATCAAGTGCTGACCATCTATCGTTTGCGGCATCGAGGAAGCATTTTCGAATTCTGTTCTTTTCCTGTGCAAGTGGCATAGAAACGGAGGATACAGTTTGGCTTGGATCAAGGGAAGATCCAATTTTGGCCAGTTTATCCGCCATTTCATTTCCATATATGTCACGATGTCCTGGGACCCATCGAAGGGTAACTGTATTTGATGCACTGAGTAGCTTCAACTCGTTACGGCAACAGTTTACCAGTTTAGACTTTGTGACAACCGAAGCAATGGATTTAATTGCCGCCTGACTATCAGTGAAGATGTCAATGTTTCTATTTACGAATTTAAAAGTGGCAAGACTTTTTGCTGCCTCGTAAATTGCAAGCACTTCGGCTTGGAAAACACTGCAGAAATCTGGAAGTTTTATTGATCTATTCAGGGGTGGGTTATCTGAGAAGATGCCTGACCCTACCCCATCACCCGTCTTGGAGCCATCTGTGAAAACCGAAACGTCATCAATTTTAATGACCCGGTTGGCCGCCCAGAGGTCCCTTGAGGGGACATCTGTTAGGGCCACTGGGTGGAAATCAATGTGCGGTACAGTATAGTCCGTTTGAGTGTCTTTGTCCATGAAAGTCAATATGGTTTTATGTCCAAAATGGCCTCCTACCCAGTTTTTGCATTGGTTGAGCCTTAGAGCACTATTGGCCGCCACTTCCTTCGTAAATAAATCGAGTGGGGCTAGTGAAAGAAACGTTTCCAGGGCTGCGGTAGGAGTAGTTTTCATGGCACTAGTAGTGCCAATACATGCAAGTCTCTGAACTTTTGTTATAGTCTTAAGATTGGTTGCCTTTTCTAGGGCTGGCCACCAAACCAGACATGCGTATGTCAGTATTGGCCTTATTATGGCTGTGAACATCCAATGAATGGTTCTTGGGCTGGGACCCCATCTTTTTCCAAAAATTCGACTACATGTATAGAATGCTATTAAAGCCTTCCTTTCTCGTTCTTTAATATTTTCTTTCCAGTTTAGCTTACGGTCTAATATCAAACCAAGATATTTTGCCGTACCAGTAATCTGCACCGGAGTCCCATTTATGGTGGGAGGATTAATGTTTGGAATATTATGTTTCCTTGTAAACAAAACTAGCTCTGTCTTTTGTGGGTTGACATTTAGTCCGCAATTGCTGGCCCAATTACTGAGCTTGTCAAGAGATGTTTGTAAAAGCTCACACAGTGTAGGTATAAATTTTCCTGATGCCATGATCACGATGTCATCGGCATAAGCGACGACCTTGACACCGCTTAGACTGAGTTTAATTAGTATCTCATTAACGACTAAAAGCCAGAGCAAGGGGGATAAAACCCCTCCTTGCGGAGTGCCTCTGCATGTCCTGACTTTTAGCTTGCTATGACCCATTTCTGCACTTACAAGTCTCGTTTGAAGCATCGAGTCAATCCAGTTTGAAAGCATCGGATCAATATTAAAGTAGTTAAGGGCTCGCCGAATTGCACTGTTCTCGACATTATTAAAGGCCCCTTCTATGTCCAGGAATGCTCCCAAGGTAAACTCCTTGAATTGGATTGATTTTTCAATTGTGCCGACCACTTCATGAAGTGCCGTCTCAACGGACTTGCCCTTCATATACGCATGTTGGGCCTGCGAGAGGACACTAACATTAAGTTTTAGGCGAATGTGCGTTTCTATTAGTCTTTCTAAAGTCTTAAGAAGAAAGGAGGATAGGCTTATTGGCCTGAAGTCTTTCGCTTCAGTATGAGTGGGCTTGCCTGCTTTCGGAATGAAGATAACATTGACTTCTCTCCAACTAGATGGAATGTAGGTAATGTTCAGACATTGTCTAAAAATATCCACTAGAATTGGAACAATAACATCCTTAGAACTTTGGAGCATAATCGGAATTATGCCATCAGGTCCTGCGGACTTGTATGCCGAGAAGGAGTCAATGGCCCAAGCCACCTTCCTACTATCTACGATTTGGTTTCCAATATTAGAGATCGCACTTATAGTCGGTTCACTGTCCACAGGAGATGAATCAATGATACATCCTGGGAAGTGAGTGTTCATAAGTGACTCTAAAGTTTCTGAGCAGGTGTCAGTCCAGGTTTTATCGGGTTTTTTCAAAAAGCCCGGAGGAGTACTGACCTTTGACATGACTTTCCTGAGCCTAGCGGCATCATTTGTAGACTCAATGTCTGTACAAAATTTTCGCCAGGCTGCTCTTTTAGCATAGGTAGTTCGGTTCTTATATAGGTTTTTGCTGATCTTGAAGAGATCCCAGTCAGCAGGTTCATTACTGTATTCTGCTCTATTGAAAAGCCTCCTTGAGTTTTTCCTAAGAATGGATAGCTCTTTAGACCACCATACGGGGTTGAGCTTACCCTTTCCTTTGATAATGGGGCATGTACTTTCATAGGCATCATTTATAGATGCTGTTAGTTTATTAACCTGTTTTTCAATATCCGAGCGGTCTAACAAAGGTTCATTATAACAGTTACCTAACGATGAGGCCAATCTTATATTGAAGGCTTCCCAGTTTGTTTTCCTGGGGTTACGATAGGGTTTCTGATTTTCAACGTCATGCTCTATTTGGAATGTTAACATTCTATGGTCTGAGAATGTCACATTGCTTGAGACCTTCCAGTTGCTGATTACTATAGAATCAGAGTTCGTGGAAAGGGTAACATCGAGCACTTCTCTTCTAGTTTTGGTAATAAAGGTTGGTTCATTACCTCTATTTAGTATCAACATATTATTTTTAATAATAAATTCAAATAGTGACTCACCTCTTACGTTTGTGTCAGTGCTCCCCCACTGTTGATGATGGGCATTTGCATCGCAGCCTGTCAGGAGGTCCCATCCGTTCTTACCTGCTGCTGCCACCAGATCTTCAAATGCCGCTGATGGCGGAGGGCCCGGTTCGTCACCTGGCATGTATATAGAGGCTAAGATCAGGGGCGGGGCCCCCTTTCTTTCGCACTTCACTGCTGTCATGTCTCTGTTACAATGGGGAGATAGGAGGAAAAGATTTATATGTTTTTTCGCCACTATACAAGTACGGTAGTTACCTTCAGTAGGCCCTTTATAGAAGTACAGGATATAATCTTTGGACCTGAGTCCACAGATGTTGCCACTGTTCACCCATGGCTCCTGTATCAGGGCGATGTCATATTTTTCTTTCGACAAGAAAGAGATTAAGGTGGCTGAGGCCAACTTACTGTGCTGGAGGTTTTGCTGTAGCACTTTCATCATTTTTATTTTTATTTTTGTTAGGTAAGTTGGCTACCGTCAGCGGTCGCACCTTAACCTCATTGATGCCGATACAAATTTTGTACCCTCTGGATGGAAGTAAAGCCATTGTCTCATGATTAAGCATGACAATAGCTTCCTGGCCCGATTTTGTGGGCTCTTCCATCTCCATGACCTGCCAATCTGCATTCGGAAAGTCAGGATTGAGTCTTCGAAGAAAATTCTCAAGCCGTTCTTTCGTCATGCGTGGGCCCGGAATATTAATGCGGACTTTGGGTCTAGTGGGGAGGTCTTTTTTAAAAGCAACTTTTAACATTGCCCCTGAAAAAAGTTCTTTCATTCCGATGATTTTTGCTCTTAGCCAGGTAAGAGTATATTCGTCCCGGCACGTGAGCACTTTAAAACCTTTAAACGACGACAAAGGCCCGAATCTTGGCAAAATGTTGGTGGAGGAGAGCACCTCGTCGTTTACACAGTCGAGTAGCTTCTCCTCCACTTGAGCCCACTGCTCTTCATTTAGCCGTCTATCCGGGCTCCCTTCATTGATAACGGCCACTTGAAGGCTCTCTTTTACCAGATCAGCCAACGTACCTGCGCTACTTGTTGTCTTAGGCTTTTTGTTGGCTGTGGGTGGAGGGGGAGTCGAGTCGTTGTGTCTATTTCTCTTCCTTTGGCTACTTGGGCCAGCATCATTGACCCTTAAGTGCTTTGGGCCGCTGAAAGTTAACCTTTCAGAGATCGGCCTCACTTGTGGGTTGCTGTCCTTCACCGGTTTGGAAGAGGAGACACCCTGGTTCTTTTCTGTCACTAATTTTTTCTTTGCATCGTCAATTCTGGGATTGGCTGGCTCGAGCTTGGCAAGAAGCTTTTGGGCCCAACTCAGCCGTTTCCAGTCTCTCAGACACAACTTTTTGGGGTCGGTTTGGCCATACCTTCGCACGGCTCTCCTCGCATTTTCAATCTTTTTGAACACTGGACCTTGATTCCCTTCCTTGTTCTGCTTATTTGGATCCACCAGTTTTTCCTCGATCGGGTTTGGCCCATACGGGCATCGATCTTCGGAGACGGTATGCAGCAGAGTGTTAGAACACCCTGCGCGATCTGCGCAGACTTCAGTTGGTTCACTTGATCCAGGTCCTTTGGGAGTCGAGGTTGCTTTGGCATGTGACGTTGTCATGGTTTTGGCCAAGGATTCGCCTCTATCCGTCCTCTGTCCTATAGCGGGATTGGCAGCCACAGTAATATCTGCGTCCGAGCCGTCGGAGCTAGCGAAGGACCGAAAATCATCTTCGAGGAGAAGATTCTCCTCATCCGATGTAATCACTCCCCCGCCAGTCGCGTCCTCAGAGTCGAGGAAGTCCATGAGATTCTCGGAGAGAACCTCATCAACCTCCTCGGCACCACCACCACTACAGACAGGAATGCTGTCTTTAGCTTTTTTAAAAATATGGTTTGTCACTGGCGACTTATCCTCTTTCGAGGCCAAGCCATCGCCGGCAGCCGTGACTACTGCCGACTCTTGAGCGTATATCCCCACTCGATTTTCATTCTTTATTTGACTTTTATCCATATTTTTTTTTCGATAACATCTCTGTTTTGTTTTGTTTTGGTTTCTTAGTTGTTTGACATTGCAGCTGGATTGCTGAAACATCAAAACGTAAGCCCCCCCACCACGTCAAGGTGAAACCTCGGGGAGGAATTATTGCTAGCCGGGAAAGTTATATTTAACCCGGCAGCAGGGGAAGTCTGGTTGTTATTATTTGTTAAGGTGGGGAAATTACCTGCCGTTGTGTAAACGGAAGGTGTGGATTGGGAAAGAATTGGACTTGTGGGAGCTACTTGTCCCTGGTTTTGCATAGTCGTTGAAATTACCTCACCGGCCCCAGTTCTTGTGAGAACCATGCTTAAATGATTTGACTTATTTTCACTTTTACAAAATTTTCAATAGATTTTTTGTTTTATAAGATTTGTTCAATTTAGAATATTTAAAATTTATCTTAAAAATTTTCCTAAATAGATATTTTCTTTTATAAGATTTGGTCAATTTAAAATATTTAAAATATGTCTTAAAATGCTATTCTTACAAAAGTACAATGCCGGCCAACCTTTTATCTTAATTAAATTGGGGATCCCGCGTTGACTCTTTTGTTGATTGAATTTGTTAAGGTCGATGAAGCACGGGAGCTGCTTTAGATCGCTGGCTTATTCGCTTTTTTCTTTTCAAGATACACCGATTGTCTAAAAAGGTTACCGATGAAGCACGGGAGCTGCTTTAGATCACTGGCTTATTCACTTTTTCTTTTAGAGAAACACCGATTGTCCACTAAACGAAGGCGCGGGAGCTACTTGAGGTCACTTTGGCTCTTCATACGGTTACCGGGTCCCTATTTGCTCGGGCGCCAATTAATCTTTTTAAGATTTATTTTGTTTAAAAAAAATGTTTTTTTATTTTCTGAGGTGAAGCCTCAATTCTTTATTTATTAATAAATGAATTACAAATCTGGCAGCGATTCTGCCTTTCTAACAATAATGACAATGAATACTTATTTCCTACACCTTAAATACTTAAAATATGCCAGCCTAGCATTCTGTACCTTATGATTGTTCCCACACTGGCGATGGTGATCGTGTTGCATTCCCCTTTCGAATGTGATGAGACGCAATGTCAGCAGCTTGTTGCAGGTAGCTGTGGGAATTGATGTTCGTGGTGTTAACTTATATATAAGACAAATTGAAAGTTTAAATCCAGATTCTTTAAATGCAAAAGAAATTTGAATCCAGATTCTTTAAATGCAAAAGAAACTTTGCATACACCCAACCTCGCACATACCCCAAATCCTATAGTGTGCCAAGCAGGGGTGTTGAAGGGGGGCAACATGCCCCCCCTTACATATCTCACTATTTATACGCGCGCCGTAGTGCTGGGTGCTAGCATTGTATATATGTAAGCAACAAAAAAAAATTAAATCTCATACAAAAGTAGTTTCAGTAATTATCAATTTTCTCAAAAACTAGAAGACATAAATCAATTCGGTTTTTTGTGGTCGATTCAAAATTGATATTTGCATTGACCACAAAAAGCCAATTCAGCGCATCGTTTCACAATTTTGAGAAAATTTAGTCTAAGCTTTTTTTCCATTTTTTTTTATCAAAATTTTGAGTTTGGATGCGATTTTTTTAAAAACTATCAGCTAAAATAATATAATTTAAATGCAGGATTAAAGTACAGATTCCTAGCTTTCAAAAACGGTAAAGTAATTTACTGTAACTGTTGCCGTTGTTTTTTAATAATTATTGTTTCATTTTAAGTCATTTTTTTTTCTAAAATTACTCCTACCTCCTAAACGGGCGAGATGGACCCCTCCCTCCCATAGTAAAGAGTGCTTGTTTTCGACCCCTCTAATAAAATCCGTTATCAATTTTTGGCGCCAAAGTTATCGTACTCGTGCCAATTTCTCAAAAATGGAGAAATTTACAAGAAAGTTAACAAACGCATTGAACCACTTTTGTGTACAAAATGTCAGAATTTTACTCCTCACATCAACAATTTCGTGCCAAAAGTCTGGTTTTGTTAACAATTTGCGTTTTATTTAAAAAAAAAATCACATAAAATATAAATTTATCAAG
Organism: Leucozona laternaria; assembly: GCA_932273885.2. NCBI lineage: Eukaryota > Metazoa > Arthropoda > Insecta > Diptera > Syrphidae > Leucozona > Leucozona laternaria. The sequence continues at coordinate 98,494,565 of OW026366.1, read as the reverse complement.
TTATTTATTATTTATAAAGTTAATTTTCACATACCAGACACCACAATTTCAAATTAAAAGCAAAAGATGCTTACAGCTGGGTGTTTTGACAGACTTTACTCTTCTTGCACTCAGAAATTTATCTAGCACTAATTCGCAATTATCCAATAGAGGTCTTCCAAGATTTGTCTTTGTCTTTGTCTTTTCTCTTTCTAATTTGACATCTAAAAACTACAACAAAAAAAGTCCCTGGTTGGAAAATATTTACATGCTCTTGGCAGTGTTAAAAATCCGCATTATTTTTTGTATTTGGAACTGAAAACTTAAATTTGCGATCGGATTACGTATAATTAGTGTTTAACCATTTTAGTGAACATTTTTTCAAGTGTTTGATACAAAAAAAAATAATTTTATTACATACTTATCACTATTATTAAACACACGACTTTTTTGGCTCGCCTTCGGCATTTGGTTTTGTTTTCCAACCAGGGAGTGCTGTCAGATTGTTTTTTTTAATTTCACAGTGACACTTCTGACATTTGGTGGCAGAAATCCATGGAGGGGAACTTTTTTTCTCTCTCGATGTGCTCTCTCGTTGCAACTTATTCGAGGTAACAAACAGGAATTTGTAACAAATTGTTCAATTTTGTGATAATTTGTACAAATTCGCAAGAAATTTCACGTTACCAAACAGACCTAATATCCAAAGTTTTTGTTATTGTTTTATAAAAGAAAAACTTAACAGAAAATTAAAAATAAAAATAAAAAATTAAAATATTTAATACTTATTTCAATTTACGTATTTCATCTTCGTTCTTTGTTTTTAAATAAATTTAAAGTTCCTTGAGGTTAAATTATCGAGAAAAAACGTGTCCTTTTTAAAAAAATGTGTCCCCAAGTCCTCTAAAGAAAAAAGAGTTCGCGGGGACACTATAGTGTCCCAGTGGTTACACTGCTCGTGAGTCAATCTCTGAAATTGTTGTTGTTTCAATGTATTTGAGGTGCCTTAAAGTTTTAAATGTAAGGCTCACTAGTCCGTATACTCATGCTTCCCAATCTAAACAGGAACATACACACACACACAGTCTACTAGAGTAGACCGTAAGTATAAGAGGGCGAGATTGATGTCCATAAGCATCACGCTTACACCTCAGCGCATCAATAATGATCTCACGCGCTCTTTCTCACACTGAAATTTAAAATGAGCCTGGGGGATGTTTGGCCCCTACGATTGGTCTGGCTGCTTACAAAAAGTTTTGAAACAGTACCCTTAATATTGTAATGTTCTACCTAGGTTCGATAGTAAAACTTATTTCCATTAAATAATAACTTCCACTTATTTACTTTTCCATATAAACACAATTTATTTCACTTCAAATCGTTTTTATTATTCATTAATCTCAATAATATGCAATTTAAAATCACTCCGTATACCTTTAACTTCAAACTTTATACTGGCACTTTCAAAATTAAACTGTATCTAGTCGCTCGAAAAAATCTCTTTATATAGGGAATTAAATAGTTCTAGTCTTCACTAGTATCCACTGGAATATTCGAGTATATCTCCTTCTAGTAGTTTCCATTCCAGTCGCTGACAGATGGAACACTGGAATTGATACTCAGCTAAATCACAAGATGGCGCTGTAAACGGTTGAAGGTTTGGTGTTTAGCTTTTCAGATAGATAAATCGTTACATTGCCCCCCTCTTAGGATTGATCGTCCCGAACAATTCCATCACTACTTTCACCATTATAACGATGCGAACGGTCACAATGAACTACTTTTAATTTGCCTCTTACCCCTCTCCGTATACGGTAAACCGCATCATTAATTCTTTTGACAACAGTGTAAGGGCCTTCCCAGTTTTTTTGAAGTTTTGGTGATAGCCTTTTTTGTCGATGGGGATTATAAAACCACACAAGGTCTCCTTCTTGAAATCCTGTCGCTGTTGTTCGCGAGACATATCGTGTTTTCATCCGGTCACTGCATGTTTGTATGTTTGTCCTTGTTCGTTGGTGAATGTCATTCAGTCTTTCTTTCAGGTTATCCACATATTCCTCTGTTCTTTGTGGCTCAATTGTACGGCATCCGAATTTCACTTCACTTGGAAGCCGTATTGTTGTTCAGAACAGGATCTCGGATGGTGTATGTCCTGTCGAGCTATGTGCCGCACTTCGATAAGCCATCAGGAATAATGGAATATGTCGGTCCCAGTCTCGTTGATAGTCTCCGACAACCTTAGACAGATGTTCCTTAAGCGTCCTGTTGAATCGTTCAACCATCCCATCAGATTGCGGATGAAGTGGTGTTGTCCTCGTTTTTGTAATGTCAAGGAGTGTGCAAACTTCCTGAAAGATGTTAGATTCAAAGTTGTTTCCTTGGTCAGAATGCAGTTCCATAGGTGCGCCGAACCTGGTCACCCAATTGAAGACAAACTGGTCCACGATTGTTTTGGTTTCCTGATTTGGAATGCCGTATGCCTCAGGCCACTTGCTGAAGTAATCCATCACTACAAGGATGTATCGGTTCCCGCTATTTGTTTCAGGAAAAGGGCCTGCGACGTCCACTGCAATCTTTTCGAAAGGTGTACTCACATTGTACTGATACATTTTACTTTGAATCTTTCTACCTAGCCCCTTGCTAGCTGCACAAGTATCACATTTTCGGCACCACGTTTCGACGTCATCTCTTGCATGTAGCCAGTAGAACCGTTGTCGTACCTTTTCCACTGTCTTATTGACTCCCATATGACCTCCAGAAGCTCCATCATGCATCTCTCGAAGAACATCATTTACCTTTGACAGAGGAACAATAAGCTGCATCACAGACTTGCCATCTGCGGATTCCCATTTACGCTTTAGTACCCCTTCTTGCACATGAAGCGAGGCCCATTGGGCCAAATAAGCTTTCAGAGCAGGGCTTCTATCAGAGATGTCACTCCATTCTGGTTTTTCTTGGTGTTCCTTCCATGCAAGAATGGGTTCGATATCCGAGTCTTCTTGTTGTTCCAACAGTAAATGGGATCGGCTCTTATTCGCTGTACGGCAATCACCTCCTTTTCTTCTTGACGCGTGCAATAATTACAGTCTTGTTTGCACGGTCGCCGAGATAATGTGTCTGCGTTTGAATGCAGTTTTCCTCTTCTAACACAAAATTACCCTCTGGCTTCGAGAGTACCTTGCTGTAGTAGGCGACAAGTTTTTCTTCTCCATCATGGACTTGTGACAGTACAGCTCCAATTCCAACGTTACTTGCATCAGTGTCGATGATTAAAGGTTTTCCTGAATTTGGATAGGTTAGCACAGGAGCGTTACATAAGCGCAGCTTCAGTTCTTGAAAGCTTTTCTCGCAGACTCCAGCAAAATCTTTCACGAAACGCCGATAATATGTGGCTAAACCAAGAAAGCTTCGGAGTTAATGTTTTTCCTGTGGTGTTGGCCAATTCTTGACAGTATTAACTTTCTCAGGATCGGTCTTTACTCCTTGAGACGATATGATATTTCCCAAGTACTTAACTTCGGTCTTGAAAAGCGCATATTTGTCCGGATTCAACTTAAGGTGTGCTTCCCGAAGTCTCTGGAATACAGCTTTAAGATTGCCACAATGTTTGTCAAATGCTTTGCCATATACGATGACATCATTCAAATAGACTAGGCAAGATTTCCAAGTAAGTCCATGTAGAACACACTCCATCAAACGCTCGAATGTTGCCGGAGCGTTACAAAGTCCAAACGGCATCACTTTGAACTGCCACAGACCATTTCCTGTGGAGAAAGCCGTCTTTTCTCGATCTTCTGGATGTATTTCTACCTGCCAATAACCACTCTTCAAGTCCAAAGTTGAAAACCATTGGGCTCCCTCCATGGCATCTAACGGGTAGCTGTGCGAGTGCTCCCATTTTCTTTTTCACAAGAACCACTGGAGATGCCAAAGGGCTTTTGGAATTTTGGATTAGCCCATCTTTCTTCATGGTCGATATCATATCTTCAACTTCGGCTTGTTTGGCCAAAGGAAAACGTCTTGCTGGTTGGCAAATCGGTCTTGCATCTCCTATGTCAATTCGATGCTTCACCAGTTGTGTTCGACCATATTGCCCACTGGGTGAAGATAAAATATCAGCATACTCGTGAAGAAGGCTTCTAGCGACATTAAGCTGATGTTGACTAAGATCGGATGACTTTAGAATTTCGGATTCTAACTTTTCGGAGTTCACACTTCGTTGTATCCACTTCGTTGACCTTGGTTATCGCGGATACAGATTCCCACTGTCCAACTATTTCTCCTTTTCTGAGCTTAACTTCGTACGGTTGGATGTTAAGTATCCGTACAGGCACCATGTCGTTCTTTGGTGCCACGAGAGTTTTCCCTACGATTATATTTTGGGAACATTGCTCAGTGGCTGGTTACACGATAAGGTACCGATGACTACCCAAATCACCCTTTATTTTTGTAAAAACGAACACTTCTAAAGAAGGAGGCAAGCTTATGTCTGCTTTGATGACAGTTCTTAGAGTTGACGATTTTTCGTCACCATAAACCATTGGAATCTCTACATTTTTGTACTTAAGAACTTGCTTACCGATATCCAGGATTACTCCATGTTTTTTCATGAAGTCAATTCCGATGATGCATTCGTCACATATGTCTGCTACCATAAACACATGTGTAAACTACAGCTCTGCCAAACGGATCGGAAGACGAACTTCTCCATACACTTTAGCTGCCTCTTCTGTTGCCGTCTTCAGACGATAGCTATTGGTGTTATGTAGCCATGTCATCTTGACCAAGTCCCTTCGTAGAATGGAGGCTGTGGCACCGGTGTCAATTGTAGCCACGTGTTTCTTGTTGCTTAAGGTTGCCTCCACTGTCAGACTTTTGTTGTTTCCTTTAGTCTGCGAGACTTGAATGGTGGTTCTGGGGCCATCGATACCAGAAACTGTTGTAAAAGTTTGTGGATTACTCAGAATTGTAAAGATAATGTTACCAAAGAAAACACGTCTGCCTTGTTTGATGGTGTACAGAAAGAGGAAAAAGATTTTATTCATAAGAATTTTCACAATTGGCATTTTACTCCGAATTCATAATAATACCGAATATTGAATTGAATTGAACTAAAGCTATGTACATACTAGAATAAAGATAATGGAACACTAATAATCAAAAATTAATTCAACAGCCTCACTAGTGTTTCAATTATGTTATCTATTTAAGTTCAATAAAAAAAATTCAAGATATATATTAAAATTGAAATTATTAATTAATTAACTTTTAATTAGTTTTAAATTAATTTCATAAACCAAATTCTGAAATAAATTTATTTAACTTAACAAAGTTCACTGATTTTGTTCAGATGTCCGCAACCATCTCATTTGTTTCCAAATATTGCAAATCTAGCTTTATTTCTTCTTCGTTGGTGTTGTCCAAATGCTCTTGTATAAAATATTTGCGAACATCAATATGTTTCGTACGTGCATGATAATTTTTATTCTTTGCCAAGTGTAGTGCTCCTTGGTTGTCGCAATACAAAGTGATCTTCTTCGATGCTTCCAAGAAAATCTCACATTCGAATCGCTTTAGCCATAGTGCTTCTTGGATGGCCGAAACCATAGACATAAATTCAGCCTCGGTTGAAGATAAAGCAATTGTAGGTTGACGACGTGTTGCCCAAGAAATAGCTCCACCTTGTACTCGAAACACATAGCCAGTAGATGATCGTCGCTTGTCGAGATCCCCAGCCCAATCTGCATCGCAAAAGCCTATCATGACGTCATCTTCCTTAAAACGAAATGTTAATTTGTAGTCGATGGTGCCCTTAAGATACCGCAAGACTCTTTTCCCGGCCACCCAGTGTGCTTTCCCATAATTTTTGTTGTATCTGCTGAGGACGCTTACCGCAAAACAAATATCGGGTCGACTTATTTGTGCAGCATACATAATGCATCCAACTGCTTCCTGATATGGAACGTTGACCATTTCTCGACGATCTTCTTCTGTTTTCGGACACATCTCTTCCGAAAGCTTTTGGTTTGGGTCCATTGGTGTGTTGACGGGATTACTACTCTCCATGTTAAAACGCTTTATAACACTTGAGATGTAATGATGTCGATGGACAACGATCCGTCTTCGTTGCGAGTAATGTTCATGCCTAGCAATGACGTTGCTTCACCTAAATCTTTCATATTGAAATGTGTTGCTAAATCCTTTTTCAATTTCGTACACATCGTCGCATTGCTCGAAAATATCATAATGTCGTCAACCCAAACGGGTTTTGATACGAATGCTTAAAGTAGATACACTGGTCAGTGGAAGATCGCTTAAACTTCAATTCTCGTACCAAGACATGGTTTAACTTATCATTCCAGACGCGACTAGACTGCTTCAACCCATAAAGTGCTCGCTTAAGACGACAAACTCTTCCCGAATCAGCACCTACACCCTCTGGTTGACGCATGTAAATTTCTTCCGTAAGCTCGCCTTGAAGAAACGCCGTCACTGCATCCATTTGGTGTATAATCATTTTATACTTGACTGCCATCGCTAAAAGAAACCGGATCGACGAATAACGCACCACAGGCGAATATGTTTCATCGTAGTCAATTCCTCTCACCTGGCTATAGCCTTTAATGACAAGTCGGGCTTTATACCGCTCGATTGCACCTGAAGCACTCCTTTTTACCTTGAAAACCCACCTACTATCTATCACTTTTCGACCAGAAGGTAATTCACATAGCTCCCAAGTATCGTTGGCTTTCAGCGATTCGTACTCATCCTTCATTGCTTGGATCCATTGCAACTTTTCATCACATGTTCTGGCTTCTTGATAGGATTTAGGTTCACTGACGTCTTCCGTAGCAGCTGCTAACATAGCGTACAAACTCTGAAAAGTTTTCATGCCCGAAGAGCTCTTTGAACCTGCAGTATTAACGTTGTTGGTGACTGGACATGGAACAACCGACAACTCGCTCACTGCCACATCAAAATCCGTTTCAGCAACAGATGAATATGACGAATTCATACTGTCCATCGCCTCACTTAATTCGTTATATTCATTGTCATCATTGATTTCGATTACAGAAGAATTTTCAGAACCTGAAGCAGTTAAAACAACGACATCATCTGAGCCTTTCTCCTTAATCAGAGATATGTTTTGAATAGCCTCACTTAAATCGTCATCTGAGTCACTTTCATCGCTCGTATCCTCGCCTGGAACCAAGTCATGAAAAACATCGTCTTGCTTGTTCGAAGCCCTCAGTAACGAAGAAGTGTTACCCAATGATTTTGCTTTAACATGTTCCTCCTTGACTTCAATTAAAGTAACGTCCCTAATTATAATAACCTTTTTAGACTTTGTTTCATAGAGTCGATATCCTTTCGATTCCTCGCTATACCCTACCATGATGCATTCAGTAGCTTTTGGCGACAATTTGTTGCGCTGAACCTTCGGTATGTGTGCCATAGCTTTGCAGCCAAAAACCCGTAGTATCGATAAATCGGGCTTCTTATTTGTCCACCTCTCCTCAGGTGTGTCATATCCTATAGGTCGACAAGGAATTCGATTTATCAAAAACGTTGCAGTGACTGCAGCCTCAGCCCAAAAACTACTACTCAACCCACTATCAAATAGCATACAACGAACCTTTTCCATTATTGTGCGGTTCATACGCTCCGCCACCCCATTTTGCTCAGGTGTATGTGGTACCGTACGTTGATGTAAAATCCCATGGGAAGTTGTATATTTGCTTAACTCTCTATTACAGTACTCCGTACCGTTGTCAGTGCGAAGGCATTTGATTGTGCAACCGTGCTGATTCTCAACAAGATTTTTTAACTTCTTAAATATATCGAAAACCTCATTTTTGTTCTTCATTGTGTATAAAAACACCTTTCGACTAAAGTCATCAATGAAGGTGACAAAATATTTTAAACCACCAAAAGAGCGCACAGGCATAAACGCTACATCACTGTGAACCAGCTCTAGAACCTTAGTTGCACGATTTTCACTTGTTCCGAAAGATGAACGAACCTGTTTGCCTTGCACACATGTCATACACACACTTCTCATCCGTACCTTCATAGAACTCAACACCAGTCACTCCCTTCTCAATCTTTTTCAAACTCGCATCACAAACATGTCCGAGTCGACGCATGCCACAGGTGTTTGTCAACCGCCACCATTGCCATTGGAGTTTGATTCGTTGAACAGTTCAGTTTATATAAATCATCGACGAGAGGTGCCGTTGCGATTAATGATTTCTTTGCATCGAAGATTCTGCAACTGTCTTTATCAAATACTAATGTGTTACCATGCTTAGCCATCTGACTAACGGACATCAAATTTGCACATATGTCTGGTATATGCAGAACATCTTTCACTAGCACTGAGTTGCTACACGAGGAACTATCGCTTCCAACACGTATTTTAATGTCCCCAGTTCGTTCGACAGGTAGATGTGAATTATCACCCACAACAATTTCCCGTTTTGTAGATTGACGTGCACCCAACAAATTAGCATTATTCATGGTCATGTGAGCTGAAGGTCCAGAATCGCTGAACCATTCCTCGGAAGATTTATTTTGTTGGTTAGAGCAGCACAGAAATAGTTGATCGTGCTGTTTCTTTTTATTCGGGCATTTGTTGGCGAAATGACCAACTTCATCACATGCGTAGCACGTCACTTGTTTACCCCCCTTCACTTTTTGGATCTGATGTTTCTTTTTATGAAAACTGTTACGTTTATTTGCGATGAAAGCAGCTTCAATGCTTTCCTCTTTAAAAGTGACTTCTTGCAATAGACGATTTTGAACGAAGTCTAATGTTAATTTGTCTTTGGAATTTTCAATGGCCATGACCATAGGACGATAATCATCTGGCAAACCCGCCAACATAAGAGCTGCCACAACCTCGTCACCAATTTCTAGACCAGCTTTTTTTACTTTCATAGACATTAAAACCATCTTATGGACATACTCTTCCATTGAAGTGCAGTCCAATTGCCTAAGACCAACTATTTGTTTCAACAAATCCACCCGACGCCCAATCCCAGTGTCTTCAAAGGCGGCAGAAATTGCCGTCCATGCTGCAAGACCAGTTGTACACTTCTCCGTGTACGTATAAAGCGAAGGTTCAAGAAGCAAATTTAGCATTTGTATTGCCAAAAAGTTCTTTTCAATGTCAGTTTCTGTCCCGTCGAAGCACCTCCAATGACCCTTTGTAGCGAGAAAGGCCTTGGCTTCGACCTTCCACTCATCAAAATTACTTCTGCCAGCTAGCTTCTTTGGTTTGCCCATTTTTTGCTTTCGAAGAGGTTAGAAATTTTCTACTCAGACGCAAAGAAAAAAAAAAAAATTAAACAAAAAAGCGAAAAAACTGCAAAATATCAATTCTCATATATTAATTAATATTTTATCGTTGCAATAGGCCCATAACCTGTTGTAAAAGTTTGTGGATTACTCAGAATTGTAAAGATAATGTTACCAAAGAAAACACGTCTGCCTTGTTTGATGGTGTACAGAAAGAGGAAAAAGATTTTATTCATAAGAATTTTCACAGTTGGCATTTTACTCCGAATTCATAATAATACCGAATATTGAATTGAATTGAACTAAAGCTATGTACATACTAGAATAAAGATAATGGAACACTAATAATCAAAAATTAATTCAACAGCTTCTGCCCCTTGAAGTTGGTTCTTACTCGTTTCCCGACTGGGAAACAAGTCCAGCGGGGTGTTGATGTTATTGCTTTTTTGTTATTGAGTATTATTCCTGCTTCCACAATGTTGACATGCAGCTCTTCTCGGTGGGATTTTGCACTGGCGCTGGAGGTGTCCGGTCGTATTGCAGTTCCAGCAACGCGCAGGTCCATCTCGCTGGTTTCTTTTGAATGCAACTCTTTGACATGATCATTCTTCAACTTCTACTTCTCTTACTCGACAAACTCCTTGAGAGGATTGTTCTGCTGCTTCCATAGTCAAAGCGAATGCTAATACCTCAGGAAGCGTCCGTTTTCCAGCAGTTGGAATTGCTCGCTGTAGGTTGATGTTGGATACAGCACGGACAAAGGCTTCTGTTGCGAACTGACTTATAATTTCATCTCCTGCAGTTGGATATGCCAAATGAGCCAACCGTTCGATGTCTGCTTGAAGTTGCAGCAGACTTTCTCCTCTTTTCTGGACTCTGGTATGGAGTATGGTAGACTTCTTGCATATGGCCATCTCCAAAGCGTTTGTCGATAACCTGAACAAGAGCACTGAAGTTGCCGTTCTTGTCTGCTGGTATAGTTTGCAATAGTTCGGCAGCAGGTCCTCCAAAGGCAAGCGTCTTCGTCAACCCAGCCGTTTGCATCTGCGGCTGCCTCAAACTGCTTCTTGTAGATCGACCAAAAAGTTTGTCCATCAGAGGTTGGTGGATGCATTTCCTTTCGCTTTTGAAAGTCGCCAGAACTTTTTCTAACCTTCATTTTTCTTACGTTATTTAATTCATTAGTAATATTCTGAATTTTATCATGGACCTTTTCGAACTTTTCCTCTACTATTAGAAATTGGTTTTTGATACGCTCATCATGAGCAACAAATTTCTTCTCGAGAGCATCTAGCTTACCTTCAAGAAGATTTTTCTGTTCTTCAAAATGTTCGAGGATATTCTTTTCTTGTTTTTCGAGAAGGTTCTTTTGCTCACTGCGTTGTTCTTCGAGAAGATTCTTTTGGTCATTGCCTTGTTCATTAAATCTTTGCAGAAGATTCTTTTGTTCATTGCGTTGTTCATTAAGTCGTATCATAAGGTTCTTTTGTTCATTCTTTTGCTCGTTGCGTTGTTCTTCGAGCAAATTCTTTTGTTCTTTTCTTTGCTCTTCGAACTGAGCAAGCAACAAAGTCATCATATTAGTCATGTCTAAGCTAGAACTTACTTGTTCTTCGTCCATTTCAATTTCGAATAGAAACGTGTCCGGGTTTTCTCCGTGTTGTCGTTACTCTTCTTGCAGACGAATAATTAGGTCATTTTTCGATCCAGCAGTAGGAAGGCCTCGTTTGTTCAGTTCAACACAATTCAATGCATTCACTATTTTACCCATTATTTTTTTATATATTGTCTCTTTAATCAAAATCACTTTTCGTATTTGTTTATTTATTTTTATCTTCCACTTTTCACCATAGACTATCTTAATGCACACATAAAATAAGTTTTATTCCACTTTTCTGACACCAATGTATTAAAATTGTTAGTATTAGACTATAAGTAAGATTATGTTTTTTTCGATCTTTAAAGCCTAGTACGCAGATCGCACTAAAATTTATCTTCCATACCCTCCAAAGATGAATTTGAGCGCGGATTCTTAGCCGAGCAGTACGCAGTTACTACGAGCTAAATTCCAAATGTCATCTAGTACTTTATCAAAAAAGTCTAAAATAATTTAGCGCGCGAAATAATGCTGAACACATTCTTTCACAGATAATTTTTGACATTTGTGAATCAAGACCAAAGATACTCAATATAGAGATGAGAATGTTTTTTACGTTTCACCCTGCAAAATCTACTGTTTTTGTTATTTCATCTCGTGTCGACGAATAGATGTGAATTGCAACAATAATTTAACGAGCTGTGTGAAGAACCCTGCCGTAAATGTGTGAGGTTTTTATACATACATTCTCATATTGTATCTGCAAACCGACATTTGAAGTATGTAGGCAAATTGAAATGACTGCCGAGTATTCTCGTCTTGATGTGGATAATCTTTGCTCACTTTATTACTTATCGAAGCTTTTAGCAAACTTTTGTAGAGATAAAAATAGTAGAGATAAAATTTAGTTTAGGGAGATCAGCGTACTAGGCTGAAAGCTATAAAAACCGCCGACTGAAGGTGTCTGGCAGCATTGTTTCAAATTTTTTAACAATTCTCCGTACAACATACGTTAAAACCAGCTATCAGAATTTAAGTACATTGAGTAAAATTTGTACGTATCTTGAGCACCTGGTACCTGAGAATTGGCCTTCGGCCAAAGTTCGCAGGTATGCATACGTTAATTGTACGTACTAACACTACTCTATCGTACACATTTTATCCATCAAAAAATAAGTGAGGTCTGGCGGCCCTGGGATCTTGGACTTTAAGTACCTTTCTACCATCTCATTCCTCTAAAAGTAATGCTAAAAAAGCTAGTGCAATTGCTGAAAACCCGGTTTTTTTTCAAATTTCAACTCAAAAACAAAAAACATTAAAACCAACTCTTTGATTAAGAGAGGGAAAATTGATGTCTCTGAGTGTGCTAGTTGAAATCATGGCGATGACATTCAGTTAGATTCTGGTTCTCATTCTCTGTCTCCTTAAACAGATAAAGCCAATACGAGTGCGCAGAGTTCGCCATCCGAAACCGTAGTTAATAATATAAACAATCAACATATAAACGCAAACTCACCTAAATCTGATGATCATCATCATCGGCTCAACAACCGGGGTCCGGTCCTGGCCTCCTTCAACAAGTCTCTCCACCCATCCCGGTCTCGAGCCGCCGCCATCCAGTTGCGCACCCCAAGGCTCCGGGCGTCCTGGTCTACGCCATCTCTCCAGCGCAAGCATGGTCTACCACGCTGTCGTCTACCATAGAATGTACCACAAAGAACTTTCCGAGCAGGTTCATCTTCGCTCATGCGAGCTAGGTGCCCTGCCCACCGGAGTCTACCGAGCTTAATTTTTGTCACGATATCTGCTTCAAGGTAGATTGCGTACAATTCATGATTGTACCGTCTCCGGAATCGTCCTTCCTCACATATGGGGCCAACAATTCTCCTTAAGACTTTTCTCTCGAACGCGGCTAAGAGGTCGGAGTGCCTTTTGCTAAGCACCCAAGTCTCGGATCCATATGTGAGTACTGGCAGGACCATGGTCCTGTACAGCAGCAGTTTTGAAGTTATGGTGAGATTTCTGGATTTGAAGAGCTTTGACAGACTATAGTAGGCTCTGTTGGATTTGAGAAGCCGCCCGCGTATTTCTTCTTCTATATTGTTATCGGCTGCTACTATTGACCCAAGGTATTTAAAGGATTGCACCACTTCAAATTCGTGCTCCGCTACCTTGATTGTTTGACCAACTGTTCCATCTGATGATGGAAACCAAAATAATGCTGCTAAAAGTCTAAATAATAACATTCAGGTTCGTGTTACAAATGTGAATCGTAGTTCTGTTGCTGATTGTCTCAATGTATACGTTGGTGTTGCTGCTGATGTTGCTGTTGTCGGTGTCGGTGTTGATGATGATGTTGATGATGTTAATAATGTTTCTGCTAAAACAAATACACAAGTTTCCAATTACAACCAAATTTCTAAATATCTTCTTCAACCACATTGAAGAAATTTATTGTTGGAACAAATAACAATTCTTCATCAAATTTAAGTGTATTTTGTAAACGTAAATGGCTTCATCTGTCTTCATTTAGGCCTGAAAAGACTTGTGACGAAATGTGAAATTATGTGTTATCTGCATTTTCAATTACTTACTTACTTACTTAAGGTGGCGCTACAGTCCGGGATGGACCAGGGCCTCAACCAAAATACCTCTCCAGCCCACTCGGTCCCTAGTTAGCTGTGTCCAGTTTTGCACGCCAAGTTGGTTGAGGTCCTCTCCCACCTGTGTGCGCCACCTGAGTCGCGGTCTTCCTCTACTGCGCCACGCGCGCCGTCCCTTGGGATTGGATTTGAAGACTTTATGGACCGGGGCGTTGGAGTCCATTCGCTCTACATGACCCAGCCATCTAAGTCATTGGACCTTGACCCATTTGACCAGGTGAGTCTCGCTGTACAGCCCGTACAGTTCCTGACTGTATCTTCTCCTCCACTCACCATCTATGCAGACGGGATCGAAAATCACCCGGAGAATTTTCCTCTCGAAACATCCTAAGGCGTTCTCATCCAGTTTTGACAAGGTCTATGCCTCTGCGCCATATATAAGGACCGGGACTGCATTTGCAATTGATGCATCTAAATTATGCTGGAGCAAACTTATTTAATTAAATGCTGATGTTAACGTGTTAACGAGTTAAGATACATTAACTTGAATTGTTACATATTTTCCTCGGTTCTAATGTTTGGCAATCAAGCATTCGTGTAAGATTGTTCAAATTTATTTCATAAAACGAGAAGATGGAAACTTTATAATTACATCAACAACTAGCGAATAATCTATCTGCTCCTGTTATTGCATACAATAAATGTTTACCCTTGTCAAAAACCTCTTGTTCTATGTACTATCACAATGCAGGAGGTTTGAGAACAAAAGTATTTGATTTCTTCGTTGCTGCCACTGACTGTCTTTACAACATTATTGCCTTGACTGAAACTTGGCTGAGTGATAACATAAACTCATCCGAACTAAATTTGCATCAGCTTTTGATGTCTTCGGAAACGATCGATGTGCTATTGCGACTGGATTGAACGGAGAAGGAGGAGTTCTATTTGCCGGTCGTTGTGATTTGAAAAGCACACAAATTCCTCTTACTTATTCTTCTGGATCTATAGAACAATTATTTTTAAATTCAAAATAATGAACAAAAATAAAAAAAATAAACCCGGTTTTTTATTAGTATTTTTGTTATTTAAAAAAATAACTCAATAAAAAATAACATACAACACAGTGATTCAGTCTTTGCTTTAGTTAGGTAATTAAAACTAATATTATAGAAGGAACACTTAATATCTATGTATGTTAGGAAAAATAAATAAATAAAAAAATATAAAAATAATAATAAGTAAAAAAATGTTTAAAAACTAAATAACTATGCTCATTATTTAAAATAAGGACTTAATGCAGGTTTATTTGTTAACATATTTGAATACTTTCCTTTTTAATAAAATCTGTTTTTTGTTCTAAATATGTATTCTCTGAACTCTAAGCAGGTCAGTTCATTCATTTTGTATTTAAAATAGATTTCATAGTTTCGACTTTACATTCAGTAAATTAGGGCACGTTCGCATAGTCATTAAAAGAAATTTGGTTTGGTTAGTTTTTTGATTTTGTTTCAACAAAATTAAATCAAATACTGAACAAATTATGAACAGCTTTTGAAATAATGAACATTTGTATGCTTTTGAATACAAAATAATTAATAATGAACATCTACTTCAAATAATAAACAGTTCATTATAAAAATAAACGGATGGTCACCGTACATATACCTAAATAATATTCAATTAATTTCAAATAGCTTAGATTCTAATCCATTCATTTTTGTGTTAGGTGATTTTAATCCAGCAAATATAAATTGGATATATTCTGAAGAAGAAAAATGTATTTATCCTTTTAATGTTACTAAGGACACTGAATTTAATATAACTGATTCTATGTTTGCTATGAATTTTCAACAAATAAATTGTGTTTATAATTCTATTGGTAGAATGTTAGATTTAGTTTTTATTCATCAAGAAATCGAATGTTCTGTTTCAGAAGCTGCATTTTTATTATTAAATAATAGTGTGCATCATAAGACACTAAATGTATGTTTAAATTTTGGTATTTTAAATCAATTGTCTGCTATTACTTACATATAATAATACTGTATATGATTTTGCTAATGCCGATTACGTGTCTCTAAATGATTTTATCTCCTCTGTTGACTGGGAAAATATTCTTTCAATACCTAGTCTTGATTGCACGTACAATGTTTTTTGTGAGGTCATAGAATAATACTATGTTTCCACACTTAACCGAGATTTGATAAGATTTGCCAAAATCTTCTTCAAATCCGTAAGATTTACAATATAAATTTATTTCGTAAATCAACATGAAACTTTCTCTCTCACTTCAACTTCATACGAAAAAATGAAACAACATTTGCATTTTGATAGGTACTGTCAAAGTTAATCTATTTTGTAATCTTTTTGTGTGGTGGAAACACTACATAGATTTATTTAATCTAAATTGAGATAAACCTTCGGTGGAAACATAGTATAAGCTTTCTCAAGGTTTGTACCAACTGAAGTATTAAGAAAACAAAATCGGCCAATATGGTTCAATAAAAAAACTAATAAATTTAAAAGGTGCCATGACTAAAGTGACCAGATTTATTTGAAGCAAAAGCGGGACAGATTTCCAAAACTTCGCAGGGAATAGAAATTATGGTTTTTTTTTAGTAAAAAATTAAAATAGTACGCAACATAAACGACAAATGTCATATTTATTTAAAAATGAGAACAGACTTTTTGTTTTGATTTAAAAAGAGATAAGTAAAAATTTATACATATTCATCTCTTAACATTTTTTTTAAATAAAAACAGTTTTCTAGAAAATAATAACAAGTGTTTCAAATACCTACACATGATTTAATTAAGAATTTAAAAATTATTATTATGTTTGGATGCAGAATGAATTTCTTTAAGAATTTAATTATTATTATTATTTAATTTTTTCATAAAAATGATATCAGTTTTTGTACTGCATATTTTAAAATTAGTATTGCCTAAACTGTTTCGAGAGACATTTTAGTTTTTTCAAGGGCGAACGGTCCAGATTTTACTTATTAACGAAAAAATTCTTTCTGTGACCGAATTAGTGCCAGGAAGACAGAAAATATATTCCACTCGTTTTAAAATATTTTCAAAGGGAACTCCTCTAGTTGAAACATGTTGAAAATTGTCTACCCACCTCTAATCAACAGAAATATTTTGCTCTTTCCATTCACATAATTGTATATCGTCAATATATTAATTTATATTTCTGACTTCGTCAAACAAATCGGTTTCCGAAATTGTTTGGTCAGTTTCTGCGACACTTCGATTTAAAAATGACAGATTTCAAGCAAAATTGACTATTCATTTAACATGGAATATACATACGGTGACCATCCATTCATTATTATAATGAACCTTTTCATTTTTTGAAGTAAATGTTCATTATGATTTATTTTGTATTCAAAAACATAAAAATGTTCATTATTTTAAAAGCTGTTAATTATTTATTCAATATTTTATTCAATTTTGTTGAAAAAAAAAACTAAAAACTAACCAAATCAGAATTCTTTCAACAAAATGATAATGCGAACGCGGTCTAATTTACTGAATGAAAGTTCGAAACTGTAAAATCTATTTTAGTTATTAAATTTAACTATGAAATGACCTGTTCAGAGTTCAGAGAATATTTAAAACAAAAACTAGATTTATTTAAACAAATCTATACCTATACTTCAGGAAAGTATTTAAATATGTGAACAAAAAAATTAGGCCTTTATTTAAAGTAATGAGGATACTTATTTAGTTTTAAGCGTTTATTTTACTCTTAAATTTAGTTAAAGTAAAGACTGAATTTTATTTATTTATTTATTTTGACTAACAAACATATTAAGAGTTCCTTCTGTAATATTTTAATTAACTAAAGCAAAGACTTAGAGCCGTTTGCTCATACGAAACATAAATATTTATGTTCTACTAAAACGCTTATGTTTTACTTTTTCCTCAGCGTAAACTGTCACATAATTTCTTATGTAAAACATAAACTCTTAAGTTTCGTTTCAGCAAAAGGGCCTTAATGTTTGTGTTCTATTTTTATATTGAGTTATTTTTTTAAATAAAAAATAGTTATTAAAAACCGGGTTTAATTTTTTTTTTCATTATTTGGAATTTAAAAATATGGTCACCGTAAAATACATGAGCTCATTTTCTTCCTTCAACAGCTCTTAAGTATGTTTTATGTGCGCCGATTTGTATGCACCGGGAGGTAAAATAGTATTTATATAATTGCTTCATTTTGAGAATTGTAGAGGCCTTACACATATTTATACAAACGTCTTAGGAAAACTTTACATTTAGCGGGACAAATATGGCTGCGGGACAGAGACCTCAAAGCCCGCTAAAAGCGGGACGTATGGTCACTATAATAAATTCCTCATATCATATCAGATTTCGCCAATTAAGGAAAAAGTACGAGTATTTGAAAAGGTTTCTTTACAATCAATACCTTTTATCACTTGAATCTAAAATCAAGCAAAATTCTAAAGCATTCTGGTGTTTTATAAATACTAAGAAGAAATCTGTTGGTATACCTTCTGGGATGGTGTTCGATGGTGTAGTTGGTAATAATTTAATTGTTATAAGTGATATGTTTGCAACTTTTTTCAATCAAATTTTGTTAACCGTGACATTAATTGTTCGTATTAACCTTTTTGTGATACAATAACTGATTTGGGACATCCTTTTATAACGGAAAATTATATTTTATGTGAATTATCTTCCCTTGAATTGAGTACTAATGTTGCACTAGATAATATTCCTCCTATTTTTTTAAATTTAAGTAAATTCGGCCTTCTTAGGCCACTTTATATTTTGTTTAATAAGTCTTTGAGCTATGGTGAGTTTCTTGAAAGATGGAAGTGGTCTTTTATTTCTCCTATACATAAATCTGGTTCCAAAAGAGATAGATATAAGTAATTACAGACCTATGTATAGCAAAACTTCAAATGATCCCAAACATTTTTGAAGCTATCATCAAAAAAAAAGTTATATGCCTCTGCTTGGCATTACTTTTCAGACTTTCTACATGGATTTGTGAGTGGAAGATCTACTTTAACAAACTTGACAATTTATACAAATTTTTGCTTACATTCATTAGAAAATAGATGTCAAGTTGATTCCATATGTACTGATTTTTCCAAAGCTTTTGACAGTGTTCAACATGGCATCCTCATAAAAAAGCTAGAGCTCTTAGGTTTCCATTCAAATTTGCTTATGTGGCTAAGTACTTACTGAAAGAAAGCAATTTGTCAAAATTGGATCTGAAATTTCTAAGGAAATTTTAAACTTTTCTGGTGTTCCGTAAGGAAGTCACCTTGGTGCGCTCTTGTTTCTCTTGTTTATTAACGACCTTCCAAAGCATGTTATTCATTCCAACTGTCTATTATATGCTGATGATTTGAAGATATTCAAAGAGATACATTCTCTATCCGATGCCCAATGCCTCAAAAATGATTTAAATAAATTATCTGTTTGGTGTGATCGCAATGGTTTGTGTTTTAATGTCATTAAATATTCCGTGTTAACTACATCTGGATTTCACTGTCCCTTATTATTTGATTATTTTATTGGTAATATGTGTCGTAAAAGAGTTTCAAGACATTAATACCTTGTGTAACAGACTGAATTACACAAATCAACATACACCAATATATTTTAACATGAACACAAATAACATTTATTTAAAGTTTAATCTAACTTATCGAAATATTTTTATTCATTTATAAATTCAGGTACATTAGTACATTTCATAATATAATGTATGTATAAATAAAGTTTTGAGTCACTGTCACTGAACGAAGTAATCTAATACATTCACTTTTATTGCAGTCTATACTTTCGTTCTCTCTGATTAAAATTATAACTGTAAAATATTGTTCTTTTCGTTTTATGTTAATTATAAAGTCATTCTATTTTGAACTATCGACCAATAAAGTTCTCTGGAGCAATTTAAAGAAGTTTACTTACAGTCTTACATTTTTTTTACGAATAGACAAGTATCAAGACAACTGCAGACCTTCGGGGCTCTGGTGGCTGATCATTTTTTTTGCTTAGCGTCGTGGTGGACATATGCATACGCATTTATGCTGTCACTTATGACCCGATCGACATAATTTTACCAAGCACATCGTAACTTTAATGAGTGGAAAACCTCTCCACTACAATTGGCGCCCACCGTGAAAAAAAAAAAAAAAAAGAAAGTTAAATATAAATCAATAGTTTGGTCATCGAATAATGTTTGTATTGATTTGCTTTGCCGTGTGTCTTCCACGTGATCACGAATAACGCTCCCCGTTATTTTTTTTTGTTTAACGCTACTGCTTCTGTCGACGATTGCTGGATAGTCTAGTTTTTTAATAAATTGCTGTAATTGGTATTGCGGTTTTATGCAAAAGTACTGCTGCGAGTAGTTTTTGGATTTTTTGCTTCTTTTTGGGAAATGGTGTCAAGGTTATTAGGTGAAATGCCACGAACTACAATGAACTCACAAGCCGCTGGCATCGATGGTGTGCAAACGCCACCGCAGAATAAATCACAATATACAACCGGCCAAAATGAGTTTCCTATGAACGCTGCACAAGGTCAAGAAGGCAATACCCTAAATGAAAGTCAATCTTCTATTAATACTGGACAGGTTCCAATAAGCATAAGTCTAACTGAAAGCCAATTTTCTAGTTTGTTGGGAAGTCTTAATGTACGAGAAGGTTCTAAGAATCCATTTAGTTCCTGTAATGCAAGATTTAATGGTGGAAGCAATAATTCTAAGGTCGAAGATTTCATTGAAACCATAATCGTTTACAAAAATGCTGTGAGCATTTCAGATCAATTTTCTCTCACTAGTTTTCCTCTTCTGCTTGATGGTTACGCTTCATCCTGGTGGCAAGGGGTAAGACATGAAGCAAAAACATTTGATGAAGCTATCGAGTTGCTAAGAACTACATTTGCTCCCCTAAGACCTGATTGGAGAATATTTTTTCAAGATAAACAAAAGATAAGCGGAAATACAGATTCTTTTATTTGTCGAAAGAGAAGGTTGTTTTCTCAATTAAAAGGAAATTTACCAGAAAAAACGATCATCGACATGCTGTTTTCTCAAATAAGCCTTAAAATTAGAGAAAGATAATCCAGAGAAGACGTTCAAACATTCCAGGACCTGTTGATTAGGGCAAGAGAGATTGAACTGTCTAATCACCATCAACATAATCATCAGCTACAATAATTTAAATTTTTTCATCGAACTGGGAATCAAACTTATACTCACCGCGATTTTTTTCGTATGTCACGATATTGTTTCGTACAAAAAACAGAAAAATCTTGCTAGATTTGACATTCCAACAACAAAAAGTGAATATTAATACAAATTCTAAACGAAAAGAGAATAACAAATAATATTTTCCGTTTTACATAGAAGTTTTTACAAATTCCTTTCAATTTACAGAAGAAAATCGATTCATTTTAGAAAAAAATTCCATTTATTGAAAAATCTGAAGATTGAGGGAAAACATATATATATTTCCACCTTTCGATTTGAAGCCCGTAACTCCCCCAGTCTGCATTAGTTTATATTATAACACTGACTTTTTATTAGTTAAATAAAAAATGTGTTTATTTGTTGGTATCTTTAAAGTATAACCTCGCTTATATAAAGTATGTATAGTAAAGCGTGTGCGCGGTGTAAGCATAAGCAAAAAGTTCTGCAACGTCACATAGATTTATGCTGACAAGTTCCTGAGAGTTTAAAACATAAATCACAGATTAGCCATATGAAGATTAGAATGTTTCGTACGTTTCACTCTTACTTATAATTTCATCCGATGAATAATTATTTCGTCGATGAATAGATGTGAATTGTAACAACAATTGAATCAGGTGTGTGAAGATCACTACTATCTATGTGCGAGGTTTTTATACATCTACATCTATGCTGGCGGTAGAGAGAAAAAAAAAACGTGAACGTTCGTGTGCAACGTTACGTCGTGCACTTTACGTTGTAGCACGTTACGTTACGAAATCTGATTTGCCCCGACCAAAACAAATTGATTTTAACGCGACCGACAATTAGATTATACTTTATCGCGACCACTCATTTATATTGTTTTTGCCAACGACGAAAGCAAATTGTTTTTAGCGCGACCGACGATTTTATCATTTTAACACTTATATTTTTTTCTTTAATTTTTAATTATTCCCCGAACAAAATGGACGGGACACTAGTAATTAAAAAGAAAATAAAATCAAAACAAAAATAATAATAGTCAGCTGTAGGGATTGACAATTGACTGTAGGTATGGTAGGTCAATGGCTGTAGGTATGGTAGGATATCGGGTGCGTTCAGTGATACAAATCTGAACTTAAATTCTACGCTTACATTATACTGCTTTTAAACGATGCAATTTCTTCTTGCAAGTTTTAGGCACGTAGGCGAGGGACGTAGGAGGCTGGGATATACAAAATAGCTGAGGTTGAACAAATTGCAGAGTTATCGGCTACCTTTGCACTTGCACAATGTTTACATCATTACAAATCACAGCGTCCAATTCCATAGGCGATTGATGGTGTCAATCGATTGAAACTGCGATTTTAGTGATTTCCACTGATCACAACTGCTACTAAATATTTTAAAAACTCAAGATATATAATTCGCCGGCCATCTCATAGTGACATTCATTTGAGGTTCGTTCAGTATAAAATTAAGATTGAACTTTTTGTAAGTTTTACTCGATGGAAAGATGGAGTTTCATAAGGGTTGCAAGTTCGTTGACAGTTCTAACTGGATATTTTAACGCGGCCCCTGTCAGTCAAACCATTAAGTTCCTTTGGATTTTGGGTACGGTGTCATTTAATTGAAACCACGATTTTAGTGCTCTCCGCTGACAGTTGTTGTTTGTCGATGCTCAGAGAGTGATTACCATAAACAATAACCATGTGTAATGAACCACGAAGCAGGACCTTTCAGTACCGAACCTTCACCGTTCGTTGGACACTTCACCACCAGCCTGTTAGTGCTTGGAAATTTCGTTACAGCGGTTCCCCCACTGGGTATTTCGCTGCCGTTCTTTCAACACTAAGTTTTTTGAGCACTGCTTACATATAGGTAATGTAGTGTTAATTATTCAATATGTTTCTTTTGATGACGTTCAGTAACAAAAATTAGGCACTTGGACAAACGTTGATGTTTACACATATTTAACCGTGAGCCCCGGCACTCACATATTTTTTTTATCTGCAATCTGACTGTTCAAGCTTGTAGGCAAAATAAAATGGCTGCCGTTGATTTTCATCTTCATGTGGCTAATCTGTGACACAAATTTTGAGCGCACATTGTTTGTGTTTCTCGCCTTTTTCTTCGTCGGTCCTCATCAAAGTTGAAGTTCAGTCACCGACTGTATTCTCTCCCGCGCTTTTCTCCCACCTTTTCCTTTCGCTTTATTTCCATTTCCCATTAAACAAGTGAGTGACAATCTAGCCCATATAGTGTGAAGTCTATATAATATGGCCTCAGGGCCAAATGTGTTCGAGGGTAACCGGTTCGCTGTGCTTAATCAGCTTACCGGCCCTCCTAAAAAAAGACCAAAAAAAACAATAAACTCAACTACAGTTCACAGTTTTGACATCCCATCCCATTCTAACTCCAAGAACCCAAAATTTATAGTTATATCCTCAACGGATCCCAACCAACCTCTAATATCTGTTAGTGTCTTCCTTTTAAAAAAAGCTATCGACGCCATAAGCACATCTTACGAGTACATTACTCAAATTCGTGATGGCAACCTGCTTATAATGGGTGATTTTTTAAGAGGTTTAGAACTTAAAAAAAAAAAAACACAAAAAATTCGAAAAAATGAATGAAATATTTATTTGAATCGATAGTTTGAACCTTGCAATTTAATGTTTAAAGATAATTTCATGCAAATGTTGACCGCGGCTGCGTCTCAGGTGGCCCATCCGCTGAGTCCAATTTTGGCATACTCTTTCACACATATCGGCCGGTATCTCACGAATGAATGCATGGATGTTGGCTTCCAGTGCGTCAATCGAAGCGGGCTTGTCCCTATAGACATTAGCCTTGACATACCCCCACAAAAAATAATCTAATGGTGTCAAATCGCACGATCTAGGCGGCCAATTGACCGGCCCGAAACGTGAAATTAACTGTTCACCAAACTCGCCTCGCAATTGCGCCATTGTTTCGCGTGCTGTGTGGCATGTGGCACCGTCTTGTTGAAACCACATATCATGCAAGTCAAGAACTTCCATTTCGGGCAAAAAAAAGTTTGTTATCATCGCTCGGTAGCGTTCACCATTGACAGTAACGCTGCGATTCGCATCATCTTTGAAGAAATATGGCCCAATAATGCCGCCGGCCCATAAACCGCACCAAACAGTGGCTTTTTCGGGATGCATTGGTAGCTGTTGCAATGCTTCTGGCTGATCTTCACTCCAAATGCGGCAATTTTGCTTATTTACGTACCCATTCAACCAAAAATGAGCCTCATCGCTGAACACAAGCAGCGCGCGATGAACATTTCGAACCGAGCACGAATTTTGATAGTTAAATTCAATAATTTGCAAGCGTTGTTCATTTGTAAGACGATCCATGGTTAAATTGCAAACCAAACTGAAGCTGTTTGACAGTGACACAAGGTACTTAACACACGTCAGCTGTCAAAACCAGTGTTGCTAAAACCAAACCAGCCAAAAAATCACCCGTTACTTGGAAATCCCAACAAATTGCTAACCTCTTCCTTTCAAAAAAAACCTATCAAACCTATGCCCAGTTTCTATTTCACTGCATAGTCAATTAAATTCCTCCAAAGGTACTGTTTTCGCACCCTGCCTAAATAACTTGCCTGAAAAAGAAATTGTTGAAGAGATGAGTGACCAAGGCGTCGCAGAGGTTTATAAATTAAAAAAAATTGAAAAAAGAGTAGTTGAAGGCAAAGAACAAAACGTCGAAATTCCCTCTGGGCTAGTACTCTTCACCTTCGATCTCTTCCGCCCCCCTACATCTCTTGATGTAGGTTGGTACAAACTCAAAGTGGAAGAATACTTCCCAAATCCTATGCGATGCAAAAAATGCCAGCTCCTCGGTCACACGATGAAAAGGTGCACTCGTACTGCTACTTGCGTCACTTGTAACCTCCCCCCACACCCCTCTGAAAATTGCACACGCACTTTTTGTGCTAACTGTGCAGACAACCACCCAGCATCATCACAAAATTGCCCACGGTTTATCCAAGCAAAAGAAATTCTCAAAATAAAAACAATAAAAAAATGCAGCTTGGCTGAAGCGAAACAAATCTACGATGAACAGAATCCAACTCCCTTGCCTGCCTTATCCTGCTCCTCCATTGCAGCAAACGGTACACAACCGATCCCGTCAAGCTCACCAAGCCAGTCTCCCTCCACATCCCCCATTGCTTCTACTCAAACAAAATCAATAAATTCTACCCAAGTAAAAATAGATGAATCCTCTCTTCTAAATAAATCAATAAATAAAACAGAAAAACCAAGTGATATCCTTTCTACACCTCCGCAAAATAATTTTAATTTATTATGTTTTGTCAAATGATAACTCTCGTTTATCAGCCACGCAAAGCACTTCCAAAAAAACCGACTCACTCTTGTCAAACCTAAACTCCCACTCAAATGTAAATAATGCTTCAAACCTCTTCTCAATAAATACTGTAGAAACAAACACACTCTAATCTAATCTAAACATAATATTGGTACCAAAAAAAACGACTCTGTCGTTCGGAGGTCGAAACACTCAAACTCCATCAGGAGTTTGAGTGGTTCAACTTCGGAGCGACAGAGTCAAACAAGTAAACAGAATAATATATACGCTAATGGCTTTTCACAGTATAACTCCTCTTATACTGCACAAAAGCCCTCTGCTACTAAAAATTCCATCCTTAAGATTCTCCAGTGGAAACTTAACGGATATCTTAATAACTATCATGAGCTAGAGCTCTTAATAAAAAAACATAGACCTCATATAATTTCCCTTCGGGAAACCCATGTCTTAGACAGCACAAATATTAAAGCTCCAAAAAAATACGCAACATATTTTCACAATTTTAGAACAAACACAACAGCTAAACAAGGTATAGGGCTTATGATCCATAAATCTGTTCCACACAAAATTCAAATTATAACATCAAATATCTCGTCAATAGCTGTTGAAATTGATCTCGATATAAGATTAACAGTATTATCCCTCTATATCCATCCCACACAACCATTTTCATCTTCCAACTTAGAAGACATTCTAAAATTTGTAAAATCTCCTATGTTGCTCACTGGAGACTTCAATTCTTGGAATCCTCTCTGGGGCTCACCAGTTGCAAATGCAAGAGGCAAGATTGTTGAAAACTTTTTAACAAATTCAAATGTATCTCTACTAAATGATGGTAGCCCAACACACTTATTCACTCATAATACGCTTACACACGTAGATCTCACATTTTCATCTCCGCAAATATTACCTAGCATTGCCTGGCACAGACTCAATTTTCTCCACGGAAGCGACCACTTTCCTATAATATCCGCCATTAACCTTAAACGTCATAACAACTACTCTAACCCAACTCCAAAATTCCTAATTGACCGCGCCGACTGGAATCTTTTCCAAACAAAAACAATAGAATTCCTCATCAACAAACCACTATCCACAAATATCAACCAAGAAGCAGGAAATATAAGCAAAGGCTTTCGATTTGCAGCTAATGGAAAATTTTTAAAAAATACCCTAACGATACAAATCTAATGAATTACCGAAAAGCAAATGCTATTTTTCGAAGAAATGCCAAAGTTTCTAAAATCGAGAGCTTTCAAAAGTTCACCTCAAATCTTAATCCCAACACAACGAGTAAAAAGATCTGGGCAGATGTAAAGTGCCTAACAGGAAACTACATGCCTCACTTCATAAAAATTATACATACTGATTCCGAATCTCTAACGGATTCAAATCAAATTGCCGAACATTTCGCCAATCGCTGGTCCACATACTCCAATGACTCAAACTTTTCTTCCCAATTCTGTGAGGCAAAACTTGTAGCGGTAAATCAGTTTGTCTCAACTCACAGTCTATCTCCATCCGCAAAATACCTGGATTTACCATTTAACTTTCTTGAACTTGAAAGCAGTCTAGACTCAGTAAAGGGTAAACCCCCGGCTCCGACCGTATATCATACCCGATGATCAAAAATGCCCCACTTCAAGTAAAAAAACGCATTTTGCGACTATTTAACAATATTTTCGAACAAGGCATAGTGCCCCAGGCATGGAAAACTGCAATCAATATCCCAATTCCGAAACCCAACAAACAGTCAACAGATATCAATGGTTACAGGCCAATTTCACTGTTATCCTGCACTAGCAAACTTTTAGAAAAAATGGTATCCAAAAGACTACTTTGGTTTATTGAAAAGCATAATCTCATTAATCTAAACCAGGTTGCCTTCAAACACGGCCGCAGTACCATAGATTCGCTTCTTCACATAGACGAGCTTGTATCCTCAGCACTCTCATGTAAAAATCATATTTCAATTTTGTCAATTGACTTCGAGAAAGCGTTCGAACGCATTGGAATTCACATCGTTCTAAATAAATTGATAAAATGGAAGATTGGCCCCAAAATTTATAATTTTGTTAAGTCGTTTCTTACGAACCGATTTTTTTAATCTAAAGTTAATAACTCCCTTTCTAAATTACATACTCTTTAAAATGGTATACCACAAGGATCTCCCCTTTCGGTAGTCCTTTTTATGATTGCATACAATGACATAAGCGAAATAATTTCAAAATACAAAAACATTGACCATTCATTATACGCAGACGATTTGTACCTAATATCAAGATGTAACAATATGATACGAACAGCTAATTTATTCAAAGAAGATATTACTTGTATAAATAATTGGTGTACCCAATCGGGGGCAATGCTATCTTTAAATAAAAACGAACACCTCCATATTTGCAGGAAATTAAATTGTCCTAACTTGGACATAAGTATTAATAATATTCATATACCCACTGTAAATAATTTAAGTATTTTAGGAATTTTATTTGATAGCAAATTTAACTTTAAGAATCATTGTATGGAATTGAAAAAGAAATCAGCCCCTAGACTTAATATAATAAAATATTTGTCATCACAGAATAGTTTTGTTCATACTAACACCTTAATTAACATAACGAAAATGATTTTTTGCTCTTAAGTTGGCTACGGACTAACCATTTACGGAAAATGTGCCAAATCTAACTTGAAAATCCTAAATCCATTCTACCACGCAGCTATAAGAGCAAGCCTTAAATCCTTTCGTACCACTCCAATCAAGAATATGATGACAGAAAGCGGCTTTCACATGTGCGTGAAGTTAGCATCGCCATTTTTGATTTTCAAAAAAAAAAAGTTGTGCTGCAATGTGCTCAACTTGTGCTGTCATGTGCCGTAATTTAAAAAAAAATCGTACTAAGCGTTTAGATTTTAGAAGCTAATCGTTTTTTTAGCGTGAAGTTAGCATCGCCATTTTCGATTTTCAAAAAAAAAAAAATTGTGCTGTATTATGCGCAACTTGTGCTGCGTTGTGCCGTAAATCTTTTTGCAAACTTCGCAACTTTGCAAATTTTACGCATGAATTTTTTGCCAAAATCAAGATTTTCTTAAATTTAAAAGTTGTGCTGTATTGTGCACAATTTTTCGTTCTAAGGATCAAAAAAAAAAAAAAAAAAACACCATAGTTGCAGCTTTTATGGGCAATACAAAACTTTGCGAAGCCCCATAGCGTGAAGTTAGCATCGCCATTTTGGATTTTCAAAAAAAAAAACATTGTGCTGTAATGTGCTCAACTTGTGCTGTTTGTGCTGCGAATATATTTTAAAAAATTCGCAACTTTGCAAATTATACGGATGAAATTTTTTGCAAAATCACGATTTTTAAAAAAATAAAAAATGCGCTGTTTTGTGCTTAGTTCAAGCTGCTTAAAGCCGAAGAGATAAAAAAAAATTCCCATATTTGCAACTTTTATGGGAAAAAATTGATTTGGCGAATCGTGAAGTTAACACCGCTATTTTCAAAAAGAACAAAAATTGTTTTGTAATGTACTCAACTTGTGCTGCCTTGTGTCATAAATGTTTTTCAAAAATTCGCAACTTTGCAAAATTTACGGATGAAATTTTTTGCAAAATCAAGATTTCTTTAATTTTCAGTATTGTGATGTATTGTTTAAGGTTTTTCATTTTAAGATTCAGAAAGATAAAAAAAAAAAATAACATATTTGCAACTTTTATGGGAGCTACTAGATTTTGCGAAGCCCCAAAGCGTGAAGTTAGCACAGCCATTTTGGATTTTCAAAAAAAAAAAGTTGTGCTGTATTGTGCTCAACTTGTGCTGCCTTGTGCCGTAATTTTTTTCCAAAATTCGCAACTTTGCAAATTTTACGGTTACATTTTTTTGCAAAATTACAATTTTCTTAAAAAGCAAAATTGTGCTGTTTTCTGCTTAGTTTGTGCTATACAAAACCGAAAAGATAAAAAAAAAATTTGCATATTTGTAAGTTTTACGGCAAAAAATTAAATTTGCGAAGCGTGGAGTTAGCATCGCCATTTTCGATTTTCAAAAAAAAAAAATTGTGCTGTTTTGTGCTCAACTTGTGCTGCCTTGTGCCGTAAATTTTTTTCCAAAATTCGCAACTTTGCAAATTTTACGGATACATTTTTTTGCAAAATTACGATTTTCTTAAAAAGCAAAGTTGTGCTGTTTTCTGCTTAGTTTGTGCTATACAAAACCGAAAAGATAAAAAAAAAATTTGCATATTTGTAAGTTTTACGGCAAAAAATTAAATTTGCGAAGCGTGGAGTTAGCATCGCCATTTTGGATTTTCAAAAAAAAAAAAGTTGTGCTGTATTGTGCTCAAC
The DNA here is from genome assembly GCA_932273885.2 of Leucozona laternaria. Classification (NCBI taxonomy): domain Eukaryota; kingdom Metazoa; phylum Arthropoda; class Insecta; order Diptera; family Syrphidae; genus Leucozona; species Leucozona laternaria. The sequence continues at coordinate 98,465,174 of OW026366.1, read as the reverse complement.
TTGTGCTGCCTTGTGCCGTAAATTTTTTTCCAAAATTCGCAACTTTGCAAATTTTACGGATACATTTTTTTGCAAAATTACGATTTTCTTAAAAAGCAAAGTTGTGCTGTTTTCTGCTTAGTTTGTGCTATACAAAACCGAAAAGATAAAAAAAAAATTTGCATATTTGTAAGTTTTACGGCAAAAAATTAAATTTGCGGAGCGTGGAGTTAGCATCGCCATTTTGGATTTTCAAAAAAAAAAAAGTTGTGCTGTATTGTGCTCAACTTGTGCTGCCTTGTGCCGTAATTTTTTTTCCAAAATTCGCAACTTTGCAAATTTTACGGATACATTTTTTTGCAAAATTACGATTTTCTTAAAAAGCAAAGTTGTGCTGTTTTCTGCTTAGTTTGTGCTATACAAAACCGAAAAGATAAAAAAAAAATTTGCATATTTGTAAGTTTTACGGCAAAAAATTAAATTTGCGAAGCGTGGAGTTAGCATCGCCATTTTGGATTTTCAAAAAAAAAAAGTTGTGCTGTATTGTGCTCAACTTGTGCTGCCTTGTGCCGTAAATTTTTTTCCAAAATTCGCAACTTTGCAAATTTTACGGATACATTTTTTTGCAAAATTACGATTTTCTTAAAAAGCAAAGTTGTGCTGTTTTCTGCTTAGTTTGTGCTATACAAAACCGAAAAGATAAAAAAAAATTTGCATATTTGTAAGTTTTACGGCAAAAAATTAAATTTGCGAAGCGTGGAGTTAGCATCGCCATTTCGGATTTTCAAAAAAAAAAAGTTGTGCTGTATTGTGCTCAACTTGTGCTGCCTTGTGCCGTAAACAGTTTTGCAAAATTCGCAAATTTGCAAATTTTACGAATGAAATTTTTAGAAAAATCTTAAATTTCAAAGTTTTGTGCTGCAAATTTTTTTTTTAATTCTAAAAATAGACTATTTTTAAAACAAATACATTTTATGCAATCAAAAAATAAAAAATAATTCGTATTTTTAAAATACTCGCAACGTCCTGTCTTCGTTTTTTCCTAACTGTCAGTTGTTGTTGTTTCTTGTTGCAAATGTGGTTTGTTTACATTTTCCATCTAAAAATTAAAGGGTTTTAGTTACAATTTTCAATAAAGCTTACACTCAGATGTTTTATTATTCAATTGCAAATATTCCAAAATCCGAACCCTGAACTGATCCCACCTTATGGTTCACACTGAAAACACATTCCACATAAATATAAAACATTTAAAGACAACAGTTCTTTAATGCCATTGAGCTTTGCCTACAAGCTGAAAAATCAGCTGATATATAAGATTGCATAAGGTTGTGTTTTTTATAATAATTCTACTTCTACCTCCTTCTTACTCCATTTCACTTGACTATTCATTCATACGAAATGAATAGCCAAATACTACATACTACAATCTTAATCAATTCGTTTAGATTGGTGGAACGTACGTAGGACCAGCATCTTTAGATGGAGTATTTTTGGTTCACTGCAGATTAGGCATGTGGAAAGCAACGTTCCACTTGTCTGTCAATGGTCGCGTTCGAATTTGTATCCAAAGCGATTTGGATAGCTTTGACTCATGATACAACTAAACAAGATAGCGCATCTTGACATTGAATGACGTCATCGACGCACACAAATTTTGTTTTTTAAGATTAAAACAAATATTTTTCGACTCAAATGTAATAATTAAATATTAAAAATCGTTTCTTAAAATCCATTCACTTGTTATTTGGATTCTAAACAAACATTTGTTTAATTAAAAGTACCAAAATGTCGGGCAATTTGTGCGTCGATGACGTAGTTGCGCAGAACAACATCAAAATAAAAGCAGAAAAGCAGAAAAGCGCTATCTGTATAGTTGTATCATGGGCTTTGACTGCTTTTACCTGAGAGCAATTTTTAATTTTCGCTTCTCGTTTATTTTCCTTCTAATTGGACTGCTTTTACACTACAGCGATTTTTAATCTTCGTTTCTCTTTAGGTTTCCTTCTAATTGCAAATACCTTTAACACGACAGCGATTTTTAATGAAAGTTAACTTTGTGCAAGTGAAGAAGTATCATCTCTCTGCACTCTTTACTCCACTTGATTAAACGAAGTTATCTCATGTTAGGTTAACCGCACTCGATGGAACTCTTCAGAAGAACTGCACGACGTGGCAAAACAATTATTTTTAAGAAATTGTATGAGTTATATTGCACTAAAACTGCTTTTAAACGGTGCAATTGATTCTTGCGATTTTTAAGCACGTTGGACTGTTCGCACATTGAACAAAAAGAACAGATCTCATGAGTCAGGTTTTTATGTTTTCTTCGTGCCTCACGAGATCCCCCACCTCACACTTCTCTTGCTTACAAACTGCCATGATACAAGACTCAATCTTCCCAATCTAAACAGCGTCAAACATCCATTAAAAATCGCAGCATTTAAAAGTGTTTCCAAGACTGCTTTTAAACGATGCAATTTCTTCTTGCGATTTTTAAGCACGTGGGCGAGGGACGTATGTGGTGGCCGGGGTAGACAAAATTGCTGAGGTTGAACAAATTGCAGAGATATTGCTCATTCTTCTTTGGGCTTTTCCTTCTTGTTCGAGTGTGTTTTATTTTCATTCGTCGTCCACTGAGATAACTTCGTTTAATCAAGTGGAGTAAAGAGTGCAGAGAGACTTCTTCACTTGCACAAAGTTAACTTTCATTAAAAATCGCTGTCGTGTTAAAGGTATTTGCAATTAGAAGGAAACCAAAAGAGAAACGAAGATTAAAAATCGCTGTAGTGTAAAAGCAGTCCAATTAGAAGGAAAATAAAAGAGAAGCGAAAATTAAAAATCGCTCTCAGGTAAAAGCAGTCAAAGCCCATGATACAACTATACAGATAGCGCTTTTCTGCTTTTATTTTGATGTTGTTCTGCGCAACTACGTCATCGACGCAGAAATTGCCCGACATTTTGGTACTTTTAATTAAACAAATGTTTGTTTAGAATCCAAATAACAAGTGAATGGATTTTAAGAAACGATTTTTAATATTTAATTATTACATTTGAGTCGAAAAATATTTGTTTTAATCTTAAAAAACAAAATTTGTGTACGTCGATGACGTCATTCAATGTCAAGATGCGCAATGCGCTATCTTGTTTAGTTGTATCATGAGTCAAAGTTATCCAAATCGCTTTGGATACAAATTCGAACGCGACCATTGACAGACAAGTGGAACGTTGCTTTCCACATGCCTAATCTGCAGTGAACCAAAAATACTCCATCTAAAGATGCTGGTCCTACGTACGTTCCACCAATCTAAACGAATTGATTAAGATTGTAGTATGTAGTATTTGGCTATTCATTTCGTATGAATGAATAGTCAAGTGAAATGGAGTAAGAAGGAGGTAGAAGTAGAATTATTATAAAAAACACAACCTTATGCAATCTTATATATCAGCTGATTTTTCAGCTTGTAGGCAAAGCTCAATGGCATTAAAGAACTGTTGTCTTTAAATGTTTTATATTTATGTGGAATGTGTTTTCGGTGTGAACCATAAGGTGGGATCGGTTCAGGGTTCGGATTTAGGAATATTTGCAATTCAATAATAAAACATCTGAGTGTAAACTTTATTGAAAATTGTAACTAAAACCCTTTAATTTTTAGATGGAAAATGTAAACAAACCACATTTGCAACAAGAAACAACAACAACTGACAGTTAGGAAAAAACGAAGACAGGACGTTGCGAGTATTTTAAAAATACGAATTATTTTTTATTTTTTGATTGCATAAAATGTATTTGTTTAAAAAATAGTCTATATTTAGAATTAAAAAAAAAATTTGCAGCACAAAACTTTGAAATTTAAGATTTTTCTAAAAATTTCATTCGTAAAATTTGCAAATTTGCGAATTTTGCAAAACTGTTTACGGCACAAGGCAGCACAAGTTGAGCACAATACAGCACAACTTTTTTTTTTTGAAAATCCAAAATGGCGATGCTAACTCCACGCTTCGCAAATTTAATTTTTTGCCGTAAAACTTACAAATATGCAAATTTTTTTTTTATCTTTTCGGTTTTGTATAGCACAAACTAAGCAGAAAACAGCACAACTTTGCTTTTTAAGAAAATCGTAATTTTGCAAAAAAATGTATCCGTAAAATTTGCAAAGTTGCGAATTTTGGAAAAAAATTTACGGCACAAGTTGAACACAATACAGCACAACTTTTTTTTTTTTGAAAATCCAAAATGGCGATGTTAACTCCACGCTTGGCAAATTTAATTTTTTGCCGTAAAACTTACAAATATGCAAATTTTTTTTTTATCTTTTCGGTTTTGTATAGCAAAAACTAAGCAGAAAACAGCACAACTTTGCTTTTTAAGAAAATCGTAATTTTGCAAAAAAATGTATCCGTAAAATTTGCAAAGTTGCGAATTTTGCAAAACTGTTTACGGCACAAGGCAGCACAAGTTGAGCACAATACAGCACAACTTTTTTTTTTTGAAAATCCAAAATGGCGATGCTAACTCCACGCTTCGCAAATTTAATTTTTTGCCGTAAAACTTACATATATGCAAATTTTGTTTTTATCTTTTCGGTTTTGTATAGCACAAACTAAGCAGAAAACAGCACAACTTTGCTTTTTAAGAAAATCGTAATTTTGCAAAAAAATATATCCGTAAAATTTGCAAAGTTGCGAATTTTGGAAAAAAATTTACGGCACAAGGCAGCACAAGTTGAGCACAATACAGCACAACTTTTTTTTTTTTTGAAAATCCAAAATGGCGATGCTAACTCTACGCTTCGCAAATTTAATTTTTTGCCGTAAAACTTACAAATATGCAAATTTTTTTTTTATCTTTTCGGTTTTGTATAGCACAAACTAAGCAGAAAACAGCACAACTTTGCTTTTTAAGAAAATCGTAATTTTGCAAAAAAATGTATCCGTAAAATTTGCAAAGTTGCGAATTTTGGAAAAAAATTTACGGCACAAGGCAGCACAAGTTGAGCACAATACAGCACAACTTTTTTTTTTTTTGAAAATCCAAAATGGCGATGCTAACTCCACGCTTCGCAAATTTAATTTTTTGCCGTAAAACTTGCAAATATGCAAATTTTTTTTTTATCTTTTCGGTTTTGTATAGCACAAACTAAGCAGAAAACAGCACAACTTTGGTTTTTAAGAAAATCGTAATTTTGCAAAAAAATGTATCCGTAAAATTTGCAAAGTTGCGAATTTTGGAAAAAAATTTACGGCACAAGGCAGCACAAGTTGAGCACAATACAGCACAACTTTTTTTTTTGAAAATCCAAAATGGCGATGCTAACTCCACGCTTCGCAAATTTAATTTTTTGCCGTAAAACTTACAAATATGCAAATTTTTTTTTTATCTTTTCGGTTTTGTATAGCACAAACTAAGCAGAAAACAGCACAACTTTGGTTTGTAAGAAAATCGTAATTTTGCAAAAAAATGTATCCGTAAAATTTGCAAAGTTGCGAAGTTTGGAAAAAAATTTACGGCACAAGGCAGCACAAGTTGAGCACAATACAGCACAATTTTTTTTTTTTTGAAAATCCAAAATGGCGATGCTAACTCCACGCTTCGCAAATTTAATTTTTTGCCGTAAAACTTACAAATATACAAATTTTTTTTTATCTTTTCGGTTTTGTATAGCACAAACTAAGCAGAAAACAGCACAACTTTGCTTTTTAAGAAAATCGTAATTTTGCAAAAAAATGTATCCGTAAAATTTGCAAAGTTGCGAATTTTGGAAAAAAATTTACGGCACAAGGCAGCACAAGTTGAGCACAATACAGCACAACTTTGTTTTTTTGAAAATCCAAAATGGCTGTGCTAACTTCACGCTTTGGGGCTTCGCAAAATCTAGTAGCTCCCATAAAAGTTGCAAATATGTGATTTTTTTTTTGTCTTTCTGAATCTTAAAATGAAAAACCTTAAACAATACATCACAATACTGAAAATTAAAGAAATCTTGATTTTGCAAAAAATTTCATCCGTAAATTTTGCAAAGTTGCGAATTTTTGAAAAACATTTATGACACAAGGCAGCACAAGTTGAGTACATTACAAAACAATTTTTGTTCTTTTTGAAAATAGCGGTGTTAACTTCACGATTCGCCAAATCAATTTTTTCCCATAAAAGTTGCAAATATGGGAATTTTTTTTTTATCTCTTCGGCTTTAAGCAGCTTGAACTAAGCACAAAACAGCGCATTTTTTATTTTTTTAAAAATCGTGATTTTGCAAAAAATTTCATTCGTATAATTTGCAAAGTTGCGAATTTTTTAAAATATATTGGCAGCACAAACAGCACAAGTTGAGCACATTACAGCACAATGTTTTTTTTTTTGAAAATCCAAAATGGCGATGCTAACTTCACGCTATGGGGCTTCGCAAAGTTTCGTATTGCCCATAAAAGCTGCAACTATGGTTTTTTTTTTTTTTTTTTTTTTGATCCTTAGAACGAAAAATTGTGCACAATACAGCACAACTTTTAAATTTAAGAAAATCTTGATTTTGGCAAAAAATTCATGCGTAAAATTTGCAAAGTTGCGAAGTTTGCAAAAAGATTTACGGCACAACGCAGCACAAGTTGCGCATAATACAGCACAATTTTTTTTTTTTGAAAATCGAAAATGGCGATGCTAACTTCACGCTAACAAAACGATTAGCTTCTAAAATCTAAACGCTTAGTACGATTTTTTTTTAAATTACGGCACATGACAGCACAAGTTGAGCACATTGCAGCACAACTTTTTTTTTTTCAAAATCAAAAATGGCGATGCTAACTTCACGCACATGGCTTTCACTCTATCGAAGAACGAAATGAAATTTTGACATCCAGGCTTTTTCCGAAGATTTACGAATCATACGCCTCTCCAATTCACAAAGACGCAGATAAAATCCTGAGACGTAAGAAGACACCCAAACAACCCTCAACACTTTACAAAGCTCTAACTTTCGGGAAAGACGTCATTGGAATCAACCCCATTGTAAAAAGCATACGCATCGAAAAACACCCTCCCTGGGCGTTTCCTATGGATTCTATTAACACCAGTTTGTCAAATTACCCGAAGAATACCACACCTAATGAAATGTATACCCAACTATTCCTTGATCTCCTGGACAGATATCTCAATAACCTTTGGAACATACTATACACCGACGGCTCCAAAAACAGTGAGGGTACCGGATTTGCAGTTGTTAACAAAGATAGGCAGATTTTTTCTGGCAAGAAGCTCCCATCATACTTTTCTATATTCTCTACAGAAGCCTTAGCTATACTTGAAGCTACTAACCTAGCAATTTCATCGAATAAGAAAACCGTAATCTTTACAGATAGCCTTTCTACGCTAACCACTCTAAAAAAAATTAAACACCGTTCACCATATATCAACAAAATTCGAGATAACATAACATTCCAAGGAGCAAAATTACAACTTATCTGGATCCCGGGACATGCCGGGATTAAAGGTAACGAAGCAGCAGATCGTATAGCCAAATCCATCTCCACATGTCCCAATACAAATACTATAAGCAAACAACGACCTCTCAAAAAAGACCTAGATAAAATTATAGACACACATTGGCGCAACAAAAAAAAACAGAATTGGAACACTTACATCCACCACTATGCCTTAATTAACCCAGAAGGTATTCCAGCGTTTATCCTTCTAATACAACTGCAAAATGAACAAGTGCTTCCTACGCTTGAGACTTGGACATACCTGGTAAACGAATAGCTTCTTACTGAAAAACGAACCTCCTGCCACTTGCCACATTTGTCAATCAAACAACATAATTTCAATTAATCATTTAACTTCCGAATGTACTAAAATTGACATATTTTTGAAAAATTATACAAAAAAAACATTTACTAACCTACTTTCAATCCCATCAGAGGATAATATCGGGTGATTTTTTGGCTGGTTTGGTTTTGGCAACACTGGTTTTGACAGCTGACGTGTGTTTAGTACCTTGTGTCACTGTCAAACAGCTTCAGTTTGGTTTGCAATTTAACCATGGATCGTCTTACAAATGAACAACGCTTGCAAATTATTGAATTTTACTATCAAAATTCGTGCTCGGTTCGAAATGTTCATCGCGCGCTGCTTGTGTTCAGCGATGAGGCTCATTTTTGGTTGAATGGGTACGTAAATAAGCAAAATTGCCGCATTTGGAGTGAAGATCAGCCAGAAGCATTGCAACAGCTACCAATGCATCCCGAAAAAGCCACTGTTTGGTGCGGTTTATGGGCCGGCGGCATTATTGGGCCATATTTCTTCAAAGATGATGCGAATCGCAGCGTTACTGTCAATGGTGAACGCTACCGAGCGATGATAACAAACTTTTTTTTGCCCGAAATGGAAGTTCTTGACTTGCATGATATGTGGTTTCAACAAGACGGTGCCACATGCCACACAGCACGCGAAAGAATGGCGCAATTGCGAGGCGAGTTTGGTGAACAGTTAATTTCACGTTTCGGGCCGGTCAATTGGCCGCCTAGATCGTGCGATTTGACACCATTAGATTATTTTTTGTGGGGGTATGTCAAGGCTAATGTCTATAGGGACAAGCCCGCTTCGATTGACGCACTGGAAGCCAACATCCATGCATTCATTCGTGAGATACCGGCCGATATGTGTGAAAGAGAATGCCAAAATTGGACTCAGCGGATGGGCTACCTGAGACGCAGCCGCGGTCAACATTTGCATGAAATTATCTTTAAACATTAAATTGCAAGGTTCAAACTATCGATTCAAATAAATATTTCATTCATTTTTTCGAATTTTTTGTGTTTTTTTTTAAAAAAAAGTTCTAAACCTCTTAAAAAATCACCCATTATAAAAAACGTATTTAAAGTATTGCAAGATCTCAAACTCGATACGTGTATATAATATAAACTAAGTTATGCTTTACTAATGGGGGAGCGGTCGGGAATGGCAGGAGCGGGCGCTTTGTAGCGCTCACCCTTGGTATTCCCGATCGTTCCCCCTACCTTAAGATTTTAAGCCTGTATTATTATAATCATATATTTTTAAGAAAAATTGTAAGATACCAGCCTAAAGCCATAGAGCTTGTGCTGTTAGTTTTTAAGATTAATCTGTACATTTAGGTTTTGGATTAATAAATAATAATAATAATAATAAGTTGAAGTTTTCTATGCCATTATGCCAATACTCTATATATAATTCGTCTTCATCTTCGCTTGATTCTTTAAAGGATGTATCGTTGTTTGTGTGCTGGTCAATTTCTAAATAATTGACGATGTACATAAGATAAAATTAAAAAAATAACAAAAATATTCTAACCTTCTGGATTTGGAGAGACCTGATGATTTCTTGTGCTGACCTGATTTGTGCTCTCTTGTGGTCTTTCTTGATCTTCTGCTTTCTCTGCAGATCCAATTGACGTGCTCTCTGAAGCATAATTCTACGTCTCATAGCAAGAGATATAAAGTAGAATCACGAACGTGGCCTGCGGTTTCGGGATAAAAAAAGAAAAAACATTTACTGTTTCTTTCTTTTTTTTTTATTTATTTATTATATGTTTTATTATTCTATAACATTTATTATTTTATAAGATTCTAAAAGGGGCCGCTGTCTTCAGCTAGGCTGCACAGTTAGAGAGATTAAAACGAACTCATTGTCAATACCATCTCTACTTTAAATTATACTTCAGGTTAAATGCTTAAATGCATTACGTTTGCATAATTTTATGTTGTTTATGAAATATTCATATTTCGTCTGGGTTCAACGAAATATGATGAAGCTATGTACATAGGTTTTCTATTGGTGGAGGGGACAAGGGGTGTTTCCGTTTGCAAGGTAAGCAAGAATGGCGTGGGAAACAGTTATGCATTATTTTGAGTACCGTTAGGCGAAGGGGCGTGTGGGGAATAACGGGTTTATGTTTTTGGGTGACGTCTGAGACGTAACTCCTCCCCCCTTAAGATTCTGCTCCGGAGAATCGTTACTCTTTTTATTTAATTTAATATTTGTTTTATTTTTAAAAATGAAGGTTAAAATAATTGAAATAATAATAAAAGTTATAAGGAATGTTCCAATGTTCATAGAAAAGTGGGTGATATTTTTTCTTTGTATTTCTTCTATATTTTTACGATTTTCTAATTGTTTAAAGTGAAGATCCTCTGAAGTATAATTCATTACAATTCTTTTAATTGTTATATTTTTATAATTTGGTATAATGAAATTGTCATAGTAAATAAAATTTTCATATTTAACATTATTTATTATAATTTTTCAATTTTCAAATCTTATAATATTATTTCCAACTATATTTACCTTATAATTATGACAATTGTGCAATATTTCTGTTTATGCTATATTTTTTGTTATAACAATGTTATTTGTCATTTGCTTAATTTCTATGTTTTTATTTTCTTTAAATTCACATTCAGCATTTTCTTTTAATAGGTTTGATAAACAAGTATCGTTTACAATTTTTAAGTCTTTTAGCTTTAATCCATTCTCCGTATTATAAAACATTAAATTTCCATTTGTAACAAAGTGATTACTTGGTATTACGATTTCTAGATTATTTTTGTTTGGAATGGGTTCAACAATTATTTTATAAAAAATTTCTTCGGAATAATTTGGTACAAGTAAGATAAATATTATTTGGTCCTCATGAATTATAGCAGAACTTTTTATGTTTGGTATTTTATTGAGTGTAATATTAAACTTTTGAATTTCTTTTGGAGTTAAAAGATCTGTGCTTAGAATTCCTAGCTGGCTTAGCATTACATTTTCTTTAACTTTCTTTACTTGATCTCTTAGAAGCTCTATGTCATAATTAACCTGGAATGCATGTTGCATCTTTTTTATTCTAATATGTTCTTCATTTATAGCATTGCCTAAATTCTCAAATTGTTTCCTAATGTCATGTTGTTGTTTATTAATTTGTTTAGTGATGTTGTTCGTTATTTCGTTAAAGTTATTGTTTATCTTTATTTGGTCGTTTAGTCCGTCTATAAGGTTCTTGTTGTTCTTTTCGTTAATTTCTAAACTTTGTTTTATTTCCTGTTCATCTTCGTGGTCCATAGTACCAGCTAAGTATTTTAATCCCTTTCCTACTATGTCAAATAACCCTCTTCTTGATTTATGATGGTGATGTCCTAAGGTATTTTCTATTTCTGAAACTAAACTATTAAAATTGTGTTTTACAGTTAGGAATTCATTATTCTCATTCAATTCATTTATATTGTTTTCTAAAATGTCGAGGTTTTCTGTCCATGTGGTTAAGTTAATGTTGTGTAATATTTTTGTATAATTTTCAATAATATTTAAATTTTGCTCTTTGATTGTTATAAATCCGTTTCCTGTGTTTAAATTTTGTACGTAAAGTCTCTGTCCTGTTGTTACTGTCATTGGTATTGCCAGAAAAATAATAAGTGTTGCCTGAAAAATACAAATTAGGAGGTTTGTTCAAATTTATAATTTCGCTTAAGTTGAGTTTTATAATATTTTTGTCCTCTTTCGTTTATAACATGGTCTTGGTCTAAGACTGTGGGATTAGATTTTATATGAGTTGGTTTAAGTTTGTTATGAGTTCGAGTTTTTAAATAAGAATGATTATTTTCTGTAAGGTCTATGTCAGTTTTGTTTTTGTTGTGTTTATTTATGTATCGTTCTTTATTGCTGTTGATAGTCTCTATAATTTTAGGGTATTCCTGATTTGTTATTGTTCCGTTTGTAAATTCTATAGGTCTTCTTTTTGTTGTAGAGTGAATGGTTTTATTGTAAATTGTAACGGCTTTAAGGACTTTATTGCGTAAAGTATCGTTATTTTCTTTATCAGCCTTAAATGTACGTATGTGCTCGTTCAGAGTCGAATGGAATCTTTCGATATCCGAGTTTCCAGTTTTATGGTAAGGTGTCGTTATATGTAAATCGACATTATTTTCTTTGAGGTACTCTTTAATAACTATTGATGAGAATCCTGTTTCGCCATCGGTTATTATTCTTTCCGGGATACCATTATTTGCAAATCTATATTTCAAAGTGTTTAGTAATTTTGGCCAAGTTCTATGTTTAATTTCGTGAACTGTTACAAATTTTGAAAACTTGTCTATCATCGTAACTTACATTAAATTGATGTTGGCGTACCAAATATCAATATGTATAATCTGGTTGGGTTTGGTGGGCGTTTCGGTTAATTTTAAGGGGATTTTGTAAGGGTTTCGTTCATACTTTGATTCATTACAAACTTGGCAATTGTTTATATATTTCTGAATTTTTTCTTTAAGATTGGGACAATAGTAAACATCTTTGATTTCTGCATATGTTTCATTGATGCCTCTGTGGTTTAAAGAATTATGCGATTTTGATATAACTAATAATTCTTTTTCTGTATCTTCGAGGTCTCCTAAAAATTTAGTGCATTTAATAAATTTTAGCAATTTGTTGTTACCAAAATATTTTAAGTATACTTCCTGGAATTGTGCAAGAAGATGGTCATCTCTTGAAAAGATACCAACAATTCCCTTGGGAGGAATAAATTTTTTCATTAGGTCTAAAATCAGTTTTTCATTAAAGTTTTCTTATTTCAATAACAATTCTGTTCTTTTTAAAGGGTTTATAAATTCTGTGATTACTTGTATTGTCCGTATTGTTTAGTATTATTTGAGTTTTATATATATTAATGGGTGTTTCTACGATCGGAATATGACTACTAATATCCTCATTTGCACTGTGGATTGTAGCTATCATAGATTGTTCGTCTAAATTTTCTGCAGGAGTGTCATCGGAAGTATGAATTGAATTTGCAATAATTTCGTCATAGTAGACTTCTACTCTTGAGAGTCCGTCAGCGACTTGATTATCTTTTCCTTTGACATACTCAATGTCGAAATTATATTCTTCCAGTTTAATCTTCCATCTTTGCAGTTTGGCATTTGGTTCTTTTAGTGAACTTAGCCAAACTAGGGGTCGATGGTCAGTTCTAACTATAAATTTCCGTCCGTAGAGGTACGGTCTAAAATATTGTGTTGACCATACTATAGCCAAAAGCTCTTTTTCTATCGTTGAATAACCGGTTTCGTGTTCGTTAAGTGTACGGCTAGCGAAACACACTGGGTGGTTATCCTGTGAAAGAACGGCGCCAATCGCAAAATTAGATGCGTCCGTTGTGAGAATAAATTTTTTTGTAAAATCGGGGTATTTTAGGATTGGATCGGATACAAGAAGAGTTTTCAAATTTTCAAAGCTTTATATGTATTCGGAGTTATTTATATTTATTTTGGCCCCTTTTTTAAGAAAGGCTGTCATGGGTTTGGCTACCTTGCCATAATCTTTTATAAATTTCCGGTAATACCCGGTGATACCTAGAAAAGATTTAATTTGTTTGGTTGTTGTGGGTAATTTATAATTTAATATTACAGAAATTTTATTGGGATTAGGTTTAATGCCCTCTGTAGTGACGACATGGCCCAAAAATTCTGTTTCTTTTTTCATAAATTCAGTTTTATTCAACTGTATTTTAAGGTTTACTTCTTTTAAACGTTTAAATATTTTCTTCAATGATACTATGTGTTCCTCCAGAGATGTCGAGAAAACAATAATATCATCAAGATATACCAAGCAAATTTTTCCAATAAACTCTGACAAAACTGAGTTTATGAGTCTTTGGAAGGTCGCGGGTGCATTCTTCAATCCGAATGGCATACGAACAAATTCATAGTGGCCACTATCGGTTGACAATGCTGTTTTTTTTATATCCTCTTCCGCGATTTCGATTTGGTGGAACCCCTTGGCCAAATCGAGTGTGGTAAAGTACATTGATTTTCCCAATTTATCGAATATGTCATCCATATTCGGAATTGGAAATTTATCGTCAATTGAGACTTCGTTCAATTTTCGATAATCAATGACTATTCTCCAATTCTTTTTCCCAGAGGCATCTTCCTTTTTCGGAACAACCCAAATGGGAGCAGAATATGGAGATCTGCTTGGACGGATAATGCCCTGTTCAAGCATTTCGTTTATTTGCTTAGATACCTCTGATCTATGGACTTCAGGGTATCTGTAGTTCTTTGTATATATAGGGATGTCATTGACTGTCCTTATATTATGCTTAATCGCATTAGTGAAGGACAAAGCAGTTCCTTCCTGATAAAATATATTTGAAAATTCGGAAACGAGGTTTCTTACAGCTTTACTTTCCTCTTCATTTAGGTGTTTGATCCTGATTTGGTCAAAGATGTGATCTTTGCATACTTCCGTGTGGTAGATCTCTATGTTTGGGATGGCTTTTTCGTAGTCATCTGGTATTGGAATTTGTTTGTTGAAAGCTTCCTTCTGTGTTTCCTCTTCCTCGCTATTATAGTAAATTGGTATTTTCACATCCTGAATTAATAATTGTTTTCTTTCAAGGTCTATGACTGCTTTGATGGGAAATAGTATATTATTCCCAATCAGACCATCATATGTATTGTGGAATTTGTATTCAAGGAACTCGGCAGTTTTATTAAGCATGCCGAATTCTTCAAACAATGGAATCTTCACTTTGCTATGTGCAAAGATAGGTGTTCCCGCTGTTTTTATTTGAATAGGTTTAGTTAGTTTTGTACGCCATTTTGGGTAGCACAACCCTGGGTTAAGAATACTGGTTTCTGATCCGGTATCAATCAGTATTCTTAGTTTAAATTTATTGTTTTTGGTGTTAATCACTAAATAGGGAAGTCGGCCTGAAGGCCTTCTTCCTGAAAATCCGGGATGTTGTTTATTGAGTGAATCTCCCTTTGGTAGGAAGCCGACAATGTATCCATCGATTCAGGACCATAACTTCTCTGGTTTCCTGAGTTATTATTACTGTTGCGGTTATTACTATGGTTTCGGGACTGGCCAGAATATGTGTTTCTGTACTGTCCTTGATTAAATGGGTTGTTATTGTTACTAGGATTATAGTTATTGTTTCTAGGATTATAGTTATAATTGTTATAGTTATTGTTTCGGGATTGGCCAGAACTAAAGTTTCTGTGCTGTCCCGAGGTATTACTTTGATTAAGAGGATTATAGTTGTTTCTTGTACCAGGATTATAATTATTTCTACCTAAATTGCTATTGTTATGATTAAAGTTCCTGGATGGACCTGATCTAATGTATTTCAAATTTCCCTGATCTTGGCCTATGAATTTATTGAGTATATCCCTTACTTCACCTATTCTGTACCTATCAGCTAACGCATGGGCTAAAGCGCCAGCTGCCAATTCTTTAGCTTTCTGGATAAGCATACTATTGAATATAACGAGTATAGATTCGCCATTTTCACTGAACGCCGCGATTTCTGCTATTTCTTCTATGAGACCTTTTAGTTTTATATCTAATTCTAAAATTGAACTTACTCTAAGTGCTCCGATATTTTTCGTAATCGTTAGTTCGTCTTTTGAGGGGCGGAAGTGCCTTCTGAGTTTCTCCAGGCATTGATTCCAGTCTGATGGGGGTTCTGCATATAATATGTTCTTTGCTGGTCCTTGTATTTTTGTGTCATAAATGATCTCGTACACGGTTGGTCTTTCAATTTGCGTATGGTTTGCGAGAATTTTATTCACTGAACTGGCGAACGAAGGAAGTGTTCCAGAATCACCCGTGAAAACACTTAAGTATCGAATTTCTTTTTCTATTCGCGCACGAAAATTGTTTCCGTTGTTATTGTTCACTACAATTTGTGTTAGTGCTTTGAGGCACTGTTCTATATTTAATTGGGCCATCCTGTTGGCTCTTTGTAAATCGAAGTTGTGTTTTCGGCTAATTTTTGAAACTGATACGCGCACTCTTAATGCACTTCGCGGATATGTTTTTAGATTTTTGTTGTCAGGAGTTGTACTTTTTCGCACTTTCCGAATGTTATACACTTGGTTCTTTACGATGTCTTAATCGAATCGCAAAATTTTTGTTTTGCTGTCTTGAATTGTACATTTTCGCACTTTCCAATGTTACACACTTGGTTCTTTACGATGTCTTAATCGAATCGCAAAATTTTTGTTTCGTTGTCTTGAATTGTACTTTTTCGCACTTTCCAATGTTACACACTTGGTTCTTTACGATGTCTTAATCGAATCGCAAAATTTTTGTTTTGTTGTCTTGAATTGTACTTTTTCGCACTTTCCAGTTAAACACTTGGTTTTTTAAAATTCATGATATCTTAATCGAATCGCAAAATTTTGTTTTTACACTTGCTTATCCTTGTTCGGATAGTAACACATGCACTTTTGGTTCTTCCGAGTTAAAAAGTTAAAACTTAACGCGTTTCTTAATTTCTTTATCGAAAAAAACTCGCGTACTCGAAAACTATCGACTGCGCCAATCACGAACGTGGCCTGCGGTTTCGTGATAAAAAAAGAAAAAACATTTACTGTTTCTTTCTTTTTTTTTTTATTTATTTATTATATGTTTTATTATTGTATAACATTTATTATTTTATAAGATTCTAAAAGGAGGCCGCTGTCTTCAGCTAGGCTGCACCTCACAGTTAGAGAGATTAAAACGAACTCATTGTCAATACCATCTTTACTTTAAATTATACTTCAGGTTAAATGCTTAAATGCATTACGTTTGCATAATTTTATGTTGTTTATGAAATATTCATATTTCGTCTGGGTTCAACGAAATATGATGAAGCTGTGTACATAGGTTTTCTATTGGTGGAGGGGACAAGGGGTGTTTCCGTTTGCAAGGTAAGCAAGAATGGCGTGGGAAACAGTTATGCATTATTTTGAGTGCCGTTAGGCGAAGGGGCGTGTGGGGAATAACGGGTTTATGTTTTTGGGTGACGTCTGAGACGTAACTGTAGTGACCTGATTTTTTTATTTGTTTCCATGAAGTGCACATTGTAATTTTTATATTTTAAGAAACAAGATTTTTCAAACTCGGCTAAACTAAATTCTGCCAAGCTTCACCGTCTATATATCTAAATGTTAATTGATTTTTCTTTAAAGGCTCGATAAATAAAATCTGGCAGGTCTCACCGAAGTACTCGATTAAGCTTCTATACATTTTTTATAGAAACCTTATTAATATCTTTTAACAGCAACCTCTATAAAATCCTCTATGGAGCTTTTATAAAGTGACAGCTACTTTAACCTTCTATTATATCATTTTATAGAGCCTTATAAGAGTGTCAGCTCTTTTCCTCTGTTAGTCTTCCTTTTCTTATTTCCAAACGGCTTAACGGAAGTAGTTATCGAACTCATGACTTCTATAAGAATCAGTTTTCAAACCTTTTAGTATATAAAAATTCAATTTTATTAATTTTAAAGCAGTTTTTTCTGTCTCTTAATCGATTTTTTAATTTGGACCTACAAAGTTTTGACAGAAAGCCGATGATGTAGGTATGATCTCATCTTGGTGTGGTTGGTGCCCTCTTTTCTTTTTGGTTGGTGGGGCGTACTGTACTGCAATATAATTTTATTGAAACAACGTAAAAAGTAAAGTAAATAAAATATAATGCTTGTTGATTGATGTTTTGATGGGAGTGATATTATACTAAAAGTTCAAAAAGGAGAAAAAGGATTTCACGTGAATGATTTTAAGGAAGCTGGTTAGTGTAAAAATATCTGATTTTTTTTTTTAATTTTTCGACATTCTGGGAAATCAAAAAAAATGTTTTTGTTTGATCATAAACAATTCTTTCGTTTGATCCTGATATTTTGTATCGATCTTCTTTCGTTAAAAAATTAATAAGAGGTTTTTGCACAAAATAATCAATTGAAAGCTTCTATATATATATACATAAATTGACGCAATTCATCAAACGTACATTGATGACGTCGTATACTTTTTGGTGGTGCATAGTATTGTGATGAAAAATTTTAATATTGAAAAAAATAAATAATAATAACATAGGATCGTCGTCTTTCTGTTAAATTTTCGTTAGTCCTTTTAAGACATTTAACATGTTTTTGCTCAAAAACTATAACTGAATTCCAATATCAATGCCTCTCAACCGTTATATGGTTCATTTTAAATGTATGAATCAGTTTTTAAACCTTTTAGTATATAAAAATTAAATTTTTGTGTCTCTTAATCGATTTTTTTATTTTGGACTTACGAAGTTTTGACAGCCCAAGTAACATCGTTAGAGCTATTAGAATCAAAACTGTTCTTCTACAGCTCCTAGATAGTGAAATCTAAAGCTACAGCTCTGTTGGAGATTATTTCACAGCTCCCTACATTAAATTTGAAAATAATGTTCTATATTCGAAGTTTTAGAACACGTTTAGCTCTATTAACTTAACAACGCTTCCAGATTTAAAAATATGCTCCCTAACACAGTACATGATATCTTGCAACGAGCAAACTCTAAATATCAGCATACATAGAGGCTTTATAGAGCTGCTAACAACACATGCGCAAAATACTAACGCATAATCTGTCAAAATGTCAAAAAATTGCATCTACAGAGCTACACTGAAAGCGGTTGTAGAGCTGAATTACTAATATTCTCGAACAAAATTTGGTGTCAAAATATTTCATCAACAGAGCTACAATAATGCAGATATAAAGCTGAATAAATACTAATCCTTTTACAAGACAATTCTCCCAATCATATTATAGGGTGTTATAAACTAGAACCAAAAACAAAAATTATTTCAACTGGAAAACTTAAAATAGTGGACAATAAATTAATTCCTTTCACTTTATAAGGGAAATCTTAAGATTAAAACTAGACACGGAATTGTTAATTTATTAAAATAAATTAACTATGCAGTTTCCTGAAAATAATTAAATCTTAGACTGAGTCGCACAAGTACTTGCTCCTGTAATTTAAGGTGCTTATAAAACCTTATACACTACAATGGCAAGTAGGTACCTACTGTTTTAATTAAAAATTATTTTTAAAATTTAAAATTACGTATTCACTTAACATTTTCTAGCTTTCAATTTTCAAAACACCCTTTTATCTACAAAGCCCTGAACGAAGAACTGACAAATTGCTCTCAAAGGGATATTGCAGCTCTATTAAAGAGACATTTTGTCCATAAAAAAACATGGCGACACAAATAAAATAATTTGAGTTATTTGTTTCCATTCATTTAAAAACATTTAAAATCTCTACTTTAAATATAAAACACAATAATATGTATTGCAATGTAAAAAGCCTTTTATTTCGTGCTTCGATAAATTTATTTAACCGATGTTTAAGTTACTCAACTTAATTTGTTTTTCACATTTAATTGCATAATATACACAATTTGGAAGGCGCGTTATAATTTTGCGAAGTACCTTCAAAACATTTCATCATCTCATCTTGGTTTGGTTGGTGCCCTCTTTTCTTTTTGGTTGGGGTGCGTACTGTACTAAAATATAATTTTATTGAAACAAAAAATATAACGTAAAAATAAAGTTCTTATATAAAATATAATGTTTCTTAATTGTTGGTTTGGTGTGAGTGATATTATACTAAAAGTTCAAAAACGTGAAAAAGGATTTCACGCGAATGACTTTAAGGAAGCTGGGTATCTAGTGTAAATATTTTTGTGAACAAAAAAAAAAAAATTAGCCCAGTTTTTTAATTATTATTTTTTATTTTAAAAAATAGCTCAATAGAAAAAATACAACACAAGGATTCAATCTTTGGTTTAGTTAATTAAAATTAATATTACAGAAGGAACTCCTAGTATGTATGTTAGGCAAAATAAATCTATATATATAAAAATGGATTGTGGGTTCGGATGCTTAAAGCTTGAGAACGACTGGACCAAATTGGGTACTTCCTTCTTCGGGTTTGTTTGTAATTGTACCGCGAAGGTTTAGGAAAAAAAAAAGTCAAAAAGTTCAACAGGTGGCGCTGTAGGCGAAAATTTCGTTTTTCAGTTCAATTCAATTATCGTTCAACAAATGGCGCTGAAGGCGGTTAGGAAATTTTAGTTTGAAAGGTTTTTCTTAGGAAATGGCCTTAGGGAAACTTTTTTTTTTTTTGAATTTTGTTATAATGGGTGATTTTTTAAGAGGTTTAGAACTTAAAAAAAAAAAACACAAAAAATTCGAAAAAATGAATGAAATATTTATTTGAATCGATAGTTTGAACCTTGCAATTTAATGTTTAAAGATAATTTCATGCAAATGTTGACCGCGGCTGCGTCTCAGGTAGCCCATCCGCTGAGTCCAATTTTGGCATACTCTTTCACACATATCGGCCGGTATCTCACGAATGAATGCATGGATGTTGGCTTCCAGTGCGTCAATCGAAGCGGGCTTGTCCCTATAGACATTAGCCTTGACATACCCCCACAAAAAATAATCTAATGGTGTCAAATCGCACGATCTAGGCGGCCAATTGACCGGCCCGAAACGTGAAATTAACTGTTCACCAAACTCGCCTCGCAATTGCGCCATTGTTTCGCGTGCTGTGTGGCATGTGGCACCGTCTTGTTGAAACCACATATCATGCAAGTTAAGAACTTCCATTTCGGGCAAAAACAAGTTTGTTATCATCGCTCGGTAGCGTTCACCATTGACAGTAACGCTGCGATTCGCATCATCTTTGAAGAAATGTGGCCCAATAATGCCGCCGGCCCATAAACCGCACCAAACAGTGGCTTTTTCGGGATGCATTGGTAGCTGTTGCAATGCTTCTGGCTGATCTTCACTCCAAATGCGGCAATTTTGCTTATTTACGTACCCATTCAACCAAAAATGAGCCTCATCGCTGAACACAATTTTTCGATAAAAAAGCGGATCCTCGGCCAGCTTTCCAAGAGCCCATTCACCAAAAATTCGGCGTTGTGGTAGGTCGGCTGGCTTTAGTTCTTGCACCAGCTGTATCTTAAAAGGCTTTACGCCCAAATCCTTCCGCAAAATTTTCCACGTAGTGCTGTAACAAAGGCCTAACTGCTGGGAACGGCGCCGAATCGACATTTCGCGGTCTTCTGTCACACTAGCTGATACGGCCGCAATATTTTCTTCACTACGCACATTACGTAAACGTGTTGGAGGTTTAATGTCCAAAAAAGTAAATTTGGTGCGAAATTTGGTCACAATCTTCCGAATAGACTGCTCAGAAGGTCGAGAATGCCGATCATAAAATGGAAGCAGCGCGCGATGAACATTTCGAACCGAGCACGAATTTTGATAGTAAAATTCAATAATTTGCAAGCGTTGTTCATTTGTAAGACGATCCATGGTTAAATTGCAAACCAAACTGAAGCTGTTTGACAGTGACACAAGGTACTAAACACACGTCAGCTGTCAAAACCAGTGTTGCTAAAAAGCTAAAAAATCACCCTTTACGTAGAGTGGATTGGGGTAAACATAAAAAGTGTCCGATTGAAGAAATTCGTTTTTGTTTGAAGAGTTTTTCTTAGGAAATGGTTTGAGGGATATTTTTTTCAAATTTTTTATTTGTAGGATGAAATGGGGTAAAAAAATAAGAATAAATAAATATGATTCTCATCGGCTTTGTTGGTCGGGGCAAAAGTCGGACATTCGTTCGAAAAATTTTGGAAAGAAGGGCACTGGTTTGCCACATCGTCGAAAGTGGCCACTAACTGGACTTTGATGGTGTGGAGATTTTGGCTACACGTTAGAAACACGACACATAATCAATAACAAGAACAACATGAACTGTAAACAAGATATTCAATAAATCTCAGCGGTGTACTGCTCCTTAGTTTCCAACAGTAGATCCAAAGCTTGAATGTACTTATTGGGCTATTGTTCAAGTTTATGTATGTGTATATCATGTCCGCCGTGCATACATTTACACTTTTATCCAATTACTTCTATTTTTATAAATAAAGATCCCCTGAAGAAGACTGCAACCACCGTGGAAACTATTATCATCATAACGACCAAAAAAGCCGATGAGAATCATCTTTAGCTATTCTCAGATATACATACATCTAACATTCAACGTCGTCAAAAATTTCACTAAAAAATTATAAAAAAAAAGAAATGCTTTTTTGTTTGAAAAGTTTTTCTTATTAAATGGCTTTAGAGATATTCGTTTTCAAAATGTTAATAATTGTTCGGTGAAATGGGGTAAAAATAAAAAATTGTCCGACTTAGGAAATTCTTTTTACTTCTTTTACTAGGTTTTACTAAGGAAATAGCTTTAGGGTTTAAGAAATTCTTTTTGTAATTGAAAGGATTTTGTTCAGAAAATTTTAATTTATATGGTAAAATGGGGTTGATAAAAATAAAAAGTGGCATCTGTTGGTTATCGCAGAGAAATCTGTAAAAGAAATATAGCCAGAAATGAAACACAAGTTAGTTTCGTAAGATACCAGAAGGAAGTGGATTGCATCCGTCTTTATTTCGTTTAAGAGATACATTAAGTGATGCCAATTTAATAGAAAATTATGTTTTTACTTTCAACATCACCACTAAAAACTAATTTTAATGTAAACCTAATGCTATTATCAATTTATTAGCTCTTGGAGATGGTATCATCTTAGTCATAATATCTGCTGGCATTCTATCTGTTGCAAGGTGGGTCAAACTAATTTTACCTTCAGCGATAATATCACGAATAAAGTGGTGGCGAACATCTATGTGTTTAGTCCGTGGTCTGTAGCTTTCATTTGATGCCAGATGGCCAGCAGTCTGACTATCACAAAACAGCTTCGTGGTTAAATTGCTTCTTATAATTTCGCTCTGCAAACCCTGCATCCATAGAGCTTCTTGTGTAGCGGTTCCAATTGAAATAATATATTCTGCCTCTGTTGTGGATAACGCTACCGTACTTTGTTTTTTAGATCCCCATGAGACAGCACCGCTTTGAGATACAAAAACAAATGAGCTTATTGATTTTCTTTCAACCAAATCATTCGCATAATCAGCATCACAATATCCGACAACATCAGCATTTCCGTTTCTTGAATAACTCAACTTTGCAGTTGAAGTGCCTTTTAAATATCTTAGGATCCTTTTCGCTGCTAGCCAGTGTTGCTTACCTGGATTATTATTAAAACGGCTTACAAAATTAACAGCATAGCAGATGTCTGGTCGACTTATTTGAGCTGCAAAGAGTAGACTGCCAATCAGCTCCTGGTAGGGCACTTTTTCCATTTTAGCTCTTTCTTCTTCTGAATTAGGACAATTATTTTTGGACAATTTAACATTAACATCCATCGGAGTTGATACAGGATTGCATGTCTCCATACCAAATCGATTCAACATCTTTAGAATATACTGTTCTTGGCTTATATCGTATGGCATGGATCGTATTTTGATTGACACAGGTTAAATTTTCTTAAAGCTTGACTAAACTTTTGATTCCATGTTCTTGACGATTGTTTCAACCCATAAATAGATTTTTTTAGCTTAAGTACCTTATTAGTTTTTACATCAAGCCCTTTTGGTGGAATTATAAAAATATCTTGTGATAACTCACCCTGTAAAAATGCTGTTATAGCATCTAGTTGTTCGATATGTAGATCCAACTTTGTTGCAAGTGATAGCAAATACCGCAATGAGCTATATCTAATAACTGGCGAATTAACCTCATCAAAATCGACACCTTTACGCTGAGAACATCCTTTTGCAACTAATCTCACCTTATGTCGAACAACTTCGCCGTTTGTATCTCGTTTTCTCTTAAACACCCATTTTGTATTTATTGCTTTCTTGCCAGCTGGTAGATCGACCACATCCTACGTTTCATTTTGTTCCAACGACTCAAACTCTTCCTGAACAGCTTTCTTCCAACTTGAGGCATTTGGACCAGAAATCGCTTCATCATATGATTCAGGGTCATCATCTTCAGGTCCAGAGTTTACAAATGTAACATAATTCTCGAATTTTGTTGGTTTTGCTAATCGTGTTGAACGTTGATGGATTTCAAATCAAACTTGGAGCGCTTCTGTTTCGGAACTAGCGCCATACCTACTGAGCCGAAAACAGGCAAATGAGATACATCTGGCTTTACACCAGACCAGACCTCCTCAGGACAACGATTTAACAAGCTTTTAATTGGCGTCCTGTTGATTAAATATGCAGAAGTGTTAACTGCCTCTGCCCAGTAACGCTTATCTAGATTCTAGACGACCATCAAACAGAAGGCAACGGGCTTTCTCAACAATGGTTCAATTCATCCTTTCAGATTTACCATTTTGTTCGGGACAATATGGTGCAGATGTTTGATGTACTATGCCAGACGATTCAAAACATCTTCTCATTTCTTTATTAATGAATTCCGTTCCATTGTCTGAACAAAAGATTTTGATTTTTTTATTTGTCTGATTCTCTACTAGCTTCTTAAAAGCAAAAAATTTCGTAGCAACTTCGTTCTTTCCTTTCATAGCATAAACGAAAACATTTTTAGAAAAATCATCGAGAAATAAAACATAGTACCTGGCTCCTCCAAAAGATGGTTTTTCCAATGGCCCACAAACATCAGAGTGAATCAATTGCAAAATATCTGTGGTGCAACTAGTTGATGCTTTGAATTGGAGCTTACACTGATTTCCCTCGCAACAAGTAATACATGAGGTATCGCCTCCACTTTTAATTTCGACCCCCACATCAGCTGATGCCAATTGCTGCAACGCACCTGTACTCGGATGTCCCATACGCCTATGCCAAAGCTCTCTTCTCGCTGAAATGTAAGCAGCATTCGTCGACGGAACATTCAATTTATAGACCTTATCATTTTGAGTTGCGGTAGGAAAATCTCTTTGTTTGTGATCAAGAATAGAACAACCTTTATCGTCAAAATTTATGCTAATCGACATCAAATTTACACATATTTTTGGTACGTATAACACATCATGCAAAACAACTTCATTTACTGCTTTATTCGTTCCACAGACTTGCATAGAAATATCGCCTCTACCAAGAACATCCAGCTTTGAAATATCTGCCAAAACAACGAAATCTTTTTTCGAGAACTCTACATAGTTCTCAAATAGTTCAGCATTCCTTGTCATATGAGACGATGCTCCAGAGTCAACAAACCAGTGAACTTGACTTTCCTGATGTAGAACCGAATATGATGCGTAGGCAGAAAATTTACTTTTATCTTGAATTGCAGATTTAGGACAATTTTTCTTTATGTGACCATGGAAACCACAACCAAAGCATTTTAAACCTCTACCTTTGAACTTGCCTTTGCCTTTACCACCAAATGTCGCCATCGCTTGATCCTTTGAATCTGATCCTTTACGATAGGAGTCGAAATCCTGCAACAATTTGGCCTTTATAGCATCAGCTGTAAATGCACTGCTTTCGATGCCCATTATCATGGGTTGAAATTCTTCAGGCAAACCACTCAAAAGCAGACTGCCGATCCATTCATCGTCAACTTTCAACTTGATTGAATTCAGTTTGTTTGCTGTTCCAATGATCCTATTAACATACTCTTCAATGGATGAACAATTGTTCAAGCGAGTGGTGGTTAATTCCCGTAAGAGTCCAACTCTCCTGGTCAGCCCAGAATCATCAAATGTACTTGATAGCTTGTCCCAGACTTCCTTTGGTGTACTCGCTTCCTATGCACATGCAGGGAGGAATCAATCAAAAGAATGATTTTCGACTTCGCCTGTGCCAATTTTTCAGCTTTAGTTTCAGTACCCAATACGGATTCCCATAAACCATCAAGGATTAAATAATTTTCCAACGCAAACTTCCATGTGTCAAAGTTTTCACGTCCCCTTAGACGTTCAATGGACGGCAAAATACTTAAAGAAATTTTTTTTTTATATAAATCGAAAAAACTTTATCCTAATAAATTGAATGACTTAACTTCCTCTTAAGACTATTTCTTATATTCAGGGCTGGGCCCATAACCTGTTGGTTATCGCAGAGAAATCTGTAAAAGAAATATAGCCACAAATGAAACACAAGTTAGTTTAGTAAGATACGAGAAGGAAGTGGATTGCATCCATCTTTATTTCGTTTAAGAGATACATTAAGTGATGCCAATTTATTAGAAAATTATGTTTTTACTTTCAACAGCAACTGATTTCAAAAATTCTTTTTGTGTTTAAGAGGTTATTAAAAAAAAATGTCTAACTATAGAGTGCAATGGGATAAAAACAAAAAGTGGTTTTCGATTGCAAAAATTGTGTTGGGAAAGTAATAAAGGTTGGGCTAAGAGGATCATGATTTTACATATTTAGCCATTCATAACGTGAAGTAGTTTAAAATCCATAAAGTAGTATTCGCTTACAAAAATTAGCTTAAATATTTATTTATATTTTCTTTTGTAATTTGTATGCGAAGCTTAGGTTTATCCTGCCGTACAAAGCCGGGTGGGCCAGCTAGTAAATAAATAAAATTTAGTCTTTACTTTAACTAAATGTTAGAGTAAAATAAACGCTTAAAACTATATAAGTATCCTCATTATTTAAAATAAGGATCAAATGCAGGTAACACAACCCCTTGAGTGCGCGCAAAATATATAAAAAAAAAAAAAATATTTGAATACTTTCCTGAAGTAGGTATAGATTTGTTGAGTTAAATCTGGTTTTTGTTTCAACGATTCTCTGAACTCTAAACAGGTCATTTTATAGTTAAATTTAGTTATTCAAATAGATTTCATAGTTTCAACTTTATGTTCAGTAAATTAGCGCACGTTCGCATTATCATTTTGTTGAAAGAATTTTAGCTTGGTTAGTTTTTCGTTTTTTGTTTCAACAAAATTAACTGAACAAATAATGAACATTTTTATGTTTTTGAATACAAAGTAATTCATAATGAACATCCCATTCAAATAATGAACAGTTCATTAAAATAATGAACGGATGGTCACCGTAGCCATAATGATTGTTATCCTAACCAAAGTTAATGTTGAAAGTATTGAAAGTTTTCAAACTCAAATCCACTCTGCAAAAAAACTGTTACGGTCAAAATATTTACCGAACAAATTTAAGTTGAGTTGAGTATATTGTGTTAAAAATAACAAATGCCACGGTAGCGACCATTGTTTCGTGCCAAACTGCTATCGTATTTTGGATGCTCGAATCATACCCACCAATTTGGAGAGAGTCGTATGATTAACATGTAAATATATGGTTACGTATGCTGATTATAATCGATCCATATATATATATTACAATCCACCTTACAACACAGTTTGACGAACACGAAAATAAACCAAAATTATTTGATTTTACTTTTTTTGAAAACTAAGGACAGATTTTGAACTCAAACTTCAAATTCTGTAAATGAGGTATAACTTATATAAATTAGGAATATTATAGCTGCACTTAATAATATTTCATGTAACTCATAATTTTTTTTTTTTTAGTTGAGTTCTAACGAAATAGTTGGTAACTTCAGAGGTGGGAAATGCCACGTTAGTGACATTTGAGATAAAAAATATTTTTTTTTTAAATATATACATTTGATTTTTTCGGAATTGAACTTACCTAATGTCAAGCACCTGATCTAATAGCTAATAAAGTTGTAAAAAGTGGAGAAAATGTTTAGTTAATACCTAAATTGCCAAGGGACATAAAAGTATGAGTTTGCTGAGAATCACCCATATATATCTACATATGTATATAAACAAGAATTGCCCGTATGAAGTAATAAGATAAACTGATCTCACACAATTTTAGCTTTCCAGGCTTTCAACATTGACAAAGAGTCTACATATTTTTTGGACACACTTTCCAAGTCGCAAATTCAAGATCGATACCTCGTAGAATATGTGTTATACAAAATCAAAGAAGCGCCGGATTGGAAATTGTGAATATAGAGAGTTTTGCATGAAAACGTCGTTTTAGAAGGTAACATTTTATATTCTTTATTAAAAAATTTTCATACTTTAAGATTTTTATAAAATAGCAGTGATTAGGGGTTACCAATATTGTTGCTCTGTAAAGTAAATGCGAAATACATATGATAAATGTGTTCCGTTGAGAATAATAGAATTAGGAAAAGAAATGGGCATAACATTGAAAAGAAAGAATTACATTTTATTTCTTTATTTAAATTGAAGCTTAAAATCTAATCCCGTCTCTATTTCTACATCCATTTAATCTGAAATTTCTATTTACTTTAAAGTCAAAAATTTAAAAGAACAGAAGCAGGAAAATGACATATCCAGCAGCAGATTACTAGATGAAGGTTTTTATTAAAATTTTACTTTAATACTATGCCGCAGAAAAAAAATTTCATAAAGCAATCAATTTCAACGTTTTTTTGAAATAAAATAAGTAAATTCTTAGTTATGATAAACTCTCTTCAAATAACACAAATGTGCTGCATATCATCCATATAAAAAGTTTAAAAAAAAATTAATAGTTTGTTTTGAAAATACTTACAGTGTAATAGTTTCATGGTTACCGTTATACATCCTACCATGAAATATTTATGTGTTCGAAACCAAATTTATTCTGCATTATATGTGTGTATGCAATTAATATAAATACTTTTAGTATATCAAACGTGGTATTAACGACTTGTAATTTTTTTGGTTACAGAATCTGATCTGGATTGCCTTAGCCCAAGTTTAATTGATAATTTATTTTCAAACAGTTCTGAGCCTCAAACTCCTACCAGCTCAACCAAACATATGTATATACAATTCCATGTCATTTTGTAGGAGTAATGCTGATACCAGAGAACTACAAGAATCAAATATAAGCATATTGGTAAAATCAACATTCTGTTCTGTATAGGTATTAATGCATTTAAAAGGATAATACCCATTGTAATTACAATTAATATTTATGACAGAGTTTCAAAACAAATAATGATTTGGACTTAACAATAATCCTCGCGAAGTTTAAATATTCTGAGAATTTGAATAACCATGACAGAATTACGATTTCAAAATTCGTTGTTAAACAAATTTAACAAGGAAATAACCATTTTGAGTAAGTTTTTTTTATTTTTTTTTTTTGCAAATACCCTGCTCAAATCGGCTTGGCTAAATAACTGTAGAAATATTCTGAAATTGTGGGTATCAAAACTTTCATAAATAATACCGATTTGTACAAAACTTGAAACAAGTCAAAAATATGGCTGTTAGAAAAAATATTTTATTTATAGACCATACAATCCAATAAGAAAAAAAAACATTTCACAATGAAACCCTTCCACAGCACACACTGTTAAACCTCAAAATTGAACAAAAGACTACTTGAAGTGAGACGTTAAAACAATGCATATTTAAGACAATATCTTTTGGTGCTTTCATCGAAACGGTTATCACCCAAGAAATTGCGTTTAGAAAATAGCTTATACAGAAGTAACTCATTTGAATGAATTTATACAATATTCAATCGATTAGAGTATGCATTTGTTTATACATTTAAATATGTAAATACAAAAAGAAAAGAGTATTTAATTTACTTAATAATAATATTCTTAAACATTAACAGATTGTCAAGGCACGACTTCTTGTATTTGGCTGAACTGATTATACAAGTCTTTCCGGGACAAATAACTTCTACATATTTTACGCCTGCATGTAGAGGCCAAGGGCCGTCTGGAGAATTTTATGATGCTTACACTTGTTATAGAACAAAAGCTTTTCGATTCTAAACTGATACAAAGATCAAGAAACCCACGAAACTCCGAACCTATAGGTGCGGAGCTAGAAGACGTTATTGGTAAAAATTAAAACCGTTCTACTTAAACAATCTAATTGTTAAACTTTCTTTTTCAAGAAGAATCAAACTCTGAATCTGACTTAGAACGCTTGAATATTTGAAGAATGCAATAGAACCGTGGAATACTATTGAACATAATTGTAAACAAACTCACACACTTCGACAAAAATTACTCAAAGCGTCGAGTAGTATTTTAGATTACATGGAAAACTTTCCAATATTTGCTGCAAATTCAAAAGAATCGATTAAACTGGTAATTGAAAAATAAATTTTTTGAGTAGGTACATACTTATAACTAAGAACATTTATATAGTTGATTATGGATGCGAAAATTTTGCTGCCACAAGTCCAAAACTTTTCAGAACGCTGGTTGTCATATTATCCAAACATTTTAAAATTTGGTGAGAAGTCAAAAGACAACAATGTAAAGCAATTGATGAAAATATTCAAAACCAGTTATGAAACTTCAAAAATTATAGCATTGATGATATTGAGTTATATGTTTCCAAGCTCACGTACACAAAAGAGAACAATAAAGGCTTCATACCGTTGCTCGAAAATTGAAAGTCAAGAAAAATTTGTAGCATATTTTAAGGTTAATTATTCATTTTTGTTTTTTTTTTTAATTTTAAATAAATTACATATTCCACAAAAAATTGTTTTTATTTTAAATAAAACTAAATAAATACTTTTATTTAACAATTTTTCTATAGACTATACAAGAATCTGACAGCCACGAAAGGAATCTAGCAAAGAATAATACGGGAAAGCAGCCAAGAATTGTAGTATTGGGAGATCCCACTATAAAGCTTACTGGTTACACTACGCTACTGGATAAGAAATATTACTTTGAGGATCCGTTGGAAGCTTTTGAAACATGCTTTTTTCTATTTTTCGCTCTTGACCACAACTATCCAGCGGAGAGTACGACAGTTTGGACGTTTACCCAATTATCTTGCTTGTAAGATTATGTTTATATTTGGTTGTTTACCACATAGTTTGTCTTTTTTACATAGTTTTGAAAAGTTTTGACTACAAGTTCGTCGTTTGCCACAATTCGATCTTTTTCCCTTTTTGTAAAATTTTGATTATACAGGTGTATAGAATTTAATTCGAACGTGGTCTTTGTTAATCAAATATCTTTCCTTAATTAATATTAACTATACATGTGTTTAGAAATTTATTCGAAAATGGTTCTTTTTACCACATATATTTCCTTATTTATTACTGACTATAAAAGTGTTTAGAATTTTATTCCAACATGGTCTTTTTACCACATATCTTTCCTTAATTATTACTGACTATAAAAGTGTTTAGAATTTAATTCGAACATGGTCTTTTTACCACATATCTTTCCTGAATTATTACTGAATATACAAGTGTTCATTCGAAAATGGTCTTTTTTTCTCATATCTTCCTTAATTTATATTGACTATACAAGAGCTTAGAATTTCATTCGAATATAGTCTTTTTACTTCATATCTTTCTTTAATTATTACTGACTATTCAAATGTTTAGAATTTTATTCGAACATGGTCTTTTTACCACATATCTTCCCTTAGTTATTACTGAATATAAAAGTGTTAAGAATTTTATTTTTATTATATCTTCCTTAATTTATATTGACTATACAAGAGCTTAGAATTTCATTCGAACAGTCTTTATACTTCATATCTTTCTTTGATTATTACTGACTATTAAAATGTTTAGAATTTTATTCGAACATGGTCTTTTTACCACATATCTTCCCTTAGTTATTACTGACTATACAAGTGTTTAGAATTTTATTCGAACATGGTCTTTGTTTATAACATATCTTTCCATAATTAATTTTGATTACGCAAGTGCTTAGAATTTTATTTGAACATAGTCTTTGCTTACGGCATATCTTTATTTTATTAATTTAAACACAGTTTTACAACATTGTCACTGTTGTTGTCCACCTCATATCGTTGTTAACATAAGTATGGAATTTCAATGTTATCTGTGCAACAGCACTTTTGACACAACTTCATTATATAGTGCACACTTTAAAAACATTCATGAACATTTGAGAAGATATGCATGTCCCGAAGAGGATAGCTTACGGATCCTTAGCAACTTTTATAAACATTTAAAGCACAGACAACGAGATCATGCGACAAGAAAACCTTTGTGTCATACAATTTCAAATAAAGATATTGATTCGAATTAAGCGTTTTCATCACCTCAACTTTTTCTATTTTCACAGGAAAAGGCAATTTGCCCTGATATCCACAATAACTTTTTAAAAACCTTTCTTAAATGCTTATCAGATGATCGAATTCCTAAATCTTTAATGATGCATATATATAAAAACATTACTAATTTCTATGATAAGCACATCAATGAAGTAATATATCAACTTGAAAATAATGAAGTTTCTATTAAGAAAAGTAAAGACGATTTGCACTTGTTACTTTCTCCAATCTTTGCAAAAACAAATTGCTTGTTATTAAAATGACTAAAATCATTAAATCTTCTAATTGAATAAAAAACTCGTGTGTTAGCTGTAGAACAGAACCAATTATATTCAAACGCGAATGAGATTAAAAATATAGAATACAACTTTTTTCTAAAGATAATTCCGATTTCTGAGCTGTTTACTATTTTATTCACTGAAAAATGCTTATTAGAACAAATATTAGATTACGTAGAGAGCATTTTTGATGAAACTTTTTATATATTTATATAACATTATTCAAACTTCATTTTGGAAAAATAAAATATCTTCTCTGAATCCAGAAAATGAAACAGACATCCTTTTTTACCACTTGTCGTTTATTTTGACGACTTCGAATCTTAAAATCCCCTTGGTGCGCATAGTAATAGGTACCCTTAAACTTGGAGCAGTCTATATAAAACTTTTGTGTCTTCCGGATTATCTAAGTTCAAAGTTATCGCATATTTTCTTGGCGATGCTCTTTTTTACTCAGGATAGACTTAAATTTAGTAATTCTGCGATTTTTAAACCACTTGTTGCTCAGCTAAATACTTTGCAAATTGTTGGTATTCACATACCAATAAGGGAATACAAAAAAATAAAACTAATTTCATGTGCTAATTGGCGACAATTTTGGGCGTCAATTCTATTTTAGGGTTTACGGAGTCATTTAGTTCTAACTACTATTGCAGATTTTGTAAGGTTCCTAAAGAAGAAATGAAACTTCTTTGCAACGAAACACCTGCACAGTTAAGAACTATAGCGGGATATGAGCATGACCTTAAAGTTAACAATATTTCTCTGACTGGCTTAAAAGAAAACTCAATATGGAACACATTCATAAATTTTCATGATATTCTGGAAGGAGTTTGTCAATACGACTTATTAAGTATTTTTAAAAACTAAATCTGTGAAAAGTTCTTAACTTTTGAGGAAATAAACCGAAGAATTCAAATATTTAATTTTGGTCCTTACGAAGCCACCACTTCTCATTTCTGATTTATTGAGTTGTAGTAAAATACGTCTCTCAGGTTCTGAACTGTTTACTTTTTTGAAATTTCTTCCACTTTTAATAGGAGATAAAATTGATCAAGACTCGGATGAATGGAAGTTGCTTTTGGCTTTAAGAGAAATGACACCAATAATTTTTAGAAAACACCACTCTTCCCAAATTTCAAAGTACCTAGCGGAAATTGTTTATATTCATAATAACTTGTATTTAAAAGTATCAGGAAGTCTTTTGAAACCAAAATTTCATTTCCTTACCCATTATTCTTCTATTATGGAGAAAATTGGTCCCATAACTACAATAAGCTCCATCAGATTTGAAGCCAAGCATCAGGTCTTGAAAAAATGTATTTATATATCTAACAACAGAGTAAACATTCTATAAACCGTTTAAAAAAAAAAAAAAACAAACTGAAACTAGTTGACTTATTTTTAAATTATGGTGAATATTTCAATACTCCGATTTCTTTTTTACCCTTAAAAAAGGTTTATAAAAATGTAAGTTTAAAGTATGATGTGTCACCCTATTTACCAGTTGAAGAAACAAATAAATGTAGTGTATATGAAATTATTTTAAGCAAAGAAGCAGTTGTATGTATTAACATTTATAATGATTTAGACCCTGAGTTTGCCTTAGTCAAACACATACTTGTTTCGGAGAATTCTTTTGTTTTATGCCTTCAAACAATTAAAACTTTGTTTTGTGATAATCACTTCGCCTATCGGATAGAAAAGCAAGACAAATATATGACTTTAGAGTTAAAACGTCTTGTGTGCAAATATACTTCACAAATTTCTCAAAATAGCTTGGGAAATGATTTTATCATTTGGGACTTTAAAGAATATAAGTTTACAAGAAATGTGGCAAACAAAGTAATAGTTTGTAAGAACAACAAAACATGCAAAATAATAGTAGCAAAAAATAAAGAGATTTATGTATAATTATATACATTGCGTACCTATGTATATATAAATACATACATTTTTATTGAGAATATTTACAATATCTAAATTATGTAAATTATTTTAATATTTTCTTTCAGGATGATAATTATTATTCTATGCCTATTAAAGCAATAAAAATAACAATACAATTTTTATACTCTCTCTTTATTGATATTCAAAAATATACAGGGGTCTTACAGTCCAGACGAAAACCATGGGTTTCTTAGGTAATTCTAAGTTGAAAAACTTTAGAGGTAAAACGGTTTTTATTATTTTTGGTCTTGTTTCCTTAATTGAATTTAACTTTGACAAACTGCAATCGATTCTTGATTTTTGTATGTATTTACAAAAGAGCCGATAACGGTTTTCCCGCAATTTATTTTCAATCCTATTTTTTGGCATTTTAAGACAGAATTTTGACTTTGACATCCGTTTTTTTTTTACTTTGATATAATTTTTTTACAAAAACACGTTATGAGGTATCTTTTTTTTTTTATTATGAAAGCTCAGTTCGTTAAAAATACGTAAGAAATTTTTACAAATCAATACATATTAACGTCTAGGGCGGTGACAGTGGAACACCCTGTATACATATTTACATCCATCTTTTTGTTAAAACACGTAATTCATATACGCTAATTTATAATTTTAGTTAAAAAAGGGTAACTTAAATAAATGTGTTAGTTATAATAAGAATTATATATAATTTTCCATAAAATTTAATATATGATTTTAAACACTGAATTTTTCTGTCAACAAAAATGCATATTTGATAAATTTCTTTTTATTATGATAAAACAATTATTTTCTTAACAAAAAAAAAAAACAAATTTAAAATGTATCTTACTAGAAAATAGAAATGAGTAATGATATAATTATTTAAAATATCAATAAAAATCTCTTTGTGTTGAAGATAGTCTTAAATGTAATGGTTTTCGGTTATGTCGAATTTGATAGCTCTAGCAATACCTGAGTGCTGATATTTGAAAGCTTCTGAGAACTTGGTAAATATAAATAACATTTCTGTGTCAAAGCTGAAGACAGTTCTTAATAATTTGCTACAACATTATCACCAACTGCGATGGCTCACTGAAAATATATCGCAAATTTTTAAGTGATAACCATAGCTTTCATAGGCTCGTTTTTGGCTCTGTGAGTATCAAAAATAACCTCATTAACTAAGCTGATAGCTTTATTAAGAGTTTAGATAGCTCTTGGCAAATTTGCAACAGCTGAATTCATAATTAAGTGAACTCTCATTGTACTTATAGTTACAAGCTTTATCAGTACTTATGATCACTCTGAAAATATTTATGATGACGCCGCCGATATGAATGACAACTCTGCCAGTACTTTTGGAGGTTCTATCAGAACTTTTAAGGGCTCTGCTAATATAAATCATAGCTCTTTCAGGAATTAATACAACTTTGTAATTAGCTTCTATAGCTTGGTGGATGGCTATGGTAAGTCTGTTAGACTTATAAGTAGCTCTGGTAAGTATGAGGATAGTTCCTTAAATATTTACGATAGCTCTGTGAATATTTGTGGCAGCTAAATTAATTGCAATGAGGACCTTCACAGTACTTATGATGACTCTGAAGATATTTATGATGACGCCGCAAATACTGATGACAGCTCTGCCAGTACTTTTGGCAGTTCTATCAGCAATTTTAAGGGTTCTTTTAATATGAAGCATAGCTCTTTCAGGAATAAATACAACTCTGTAATTAACTTCTATAGCTTTGTGGATGGTTATGGTAAATCTGTTAGACTTATTAGTAGCTCTGGTAAGTATGAAGATAGTTCCTTAAATATTTACGATAGCTCTGTGAATATTTGTGGCAGCTAAATTAATTGTAATGAGGACCTTCACCGTACTTATGATGACTATAAAAATATTTATAATGACGCCGCCAATACTGATGACAGCTCTGCCACTGCCAGTACTTTTAGAAGTTCTATCAGCACTTTTAAGGGCTCTGTTAATATGAATCATAGCTCTTTCAGGAATAAATACAACTCTGTCATTAGCTTCTATAGCTTTGTGGATGGTTATGGTATAACCATTGTTGTGTTGATAGCTCTGTCTCTATCTTAAGTAACTCTGCTATGTATAAAGATAGCTTTGGAAACAGTTACGATAGCTCTTTGAATGTATGCCACAGCTAAAATAACCATAGCGAGTACCCTCATTATATTAACGTAAGCTCTGTCAATACCTATGATAGCTCTGTCAATACATACGGAAACTCCGCAAGTCTTAACAATAGCTCTGAGAATAATTGTAAGAGTCATATCAGTATTCATAACGAATCTGTCACTATAAATGATAGCTTTATAAATATTTGCTATTTCTCTGTCGTAATTTAGGACAGCTCTGATGCTAAATAATTTGGTCTTGACAGTACATCCGATAGCTCTGGGCATATTCATTGGAGCCCTAATAGAAGTAATGACAGCTCGACCATTACAATTGATAACTCTTACCGAGGCCACATTTTATAAATATTCCAGAGCTCTGAGTACCCTAAAAGAAAGAGCTGGCGTGTTCAAGAGGTTACCGTAGCTCTTAAAATTTTTGAGTGTACCGTGGGATCTTGCTCTATAACTTTTAGTTACTTTTTCCAACTCATCTTCCGCTGAAATTACAATGTTTTCATTTTGTTGGTTATCTTTTGTTAACTTTTCGTTCTCTTGAACTGGAATAGCATTCATATTTGTAAATGTATTTTCACTTTAACTTTTTTGTCAATTTCGATTTTTGGAATTTTTTTCTGTTATTTTGTGATTAATTTTCCATTTTTTAACGTTCTATTCTTTCGATTTGGTCAATTTTTTATTAAGAAATTTGTGCCCAAAATTATTAGTACTGGTTATCCCGCTGCCAATCTCGTGAAAAATCGGCTGTATATAATGATACGGGATATCGTTTCGCTTAGTGAAGTAAAAAAAATAAGGGTGTGTGTGAAGTAAGCATATCAAGTATGAGCATATCAATTTTTTTTTTGGAGTTCTAATCACATGCACCATAGTTCTATAGTTCCTGATACTTTTCAAAAACAGTTCTGTTCGATTACACCGAAAAATGAATTTTTAAAAAATGAGATGCTAAGTTCTCGTAGCATATCGATTGTTGAAATCTAAAATGAAAATATTTTTTTCAGACGTAAGGAACATGCCTTAAGAGTTCCTCATACCTTAAAAAAATAGTTCCGTTATTTTCGGCCATAGAAAAAAATAAAAACAATAAAATATTTTTAATTAAAAACCAACTCAGTTCTGCAAATAAAAAAGTGTCAATGTCTTCATCCATCTACAGACATAGATCTAATGTGTTTACAATATAATCCGAGGATTATATTGTAAACACATTATATGTATGTGTTAAGGTCGATAAATGAGCTGGAACTCGTAAAAATATGCTAGTATATCAAGGTCGTTTACCAAAATACGTGAAAAATCGCTTTAATAAGAAAAAAAATTCATAATTTTTGTTAGAAAACCGTAAGAAATGGGAACTTTTCGGATTATATTGTAAACACATTATGGGGCATATTCATAGTCACTTTTGAACTCCAGTTTATCTTAGACCTGGGTTTATCCTATCTAAATAACATTGAATAAACCCCAGTCTTAGATAAACTGGAGTTTAAAAGTGACTATGAATATGAACCTATATGTATATGTTAATATCGATAAATGAGCTGGAACGCGTAAAAAAATGCTAGCATATCAAGGTCGTTTACCAAAATACGTGAAAAATCGCTCTAGTTAGAAAAAAATTCATAATTTTTGTTATAATGGGTGATTTTTTAAGAGGTTTAGAACTTTTAAAAAAAAAAAAACACAAAAAATTCGAAAAAATGAATGAAATATTTATACGAATCGATAGTTTGAACCTTGCAATTTAATGTTTAAAGATAATTTCATGCAAATGTTGACCGCGGCTGCGTCGCAGGTAGCCCATCCGCTGAGTCCAATTTTGGCATACTCTTTCACACATATCGGCCGGTATCTCACGAATGAATGCATGGATGTTGGCTTCCAGTGCGTCAATCGAAGCGGGCTTGTCCCTATAGACATTAGCCTTGACATACCCCCACAAAAAATAATCTAATGGTGTCAAATCGCACGATCTAGGCGGCCAATTGACCGGCCCGAAACGTGAAATTAACTGTTCAC
The DNA here is from genome assembly GCA_932273885.2 of Leucozona laternaria. Classification (NCBI taxonomy): domain Eukaryota; kingdom Metazoa; phylum Arthropoda; class Insecta; order Diptera; family Syrphidae; genus Leucozona; species Leucozona laternaria. Next base: position 98,427,064 of record OW026366.1, on the reverse strand, counting down.
CAAACTCGCCTCGCAATTGCGCCATTGTTTCGCGTGCTGTGTGGCATGTGGCACCGTCTTGTTGAAACCACATATCATGCAAGTCAAGAACTTCCATTTCGGGCAAAAAAAAGTTTGTTATCATCGCTCGGTAGCGTTCACCATTGACAGTAACGCTGCGATTCGCATCATCTTTGAAGAAATAGGCCCAATAATGCCGCCGGCCCATAAACCGCACCAAACAGTGGCTTTTTCGGGATGCATTGGTAGCTGTTGCAATGCTTCTGGCTGATCTTCACTCCAAATGCGGCAATTTTGCTTATTTACGTACCCATTCAACCGAAAATGAGCCTCATCGCTGAACACAAGCAGCGCGCGATGAACATTTCGAACCGAGCACGAATTTTGATAGTAAAATTCAATAATTTGCAAGCGTTGTTCATTTGTAAGACGATCCATGGTTAAATTGCAAACCAAACTGAAGCTGTTTGACAGTGACACAAGGTACTAAACACACGTCAGCTGTCAAAACCAGTGTTGCCAAAACCAAACCAGCTAAAAAATCACCCGTTAATAGCGTTAGAAACGTTAACTGCTCGGATTATATTACAAACACATTATATGTGTATGTTAAGTTCGACAAATGAGCTGGAACTCGTAAAAAAATGCTAGCATATCAAGGTTGTTTACCAAAATACGTGAAAAATCGCTTTAATTAGACAAAAAAATTCATAATTTTTGTTAGAAAAGCGTTAGAAACGGGAACTTTTCGGTTTATATTGTAAACACATTATATGTATATGTTTAGGTCGATAAATGAGCTGGAACTCGTAAAAAAATGCTAGCATATCAAGGTCGTTTACCAAAATACGTGAAAAATCGCTTTAATTAGAAAAAAAAATCATAATTTTTGTTAGAAAAGCGTTAGAAACGGGAACGCCTTGGATTATATTGTAAACACATTAGATCTATGTCTGTAGTTGGATGAAGACATTGACACTTTTTTATTTGCAGAATTGAGTTGCTTTTTAATTAAAAATATTTGTTTGGTCTTATTATACATGAGGAACTCTTAGTCTGAAAAAAATATTTTCATTTTAGATTTCAACAATTGACATTTTTCGGTGTAATCGAACAGAACTATTTTTGAAAAGTATCACGAACTATAGAACTATGGTGCATGCGATTAGAACTCCAAAAAAAAATTGATATGCTCATACTTAATATGCTAAATTCACACACACAAAATAAGTTCCGTGAAGCTGGATTCTCAACAGAAATTCAAAATTCTAATGATGCAGAATTTAAGTTCCAATTAACTGCTAATTTAGTACTCCAGTCCTAATTTGAAACTAACATCCCTTCCCCTTCAAACTTGTGGTGGACCCAGCTCGACGTCAAGCCAGAAGCACCTTCAAACACAAAATTTGAGAAAAAACTGATAATGAAGGAGTAAAGTTCCAGGGGCTAGTAATTTGGGGAAACCTCAAATTAAATAGTCCACAATTTGACTTTGCAACTAGGTCAAATACAAAAAAATACTTAAACTAATATGATATAGTAGCTATAATAATTTAAACAAAATAAAAGCCCTAAAATGCATGAAATTTTATTCTAGGCAATTTATACTGGCGCAATTTTATCTGGGGAATATGTATTCTGGCAGTATTGCTGGGAAAAGTTTCTCACATTACAAAATACACCTGGAAACTTTACAGAGCGTATGCAACTAGTTCGAGCACTCGGAAGAACAAAAGATGTTTGGCTCCAAAACCGACTTCTTTCACATATCACGCTGCTACCTACCGCTGAAGTTGTGGAAGTACTTCAGTCAATCGCGGGTACTCCAGTGGGAGGTGCGATAGCATGTCGTTTCTTACAAGCTAATTGGTTCGATCTACAAGCTAGGTTGGGAGAAGGATCTGTTTGTTTTGCCAAAGTCATTTCAATCATAACTCAATACGGATCTACAAACTTCGATTATGATGAGGTAATATGTCTTAATACTAAAGATCTAGTAATATATTATAAAATAAAATATATATTTTGTGTACCTACATTTCTTTGTTATAATCCCTATGTATAAAACAAGTTTTTTTTATATCTGGAGTTGCTAGAATTTGATGTGCGTGAAGTTAGCATAGCATATTTGTGCGTGAAGTTAGCATAACAAGAGCGCACTTTTTATTGTTTTTCACGCAAATGAAATTATTTAGATGCATTTTTAATACTGGTGGTCGGTAGGTCTAAACATATGTGAATACTTCGGATTACAGTGAAATTTCAATGGATTAATATTATTAAGTATTTATTTATTTATTTTAAGGCATTCACATTAAGAAAATAAATTTATCAATTTTAAATTCGAGCGCTCAAAGTGTCGTTATGCGGTACTCCATATGTCGAGAAATTGTCATTATTTTTTTGGAATTTTGAACTTATAATCTTTGAATATGTATTGTTTATGTAATCTGAAAGTGGCACCAGTACGATAATTTGGGCGCCGAAAATTGATAACGGAGTTTTGTAGAAGGGTCAAATACAAAGTTTTTTTTACTACTGAAGGGGGGGGTCTATCTCTCCCCGTTTAGGAGGTAGGGGTGATTTTCGAAGAAAAACGACTTAAATAGAAAACCAAATATTAAAATACAACAGCAATACTTAAATGCAAAACAATAACGGTTTAAAAAGCCAGAAGTCTGTTTTTACTCCTATAATTAAATTATATTATTTGTGTCAACAGTTTTGAAAAAAACTTGCATTCAAACTCAAAATTTTGATAAAAAACGCAAACAAAATGTTTGGATCAATTTTTCTCAAAATTGTGAAATGGAAAACTAAATTTTCTTTTTGTGGTCAATGCTCATATTAATTCTGAATCGAACACAAAACACCGAAAGCTTTTATGTCTTCTAGTATTTGAGAAAATTAAAAATTACTGACTCTACTTTTTTGAGATATTTTTAATTTGCTTGCATTGCCAGCATAACGGCTGCGTTTTAAAAGTGAGATATGTATGCAACCCCCCTGCTTGGGCTCATTATAGGATTTGGTGTATGTGCGAGGTTCGGTGTATGCAAAATTTGATGTTAAGTTTAAATAAAGTACTTGTACCCAGTGAGGTAGATATATATGCTGCCCCCCAGCAACCCCCCTGCTTGGGCACACTTTATGATTTGGGGAAGGTGCGAGGTTGGGTGTATGCAAAGTTTCTCTTGCATTTTTGTGTTCTTTTATTCAAAGTTATGAAATTAAGTACTGAATTGGATTTAATTATTTGATGTCCCTATAAATTCTTAATCGAACACTGAAAACTACATAGATACAGTGCTAGCACAGTGTAGGATTTGGGGTAGGTGCGAGGTTGGGTGTGTGCAAAGTTTCAGCACATACCTCACTGTTTATACGCCGTTATGTTGGGTGCTAGCACTGTATTTATGTAAGCAAGCTTCGGCTTTAAGTGTGACAGTGTGAGAGTCTGATACAGTCTGTTTTAAGAGCGACACTGTAACAGTATAGTAGTAAAACAGTGCGGAAGTGTGACAGTGTAACAGAATATTATTATAGTTTAACAGTGTACTGTAGGAATATTTGGTTTTATGTTTGACAGTGCATCAGTAGCAAAGTGTGGCAGTGTGAAAATAAAAAACTGTGAGAGCGTGGAAAAAAAAGTGTGGCAGTGTGAAACTAAAAGGTGTGTGTCAAAACAAAATATTGTGAGAGTGAAAATAAAAAGTGTTAGAGACTGAAAATAAAATAACGTGGCGGGGTTGAAACAAAAAAGTCTGACATTATCAAAACAAAATTTGTGAGAGGGTTAAAATTAAAAGTTTGGCAGTGTGGAACTAAAAAGTGTCACAGTGTGAAAATAAAAATGTGTGAGAGAGTGAAAATAAAACATTGTGGCAGTGTTGAAATAAAAAAGTGTGAAAATGAAAAGTATGAGAGAGTGAAAATAAAAGTGTCAGTGGAAAAATGCAAAAGTGAATGTGAAAGTAACAGTAAGAACGTTTGAGTGAAAGTGTGAGTGAGGAAGTGCTAGTGTGATAGTATGAGAGTAATATGTGATATGCTAGTTAAAGGATAAGTTTCTTGCAGAAGCAAATCCCAAAAATGTTTTTTTTGTTTTCATTCTTTTTTGCTATAATTTTTGTTGTTGTCTTTTGAATACATTCTCTATAGATCTCACCACGCGAAGTGAACATCTATTGACAAAAAAATTGTGTGAGTGCCGGAACTCACGGTTAATATGTGTAAACATCAACGTGCGCGGATCCAAAACGGACTTGTTTTTTCTTGAAGGGGATCTTAAGATTTTTTTCACTGAACGCACTCATCCTAGTATGCAGATCGTAACGTTGCACACCGTAACCTTGCACACGAACGTTCACGTTTTCACTCTACCGCCAGCATAGATGTTTACACATCAAAAACAGGACATACCTACATACATATATAATAACCTATTTTTTGTTGACTTCTGTATTTTCTTTTTTTTCTAATTATGTCGCTATCCATCACGATTCACGATTCATGTCCGTACTATGGCTTTCCATAGAAGATACAAAAAACAGAAGGAGTCATGAGAGATCGCAACAACAAAAAAATACAAGAAAACAAAATATTATAAAAGGGAATGTGCTTAATACCTACATAGCCATTTTATACCTATTATTTTATTATTTCAGTATTGACCGAGAAATAATGAAGCTCTAGTATGCAGTGTCGATGATGTTGCTCATCGTTGTCGCTCCTTTACTTGTTGTTGTTGCACATAATATGTAACCCTTTTGTAGATCGGGCTCTTTGACTTGCCTTCGGTCCGGTTATGTGGTTTTTGTTATATTCTCCGCACCGAAACGAAGACGAAGATGATGTTCATCGTTGCCGGTCCACCCTGCAGCCGATGGCACGAAACTATTAACAAAAAAGCGTTAAATTATAATGTTATAGGTACTGCCGTCACTACAGTGGACATTTATATTTATAGGTTTTCTGATTTTTATCTTATTAAGGGGATGGATTGAAATTTTGGGGAATGATGATTTAAAATTATCAAAATTACCATATTGATCGATTAAGTAGACTTTCGTTAATTTTTATAAAACTTCTTTTCTAATCGTGAAGGTCAAAATCTTTAAAATTCAAGTGTCAGGCTAGGTGTCAAACTATATAAAAAGTATTCGTTAAGGCGAAATGATTGTTTTGAAGGATCAATTTTGCAGCTTTTAATGTTTGCATCAAAAAACATATCTACTCAAGTATTCCCCTTATAGTACAAGAGCCGACAGCACATTTTCATACTTTGGGAGTGGATGAATAGCAAAAATATGTATATGAGCTTCAATCTTTATAAAACCCATTTATATAATTTTTCGAAAATCTCAAATTTCTTATCAACTTTTGCTTTTTTAAAAAGAAAATCAAATCAAATCAAGACATGATTAATGTCCTTAGTCCTTACATAACAATTTGTATATGTAGCCTGAAATTTCATCATAACCTTGAAGATCAGACAATTAGAATCAAAGTTTATTATCAGTTGATTTTTTCGGTTTTTCATAAAAAAACTTTGTTACATATACTTTTAACGAAAAATAGTAAGGAAACGTGGGTGGATTTTACTAACACTAATTTCTAAATTTTTTCTCGCTCATGAGAAAAAACTCTGAAAAATTCATCAAAATCGTTAGGTAAAGCCGTTTCCCAAAAACCAAGAAAAAATTAAAGTGATCATTTTCATTGAATTTTTGAACAACAACAGCAACTTAAAGGTGCTACCACCAATTGTTTACGAATTAATTTATAATTCGTTTATTTTGGCTAGAGATACAGCTGTTTCAAGGGGTGCCAATAAGCCACCTATCATCAGTCTCCTCTTATTAGTGGTGCTGAGCTTTAATCCAATTTTATTATGAAAAACTTTCTACATGCCCTTCATAGGGATCGAACCCACGATATCAGATTTGCTCAGTCTTAGAAGCCGTATGCACTACACATTCCGCCGCCTGAGACCACTGACGTCACATATCGAAAATGGGATGTTATTGTTTATCAAATGCATTTGGAGCATCAGCATTTTTCTAAGCGCCTTTAAGAATGCTGTCTTGTTCCGCCTCCATTTTTCTCCATACCTTGTTTCGATAGACTACAATTCGTAGTACGTATCAAAGGGGGAGAGGTTGGAAGATCGGTAACAGACCAGACTATTAAGTTAATATTATTATTTATTGTACTATTCATACTAGAATGTCAGTTTATTAGACTTGACCATTCTTTATTCCGTCAATTTCATTGAATTTTTGAACAACAACAGCAACTCAAAGGTGCGACCACCAATTGTTTACGAATAAATTTATAATTCGTTTATTTTGGCTAGAGATACAGCTGTTTCAACGCCATGTTTCATGGGGATGTAGAAAGTTTTTCATAATAAAATTGGATTAAAGCTCAGCACCACTAAAAAGAGGAGACTGATGATAGGTCATGGCTTGGCACCCCTTGAAACAGCTGTATTTCTAGCCAAAATAAACGAATTATAAATTAATTCGTAAACAATTGGTGGTAGCACCTTTAAGTTGCTGTTGTTGTTCAAAAATTCAATGAAATTGACGGAATAAAGAATGGTCAAGTCTAATAAACTGACATTCTAGTATGAATAGTACAATAAATAATAATAAAGTGATCATTGCAGGGGCAGGATTCAGGAATCATATGATTTGTGTCCGAGAAATAGATCCGTTAACGAGAAACCAAGAAATAAGACAATTGGGCGTTGTAGTCACCGGTTTTTACTAAATCTTGTTTTTAAACTTTTGTATCGTTCATTAGTTAAAGTAGTTCATTACCGTTAAAGCAGTTTCTGATACACCGCCAATAAATGAGAAAAGTGGCAGTGGGTGTTTTTTACTAAAACCAATTTTCTTATTTATTCTCACACACGGAATAAAACTGAAAATGTCATCCAAATCTTAAGCGCCGTTTCCGAGAAACAAAGAAATCATAATAGTAGGCGTGTCAGTTGGTGGATTTTCCTTAATCATGCTTTTTCATTTTTTCTTCGTTGATAAAAATAAACTCGGAAAATTTCATCAAAATATTTTGAGTCGTTTCAAAGAAACTTGGAAATATGAAGAGTGGGCGAGGTAGTGGCCGGATATAACTTAAAACTATTTGAAAATTTTGTTCTTGCTCATCAAACCAAACTCTGACATTTTCATTCAAATTTCAAATTTTCGTTCTAGTGGGTGGATTTTAATAAAACCAATTTCATAATTTTTGCTCGCCCAAGGAAAGCGTTGGGCGGATTTAACAGACAAAATTTTTTTAATTTTCCTTTCGTGCATTAGAACAAACTGTGAAAATTTTATCAAAATCGTTAGAGCTGTTTTCCAGAAACCAAATATATATATAATATACAAGATTAGCTCGTTTAAAGTATTAAGATATTAAAATTGGAGTAATTTTAATTAAAAAACAATAAGAAGAAACTACTTTGAGCATAATTTCTTCTTTTGAAGATCTTGATAAAATTATTTAATGTGGCTATGAAAAAAATTTCTTTAATATTCCCGGTTATAGTAAAGTCATTTGGTTGAAAAAATAGAGATTACTTGGAAAGTTTTCCGGGAGTTTTGAAAATTGGCAATTTTATATATTTCGACGTGCTCTTTCCGAATTTAAACTTTTCCACTCGCGCCACCATATTGGAAAAATGAGGCCTAAAAGCAGTTTTTGATAATAACTCCTTTCCGACACATTTTACAGTAAAAACACATATGCACAAAATAAATCTAGAGAAAATTTTCTTCAATTTATGTCGTAACCTTTTTTTCTAAAATCAAAAGTTTCGGCGTACGAGCGTCGCAATCCATTATACGTCCACCCGCAACATTTCATTTAAACTGAGTTATAAAATTTAAAAATTATACTAAATTTTGTACTATATATTGAAAACCCGGCTCACAGCTATAAAGGAATGCGCCGCCTTTTTGTCGGGCCCCTTCTGTCCCTTCTCTCCCTTCGTTGACACCTACCTACGTTGACATTGTTTTTACCATAGATACACCATATAAAGATAATAATCTCGGCTGTCATCCGAGTTTGCCTACAAGCTAATTCAGGGGAAATTCAGGAGAAATACGCACACATATGCAGAATTCGTCCATTCACCACCGTTTATTTGCACACATAGACAGAATTCCTCCATTCACCACCAAAATGTCGGTTATTTTAAAAATATCATGAGTATGTTCAAAAAGTATAATAAATTCAGCAACGAGTTATCAAGTGCTAACGCGACCTTATATGGATAAGTTTGTGGAAACAAATTTTGAAAGTGAAAATTTATAATCGATTCAAGTATATTCGAATGTCTTTTGTTTTTTAATCTCAATTTATTGAAACAAACAGTGAATATGATGAAAAAAAAAACAATAATATAAGAAAGAGAAATCAGAAAATTAACGCAGCTGTCGTAAGACAATTTTAGGCGTGTTTTATTGCAAGCCCGGAGGAAATAAGTCGAAAAAAAATAAATTGGTACGAAACCGAGTGAATACAAAGAATTCATATGTTTTTCCCATAATTGCGATGTGGTACTGTTCGTCTAGTTTTCGTGAAATTTTGCCGTCGGACGTGAAGAGCGCTCATCGACCGCTCATTCGTAAGTGGTTGGATGCAAAAAACAATTTGGCGGATGGTGCTTATTTTTTGACTTTTTTTCTGATTGATGAATGAGGGAAGTGAAATGTTAAGTTTTCTTTTAATCAATTTATATCACTCTGTGCTGTGAAAATTGACAATAGCCGTGTTTTTTTGCAAGCCCGGGGAGATTTTGTTGGAAAAAACGACATCGGGGATAAACAACGCCATTACAGAAACAAAATGGAGTTTCCATACAAACAATCGATAACAAGTATGCAATTCACGCCGGTAACACAGTTACCGTTGAGTAAGTTAAGGCCGAAGGGGATTAGTTGTTGTTGCATTTAACATGTAAATTGCAGGACAAGACGTCGTTTTTTTCGATCGATTTCCTCGGGGCTTGCAAAAAAACACGGCTATTGAACAAACTATTTGTTTTCTCACTTTTAACCACTTAAGTGCATTATGGATGACTTGACGTTTGGTTTCGAACAGAAAAACACAGTTCAGCAAAATGTCATTATGAGAGTAAAAGAATGAAGGCCAAACATGGTGTCATTCACGAAAATTTGAAATGCTTCTTTTTAAATAAAGAGTGGGTCATGTTTGGCCATTGATTTTTGACATTTCTTATTGTATTCCTTGTTTATTAAACAAGTCGCTTCATTTTTTTCTGTTGTTTGTAGATCGCACATGTATACCTGTATGGTTGTTAATATAAATACATATATGTATATAGAGAGCATTGAAAATTTTAATAACCAATCCAACTAAAGGGAAACTCCAAATTTGAGTCAAGATTTAAAAATCAATGTGTAGCAGCGCACCACTCAGATGATGAATTTTCAAAAAAAGTTTAAAGAAGTTTCATTACTCCAAAGTCGTCGAGTGTGTGAAGTTAGCCCCCCTTTTTTTGAATTTGTTATTTTTGAAAATTGTTCCAGGTTGTTCCCGATTTGTTCCGCATTGTTCCAAATTTTTTTTCAAAAATATTCAAAAATGGGGGTTTTAGACCCAAAAAACGGTTTTTCACCTAGCCCCCCTTTTTTCGAAAATTGAAATTTTGAAAATTGTTCTAGAATGTTCTAGTTGTTCTGAACATTCTTCCAAGTTTTTGGACCTCTATATTCAAAAATTCTAAAGTTATGGCCAGAATTCGAAAAAAATCTAGCCCCCCTTTTTTCGAAAATCATACTTTTCAATTTTTTTTTAGGTTTAAAAAAGTGTTCCTAACATTGATCCAAAAAATTGAAGTCGTAAAATGTCTACTTTTAAAGATAAAGCTTTCTAAACTTTTTTATCAAAAACGCAAAAAAACCGGTCTCCAGTTTTTTTTTTTTTTTCAAACACATAATTCATATTTCTTGATGATAAATACATGTGTATGGAAAATTTTGTGTCTCTATATTTATACAATCACCCTTAAATCGAATTTAAAAAAAATCTAAAAGTATTTGAACTTTGTAAGAACTCCATTTAGTCCCCTTTTATCATAAATCGACAATCTATATTTTGTTTCAAGTTCCAAACCGCTCAACCCAAATTGTTCCAAAGATTCATACAAAAATATTGAACATTGAAGATTTTAAGCCGAAAAAACACTTTAAATGAAAATATCCTATTATCCTTGCTCTGGCCGCCCCTTTTACAAATTCAAAAATTCTAAAACTTGTTCCAGGTTGTTCTAGGGCTCTTCTAAATTGTTCCAGAACTCCGTTTCTTAATATTGATTTTTACTATGAAAAATTTCAAAAAAATCGCCCCCACCCCCCCTGCTCCAAAATCAAAAATCTAAAAGTTGTTCCAAGTTCAAAATCCCTCAAACCCAATTGTTCCAAGGATTCATACAAAAATATTGAATATTGAAGATTTTAAGCCGAAAAAACACTTTAAATGAAAATATCCTATTATCCTTGCTCTGGCCCCCCCTTTTACAAATTCAAAATTCTAAAACTTGTTCCAGGTTGTTCTAGGGCTCTTCTAAATTGTTCCAGAACTCCGTTTCTTAATATTGATTTTTACTATGAAAAATTTCAAAAAAATCGCCCCCACCCCCCCTGCTCCAAAATCAAAAATCTAAAAGTTGTTCCAAGTTCAAAATCCCTCAAACCCAATTGCTCCAAAGATTCATACAAAAATATTGAACATTGAAGATTTTAAGCCGAAAAAACACTTTAAATGAAAATATCCTATTATCCTTGCTCTGGCCGCCCCTTTTACAAATTCAAAAATTCTAAAACTTGTTCCAGGTTGTTCTAGGGCTCTTCTAAATTGTTCCAGAACTCCGTTTCTTAATATTGATTTTTACTATGAAAAATTTCAAAAAAATCGCCCCCACCCCCCCTGCTCCAAAATCAAAAATCTAAAAGTTGTTCCAAGTTCAAAATCCCTCAAACCCAATTGTTCCAAGGATTCATACAAAAATATTGAATATTGAAGATTTTAAGCCGAAAAAACACTTTAAATGAAAATATCCTATTATCCTTGCTCTGGCCCCCCCTTTTACAAATTCAAAATTCTAAAACTTGTTCCAGGTTGTTCTAGGGCTCTTCTAAATTGTTCCAGAACTTCGTTTCTTAATATTGATTTTTACTATGAAAAATTTCAAAAAAATCGCCCCCACCCCCCCTGCTCCAAAATCAAAAATCTAAAAGTTGTTCCAAGTTCAAAATCCCTCAAACCCAATTGCTCCAAAGATTCATACAAAAATATTGAATATTGAAGATTTTAAGCCGAAAAAACACTTTAAATGAAAATATCCTATTTATCCTTGCTCTGGCCCCCCCTTTTACAAATTCAAAATTCTAAAACTTGTTCCAGGTTGTTCTAGGGCTCTTCTAAATTGTTCCAGAACTTCGTTTCTTAATATTGATTTTTACTATGAAAAATTTCAGAAAAATCCCCCCCCCACCCTCCCTTCCCCAAAATCAAAAATCCAAAAATGGTTCCAAGTTCAGGATTGCGCAAACCTAATTGTTCCAAAGATTCATCCAAAAATATTGAAAATTGAAGATTTAAGGCCAGAAAATACTTTCTTATTATTTTTAAACATTAAAACATTTTAATAATTTCCATTATTACCATAATATCACGCATTTATTTATATTACTCGAATTTTTCAAGCTTATTTATTTACTATTTGTTTTGATTTTTTTCTGTTACTACTTTTCTTTATTAAAAATTATTTTCAGCTTGTTGTAGATCTTCAGAAGTTGTTGAATGACTAAGCAGCATACGGGTATAATGTGTAAACTATTGTTCTTCAAAATTTACTATAATGCGTTCCATTGTCGTTGAAATTACTCAAAAAAGGAAAAATAAAATCGAGTATTAGTACAACTGATCAAACGCAAAATACACGTGTCCTTAAATGTAAATTTATTCCTTAAAAAACTACCTAAATTTTCCAATGATTTCTCCTTTATTCCATACCCTCACCTTGCATTTATGCGTAAATATTTGTTATTGTCATGCATTTCACCCATATTAGAATAAGTAATACCCTTTAAAAATATATCCTCCAAATTATGAATTGCGGTTTTTAAACTTTCTCCTGAAATGCCTTCAAAAATACTCTTTTACACGCACATTACTTGAAGTTTAACAACGAAAACCCTTCAATCTTACCTATCAACTACCTGCTTCCTTTTCCATGCTCTCTATCATTCAAAAATCTCTTTAAATTATGAATCAGGGTTTTTCCAAAATTCCAATTAGGGTAGTTTTTGAAAATAATCGCCAATACAATTTTTTATTTTGAAGACAAATGTATATTGGAAAAAATCTGACTCATAATTTAAAGAGATTTTTGAATGATAGAGAGCATGGAAAAGGAAGCAGGTAGTTGATAGGTAAGATTGAAGGGTTTTCGTTGTTAAACTTCAAGTAATGTGCGTGTAAAAGAGTATTTTTGAAGGCATTTCAGGAGAAAGTTTAAAAACCGCAATTCATAATTTGGAGGATATATTTTTAAAGGGTATTACTCATTCTAATATGGGTGAAATGCATGACAATAACAAATATTTACGCATAAATGCAAGGTGATGGTATGGAATAAAGGAGAAATCATTGGAAAATTTAGGTAGTTTTTTAAGGAATAAATTTACATTTAAGGACACGTGTATTTTGCGTTTGATCAGTTGTACTAATACTCGATTTTATTTTTCCTTTTTTGAGTAATTTCAACGACAATGGAACGCATTATAGTAAATTTTGAAGAACAATAGTTTACACATTATACCCGTATGCTGCTTAGTCATTCAACAACTTCTGAAGATCTACAACAAGCTGAAAATAATTTTTAATAAAGAAAAGTAGTAACAGAAAAAAATCAAAACAAATAGTAAATAAATAAGCTTGAAAAATTCGAGTAATATAAATAAATGCGTGATATTATGGTAATAATGGAAATTATTAAAATGTTTTAATGTTTAAAAATAATAAGAAAGTATTTTCTGGCCTTAAATCTTCAATTTTCAATATTTTTTGATGAATCTTTGGAACAATTGGGTTTGAGGGATTTTGAACTTGGAACAACTTTTAGATTTTTGATTTTGGAGCAGGGTGGGTGGGGGCGATTTTTTTGAAATTTTTCATAGTAAAAATCAATATTAAGAAACGAAGTTCTGGAACAATTTAGAAGAGCCCTAGAACAACCTGGAACAAGTTTTAGAATTTTAAATTTGTAAAAGGGGGGGCCAGAGCAACGATAATAGGATATTTTCATTTAAAGTGTTTTTTCGGCTTTAAATCTTCAATTTTTAATATTTTTGTATGAATCTTTGGAACAATTGGGTTTGAGGGATTTTGAACTTGGAACAACTTTTAGATTTTTGATTTTGGAGCAGGGGGGGTGGGGGCGATTTTTTTGAAATTTTTCATAGTAAAAATCAATATTAAGAAACGAAGTTCTGGAACAATTTAGAAGAGCCCTAGAACAACCTGGAACAAGTTTTAGAATTTTGAATTTGTAAAAGGGGGGGCCAGAGCAAGGATAAATAGGATATTTTCATTTAAAGTGTTTTTTCGGCTTAAAATCTTCAATATTCAATATTTTTGTATGAATCTTTGGAACAATTGGGTTTGAGGGATTTTGAACTTGGAACAACTTTTAGATTTTTGATTTTGGAGCAGGGGGGGGTGGGGGCGATTTTTTTGAAATTTTTCATAGTAAAAATCAATATTAAGAAACGAAGTTCTGGAACAATTTAGAAGAGAATTTTGAATTTGTAAAAGGGGGGGCCAGAGCAAGGATAATAGGATATTTTCATTTAAAGTGTTTTTTTGGCTTAAAATCTTCAATATTTTTGTATGAATCTTTCGAACAATTTGGGTTGAGCGGTTTGGAACTTGAAACAAAATATAGATTGTCGATTTATAATAAAAGGGGACTAAATGGAGTTCTTACAAAGTTCAAAAACTTTTAGATTTTTTTTAAATTCGATTTAAGGGTGATTGTATAAATATAGAGACACAAAATTTTCCATACACATGTATTTATTATCAAGAAATATGAATTATGTGTTTGAAAAAAAAAAAACTGGAGACCCGTTTTTTGCGTTTTTGATAAAAAAGTTTAGAAAGCTTTATCTTTAAAAGTAGACGTTTTACGACTTCAATTTTTTGGAACAATGTTAGGAACACTTTTTTAAACCTAAAAACAAATTGAAAAGTATGATTTTCGAAAAAAGGGGGGCTAGATTTTTTTCGAATTTTGGCCATAACTTTTGAATTTTTGAATATACAGGTCCAAAACCTTGGAACAATGTTCAGAACAACTAGAACATTCTAGAACAATTTTCAAAATTTCAATTTTCGAAAAAAGGGGGGCTAGGTGAAAAACCGTTTTTTGGGTCTAAAACCCCCATTTTTGAATATTTTTGAAAAAAAATTTGGAACAATGCGGAACAAATCGGGAACAACCTGGAACAATTTTCAAAAATAACAAATTCAAAAAAAGGGGGGCTAACTTCACACACTCAAAGTCGTCGTGTAATAGCGGACTTAGCATCATTAAATTTGTGTTTCTTTCCACACAACCCGATATCCCACCTAACATCCCTCATTTTCATGGTGAAAAACTGGTGAGTTGGAATTTTTTTTAAAGATGGCTGCGTTATTTGCACATTCAAAATGGTCGATCTAGCAAAACAGAACAAACCCACCCCATTAAATTGTTGTTGCAATTCACATCTATTCATCGGCACGGGATGAAATTACAAATACAACAATGTAAACAAATGGGTTTTGGAGGGTGAAACGTACGAAAGATTGTCATCTTTATATGGTGTATCTATGGTTTTTACCTTCAACGCATTGACTTTTTTTGTTGAACGTCTAATCACCCTAAGAAAATATTAGGACACATTGACGCGAAGCGTTTACCTAACACCAGGTTCAGCAGTGGTATGGGAGCCAACAAAATGCAGAGCAATGGGGATGGCAAGAAGACAAGAAAGGGCTAGTTCCTGCATAGGCGCCGGAGGATTTTTCCAAGGGGGGACAGACTAAATATTTTGATAACATTTTTAAGGAGATGTTATATTTCCTCGCAAATTAATTTTATTTTTTGTATGGTACTCACTTTTTTTCTTGTACGGTGATAATAAATACAATATTAATGCTCATTACAAGACATAAAACAAATTTTTTGTATCTTTATTCGTTGAAAACGGGAATTGCAGTTTTCGTTGAATTAATAATAATTTGACAAATTATTTGAACTATGAATGTTTATGTTAAATCGGGCTTTTTT
The DNA here is from genome assembly GCA_932273885.2 of Leucozona laternaria. Taxonomy (NCBI): domain Eukaryota; kingdom Metazoa; phylum Arthropoda; class Insecta; order Diptera; family Syrphidae; genus Leucozona; species Leucozona laternaria. The sequence goes on along the minus strand of OW026366.1, from coordinate 98,411,685 downwards.
GGTCACTTCCTTTTATATGCAAATAAAACCTTATTTCATACTTTTCCCTACGTTTCGTCGTAATTTCTCGACTTCATCAGGGGTAGTTTATTAAATCTGTATATAGGAACTTACGATTAACAATTTACATTTTTAAATTTTTTTTATAAATTAAACTCACATGAAAAAAAAAAAACTTTTGTTACATTTAATAATAATTATTGATCGTTGACAATTCTTAATTTTTGAATTTTCTAAAATAAAAATGAATTATTTAAAATTATTTGAAAATAAATAAACAAAATAAAATAATAATACCTACAGCACAGCACTTTAGAAAAACTAAATGAAAGTAAAGCAATTTAAATCAAATTAAAAATTACACCGCTCTTAATGCAAGAGAATAACTAGCTATTGTGTTGTCTCTATCTTCCTGTGTATTCATTGTTTTGTCTATATTTTGTTGTACACGTAGACTTTCAAGTGTGTACCTATTATTTGTTCTCTTTTCCTTGTCCATTATTACTGTGTTATCAAAGTCTGCGGAGTGTCCAGTTTCTAGTATGTGTTGTGATAACCCAGTGGATTCTCTTTTGTTCCGAATATCCGCTTTGTGTTCGATTAGTCTCGTCTCCAGTGATCTCTAAGTTGTCCCAATGTAGATCAGATTGCACGTCTCCCCTTCCTTACCACTGCACCCAATTTTATAAATGATGTCATGTTGTTGTTCTTTTTCTATTTTGGTTTTTGTGTTGGTGAATAGTTGTCTTAGGCCAGGCGCGCACATGCAACTAAACAGTTTGGTTTCGATTTTGAGCACTCGGGATTATATAAGAATCCGCCGGTTTATGTGGGCGGACTCTCATATAATCCCATAGTGCTCAAAATCGCAACCAAACTGTTTAGTTGCATGTGCGCGCCTGGCCTTATTGTTGAGTTTGATTTGTGAGCGAATGTCACATTTTCTTTATTTATTATTTTATTTAAGTTTCTCTTATCAGTAAGATTTGGAATATATAGTTGCGGCATCGACATTCGTCAAGCCCCCAGCAGATACATATCACCCACGCAACATACTTAAAGGCTACAGTTATCGTAAGTCTTTAAATGATTCATAAATAGAATCATAATTTATCTGCATTGTTGACACAAGTGTGCAGCAATCAATATTTATCTCAAGGCTTTGTTTCGTCAGATAAACGAAACAGCCAAATAATTTAACTGCGCAATTGATTCGATGACTACAGTCGTCATACGAATCATAAATATCAAGGCCAAACCAAACTTGTTGAAACAAGTCTGCAACAATCATCCTTCTTAAGGCTTCGTTTTGCATAATTGACAAAACAGCCGAAATCATTGGTCAGCATAATGCAAGCCATCTCCATGGTCCTTGCAAAAGCTATTTCACCACAATCGGGTATAAATAGCCAGATCCAATTGTACCCGATTCATTAAGAATCAATCCTTCATCAGTTCAGTATTAAGAGTTCAGTATTAAGAACTCAGATTAAGTATCAATCCTTGATCAGTTCAGTATTCTAAACCAGTTCACAATAAATCTGACTTCCCCCCACCAGTGGTAAGGGGTCAGGTTAAATAATTAACAATTCAAAGTTGAAAAGTAAAAGTTAATCTAAATATAAAAATATAAAAAATATAAAACTAAACTTTGTAAAAATTAAGAAGAATTAATAAAGTTAAAGATAAAAAGCTCAGTGAGTGAGCCGAAATTATCTTTTTTAATTCAACGTTACGCTCGGCACGTAACTATATGCAATACCATAGTACCTCATAGTGTTACCAACTTCTGGATTTTGTTGAGAATTTTTGTTTTCGTTAGTTTTATTGATATTCTTGTTTATTAAATTATTTATTAAGTAATGTGGAAAATTGTGCATGTGTAAAATTGTTTTAATTGTTTTATGTTTTCTTCTTTGAGTTCTGTATCGCTTATATCGGGTTTTTCAATAAGAGCGCTACAAAAGTTTTTTTAAATAAAACAAAACGGTTTTGGATATCAAAACAAAAGTTTTTTTTTTCATGTAAGTTTAATTTATAAAAAAAATTTAAAAGTGTAAATTGTTAATCGTAAGTTCCTATATACAGATTTAATAAACTACCCCTGATGAAGTCGAGAAATTATGACGAAACGCAGGGAAAAGTATGAAATAAGGTTTTATTTGCATATAAAAGGAAGTGACCAAAAAAGGCCGATTTAATATAAACAGTTTTCGTTGTTGCTTACCAAAACGGTATATAATATTGGTGCATGTTCATCATTCACAACGCATCAAGACTATCATCGCTCATTTTTGAGCTTAGCCAAGTGTTTACCTTTCTTAATGTACTGAAAGATCGCTCTGCTGCGCATATTGTGCCGGGAATGGAAAGTCCTATAGACAGTGCTGCGAAAACCGATAAAATTCTTCCGCATTTTTCAACACATCACATTTATTGGTATTTATATTAACTTTGGTCAAAATTCATCGCATTGTGGACATGATGGACTCGGCAGAAAAAGTATCCAAAAAGGATCCGTGTTTGTCAGTTTTCTTTTGGACAGTCATATTGAAATTGGATGATAACTGAAATATTGCATATTCGGACTTATTTTCTTCTGAAAACCGCTCTTTAATTGACATTATCAGAGAATCCAAGTGAGGAACGCAAATTGATGTTCTAAAATAATTTTCGGGTGAGAACGAAGGAATATTTGATCGGTGAGTTTGTTTCTTTGCAATTGTTGGGTAGATCAATTCACTACCTGATTCACTCAAACATTTTTCATTTATTTCTCAAAGCATCTTGAAAGAATTGTCAGCATTCTTCCGATCTTCTTCGAAATGCTTGTTCAAGAAGATGATCTGATCCTTTACACTCAATTAATTCTGGTCAAATGCCTGTCGAATATTTGCGACTGACTAGTTCAGGTACCGACGAGTAAAGAGCCATTATGAACAAGCAGACTAAAAAAGTCGAATTCGAACACCAGTAATAAAGTTGAAGGGCTCTTTGTTTTGTAACACAGTGCAGTGCTTCCATTACAACGACTATGTTTTACCTGAATACTCGTAGACTTTTGTATTTTGCTGTCCATCGTGTTTTTCAGAAAAGGAAGATGCTGGGAATATATTTTCATCGCAAAGAACTGTCCCGGAATAAAGGAATTATTTCTTTTATCGTCCCAACAGCATATCACTAAATTTAATTTGTGTGCCTTTGGATACAAATCTTGTATTCTTTTCCTTACCCCACTCAATTTTTCCAATATTTTTTGTATAACTTAAACGTTAACAGTTAAGGAGTTATGTGAGCAATTTTTCAACATGAAATGAAAAATTAAATCCATTTTTATGATTAGTAAACGGTTTTCATTGTCTACAAGGGGGCAAAACGATAGAATTTAGTAATTTATTCGACCAAGGTCCAAAATCAGATGAGAGCAACTTATGTATTTTGACGAAAAAAGTGAAAAAAAGGTCCAATTAGTCAAAATTCGTTGCTCAAAGCCAGAGGAGGGCAAGTGTCCCCGCGCCGCTTACTGTACCTCAAGTTAGTGTGGAAATGACACTTTGCGACGCTCGTGCGCCGAAACTATTGATTTTAGAAAAAAAAATTGTAATATAAATTGTAGGAAATTTTCTCTAGTTTTATTTTGTATATATGTGTTTTTACTGTAAAATGTGTCGGAAAAGAGTTATTATCAAAAAATTGCTTTAGAAAGAGCACGTCGAAATCTATAAAATTGCCAATTTTCAAAACTCCCGGAAAACTTTCCAGGTAAAATTACCAAATGACTGTACTCATGTTATGTGTTTCATGCTAAGTGTAATAATAATTATGCGTCTGGATATATAAAAATTGAGTATATAAAAATTGATCTTATAAGTTCCGATATGATTAAGGTTTCTTTCACTATCAACTATGCTACACTAGAATTTATCTGTTTCTATAGATTGCATCATGTATGTAATTGAAGATGTTTTTATTAATGAGCCCTCTTTGATTATGAGTGATAACAATGCTAAGCATTTATTATTCTAGGTGATATCAATATCGATATCTTAACTGACTCTTTGTCTGTTGATAACTGCTGATCGTTGATGTCATCAAATTGTCTAGAATCCTGCATTAATGCACCAATGCGAATAACGCCCACTTTAAAACTTGCATTTATCCTATTTTTGCTAGACTTGATCTTAAAGCTAATTTAAATTTAATAAGTACTTTATCTGATATGAAGATCACAGATCCTTACATGACCTGACTCTTTTTCAATTTTACAGATAAATTGCTATGTAACATACTCAATCAAGTTTCCTTTAACCAATCTAAAAAAAATATCTTTGAGCACCTGAATTTTATTTTTGATTTTTGAAAATTGAAATGGAATCTGTTCCGAGTCTGATCCTTCTTTTGCCTTTGAATTCTGTAGATATTACTGTATTTAATGGCTATGTAAATCAAAGCTCAGAAGAGTTTTGGAATAGGAAACGTAAGCATAAAAAACTAAAACCGTGGAGATCTAGCAACTTACTAAAAAAAATGTATAAGAAACATAATTTAAGACTTAATTGTAAGAAGCACACTGATAATATTTACCTCCGTAATAATTATAAACTTTTATGTAAAGGGATTAGTTTTGATGTTCCCATGTGTAAAGAAAACTACTATATGAATAAGTTCCAACAAGCCCAAGGATATTCGTAAAAAGAATGGGAAATAGTGAAGGAATTATTTAATTAAAAAATCAGTTTTTGATGTTCCTTATATTTTAACATGCGGAAATTTGAACATAGACGATCATTCAGAGATGTCAAAGGGTTTCAATGATTACTTTACAGATATTCCAATATTCTTTATTTAGTTCTCTTGTTCTTAATAGGCTTAAGTTATCTATCAGACTGCCAAGTCATCGCCGAGTGCATCCTCTTCTTATCTTTAGACATAGTTAATGCGGTAAATATAAATGTAGTTAAGTATAATATAATTATAAAAGAGGTATTGCCAGATGACAGGACAGACTGTATAATTCATATATATATATATACTTTATTTTTGTTTTTTTTTTTTAAGGTGATAAATAAATGTGTTGTAAATATTTAGTAACTTTTAATGTTTCTTATAAGATAACAAAGAAATTTCTAAGTGCCGATCTGCTTTTCACCAGAACCACACGTGTGGGAGAGAGTTTAAATATCCCGCTGTCTAATACCTCCAATAAATGAATTTAACTCAACAAAATATTCCATCCCGTCTGCCACCATTTCATAATCAATTTTTAAATATTGGTTTTTGTTTCGAAATTTGTTTTGGAGTTTAAGGATTCATATCTTGTATTTCCGATACCTACACTTTGGTTGGATTTTAAGAATACCAGTCGCGTTTATGTTTACTTGAGAGTTAAGATTTTCGCATTTAATTATAAGATTTTCTGGATTTGGGGATACGAAAATCCAAGAATTGGAGTCTGCTAGCTAAAGGAAAATCGGGTGATATATTTGTATTAACTGAATGTTGCAACTACTGATTTCACTTGGCAGAATGGATAATAGAAAATAGATTCAGTTCGCAGGCACTGCTTGAAGATGTGAAAAGGATTGGTGCGTTTCTTTCGCAAAGATGATTACTTTTTGTAGTTGTTTGATATTTGTCTAAGTCGTGTTTATCATAGAGAAAATACGATTGTTTTTCTGAGTCTACGATAAGAAATGGTTTTTCGGGGATTACAATTGCATAAGTTTTGTTTTCAATTAGGTTTGGTATACTAGTCTTTTATAAATGTTATAGTTTTTGGAAGAAGTAAGAGGATTGGTTGTCAATGTAGTAAACATAAGTTTTAAAGAGATTAAAATGTGTGTCTATATATTTCTCTGGAAGGCGTAATTGTATCTTTTTAATTTCTTCAGTGAGTTTAGTAGGATCAATAAGGTATGGATGAAGTTTTCCATGGGCTGCGGAGTAAATGGCCTCAAGGAGGTGATCTTTGGTTGAATAATAATATTCAGATAAGGAGTTGAACATCGTGAAAAAGTTCGTTTAGTTGAAAAAAGGATTTATTAATTATGTTGTTACTATTTGAGTTATTGCTTATTTGATTAATGATTTTACTGGTTTCTTCAATTTTGTCTTCTAATTTTATAATTTGGTCGTTTGTAAGGTTTAATAGGTGGATTACATTCTTTGATATAGAAATTTGTTTTTCATGTAATTCGAATTCATAATGTTGTTGTTGGTTAAGTTTATTAATATGATGCGAAAAAGTTTTTGCATCCTCGTTGTCGAGGGTGCCAAGTAGTTGCTTGGATATAGTACCAATAGCATTTATTAATCCTCTCTTTTGTAATCTAAGTTCTATGGTGGTTCCTAGGAATTTGATCTTGCGATTTTTTTCGATCAAGTATCAACGTAGAAAGGGTATTAGGGGATTCGCATTGGAATTGGAGTTCATGAGAAGAAAGAAGTTGCGTACAAGAAAATAAAATTTGTCATAGGTCAGTAAAATTGAATTATATTGAAAGTTGAGTTCGGTAAGGTTAGTATATATGAGTAAATTCCATTGATTAGAGAAAAGCTTAAGGCTACCAACGTGTTCGTAATATATTCCTGTCTTGTTTTTCAAGTCGATGATTTCATATAGTTGCTCGTTATCGATCATCGTTTGGTTACTCAAGATTATGTTACAGATGAGAATCACAATTAAAGGTTTCTCCATTTCTGGAAAGAATATTAAGATTGCAGTTTTTAATTAACCTGAACAAATTTTGAGTCTATTGTTGTGGACTTTAACTACTTTATTTTTAATTTTAATGTACATATTTGGGTGTGCCATAGCGAAATATTATTTCTTTGACGAATGCTTCGGCGATTGTATTCGCCTCTTGATTTGGTAGAGGAATCGCATCAGTGTATTTAGTAAGATCATCGATGAATGTTAAAAGATACTTATTATTATTATTATTAGTTATGGGATAGGGACCAACGATATCAATAGAAATTTTTTCGAAGGGGTATTAAGAAGTTGAAGTTATAACCATAGGTTCCATGCTGTATTTTGTTACTTTGTTTTTCTGACAGAGTTCGCATTTTTTAATGTAGATTTTTTATATCTCGAAAAATATTCTTCCAACTATGATATAATTTTATGCGTTTAAAGGTTCTGTTGACACCGCAGTGTCCTGCAATGGGAATTGAATGGCATTCCTTAAGAATAGTTTTGACTTCATTTTCTGACAAATCTGGTTTTGACGAAGGAATATTCCAAGAGTTAGTAGTTATGACTAAAGGCGTTGAACAAGAATTAGAATTTGTATTTTTGTTTGAAGATTTTGAGCAAGATTTAGGAATTGGTTTTGAACATGTATTAGAAATTGAAGATTTAGAAGACGAACTTGACTTTATGGATGACGGACGAGAATAAGTAGTTGACGTTGGAGAAGATGAATTTGTATTCGTTGGTGAGGCAAGAATTAGGACTTGACGATGTAGAAAAATAATTAGAATTTTCAGACGATGCAAAGAGACGATATAGTAGATGGGATAGATGCAGAAGACGAATTTTGAGAAAATGTAGAAGATGTTTTCGCATCTGAACGAAGAGTCATTTTTGCAATTTTGCTTAGGCAATCAGCATTTGTATTTTGTTCTCCTTTTTTGTGAATGATTTCATATTCAAACTCTTCGAGCTGTAGGCGATATCTCGTTATTCTAGAATTTATGTCTTTATAATTGTGGATATAAACAAGAGGTTTATAATCCGTGTAAAGTTGAAATTTTCTACCATACAGATAAGGTCGGAAATGATCGACCAACCAAATAATAGCTAAGAGTTCCTTATCAGTAGCCGAATAATTCTTTTCACTTTTATTAAGGGTTTGTGATGCATAAGAGATAGGAAGGTCATTACCAATTACGCCTTGCGATAGGACACTACCAATAGCTACATCGCTAGCGTCCGTGAAGTTTTTAGTGAAATCGGGATATTGGAGGAGGGGTGTATTAATAAGTTTTTCTTTTAATCCATGAAAAGAATTTGTACAAAGAGGAGTTCAGTTGAATCGCACATCATTGCGTAAAAGGTTAGTAAGAGGTTTGGAAATATTTGCAAAATCTTTTATGAAGTGACGATAATAGCCTGCAAGTCCCAGAAAGCTTTTTATTCTTTAGCGTTCTTAGGTTGTGCGAAATTTTTAACACAATCGATTTTGTCCCAAATAAGTGAGCTCGGTTCGCCAAAATTGGCATTTTTTATCGGGCTGTAATTTCAGGTTATGTATATTGAGACGTTCAAAGATTTCTTTTAATTTTGAATTGTGTACATCTAAAGTTTTACCATAGACCACGAGGTCATCCATATATATAAAAGTTTTTATACCTTGAAGACCAGTCAGTACATTATTCATTAACCTTTGGAAGGTGGCTGGGGCACCTTTTAATCCATAAGGCATTCTAATGAATTCATAATGACCGAAAGGAGAAGAGAAAGTGGTCTTTTCTCTATCTCCAGAGCGAACTTTGATTTGATGAAAGCAACTGGCTAGATCTAAGGTTGAAAAGAACTTTGAACTCCCTAACTGATCAAGAATATCAGTTATGTTAGGTAACGGGTATGCGTCACAGACAGTTTTGTCGTTGAGTTTGCGAAAATTGACGACGATTCTCCATTTTTCGTTACCATCTTTATCAGTTTTTTCGGAACGACAATAAGTAGAAAATTCCACGGACTATTCGATGGTTGGATAATATTATTTCTATCATAAGAAGCAGGATATTGTTGGATTTGCAAAACTTTGTAGTTAGAGACTTCATCATATACTATGTCGTCCGTATTAATAAACTCAATGGAGGATTCAGAGGAATTAACAACGGCTACATAAGAGATAGGACTGTTGGCAGGAGTAATGCTATTGCCTGTATATAATCCATTGGGAAATTGCTGGGAGAGGCATATTACTGTCGGCATTTATTTCCTTGAGAACAGGTACTATGATTTCTGATCTAGGTCGGACAGTAACCAAACTTGAGTGGATTAAATAATTTTCGACAATAAAATGTATCCAAGGGAATGTAAGCATTTTAATGCCATAGTCAATTTGAGCTTTATGATCATCTAAAAAATTGTGACCTATGATTCCGTCAGTGCTTATAGGAAAGTTTTTATCTACAACGTGGATAGTAATATTTTTGGGTAGGTTTATGTGTAAATATATAACACCCTTAGTACGAATCACGGAATCTGTAATATCAGATAATGAATGAATTATGTTTGAGTCAATGGGTAGTTTTGGTTTTAATTTATCTATTTTAATCAGAAAAATTTCACTACCACCATCGATGAGAAATTTCGAAGGTTGAGGATTTAGTAAGGTTTTGGATGAAATTTTTACTGAATCCACTCTACTAATTTCATTATTTAAGTTTATATGAAAGATGTGGCGAGATGAGATTAAGTTTGAGTCCGAAGCCTGCCACTGGTTCCGGCCTCTGAATGGTTTTCTGAGTTGTTATTTGGATTTTGGTTTGTTGATGAAAATGGAGTAGAGTTATTTTGTTTTTTTTTATTGTTATTGTATTCCCTTTTCCTACACTTATTTATGTGGTGGCCGGGACTTTTACAATAACTACAAGTGATATTTATCTTTTTTACTTCTGCTTTAAAAGAAGGAAGTTGCTCCTTGTTTTTCTTTATATAGCATTGTTCTATGTTATGTCTCGAATTTTTGCAGTAATTGCATGAAATAGAATTTCTGGGTTTGCTTTGTGATGAGCTAGTAGACAAATGTGTAGGATGAGACGAACTAGTTTTCTCTTCTAGGACGGCTGATTCAATGGCTTCTGTCATAGTATTAAATCTTGAAGCTTTTATAATTAGACCTACTCGATAATTAAGCCTTCTTTCGAACGCTTTCAATGCAGTCTTACGATTAAGACTTATGATTGTGTCGGCCTTATCTGAGCCTTCACTTATGCGATGCAAGCATCATTCAGATTAGATAAAGTTTTTTCTAAACTGTTTGAAAACTGACAAGCAGATTCATTCGTTCGCTGTTTCATTTGAATGAGATCAACCTGTAATTGAAATAGAGATTTAACCTCTAGGAATTGCTGGAGTAGCTTTTCCTTAAGGGACTTCCAATCTTCGAAGTCTGTGTACTTAACTACATTATATGCGCTTCCAGTCAATTTCGTTTTTATTATAAGAAGAAGGATGGGTTAGTCTAAAGAAGAGGTCTCTTCTGCCATTAAGGCGCAGGCATTTATGAATTTATGAAGGTTCGATCTGTCCCCGTCAAACTCCGGGATGAGCTTGTGAGGTACAGAATGAGGCAAACATATCAATTCCAAATCTTATGACAGATGTTATGTCATTAAAAATAGTCTAATTTGATAAACAAAACTACTTGGCAACCCTTATACTATAGTGCGACATTGCTGCCTCACCTCCTAGCTATGTTCTTGTCTGATTTTGAGCATAGCCCCAAAACGAAATCCACCCCGATTCAACTTTTTCTCCCCTTTGTTAGCATTTTCCCATCTTACCAACAACCTAATTCACCATTCTAATAAATTGTTTGAATCATGATCATGAACAAGTTTTATTTAAAAGTATCAGTAAAAATATGAAATAAAATATATCAATTTATGACAGGTTAATCAAATTTTAAATTAAAATTAAAGGCATGAAAAAGAATAAGAAAAAAAAAGAAAAAGAATAAGAATGAAAGAAAAAGTGAAGCTTGAATAATTGATACCAATTTGTTTGTATCTTTTTATGCAACAAAAACTATGACAACAATTAAAAAAAAAGAAAATAGAAAAAAAAAACAAAATGAAGATGCAAATTGAATACAAAAATTTAAGTTAGGTTAATGTTAAAAACTCTGTAATAATGTATGTAAAGGGGTTTTCAACAGGGACGCTACAAAAGTAGAGCAAAAGGGACAGCAAACGACGCCATATGTCTTGCCGCTCTTTTGATATTTCTCTTCAGTAAGGTTTGCCGTTTCATTATGGAAAGATATACGAGCCAACAACGAGTCGAATTTATTAAAATTTACTACCGAAATTCGGAGTCAGTGGCCTCAACGTTAAGAGGGCTACGTCCAATTCATGGTCGTCATAATCGTCCTAGCAGATCAACAATTGAGCGTCTAGTGGAGTATTTGAATCCACAGGCACAGTACAAAATGTTCCCGTGCCAGTGAGACAAAAAAGTGCCCGTAGTGTCGAGAATATTGCTGCCGCTGAGGCTTCAGTTGCAAAAAGCCCAAATGTGTCTCTCACACGTCGTTCTCAAGCGTTGGGCATCTCTGTGACGTCGTTGTGGCGAATTTTGCGAAAACATCTTGGCCTACATTACAAGATTAATTTGACGCAAGAACTGAAGCCGCTTGACCACCAGAAGTGTCGTATGTTCGTGAATTGGGCTGAGCAACAACTTGAAAATGATTCGGATTTTCATCGAAAAATCATCTTCAGCGATGAGGCTCATTTTTGGCTGAATGGCTTCGTCAATAAACAAAATATGCGGTATTGGTCAAGCAGCAATCCACACGTACTCCATGAGTCATCATTGCATCCCCATAAAAAAAAACGGTTCCGTGTGGTTTATGGGCCGTACTGTGAATGGGGATCGCTACCGTTCAATGATAACCGAATATTTTTGGCCCCAATTGGATGATATGGACTTGGAGGACTTGTGGTTCCAACAGGACGGCGCGGCGCCACACAGCGAATGTCACAATCATTTTATTGGAAACCAAGTTTGGAGAACGTGTTATCTCACGGAATGGTCCAGTCGCTTGGCCGCCTCGGTCGTGCGATTTGACGCCGTTAGACTATTTCCTGTGGGGCTACGTCAAGTCTATGGTCTATGCCAACAAGCCAGTGACGATTGATGAACTTCGTACGAATATCGAACGTGAAATTGCAGCAGTATCGGCCGATTTATGCTTGAAAACCGTCGAAAATTGGGTTCAGCGTCTGGACTTCTGCAAGCGTGCCCGTGGTGGCCATGCAAAAGAAATTGAGTTCCATACATAATGGCATCGAACGTACTTTCACAGGAATAAAGATTTTCACTGATACCCAAAAGTGTTTTTGTTTTATTTAAAAAAACTTTTGTAGCGCTCTTATTGAAAACCCCGATATATGCAAGAGGACATGTTTGATAAAGTAATAAGTCTTATCACTAGTTTTAAATCGAAGAGAACACAAATTTACTCACTCTTAACACTGATGTGGTTTCGATGATCCAACGATGGGCGCACATTGAAGTAATCTTAATGAGTCGTTCTTTTTTACTTGTGAATATAGGTACTATATGGCGAGTTATGAATTCGTACAAAAAATTGAACTCGAGATTTTGATCAAACTTCACATTACGATGATAGCGAAGACGAAAAAAGTGGGTCTCGCAAAAACGTCCGTCTGTCTGTCTGTTCGACTACAGCCTAAACGGATGGGTCGATTTTCTTTAAACTTGGTACCTAGCGTTTTTTGGACATTCCCCCCACCTATTTTTTTCTCGTTTTTTTTAGGACCAAAACTAACAGTAGCTGTCATACAAAATTTCTTGGCCAAAAAGGAAAAACTTATTTTTCTCTAAACCAGCGCTACCGAATTTTATTTTAAGAAGTTAATAAATTTAAATAGTTATACGTTCCCGTTTAATAAAAAAATGGTTCCAAAAAATGGTTATTAATGGTACCTCCGAAAGAACCATGTTTTTGATTTTCGCTTTTTCGAAAACGGTTCAACTGATTCTGATCACTTTTTTTACGAAGAATAATTGACACATTCTAAATAATATTGTGTACCAAAATCAAAAAAAAATATTTTTTGGATTTTTAAAAAAAGTTTTGGTTTTTTTTTTTGAAAACTTAATATTTCAAAAACGACTCCGTCGATTTTTATTAAACTTGGTAAATAGCAGTTTTTTAACTTTATCTAGAAGATTTTTGACAAAAATTATTCTAATACCCAAAAATAACGGTGCCTCCCATACAAATATTTAAAAACCGTTAAGAAAAATATTTTTTTTCTCAAAAACACCTCTTACGATTTTGATAAAAGTTTTTTTGTAGGTTAAAATTAGAACGATCTACCATTTAAAATTTTTAAATTTTATATCTTACGTTTATTAACAGTACCTCTCATAGAACGGTTTCTTTGATTTTCAACTATCTCAATATCTGATCAACCGAATAGAATAAGATTTTGTATACATAAGCTTGTAACAAATAGAAATAAAAGTGCGTAGCAAAATTTTCTAAAAAATAATTTTTGGGCTTAGAAAAAAAATCAAAATTATTTTTTGAAAATTCAATATTTCGAAAACGGGTAGCAGATTTTTTTGTGAAGTTCAATTTTTAACTTAACATTAACAAATACTTAAAATTGGCGTACCAATTTTTTTTTCTCAAAAATGTTAACGAAATATTATATACAGGAGGATTTGCATAAGGTGTGATAAACAGCCATAGCGTGCAGGTTGGACTTAGACAAGAAAAAAATCGTAAAGGAAGGGGGGTCTATTTCCCCCCGTTTAATCGGGAGGGGCAATTTTCTAAAAAAATGACTTAAAACAGAAACAAAATTATTAAAAAATAACGGTAATACCTATGGAGTCATGCTATAGCATTTTGAAAATCCAGAAATCTATTCCTTAATTTTATTTTTATATAAAGTTGTTCGAGCGAATAGTTTTTGAAAAATTAATTTTCAAAGTAAAAAATTTGAAAAAAAAAATTATTTATTTTTTAAAATATTTTTTTTTTCAAAATTTTATGTAATTAAGTATTATTTTTTTGTCTAACATTCAATGCTCTTATTAATTTTCAATCAAATACAAGAAACCGGATGTCGTAATATTTTGCAGTTTTTGAGAAAATCAAAAATAACAAAAAACCACCACTTAGGCTTATTATAAAAATTTTTCGATATAATCCCCATTTTGAAGAAGGCAAACATTATAGCGCTTTCTTATTGCTTCACATAAATTTGTACTTCATAAATTTTCCTGTCAATTGATTACAGCCACTTCAATCCGTTGTTTCAGTTGTTCCAAAGATTCTATTTCCACTTCGTACACATAGTTCTTCATGAATCCCCAAGCATAAAAATCTAACGGAGTTAGATCTGGTGATCTAGGTGGCCATTCTGTGGGACCTCCTCTTCCTATCCAACGGTCACTAAAATGGTCATCAAGCCAGTTCCTTACAGTGCGACTGTAGTGTGCTGGGGCTCCATCTTGCTGGTAGATTAAATTGTCTGCTATGGCCAAGGGAACGTCGTCAATCAAATCGGGCAGAAGGTCTCGTAGTAACTGCAGATAGGATTCTCCATTTATGACTGAATTCAGGAACCGTGGTCCAATAACTGTTCGTCCAAATATGCCAAGCCAAACATTACAGCTAAAGCGGTGCTAAGATTTAGTTTGTTTCTTGTTATGCGGATTGCTGTTACTCCAGTGATGTAAATTGTGGAAATTTGTTACTCCATCTCTGATGAACTGAGCTTCATCCGTCCAGAATATACTTCCAAAGTAATTATATTCAGTTTCATCTCTTAGCAATAATGTTCGACAAAATGAAGCTCTCAATAACTAGTCGTTTGCGGTAAGCTCCTGAACTGGTGTAGTGTGGTGTGGGTGTAAATTTTCTCTAGGAAGCACTGCCCATACTCTAGTTTGAGCAAATGAAGCATAGGGAGGGATTACGTTGGACAATATACAAAATTCTTTCCTCTGTGTGAACTGATGCAGAAGATGAACTTTCTCTCCCTCGGTGCTCCAGTACTCCATGTTCTCGAAGACGTTGATGGATTCTTGAAAATATCGTATGACTTGGACACCTCCTATTGGGATACATTTCAGCATAGAGTCTTTGCGCTTCACGACTTCGACCATGAGCCATACCGTAGCAGTAATGCATATCCGTTAATTCGGCACGAGAGTAATTTGACATCGTGATATGTTGACGACTTGACATTCAAATTAGAAATAATTTGTACAACAAAACGTTCTTGCAATTTATTTGTCTTTAGGTAGCGCGCATTTTTATTTTAGTTTAAAAAATTACGCGACTTTTTTTCCTTACCTCAACAGGTAGACCCCGTCGGTCGTCAGCGGTCAAGGCATTAGTACTGACCCAGATAAAATCGCTGCGGTCCAAGATCTAAACGCCCCTAAGAACGTCAATGAATTACGCCGTATATTAGGTATCGCATCTTGGTATCGCCGTTTTATTAAAAACTTTTCGATGTTAGCTACACCTCTTACAAAATTACTGAAGAAGAAGCAGAAGTTGGAATGGGGAGAAACCCAAGAAACCGCTTTCAAGCAGTTGAAAGACAAACTTACCGAGGCTCCAGTGTTAATGTGCCCAGATTTCGAACTACCATCCACACTCCAAACCGATGCCAGCCAATACGGATTGGGAATCGTATTATCGCAAAACACTAAAGGCCAAGAAGGAGTTATAGCCTACGCCAGCCGAACCTTAACCGATCTAGAAAACAAATATTCCGTGGCAGAGAAAGAATGCTTTGCAATCTTATCATCACTCTCTAAAATCAAAATGGTTACACTCGCTCGAAAATCCGTCCGGAAGGTAAGCGAGATGGGCAATTGAGTTGCAACAGTATGACTTCGAGATTCGATACCTGAAAGGAGCAATGAATGTAGTAGCCGATACTTTAACGAGAGACCCGTTACCTATAAAAGACAGTGACCTATTAGTCCTTCAAGAGAGAACGTCATCTACCAATTCGGAATTCCTCGCTACCTGACAATGGATCTCGGTTTGTGAGTCAGCAATTCCAGACTTTCCTGGAGGAACTCGGAATCCAGCAACTCTTAACCGCCCCGGATACACCTCAAGAAAATCCGACGGAGTGCCTAAACCGGGTGCTCAAGACCATGATCGCGCAATATGTGCAAGATAACCACAAGACAAGAAAGCATTCATCGACTGGACTTTCGCCAGCTTTCTTGAACTACGGCAGAGAGGAGGCAGCCCTGATCAAATCTCTACCAGGCAGGAGAGAATGAAAAACCTTTACCAACTAGTTTCAGCTAACTTAAGGAGAGCCGCTGAGACACAGGGCAAGTACTAAAATTTAAGGAGAAGGTCTTGGAAAACAAGTATAGGTGACCAATTTACCGAAGAGCAAGGGTCCTTTCTTCAGCAATCAATCACTTCACAGAGAATCTAGCGCCTCGGTACGACGGCCCCTTTGAAGTGGTGAAATTCCCTTCTCCGGTCATCGTGATGCTTAGAGGCGTAAACCAGGACAAAAGGAAAGAAATCAAATCCTAAAGGTGGTACGTTTTCACCTACGCGATATAAAAGGAACCAACACGGAAGGTCAAAACACCAGTCTGCTATCATCTGCCGACCGACCAACATCGCAGAATATGTCCGAACTATGGATAAGGATGCTAACAGAGCCCAGGCGCATGGGTACCGCACCCCCGCCACAGTCATCGTCCAGCGCCATACCACCAATCGCGCCGGGTAAACTACCATTTGCCCAAGGAAAGGTAGACATCAAGTCGGTAGTCCTCTTACCAACACCGCTTCAGAACCCAGAAGCGAAGCCGAAGAGAGTCGTGCGGGTAGCTAAGGCAAACAAAGGGAATCCGAAGCCAAATATGACCAGCCCCCCGACCGCTGACTGGAAAAGGAGAACACCGACCACAACCAAACCCATTATGAAGCCCACGCTTGTAACGCCAGTCCCACGTACGGAGAATTTGCCTCAAGAGCCATCAACCTCCAGAAATAAAGCCAGTAATAGCATCCCGATGGGAGGCTATCTACACAGAAGGACCCAAAACCCCCGAGTAACCGAGTCTGGATTTCAGCACGTGGCTATTCACCGAAGAGGGCAATTTTGCTGATCCCCCGGCATGAAACGCCCCCGAAATGGTCTCTGTCGAGTCTTCTATAGCAGCGGAAGGGCAAAACACGATGCCACACACGTCGCTACTGAACACTATCACCTCTACGAGTAGCCGACAAAGGAACCTAGTACCAGACGACCCATTCGCAAAAATAGTGGTCAACGACAACAAAGCCTACAACCCCAGGTATCGGCGGCAGAAGCAATTTTCGAAACGGAGTTGGGGGGTAGTAATAGCCCACATTTGCAAACCAGGCGAGGCCAAGTTGACCTTTGGCGACCAACAAAAATGGTGATTTTGTTTTTTTTTAGCAAGAAGCATTTTTTTTTTTTTTTTTGTAACCATTAAGAGATTTATTTTGATTTTTTCCATAAGCAAGAAGCTTAATTTTATGTTTTTAGAAGTAAAATATATTAAAAAAAAAATATAAAAAAAAACATTAAAAAAAGAGAAAACCAAAAGAAAAAAAAAATTTAAAGAAAAAAGAAACAACAACCCGAACGCAAACTGAAGACGAGAGGGTTCTCGTCTCCAAAGAAGGAGGAGTTTGTAATGAAGCATTACAACTCTTATCCCCCCCCCACGCTACGAACCTGCAATAAAAACTAACCAAAACAGCGACATGCCCCTATAGCATGCGATCACCACCAACTGCGGCCATCAACTGATTAATGATTACCGAATAACAATGAGCGTATCGATCTATTTCACCACACTGACTAGAGGAGAACAACAACAACATCTTAGTGTGGTGGAAATACAAAAGACAATAGATAACAAGAAGGAAGAACTCCACTGAAAGCAGCAACCGCACGACGACCGAAGAGACCTCGGTGCTCGGTGGGGAATTACTACTTGAAGTGGTGAGTCCCTCTTATCAAGTAGAGCAATACTCGGCACCCTCGCACCTCCCACCGTACATTACCACTATATAATAGGGATTGTCCATGTTGAAGACGAGGTTTCAGAACACCGACGCTGAGCTGGACCATTAATGATAAGCAAACTAACCAACCTCTTCCCCCCCCCCACTGTATTGCTACTAGGGCAATATGAAATATCCTATTGATTGAATACCATGCAAAAGTATCATAAGCAAACCAAGAATTGGTGACATCATAAAATAACGACATACGACATAGGAATTTAAACTTCGAAACCTTACAGCTCACACATAGTTCGTACCGGGAGCATGATAAGAGATCGACCTGCAAACGACAAAAAGCATGTTTTGGGTGCAGAAAGGTAAAGAGGAAACATACCAATCAATACCTAATTTAATTTGTAAGACTTCCCCCCACCAGAGGTAATAGTCCAGTCAACGAAGACTCAAAATCATAAAATAAATGGAAAAAATCATGTAGTCTGGATTATTATTTTAACGGGTAGGGGTGACCCCCCGGTGCAACATACCAAAAGTCCCCAGACCAGGGCCGCGAGCTTTAGACAGGAGTTGGGAATAAAGCTCCCCTTTTCTAGTATTTCATGAATATTTTGAAAACCAAGGGTATTAGCGGAAAAGTATACACTACAAAATCAAAGTTTATTAAATAAGCTACAAAAAAAATCTTCTTCATTTTTTCGCTAGGAGCAATACTAAGGCAGATGCAGGGGTAGAAATATCAATAAATCTGAAAAATAATGTTATTGCGTTACAAATTTAGTCCCTATTGATCAATCGACCCAGAAATATTAGAAAAAGTAAATGCATGTTCATTCATGATAATTCCATTAACGTGATGAGAGAGATAGTATTTAGTAAAAGAAGGTGGTGGGGGCTAAAATATCCTTATTTAATTTATTTGATACAGTGTTTTTTGTGAAATGAAAAACACTGTATTTTCAAGGGTATGAACCTTACAGCTTATTTCCAGGTTATTGACCAATGCTATGTGAAATAATTTTGGGGGTTATTCTAAAAAAAAAAATCACTAAGAAGAGAGGGGCCTATTTAAACCTGTTTATAAGGGAGAGATCATTTTCTAAAACATTGGTTTAAAGTGCATATGCAATCATTTAAAAACAACGGATACAATTACAATACTATACTATGGATCCGTAACTAATCCTCGCAAACAACATCTCCGCACGACACATCCTCGCAAGCAACATCTTCTCAAAGCAACATCTCTGCTGCGACATATCCTCGCAAACATAATCCTCGCAAGCCAGTTACCGTGGTATTGGTGCGCTAGGCGATGGGTTCTCAAAAGAGAAATGGAAATGGGTGGAAAGAACAGTAGGGCTGAACGGGAGTGGAGTAGCGAATATAAAAATAGGGCGTTGGGTTTAAAAAAATGTTATCTTCGTCGTTCTTTGAGCGATTTCGATGAAATTGACACAGGTTATAGCTGAGGCAGAATTATAAACGGAAAAAATATTTTCAGCACAGGGTGCCTCCAAAAAATGTCATACTGGATTTTCATCATCATCATCATCGTCGGCTCGACAACCGGGGTCCGTTCCTGGCCTCCTTCAACAAGTCTCTCCACCCATCCCGGTCTCGAGCCGCCGCCATCCAGTTGCGCACCCCAAGGCTCCGGGCGTCCTGGTCTACGCCATCTCTCCAGCGCAAGCATGGTCTACCACGCTGTCATCTACCATAGAATGTACCACAAAGAACTTTCCGAGCAGGTTCCTCTTCGCTCATGCGCGCTAGGTGACCTGCCCACCGCAGTCTACCGAGCTTAATTTTTGTCACGATATCTGCTTCAAGGTAGATTGCGTACAATTCATGATTGTACCGTCTCCGGAATCGTCCTTCCTCACATATGGGGCCAACAATTCTCCTTAAGACTTTTCTCTCGAACGCGGCTAAGAGGTCGGAGTGCCTTTTGCTAAGCACCCAAGTCTCGGATCCATATGTGAGTACTGGCAGGACCATGGTCCTGTACAGCAGCAGTTTTGAAGTTATGGTGAGATTTCTGGATTTGAAGAGCTTTGACAGACTATAGTAGGCTCTGTTGGATTTGAGAAGCCGCCCGCGTATTTCTTCTTCTATATTGTTATCGGCTGCTACTATTGACCCAAGGTATTTAAAGGATTACACCACTTCAAATTCGTGCTCCGCTACCTTGATTGTTTGACCAACTGTTCCTCTCGAATTCGACGCCACCATGTACTTTGTTTTACCTTCACTAATGTGCAGCCCCAGATTTTGTGCCGCCTGCTCGATCTGGATGAAGGAATCATGTACAGCTTGCTCGGTTCTTCCGATGATGTTGATGTCGTCTGCGTAAGCCAGTATCTGGCTGGACCTGTTGACGATGGTCCCTCTTGTTGCCGTGCCAGAGTCATGGATTGCTTTCTCCAACGCCAGGTTGAAGAGGAGGCAGGCCAAACCATCCCCTTGTCGGAGTCCATTAAAGATGTTGATTGGTTTGGATAGCCATCCGGCTATTTTTACTTGGCTTGTTACGTTGGTCATGGTCAACTTACATAGTCGTGTCAATTTATTTGGGATGCCGAATTCTCTCATGGCTTTGTAAAGTTCTACCCTGGCTATGCTATCGTAGGCGGCCTTAAAGTCTATACTGGATTTTAGCTTGCGATTTTTCTCTGAGTGTACGTCCTCACTTTCTGGGTCAGTGTTATAAAGAATCAAGCTATTGGTCTTGAGAAATTTTACACCGAGACGATAGTTGCAGACAATCTTAGAAAACCAGTAAATAACTTAAAGCATACTTTTTGTTCAAAAAAATATGGGCCTACTAAATAATTCATTGATTTAGTTTCAATTTTTGTATGTTTCAAATATTTATTTATTTTTGTTTCAATTGAATAGGTATAAAAGCTCTCGTTACAAAAACACCAAGTTGGTTTTTATTTCAATAAAATAAATTAAATAATTTACTTGAAACCAATCAACTTTTCAATAATAACGTTATTTTTTTATTGTAACTACCTATAGAATAAAATAAATGCAACAGATAGGTAACCTACCAATAAACGAATCCATACAGTAGTATTATATGTAAACGTTGTTTAGGTACTTTAATTGATCTAAGTATTAGTCAGGGCCGTAGCCAAGATTTTGTTTCGGAGGGGGCCAAGTCCAAGTCTTACGAACAATTTTTTGAACAAAAAATAAAAACTATGTATTCCAATTCGTAGATTTTATTAGTTTTTAAATAAATGTATGTTAAGTCCATAACATACATACTAAAACTATTTTTGTATGCCTACACATTTTTTTACAGCAGAAAAAGTCTTGAATTTTTTTAAAAGAGACCAATCACCTCATCTCCATCAACATCAATATCCGAATGAACATCAAAGTAAGTGCGTTTAGTCCTGCATTGCTCATATCGCTTTGGGACACTGTTTCAATCGTTTTTATCGTTGAAAAGATTCTTTCAACACGCTCTTGTCCCTGGAAGTGTGCCCAAAATCGTGAGCAAGAAGTTAATACCTCTCAAGTAAGTTTTGTCACATTTATTTAGCAATTTTAAAACTTCGGTAGAAGGATCACTCGACGATATTTTTGCTTTTTGTTTTCCTCTCAGGTGTGGTTTTGTTATTATGTTTTGGAAAGGTATTTTGCAAGCGATGGCTTGCACAGTATACATACCAATCGTTTAGATACTGTTTTCTAATCCTACTTTGTACTCCACTTAAGTGACCTGCCGTATTTGCGGCTCAGTCATTGCCTTCGCCAATACAATTGTTCATAATTATATATCAAGATGTAGTAATTCACATCGCTGCAGTATGGTTTTGGTTAGGTTTCCAGAAGTTTGGTCATCAACGAGAACAAAACTTGCAAAACTTCCCGAAGCATACAACTTTTTAGGTCTGTTAAACAAAAAACAGTCGACATATCGAAGGCATATGGAAATTTGTTCAGCGCCAGAAACATCCATTGTTTCTTAAGCGAGGGTATTGAAACTACTTGAATGTATAAACGGGCTTATTGTATATTTCGGTTGTAACAATATCAGAACATGTCTCCAGGATTTCATGTTGTACATCTGAGCTCAAATAGCCTGTGTTTTTGGAGCTGGTAATGACGTAATTCTATAAATTGTTGTCCCCAGATTCAATTCTGAACTGCAGGAGAGCCCTTAGCTTTCCATATGTTTTTGGTGGCCGAGTAATGTGCGTGAAGTTAGCATCACCATTTTTGATTTTCAAAAAAAAAAAAAGTTGTGCTGCAATGTGCTCAACTTGTGCTGTCATGTGCCGTAATTTAAAAAAAAATCGTACTAAGCGTTTAGATTTTAGAAGCTAATCGTTTTTTTAGCGTGAAGTTAGCATCGCCATTTTCGATTTTCAAAAAAAAAAAAATTGTGCTGTATTATGCACAACTTGTGCTGCGTTGTGCCGTAAATCTTTTTGCAAACTTCGCAACTTTGCAAATTTTACGCATGAATTTTTTGCCAAAATCAAGATTTTCTTAAATTTAAAAGTTGTGCTGTATTGTGCACAATTTTTCGTTCTAAGGATCAAAAAAAAAAAAAAAAAAACCATAGTTGCAGCTTTTATGGGCAATACGAAACTTTGCGAAGCCCCATAGCGTGAAGTTAGCATCGCCATTTTGGATTTTCAAAAAAAAAAAAATTGTGCTGTAATGTGCTCAACTTGTGCTGTTTGTGCTGCGAATATATTTTAAAAAATTCGCAACTTTGCAAATTATACGGATGAAATTTTTTGCAAAATCACGATTTTTAAAAAAATAAAAAATGTGCTGTTTTGTGCTTAGTTCAAGCTGCTTAAAGCCGAAGAGATAAAAAAAAATTCCCATATTTGCAACTTTTATGGGCAAAAATTGATTTGGCGAATCGTGAAGTTAACACCGCTATTTTCAAAAAGAACAAAAATTGTTTTGTAATGTACTCAACTTGTGCTGCCTTGTGTCATAAATGTTTTTCAAAAATTCGCAACTTTGCAAAATTTACGGATGAAATTTTTTGCAAAATCAAGATTTCTTTAATTTTCAGTATTGTGATGTATTGTTTAAGGTTTTTCATTTTAAGATTCAGAAAGATAAAAAAAAAATCACATATTTGCAACTTTTATGGGAGCTACTAGATTTTGCGAAGCCCCAAAGCGTGAAGTTAGCACAGCCATTTTGGATTTTCAAAAAAACAAAGTTGTGCTGTATTGTGCTCAACTTGTGCTGCCTTGTGCCGTAAATTTTTTTCCAAAATTCGCAACTTTGCAAATTTTACGGATACATTTTTTTGCAAAATTACGATTTTCTTAAAAAGCAAAGTTGTGCTGTTTTCTGCTTAGTTTGTGCTATACAAAACCGAAAAGATAAAAAAAAATTTGCATATTTGTAAGTTTTACGGCAAAAAATTAAATTTGCGAAGCGTGGAGTTAGCATCGCCATTTTGGATTTTCAAAAAAAAAAAAGTTGTGCTGTATTGTGCTAAACTTGTGCTGCCTTGTGCCGTAAATTTTTTTCCAAAATTCGCAACTTTGCAAATTTTACGGATACATTTTTTTGCAAAATTACGATTTTCTTAAAAAGCAAAGTTGTGCTGTTTTCTGCTTAGTTTGTGCTATACAAAACCGAAAAGATAAAAAAAAAATTTGCATATTTGTAAGTTTTACGGCAAAAAATTAAATTTGCGAAGCGTGGAGTTAGCATCGCCATTTTGGATTTTCAAAAAAAAAAAAAGTTGTGCTGTATTGTGCTCAACTTGTGCTGCCTTGTGCCGTAAATTTTTTTCCAAAATTCGCAACTTTTCAAATTTTACGCATACATTTTTTTGCAAAATTACGATTTTCTTAAAAAGCTAAATTGTGCTGTTTTCTGCTTAGTTTGTGCTATACAAAACCGAAAAGATAAAAAAAAAATTTTCATATTTGTAAGTTTTACGGCAAAAAATTAAATTTGCGAAGCGTGGAGTTAGCATCGCCATTTTGGATTTTCAAAAAAAAAAAGTTGTGCTGTATTGTGCTGCCTTGTGCCGTAAACAGTTTTGGAAAAAGTCGCAAATTTGCAAATTTTACGAATGAAATTTTTAGAAAAATCTTAAATTTCAAAGTATTTCCTCTCTACTCAACCCTTACAACAAAAAATTAACACTGCAAACAATTTTATCAACAAAATAATAAATATAAGCGATACAGAATTCAAAGAAGAAAACATAAAAACAATTAAAACAATTTTACACATGAACAATTTTCCACATTACTTAATAAATAATTTAATTAACAAGAATATCAATAGAACTAACGAAAACAAAAATTCTCAACAAAATCCAGAAGTTGGCAACACTATGCGGTACTATGGTATTGCATACATTCCAAATCTTACTGATAAGAGAAACTTAAATAAAATAATAAATAAAGAAAATGTGACATTTGCTCACAAATCAAACTCAACAATAAGACAACTATTCACCAACACAAAAACCAAAATAGAAAAAGAACAACAACATGACATCATTTATAAAATTGGGTGCAATGGCAAGGAAGGGGAGACGTGCAATCTGATCTACATTGGGACTACTAAGAGATCACTGGAGACGAGATTAATCGAACACAAAGCTGATATTCGGAACAAAAGAGAATCCACTGGGTTATCACAGCACATACTAGAAACTGGACACTCCGCAGACTTTGATAACACAGTAATAATGGACAAGGAAAAGAGAACAAATAATAGGTACACACTTGAAAGTCTACGTATACAACAAAATATAGACAAAACAATGAATACACAGGAAGATAGAGACAACACAATAGCTAGTTATTCTCTTGCATTAAGAGCGGTGTAATTTTTAATTCGATTTAAATTGCTTTACTTTCATTTAGTTTGTCTCAAGTGCTGTGCTGTAGGTTTTTTATTTAATTTTGTTTATTTATTTTCAAATAATTTTAAATAATTCATTTTTATTTTAGAAAATTCAAAAATTAAGAATTGTCATCGTTCAATAATTATTATTAAATGTAACAAAAGTTTTATTCATGTAAGTTTAATTTATAAACAAATTTAAAAGTGTACCCAAATTGTTAATCGTAAGTTTCTATATACAGATTTAATAAACTACCCCTGATGAAGTCGAGAAATTACGACGAAACGTAGGGAAAAGTATGAAATAAAGTTTTATTTGCATATGAAAGGAAGTGACCAAAAAAGCCCGATTTAACTTAACAATCATAGTTCAAATAATTGGTCAAATTATTATTAATTCAATTTATATTCTCGGAGGGCCTGCCGATTAAACACAGTTCTATTAAATCAGAATACAATGAAACAATTCTTCAACCACATTAAAATTAAATACGACATAGAAACATGCATAACATTAAAATACTACAGTAAGCAAACAGAAAGACTAATGAAACAGAAAGAGAGACTTAAATTCCTACTATCTTGTAGAGAATACGGAATTTTACCAAAACATATCACTAATGCTACTTCAAATATCAAAAATAATTTCACAACAACTTCCATAAACCAAAAACTGCAAAAAATAGAATACAAATTCCATAAACAAATATTAAACTTAGAAATAAAGCAAACTAACACCAACATTAACTCAGTCAAGAAAAATCTCTTTCACATCGATATTAAAATAAAGTCAGTTCTTAATGCTATAGAATATAATAATTTTACATCAAAACAAAAATATAGGTATGACCAAATCAGTCAAGGCATCAGACAAACACATTCATTGAAAATACAGAAATTAAAAGACACACAGCTAGACAAGTTAGGAGTAGTTTTCAATGACACATGGTTTGTAAACAAAACTAACATCTCTTTTCCGAAAGAGGTTAAATGGTTACTCTCCTTAGGAGAAAAGTTCACAATCCCTGTGACACGCGAGAATTTCTCACCGATACATGTAATTGCTGACATCGAGCAAAGCATTAGAACTTTTGAAGATGAGAGGGAAAAGGAAATAACCAGATCTAGAGTTACCAACCGCATTTTACAACACAATAGAAGAATAAAAAATACAACAATAGAAAAATTCATACTTAAAATACATAAAGATACGCAAAAATTCCTCAGACGGTACAAAAACGAAATTGTTGTGACCAAGGCAGATAAGGGCAATAAAACTGTTATTATGTACAAATCTGATTACTTTAACAAAATGTCAATACTACTCGAAGATAAAAATATTTACAAAACAGTTAGAACCGATCCAACAACAAAACTCCAAAAAACCAATAACAGCTTAGTAAATGAACTTTTCAAAAATAATTACATCGACCAATGGCAAAAGCATATAATGTACTCTTCATCATCAACAGCACCGAGATTATATGGCTTGCCAAAAATACACAAGCCAGATCTACAACTGAGACCTATTTCCTCTTCGACAAACGTTCCATGCTATCAACTATCAAAACACATAGGACAAATTTTGAAAAACATAGTAAACGAAAATCTTAACATTAAGAACTCATTTCAACTAAAAACTCAATTAGAAGGCATTGTTTTAGAGGAAGATGATTTTCTAGTTTCTTTTGACGCTGTTTCACTCTTCACGAACATTCCGACTTACCTCGCTATAAAAATAATAATGAAGAAGTGGGACACAATAAAAAACTTAACAAAAATACCAAAAACACAGTTTTTAAGAATTCTAGAATTTTGTCTGAAAGATAACAACTACTTCAAATTCCAAGATAAAATATACAACCAGACTTTTGGTATGCCCATGGGAAATCCGCTCTCCCCCACAATAGCTGACATCATTTTGGACGATTTAATAGAAAAAACAATAGAAGAACTTAAAAATGAAAAACAAATTAACATCAAATTCATCACCAAGTACGTAGACGACGTATTTGCTATCATTAAAGAAAAAGATAAGGACGAGATCTTGAATTACCTGAACCATTACCACACAAAACTTAAATTCACAGTTGAAATAGAACAAAACCAAAGCTTACCCTACCTAGACATCAGAATTTACAGAACAAGAAATAAAATTAAATTTAACTGGTATTCTAAAATTACAGCATCTGGCAGAATGATTAATTTCCTCTCTACTCAACCCTTACAACAAAAAATTAACACTGCAAACAATTTTATCAACAAAATAATAAATATAAGCGATACAGAATTCAAAGAAGAAAACATAAAAACAATTAAAACAATTTTACACATGAACAATTTTCCACATTACTTAATAAATAATTTAATTAACAAGAATATCAATAGAACTAACGAAAACAAAAATTCTCAACAAAATCCAGAAGTTGGCAACACTATGCGGTACTATGGTATTGCATACATTCCAAATCTTACTGATAAGAGAAACTTAAATAAAATAATAAATAAAGAAAATGTGACATTTGCTCACAAATCAAACTCAACAATAAGACAACTATTCACCAACACAAAAACCAAAATAGAAAAAGAACAACAACATGACATCATTTATAAAATTGGGTGCAATGGCAAGGAAGGGGAGACGTGCAATCTGATCTACATTGGGACAACTAAGAGATCACTGGAGACGAGATTAATCGAACACAAAGCTGATATTCGGAACAAAAGAGAATCCACTGGGTTATCACAGCACATACTAGAAACTGGACACTCCGCAGACTTTGATAACACAGTAATAATGGACAAGGAAAAGAGAACAAATAATAGGTACACACTTGAAAGTCTACGTATACAACAAAATATAGACAAAACAATGAATACACAGGAAGATAGAGACAACACAATAGCTAGTTATTCTCTTGCATTAAGAGCGGTGTAATTTTTAATTCGATTTAAATTGCTTTACTTTCATTTAGTTTGTCTCAAGTGCTGTGCTGTAGGTTTTTTATTTAATTTTGTTTATTTATTTTCAAATAATTTTAAATAATTCATTTTTATTTTAGAAAATTCAAAAATTAAGAATTGTCATCGTTCAATAATTATTATTAAATGTAACAAAAGTTTTATTCATGTAAGTTTAATTTATAAACAAATTTAAAAGTGTACCCAAATTGTTAATCGTAAGTTTCTATATACAGATTTAATAAACTACCCCTGATGAAGTCGAGAAATTACGACGAAACGTAGGGAAAAGTATGAAATAAAGTTTTATTTGCATATGAAAGGAAGTGACCAAAAAAGCCCGATTTAACTTAACAATCATAGTTCAAATAATTGGTCAAATTATTATTAATTCAATTTATATTCTCGGAGGGCCTGCCGATTAAACACAGTTCTATTAAATCAGAATACAATGAAACAATTCTTCAACCACATTAAAATTAAATACGACATAGAAACATGCATAACATTAAAATACTACAGTAAGCAAACAGAAAGACTAATGAAACAGAAAGAGAGACTTAAATTCCTACTCTCTTGTAGAGAATACGGAATTTTACCAAAACATATCACTAATGCTACTTCAAATATCAAAAATAATTTCACAACAACTTCCATAAACCAAAAACTGCAAAAAATAGAATACAAATTCCATAAACAAATATTAAACTTAGAAATAAAGCAAACTAACACCAACATTAACTCAGTCAAGAAAAATCTCTTTCACATCGATATTAAAATAAAGTCAGTTCTTAATGCTATAGAATATAATAATTTTACATCAAAACAAAAATATAGGTATGACCAAATCAGTCAAGGCATCAGACAAACACATTCATTGAAAATACAGAAATTAAAAGACACACAGCTAGACAAGTTAGGAGTAGTTTTCAATGACACATGGTTTGTAAACAAAACTAACATCTCTTTTCCGAAAGAGGTTAAATGGTTACTCTCCTTAGGAGAAAAGTTCACAATCCCTGTGACACGCGAGAATTTCTCACCGATACATGTAATTGCTGACATCGAGCAAAGCATTAGAACTTTTGAAGATGAGAGGGAAAAGGAAATAACCAGATCTAGAGTTACCAACCGCATTTTACAACACAATAGAAGAATAAAAAATACAACAATAGAAAAATTCATACTTAAAATACATAAAGATACGCAAAAATTCCTCAGACGGTACAAAAACGAAATTGTTGTGACCAAGGCAGATAAGGGCAATAAAACTGTTATTATGTACAAATCTGATTACTTTAACAAAATGTCAATACTACTCGAAGATAAAAATATTTACAAAACAGTTAGAACCGATCCAACAACAAAACTCCAAAAAACCAATAACAGCTTAGTAAATGAACTTTTCAAAAATAATTACATCGACCAATGGCAAAAGCATATAATGTACTCTTCATCATCAACAGCACCGAGATTATATGGCTTGCCAAAAATACACAAGCCAGATCTACAACTGAGACCTATTTCCTCTTCGACAAACGTTCCATGCTATCAACTATCAAAACACATAGGACAAATTTTGAAAAACATAGTAAACGAAAATCTTAACATTAAGAACTCATTTCAACTAAAAACTCAATTAGAAGGCATTGTTTTAGAGGAAGATGATTTTCTAGTTTCTTTTGACGCTGTTTCACTCTTCACGAACATTCCGACTTACCTCGCTATAAAAATAATAATGAAGAAGTGGGACACAATAAAAAACTTAACAAAAATACCAAAAACACAGTTTTTAAGAATTCTAGAATTTTGTCTGAAAGATAACAACTACTTCAAATTCCAAGATAAAATATACAACCAGACTTTTGGTATGCCCATGGGAAATCCGCTCTCCCCCACAATAGCTGACATCATTTTGGACGATTTAATAGAAAAAACAATAGAAGAACTTAAAAATGAAAAACAAATTAACATCAAATTCATCACCAAGTACGTAGACGACGTGTTTGCTATCATTAAAGAAAAAGATAAGGACGAGATCTTGAATTACCTGAACCATTACCACACAAAACTTAAATTCACAGTTGAAATAGAACAAAACCAAAGCTTACCCTACCTAGACATCAGAATTTACAGAACAAGAAATAAAATTAAATTTAACTGGTATTCTAAAATTACAGCATCTGGCAGAATGATTAATTTCCTCTCTACTCAACCCTTACAACAAAAAATTAACACTGCAAACAATTTTATCAACAAAATAATAAATATAAGCGATACAGAATTCAAAGAAGAAAACATAAAAACAATTAAAACAATTTTACACATGAACAATTTTCCACATTACTTAATAAATAATTTAATTAACAAGAATATCAATAGAACTAACGAAAACAAAAATTCTCAACAAAATCCAGAAGTTGGCAACACTATGCGGTACTATGGTATTGCATACATTCCAAATCTTACTGATAAGAGAAACTTAAATAAAATAATAAATAAAGAAAATGTGACATTTGCTCACAAATCAAACTCAACAATAAGACAACTATTCACCAACACAAAAACCAAAATAGAAAAAGAACAACAACATGACATCATTTATAAAATTGGGTGCAATGGCAAGGAAGGGGAGACGTGCAATCTGATCTACATTGGGACAACTAAGAGATCACTGGAGACGAGATTAATCGAACACAAAGCTGATATTCGGAACAAAACAGAATCCACTGGGTTATCACAGCACATACTAGAAACTGGACACTCCGCAGACTTTGATAACACAGTAATAATGGACAAGGAAAAGAGAACAAATAATAGGTACACACTTGAAAGTCTACGTATACAACAAAATATAGACAAAACAATGAATACACAGGAAGATAGAGACAACACAATAGCTAGTTATTCTCTTGCATTAAGAGCGGTGTAATTTTTAATTCGATTTAAATTGCTTTACTTTCATTTAGTTTGTCTCAAGTGCTGTGCTGTAGGTTTTTTATTTAATTTTGTTTATTTATTTTCAAATAATTTTAAATAATTCATTTTTATTTTAGAAAATTCAAAAATTAAGAATTGTCATCGTTCAATAATTATTATTAAATGTAACAAAAGTTTTATTCATGTAAGTTTAATTTATAAACAAATTTAAAAGTGTACCCAAATTGTTAATCGTAAGTTTCTATATACAGATTTAATAAACTACCCCTGATGAAGTCGAGAAATTACGACGAAACGTAGGGAAAAGTATGAAATAAAGTTTTATTTGCATATGAAAGGAAGTGACCAAAAAAGCCCGGTTTACACTCAGATGTTTTATTATTCAATTGCAAATATTCCTAAATCCGAACCCTGAACTGATCCCACCTTATGGTTCACACCGAAAACACATTCCACATAAATATAAAACATTTAAAGACAACAGTTCTTTATTGAGCTTTGCATACAAGCTGAAAAATCAGCTGATATATAAGATTGCATAAGGTTGTGTTTTTTATAATAATTCTACTTCTACCTCCTTCTTACTCCATTTCACTTGACTATTCATTCATACGAAATGAATAGCCAAATACTACATACTACAATCTTAATCAATTCGTTTAGATTAGTGGAACGTACGTAGGACCAGCATCTTTAGATGGAGTATTTTTGGTTCACTGCAGATTAGGCATGTGGAAAGCAACGTTCCACTTGTCTGTCAATGGTCGCGTTCGAATTTGTATCCAAAGCGATTTGGATAGCTTTGACTCATTATACAACTAAACAAGATAGCGCATTGCGCATCTTGACATTGAATGACGTCATCGACGCACACAAATTTTGTTTTTTAAGATTAAAACAAATATTTTTCGACTCAAATGTAATAATTAAATATTAAAAATCGTTTCTTAAAATCCATTCACTTGTTATTTGGATTCTAAACAAACATTTGTTTAATTAAAAGTACCAAAATGTCGGGCAATTTGTGCGTCGATGACGTAGTTGCGCAGAACAACATCAAAATAAAAGCAGAAAAGCAGAAAAGCAGAAAAGCGCTATCTGTATAGTTGTATCATGGGCTTTGACTGCTTTTACCTGAGAGCGATTTTTAATTTTCGCTTCTCTTTTATTTTCCTTCTAATTGGACTGCTTTTACACTACAGCGATTTTTAATCTTCGTTTCTCTTTTGGTTTCCTTCTAATTGCAAATACCTTTAACACGACAGCGATTTTTAGTGAAAGTTAACTTTGTGCAAGTGAAGAAGTCTCTCTGCACTCTTTACTCCACTTGATTAAACGAAGTTATCTCAGTGGACGACGAATGAAAATAAAACACACTCGAACAAGAAGGAAAAGCCCAAAGAAGAATGAGCAATATCTCTGCAATTTGTTCAACCTCAGCAATTTTGTCTACCCCGGCCACCACATACGTCCCTCGCCCACGTGCTTAAAAATCGCAAGAAGAAATTGCATCGTTTAAAAGCAGTCTTGGAAACACTTTTAAATGCTGCGATTTTTAATGGATGTTTGACGCTGTTTAGATTGGGAAGATTGAGTCTTGTATCATGGCAGTTTGTAAGCAAGAGAAGTGTGAGGTGGGGGATCTCGTGAGGCACGAAGAAAACATAAAAACCGGACTCATGAGATTTGTTGTTTTTGTTCAATGTGCGAAACTAGAACGTTGGCCGTGAGATTAAGGTAATATCAACCTCCTAAATCGATTGGAGTACTCCGTTTTTCGATCCGCCGTACCAAAAATGTAGGCATATTTTGACACCTGTGAAACTAAGTGTTCTAGTGGACCCAGATCATCGGCTGTGACACTATAAGGTAATATCCACCTCCTAAATCGATTGGCGTACTCCGTTTTTCAATATACTGTACCAAAAATGTAGGCATATTTTGACATCTGTCAAACTAAGCGTTCTAGTGGACCCAGAACTTTGGCCATGGCTCTAAGGTGATATCCACCTCCTAAATCAATTGGCGTACTCCGTTTTTCAATCCACTGTACCAAAAATGTAGGCATATTTTGACATCTGTCAAACTAGTGTCCTAGTGTACCCAGAACGTTGCCCATGGCTGTTAGGTAATATCCACCTCCTTGTGTACTCGGATTTTCGATTCGCCGTGTAAATTCTGTGGTGGCTTGTGTAGACAAAATTGCTGAGGTTGAACAAATTGCAGAGATATCGCTCTTTCTTCTTTGTGCCTTATTGTTTGAGTGTGTTTTATTTTCGTTCGTCGTCCACTCAGATAATATCGAGTAAAATATGGAGTAAAGAGTGTATAGAGATGATTCTTCTTCACTTGCACAAAGTTAACTTTTCATTGAAAATCCCAAAGAAACGGAGATTAAAAATCGCTCTCGTGTAAAAGCAGTCCAACGTGCTTAAAAATCGCAAGAATCATGTAACGCACCGCCTCCACTGGGCATGAACGATGCTTGGATTATGAACATGTCTTTAAAAAATCCAATAGAGGCAGAAAAATCCATGTCATGTGGTGACATAATACATACAAGTCAGATTGTGGATTGGATTGTGGTTGTGATGTTGGACATCGTTGATGTCTAGTGGAGGCGGCATGTTAGGTTAACCGCACTCGATGGAACTCTTCAGAAGAACTGCACGACGTGGCAAAACAATTATTTTTAAGAAATTGTATGAGTTATATTGCACTAAAACTGCTTTTAAACGGTGCAATTGATTCTTGCGATTTTTAAGCACGTTGGACTGTTCGCACATTGAACAAAAAGAACAAATCTCATGAGTCCGGTTTTTATGTTTTCTTCGTGCCTCACGAGATCCCCCACCTCACACTTCTCTTGCTTACAAACTGCCATGATACAACCCTCAATCTTCCCAATCTAAACAGCGTCAAACATCCATTAAAAATCGCAGCATTTAAAAGTGTTTCCAAGACTGCTTTTAAACGATGCAATTTCTTCTTGCGATTTTTAAGCACGTGGGCGAGGGACGTATGTGGTGGCCGGGGTAGACAAAATTGCTGAGGTTGAACAAATTGCAGAGATATTGCTCATTCTTCTTTGGGCTTTTCCTTCTTGTTCGAGTGTGTTTTATTTTCATTCGTCGTCCACTGAGATAACTTCGTTTAATCAAGTGGAGTAAAGAGTGCAGAGAGACTTCTTCACTTGCACAAAGTTAACTTTCATTAAAAATCGCTGTCGTGTTAAAGGTATTTGCAATTAGAAGGAAACCAAAAGAGAAACGAAGATTAAAAATCGCTGTAGTGTAAAAGCAGTCCAATTAGAAGGAAAATAAAAGAGAAGCGAAAATTAAAAATTGCTCTCAGGTAAAAGCAATCAAAGCCCATGATACAACTATACAGATAGCGCTTTTCTGCTTTTATTTTGATGTTGTTCTGCGCAACTACGTCATCGACGCATAAATTGCCCGACATTTTGGTACTTTTAATTAAACAAATGTTTGTTTAGAATCCAAATAACAAGTGAATGGATTTTAAGAAACGATTTTTAATATTTAATTATTACATTTGAGTGGAAAAATATTTGTTTTAATCTTAAAAAACAAAATTTGTGTGCGTCGATGACGTCATTCAATGTCAAGATGCGCAATGCGCTATCTTGTTTAGTTGTATAATGAGTCAAAGCTATCCAAATCGCTTTGGATACAAATTCGAACGCGACCATTGACAGACAAGTGGAACGTTGCTTTCCACATGCCTAATCTGCAGTGAACCAAAAATACTCCATCTAAAGATGCTGGTCCTACGTACGTTCCACCAATCTAAACGAATTGATTAAGATTGTAGTATGTAGTATTTGGCTATTCATTTCGTATGAATGAATAGTCAAGTGAAATGGAGTAAGAAGGAGGTAGAAGTAGAATTATTATAAAAAACACAACCTTATGCAATCTTATATATCAGCTGATTTTTCAGCTTGTAGGCAAAGCTCAATGGCATTAAAGAACTGTTGTCTTTAAATGTTTTATATTTATGTGGAATGTGTTTTCGGTGTGAACGATAAGGTGGGATCAGTTCAGGGTTCGGATTTAGGAATATTTGCAATTGAATAATAAAACATGTGAGTGTAAACTTTATTGAAAATTGTAACTAAAACCCTTTAATTTTTAGATGGAAAATGTAAACAAACCACATTTGCAACAAGAAACAACAACAACTGACAGTTAGGAAAAAACGAAGACAGGACGTTGCGAGTATTTTAAAAATACGAATTATTTTTTATTTTTTGATTGCATAAAATGTATTTATTTTAAAAATAGTCTATTTTTAGAATTAAAAAAAAAATTTGCACCACAAAACTTTGAAATTTAAGATTTTTCTAAAAATTTCATTCGTAAAATTTGCAAATTTGCGAATTTTGCAAAACTGTTTACGGCACAAGGCAGCACAATACAGCACAACTTTTTTTTTTTGAAAATCCAAAATGGCGATGCTAACTCCACGCTTCGCAAATTTAATTTTTTGCCGTAAAACTTACAAATATGCAAATTTTTTTTTTATCTTTTCGGTTTTGTATAGCACAAACTAAGCAGAAAACAGCACAACTTTGCTTTTTAAGAAAATCGTAATTTTGCAAAAAAATGTATCCGTAAAATTTGCAAAGTTGCGAATTTTGGAAAAAAATTTACAGCACAATGCAGCACAAGTTGAGCACAATACAGCACAACTTTGTTTTTTTGAAAATCCAAAATGGCTGTGCTAACTTCACGCTTTGGGGCTTCGCAAAATCTAGTAGCTCCCATAAAAGTTGCAAATATGTGATTTTTTTTTTTATCTTTCTGAATCTTAAAATGAAAAACCTTAAACAATACATCACAATACTGAAAATTAAAGAAATCTTGATTTTGCAAAAAATTTCATCCGTAAATTTTGCAAAGTTGCGAATTTTTGAAAAACATTTATGATACAAGGCAGCACAACTTGAGTACATTACAAAACAATTTTTGTTCTTTTTGAAAATAGCGGTGTTAACTTCACGATTCGCCAAATCAATTTTTTCCCATAAAAGTTGCAAATATGGGAATTTTTTTTTATCTCTTCGGCTTTAAGCAGCTTGAACTAAGCACAAAACAGCACATTTTTTATTTTTTTAAAAATCGTGATTTTGCAAAAAATTTCATCCGTATAATTTGCATAGTTGCGAATTTTTTAAAATATATTCGCAGCACAAACAGCACAAGTTGAGCACATTACAGCACAATTTTTTTTTTTTGAAAATCCAAAATGGCGATGCTAACTTCACGCTATGGGGCTTCGCAAAGTTTCGTATTGCCCATAAAAGCTGCAACTCTGGTTTTTTTTTTTTTTTTTTGATCCTTAGAACGAAAAATTGTGCACAATACAGCACAACTTTTAAATTTAAGAAAATCTTGATTTTGGCAAAAAATTCATGCGTAAAATTTGCAACGTTGCGAAGTTTGCAAAAAGATTTACGGCACAACGCAGCACAAGTTGCGCATAATACAGCACAATTTTTTTTTTTTTGAAAATCGAAAATGGCGATGCTAACTTCACGCTAAAAAAACGATTAGCTTCTAAAATCTAAACTCTTAGTACGATTTTTTTTAAATTACGGCACATGACAGCACAAGTTGAGCACATTGCAGCACAACTTTTTTTTTTTGAAAATCAAAAATGGCGATGTTAACTTCACGCACATGGCCGAGTAAGATATATAGCTCCACTATCATCGTCAGCTCCTGTTTTGCACAAAATAATATTTATAGTCTAAATAATAGGTCTTATTACAGTTCTATTTTCATTGGGTAGCAGCATCTTTTGAGTTTTCCAGCATCAACGTTTTCCAGTCACCCATATCATTATTTCTATTCATTTGTGGTTCTTATTATTCTGAGATCATATAATTTTTGTTATTTTTGTTATATTTAATTTGCAATATTTTGAGTTCTTCTTCTAATAGAAATAGAAATAGAAATAGAAATAGAAAACGAAGAAATTGAAGTCCTTAACTGATCCCAAATCAAATAAACTATACCCAGATAATCTTCTTATTTTTATAGATTTGAATTGATATTAAAAATCTTTAGTTTTTAATAAATTTGTATAGATACAAATCAGTTCGGGAGGGGCTTCAGCCCCTCAAGCCCCTCCCCTGGCTACGTGCCTGGTATTAGTTGAAACAAATTTAGAATTGAAAAATAAGCATCTCGCAATTTAGCTATCAAAATAACTGTTATGACGATGTTTACTTCCCCCTTCTCCTTGTTCCCATCCCCTATTCCTCATTCTCGTCCGCCACCTTTATTGAACCCTGCATTGAAATAATTTGATATGAGACTAGTAGCAAGAATCCTCACAAACAATTAGCCTCAAACGTAAAACACTGCATTATAGTAACTATAAGCAATAAATTAACTAAAAAAGCATAGAGTGCTTTGGGCGGGTTCTTTGAACGAAAAATCAGAATGGAGAAATGTCAATTCATTTACTCATTTTTGCGTGTGTTTTTAATTCAAAATGAACAACATCACTTTTGTACCCAATAAAAATGGTTCCAATAACGTGCAGTATAAAGGATACCATTATAGTAAGTCCAAGACTTATGTCAGCGATAACGGCATCGAAAATGACATTTTTTGGAACCACCCTGTGCTGAAAATATTTTTCCGTTTATAATTCTGCCTGAGCTATATTTTGTGACAATTTCATTGAAATCGGTCAAAGAACAACGAAAATGACATTTTTTGGAACCACCTTGTGCTGAAAATATTTTTTCCGTTTATAATTCTGCCTCAGCTATATTCTGTGTCAATTTCATTAAAATCGGTCAAAGAACAACGAAAATGACATTTTTTGGAACCACCCTGTGCTGAAAATATTTTTTCCGTTTATAATTCTGCCTCAGCTATATTCTGTGTCAATTTCATCGAAATCGGTCAAGGAACAACGAAAATGACATTTTTTGGAGCCACCCTGTGCTGAAAATATTTGTTCCGTTTATAATTCTGCCTCAGCTATATTCTGTGTCAATTTCATTGAAATCGGTCAAAGAACAACGAAAATGACATTTTTTGGAACCACCCTGTGCTGAAAAGATTTTTTCCGTTTATAATTCTGCCTCAGCTATATTCTGTGTCAATTTCATCGAAATCGGTCAAAGAACAAGGAAAATGACATTTTTTTAGACCACCCTGTGCTGAAAATATTTTTCCGTTTATAATTCTGCCTCAGCTATATTTTGTGACAGTTTCATTGAAATCGGTCAAAGAACAACGAAAATGACATTTTTTGGAACCACCCTGTGCTGAAAATATTTTTTCCGTTTATAATTCTGCCTCAGCTATATTCTGTGTCAATTTCATTAAAATCGGTCAAAGAACAACGAAAATGATATTTTTTGGAACCACCCTGTGCTGAAAATATTTTGTCCGTTTATAATTCTGCCTCAGCTATATTCTGTGTCAATTTCATCGAAATCGGTCAAAGAACAACGAAAATGACATTTTTTGGAACCACCCTGTGCTGAAAATATTTGTTCCGTTTATAATTCTGCCTCAGCTATATTCTGTGTCAATTTCATTGAAATCGGTCAAAGAACAACGAAAATGACATTTTTTGGAACCACCCGGTGCTGAAAATATTTTTTCCGTTTATAATTCTGCCTCAGCTATATTCTGTGTCAATTTCATCGAAATCGGTCAAAGAACAAGGAAAATGACATTTTTTTAGACCACCCTGTGCTGAAAATATTTTTTCCGTTTATAATTCTGCCTCAGCTATATTCTGTGTCAAT
The DNA here is from genome assembly GCA_932273885.2 of Leucozona laternaria. Classification (NCBI taxonomy): domain Eukaryota; kingdom Metazoa; phylum Arthropoda; class Insecta; order Diptera; family Syrphidae; genus Leucozona; species Leucozona laternaria. The sequence continues at coordinate 98,373,348 of OW026366.1, read as the reverse complement.
TTCATTAAAATCGGTCAAAGAACAACGAAAATGACATTTTTTGGAATCACCCTGTGCTAAAAATATTTTTTCCGTTTATAATTCTGCCTCAGCTATAACCTGTGTCAATTTCATCGAAATCGCTCAAAGAACGACGAAGATAACATTTTTTTAAACCCAACGCCCTATTTTTATATTCGCTACTCCACTCCCGTTCAGCCCTACTGTTCTTTCCACCCATTTCCATTTCTCTTTTGAGAACCCATCGCCTAGCGCACCAATACCACGGTAACTGGCTTGCTAAGATTATGTTTGCGAGGATGTGTCGCAGCAGAGATGTTGCTTTGAGAAGATATTGCTTGCGGGGATGTGTCGTTGAGGAGATTTTGTTTTGAGAAGATGTTGCTTGCGAGGATGTGTCGCAGCAGAGATGTTGCTTTGAGAAGATGTTGCTTGCGAGGATGTGTCGTGCGGAGATGTTGTTTGCGAGCATTAGTCGGTCTCCCCTATACTATAGCTTTTTGAAAATCCACAAACCTATTATATTATTTTATTGTGAAGCTAAGTTATTTTAGTCAACAGTTTAAAAAAAAATGATTTTGAATTAAAAATTTTGAAAAAAAATAAAAAAAAAATAAATTTATACTGATTTTTTTCAAATGTTTGTGTTATAAGGTACTAAATTTTTATTAAGTATTTGATGCTCCCATTTATCTTAAGTCGAACGCTAAAAACCAGAGGGTTGTAGGTCTTTTAGTTAGTAGGGGTAATCCCTAGGTACAACATACTAAAAGTCCCCAGCCCAGGCCCGCGAGCTTTAGTCAAGAGGGGGGGTTAAAGGTCCCCTTTTGTAGAATTTCACGAATATTTTGAAAACCAAGCGTATTAGCGGAAAAATCTGCATCACAAAATGAAAGGAAATTAAATTTTATACCGAAAAAGTTATATTCATATTTTCGCTAAAAGCGATATTAAGGGAGATGCGGGGTAAAGAAGTGTCAAAAAATATAAAAAATCGGCAATAACCTTACAAATTTTGTGTTTATTGATCATTTTACTTAAAAAAAATGGAAAAAGTACCGTCTGGTGTTTAGCGTTCGACTTAAAATAAATGGGAGCATCAAAGACTTAATAAAAATTTCGTACCTTACAACACAAACATTTGAAAAAAATCAGAACAAATTAATTTTTTTTTATTTTTTTTCAAAATTTTTAATTCAAAATCATTTTTTTTTAAACTGTTGACTAAAATAACTTAGCTTAACAATAATATAATAGAATAGGTTTTTGGATTTTCAAAAAGCTATAGTATAGTACTGTAATTGTATCCGTTGTTTTTTAATGATTGCATATGCACTTTAAACCAATGTTTTAGAAAATGATCTGTCCCTTATAAAGGGGGCAAATAGGCCCCCCTCTTCTAGTTGATTTTTTTTTAGAATAACCCCCAAAATTATTTCACATAGCATTGGTCAATAACTTGGAAATAAGCTGTAAGGTTCTTACCCTTGAAAATACAGTGTTATTCATTTCACAAAAACACTGTATCAAATAAATTAAATAAGGATATTTTAACCCCCACCACCTTCTTTTACTAAATACCATCTCTTTCATCACGTTAATGGAATTATCATGAATGAACATGCATTTACTTTTTCTAATATTTCTGGGTCGATTGATCAATAAAGACTAAATTAGTAACGCAATAACATGATTTTTCAGATTTATTGATATTTCTACCGCCGCATCTCCCTTAGTATTGCTCCTAGCGAAAATATGAATAAGACTTTTTCTGTGGCTTATTTAATATACTTTTATTTTGTAGTGTATACTTTTCCGCTAATACCCTCGGTTTTCAAAATATTCGTGAAATACTAGAAAAGGGGAGCTTTATCCCCCCCTCCTGTCTGAAGTTCGTGGCCCCGGGCTGGGGACTTTTGGTATGTTGTACCTGGGGGTAACCCCTACCCTTTAAAATAATAACCCAGACTACATGATTTTTTGCATTTATTTTTCCTTCGCTGACTGGACTTTAAGGGGTCCCAAATTAAATAAACATCATCTTTGCCAGATTCGTCTGTTGACAGGCGGATTCGTCCGTTGATCTGCCTGGTCCGCCAGTTGATTGCCAGATTCGTCTGTTGAAAGCCGGATTCATCCGTTGATCTACCTAGTCCGCCAGTTGATTGCCAGATTCATCTGTTGATAGCCGGATTCGTCCGTTGATCTGCCTGGTCCGCTAGTTGATTGCCAGATTCGTCTGTTGATAGCCGGATTCGTCCATTGATCTGCCTGTTCCGCCAGTTGATTGCGAGATTCGTCTGTTGATAGCCAGATTCGTCCGTTGATCTGCCTGGTCCGCCAGTTGATTGCCAGATTCGTCTGTTGATAGCCGGTTCGTCCGTTGATTTTCCTGGTCGCTAGTCATATTACATTGTGCCGAAATCATCCTGCAACCCGACCTGTACCCGTCGCTGATTTCCACGATCATCACCGGACCTGAGATATCCCAAACCCTGTAATAGAGAAGAATACTAATACGCCAGCAGAATACCCAAACGGACCGCTTACGAAGAACTCAACGAAGGTCAAGCAGCCAGACCCCTAGGAAATTAAGTGTTTTACTTATTTACTAATAAAGAAAGACTTTAATCTAAAGTTCGTACGCTTTGGATATAAACCTTGGTAAACAGGCGCACATTTGCCCGTTTAGGCAAAAGTGCTTGCGAAATTCATTTTCGGGTGGGTTTATAATGCAAAACTTTTACTTTTTTTGAATTGACAAATGTTTGGAGCTCTAGTAATCGAAAAAATTATTTCATTTGTATGAATGGTTTGGCTTGTAGAGCGAGTCAAAGTTGACAAAATTTTATGGTTAGAAAAAAACTATTGTTTTTAAAATTGTTTTTTTTAATTTTGAGTGTAAAAACTAGGAAAAAGGTGTAAATAAAACTTTTTTTATTATTTTTACTTGATATATGTGTTAATTGCTAAAATCAGAAATGAAAAAAAAATGATAAATTTTTTTAAACTGCTAAATTTAATATTTTTTAAACACCCATTTTTGCACGCTTTTTCGTCTTTACGCTGAGTAAAAAAAAAAGGTTCAAACATAATCAAGCTAAGCTTGACGGATAGAAAATCCTTATATATTTCTTCATATAAAACCAAAAATTCAGCTGCATAAAGTTGCATAGAGATTAGCTAAAGCGATTTGATTAAATGAAGTCAGTAATTTTTTCTGAGTTTTTTTTTGTCAGGTGCAGAAAAAAAATCATGGAAAATATTTTTCCTCTGTTTTGCAGGTATGAGTCTTGGTTTGAAATGGTTTTGAAATTTAGAGAAATTTACCTTATTAGGAGGTCATAAATTGAATATTTTTAATGCAGGTATTTAGTTTTATGGTAAAAAGAGATGAAACATTGGGATGAAATTATCATTGAAAACTTGAAGGAGCAGTTGTATAAGGAAAAATTATTTAAAATGGATATATCATACAATATTTTGTTTGAACTTTTCGTCAAAGATAGGAGTCTTGAAGAGTTCTTTTTTGCCATAATAAGTGAATACCAACTATCCGGTGAAATTTTACCGGAAAATGAAGCATAATTAAAAAGCTTTTATTACAACATTGATAAAAAAAGGGTCGCAGCCCATAGATCAAGATTATTTTTCATAAACAAAAATGAGGAATTGCTTTCTTCATCTCTCCATATCAAAACCGGACAAATGAGCTTGGACTTGATGTAGATAAACCAAAGCAAGGATTTGGAAATAGCAATGATGGAAACACTTCAAGGAGATTTTTGAAAAATCTGAGGCAACCGCTCAAATAACTGGAGTCAATAAAGAGGTTATAACCAGGATCAAAATAATACTTAATGTTTTGAATAGCAGGGAAGTAGTGAATACAGTTAGATTTGGAGATAACACCAAAAAAACCGCAGAGTTATTGAAAAAAAAGTACCCTGAAAATCAACTCACACCTACTCTTCATAAAATTTTGGTTCATAGTAAAAATATCATCGAACACCAATCACTACCACTTGGAGAATTGTCAGAAGAAGGCTAGGAGTCCAAAAATAAAGACTACAAGAAATGCAGATATCAACATACGTGCAAAGTTTCAAGAATTCGACCGAATGAAGACCTATTTTACATGCTTGCAGTCTCATCCGATTAACTTACTTCTACATTAAGGTATGTAAGAAACCAAAAAGGTCTGAAAGCACAATACTCACCGGAAATTATAAGTTTATTTCGCATTACCCCAGACTTAGATGATAGTTTCCAAGAAATTTAATGTTTGTATGTAAATTTTTGTTCCTTTTATTTTGTTTTTCTACTTTTTGAATTCTAATCTATCAATAAAATACTTTATAAATTTACTCTCTTATAAAAAAAAAATGAATAATCAATAAGTAAAAAAAAAAAACAAAAACTGATTTTTTCCCCCACTGTTTCACTCAAATTGGTTTGTTTTTTTTTATTTTTTCCCCACTGGTTCACTTAAATTACCCTCAAATTACCTCAAACATTGACTTTCGACCTTTTAGAATTAAATACCAATTATGTTAACCACGTTAACAAAAACTTCTTATTTCAGCAGAAGATTCTGAAACACCCTGTAAATATTTTTTCTTAAAATTCACAAACTTTATAGCCTTGGAAATTTCCTTCAAAACCAAAAAAAAATGTTGGCGATATCTTTATTCGTTTAAGAGATATGATTTTGGCAACCAAAAAAGTCAATACGGGCCACTGTGCGGCGAGCTAAACCTCAGCCTTTGACAAAAGTACATCACACCGTACCTACCCTGACATTTTTTAAGTACCGGAACAAAAACTCTAAATATTTGGATTTTTTCTAAACCATCTGCTACTAGACACACAGCGGTCAAAGAGTGCAAGGATCTGTTTCCTAACATCCACAAGCTTTAAAAGTTCTGGAGACATTACCGGTTTCAATATGCACACCGGAAAGAACAATTTTGACAATGAATCGTCTGAAAACTTAATTAATAAATTCTACCGGTGAAGAAATACTAAAAGGATTGATTGGCGTTAATGTCAGTTCATCGACAAATTGAGATTGACACTGAGGAAGTTATCGTTGTATTTGCAGCTAAGGCCAGAAGACTGAATAGGTATACAGCCCTATCATCGTATCCGTTCGGAGAATTCTCCGATCGGAGAAATGTTCCGATCGGGGGATTTATTTGCTTTATGGTAACCGAATCGTAAACGAAATATAGACGTGTGCCGACGCATGTATTTTCAAAATAAAATGACTTTTGTCAAAATTAAATATTTTCGAATAAGTCGTGACTCGTGAACTTCCGCGCAATGTCTGCCTTTGAGGTCATAAATTCAACCAGCCGGTCGTATTGCACCTGGTTTGTGTTTTTTTTTTTTCTAATAGAAAGAAATAAAAAAACGCTTACTTACGATTCTTTTTGCGGCTGAGCGTCCATTTCAGTCTTTAATTTTCTTGCACATTTCGTAGAAATCGGAGAAAATTTTCTTCCGATCGGATACGATGACAAGGCTGATAGTTTTGTAAAAATATGTAATACCTACTTTTGTAGTGATACTATTAATTTAATATTGATCTTATGTTCCTACCTAATAAATAATAACTTTAATTGGAACTGTACGATTATCTTTTATATATGTAAATAATATCTTGTCGTAAATTTTTCTGCTTAGGTATGTACCTATTCAACGGAACTGCATGATATTATACAATTACACATATGATGCATGTACATAATAATGTATAATGCATTATAACCTACATGCCCAAATGTTTAAAACAAAATTGTGTACGATAGGGTTGAATTTAGGCTAATGGGCTTTTCTAGTTTTGATAGCAAATTGGTGATTTTTTTTCCGAAAAATTATAACCCCCCCCCCCCCCCCCCCCCCCCAAAAAAATTGTCTGGCTACGGCCTTGACCCTGTCCTAATATTAAGGTGTCAAATAACTAATAAGAACTTTACTCAGACATAATCCGTGATGAATTAAATTCAATTGGAAGTTTTCTTTAGACCTTTAGTCCAAAATGCGTTTCGCCCAGGTACGACAATTGGGCTCATCAGTTAGATGTTGTCGTACCCTTCTAAGACGCAAGATTTTAGTCGATGAATACCGACACAAATATATTTTGCAACACGGACATGATGCAAATTATATTTTTCTAGGGGAACTTGGTTAAGCTCTGACACCTATGTAGAAATGATTGTTTGCCCGTGGTCTGGCATGTTTTAAGAAAGAAGAAGAACGAAAACAATAGAAAAAAATTTATATTGTTTTTGTTTTTGTTTTAGTGGACTGTGATGAATTAAATTCAATTGGAAGTTTTCTTGTGACCTTTAGTCCAAAATGCGTTTCGCCCAGGTACGACAATTGGGCTCATCAGTTATTAAAAAACAACGGCAACACTTACAATAAATTAATATACCTACCGTTTTTGAAAGCTAGGAATCTATAAAGGGTCCGCCAAATAACTTCTTTTTTTTTTAAAATGGCGCAAAACATCGAGAGTAGCTTCGGCTGTGTGGCACATAGCGCCGTCCTGTTGAAACCAAATGTTGCCAATATCCTCCTCTTCAATTTTTGTGAATAAAAATTCGTTCAACATGGCCCGATAACGATCGCCATTGACTGTAACGGCCACTCCTTGCTCATTTTCGAACAATGGCCCAATAATGGCTCTGGACCAAAATCCGCACTAAACAGTGACTCGTTTTGGGTGTATCGGCTTTTCAATGTAAGCGTGCGGGTTTTCTGTGCCCCAAATGCGACAATTTTGCTTGTTTACTACCCGCCAAGATCAAAATGAGCTTCATCTGAAAAGATGGTTTTTTTGGCAAAATCGGCATCTTCTCTAAGTTGATCGCAGGCCCACTTAGCGAAGCGTATACACAACCATATTCAAACTAATTATCTGTCAAATCAGACATGAGCTAAGTGTTACCATTCACGAAATAAGCACTAGTTGAAAAAAAACGTTAGATGGCGGACCCTTTACTTTAAACTTGCATTTAAATTGAATTATTTTAGCCGATAGTTATTAAAAATTCGCATGCAAACTCAACATTTTGATAAAAAAAATGAAAAAAAAAGCTTAGACTGATTTTTCTCAAAATTGTGAAATGATGCGCTGAATTGGTTTTTGGTGGTCAATGCAAATAAATATCAATTTTGAATCGACCACAAAAAACAGAATTGATTTTTATGTCTTCTAGTTTTTGAGAAAATTGATAATTGCTAAAACTACTTTTGTATGATATTTTAGTTTTTTTTGTTGCTTACATATATACAATGCTAGCACCCAGCATAAATAGTGAGATATGTAAGGGGGGCATGCTTGGCCCACTATGGGATTTGGGGTATGTGCGAGGTTGGGTGTATGCAAAGTTTCTTTTGCATTTAAAGAATCTGGATTCAAATTTCAGACATGAAAATGTATTGCATTATAAAAAATTCACATAAGGTAATACTGTACGACTGCAGCAAATATATAAATTTCTTAATATGTATGTTTGTGTCTTACATACCTATATAATGCAATTGTAATGTTCAAAGTATATGTACATACCTAGATCATATAAAAATAAATTAACAAACATCCGAATTTCGTACCGCAATGTTTTGTATGCAAATGTGGAACATGTTATTGTTTACAAAGGTCATTCATTATTCAACCTTTGCAGAGTGAAGTGTTTTTTTTTCTGTCAATACAAAATGGCGGCCTAGCATTCACTTCTTCATGATAAACTAAATAACTTTTCAATATTTTGTTCGTTCGGGGATTTGGTGTCGACAAACGAAAAAAGCATTGCTTTTTTGGAAGAAATTGGTCTAATCCCCACTAAAACGTCAACTCCCCCACCTTGTTGCAACTTACCAATGAAAGTGGAAAAATTTAAAAAAAATTAAGTTCGGTTGGATGTGACGATGCTCAAAAAAAGCTCTAAAAAAAAGTGACGACAGTAAAAGTGAGCTTAGTAAATCTACTATAATAGATTACTTTAACTATTGTCGTGAAATAGCCGAAATAATAGCGTCTCACGTTGATGTTAACATTGGCGGCGAAGAAAACAAGCTTCTAAAAAAAACTATTTTATGACGGTAAACAACGCACCACCTTCACCAATAAATGGCAGGTTCTTTTATAGAAAATACTGCCTTTAACAAAAATATAACGAGGACTTGGGATCCCAAATCATGGAATTTTTACTAGACGTAAAAAAAGTGTACCCAGGTTTTATCGATGGTGAAGAAAGTATAGGTTTGCAACTAAAGGACTTCGACCCTCACACTGTTCACAGTTAGCACTTAGAGGGTGTTTTACCGCCAAAACAACCTCGGCTTTTCACCATCAACGACGAACTCAATGAACTTGACAGTAACACCAGTACGGACGATGACTTCATTGACGAGACTTACATACCTCTTTAATACATTGACTTTACTATTTTTAACTAACTCCTGACTTACTCACAAACTGACCGACTGGGACGCGGAATGCAATGCAATTCTACCTCCTCGTTGTGCATTCTCGGTAACGCTAAATGAATTGCTGTACTTAACTTACAAAGATGAACCTAATCAACGTAAATACCAAAAAACAAAAATCTCATAAAAAAGTAGTTTTAGTAATTTTCAATTTTCTCAAAGACTGGAAGACATAAATCGTTTCGGTTTTTTGTGTTCGATTTAGAATTAATATTTTCATTGACTTTTATTAGCTAATTTTGCGCATCATTTCACAATTTTGAGAAAAATTGGTTTAAATTTTTTTTCCTTTTTTTTTATCAAAATTTTGAGTTTGCCTGCGAATTTTTTAAAAACTATAGGCTAAAATAATTTAATTTAAATGCAGGATTAAAGTATAGATTCTTAGCTTTCAAAAACGTTATATAAATTTACTGTAAATGCTGCCGTTGTTTTTTAATAAAATTTATTTTTATTTTAAGTCATTTTTTTCTAAAATTGCCCCTACCTCCTCAACGGGGCGAGGTAGACCCCCCCACCCATAGTAAAAAATGCTTATTTTTGACCCTTCTACTAGAAACCATTATCAATTTTTGGCGCCAAAGTTATCGTACATCGGGGAATAGTGACGCCATTACAGAAACAAAAGTGAGTTTTCATGCATGATACCAATAACAAGTATGCAATTTACGCCGGTAACACAGTTTTTCTTCGTGCTTAAGTCAAGGCCCGACAATTCTCTGCGCTTAGCTAAGCCCGAAGGGGATTAGTTGTTGATTGTTGTTCCATTTAGCATGTTAATTGCTTGTGTTAAACGTCGTTTTTTTCGACCAATTTCCTGGGTGCATGGCTATTGTAAAAAAGGCCCTTATTAAATTACTTTTTTTTTTAAAAGAACTGCCTATGAAGTCGTGTTTTATTGTTTTTTGGGCCTAAATTTACTGAATTTTTTGGCATACAAATGATTATTAGTAAAATTTTTAAGTAAAAGCAAAGTGATCAGTAGGTATATTCCCTAAAAGATATATGAATTGTGCAAATTCTCCAAGTTCTGCTGTGAGCCCATTGTAGAGTGCCATTCCTTGCTGTTAGTATTCAATATAAAATATTAGAATTGAACATACAAATTTTTCTATAAAAAAGAAAAGTCGCAATATTTTTAAAAAAGGGTCAAAAAAGCCAGTTTTGAAAAAAGTGGTCTCATGGTCGCATAAGGCAAAAAAAGGTGTCAAAATGCGACTAAAGTCACACAACGTGACATGCAGTAACATTTTTGTTCTTTCGTCGCGAATCGCGATCTTCGTAAAAGGTAGCAAGGAATTCATAACTTGTTAGGAAAGCTGATTTATTAGGTAGGTAGCTATAGGCAGGTGTGAAATGTGTATGCACCGATTTAATGAATACCTCATAACAAAGATACATGTAATCAATGGTTTTATAGGTAGGTAGGTATTTTAAATTTTTTTTATTTTTCAATCGTCTCGAACTTTGGCAAGAATTTTTGTTTTTATTTCTTCTGAGAATTTTCTTAGGGCTATATATAAAGCTATAACTCCAGCCTATAATGACTTGTAGGTAGCTCACTCAGGTGGTTGTTGTTTCATTCAAACCTTCTATGATGGAACATTAAGACAAATCGAAGTTTTAAAAAAGTACATCAACAGCAAAAATAACAAAATCAAATTCACAGCAGAAATTGAAAACAACAACACAATTAATTTCCTCGACCTGGGCATAATAAAAACAACAACAAAATTAATTACAAAATATACAGAAAACCAACAACAACCGACATCACTATACACAAAAATTTACATCACCCACATGCACAAAAAATCAGTTTGTTCTTGCCGTCTGAGCTTATCAGACATTCTTTCTGTGCAGTACAAAACAATAGTAAACATTAACAAAAGAATTCGTTCTCCCTCCCTAGTTGAAGACATTCATTTGTCTTTTAACATTAAAAATCGCAAAATGAATTTGCATGATCAAAGATTTGGGCGTTTTACCCCATTGCAATGTCTTCCGGATTCGGAAGATGATAATAACATTGAATGTGATGAGTTGATAACTACCCCACCAGCTAAAAAAATTAAAATACCATCCATCTGTGTATTACAAAAAACTTGTGTAAACGTTCACTCAATGCTCAGTGAAATAAACATTAAGGATTACTCCATAAAAAAAATGTCAATTGGCATTAAAATTAACTGTAAAATTGCTGATGATCACACAAAAATTTGTTCTCATTTAAAAGCATTGAATTGGCAATTTTTCATACATGATCTTCCATCAGCCAGATCTTTTAAGGTTGTGCTCTTTGGACTTGAAGAAGTTTCTATTGAAACATTAAAAAACGAACTTATAACTATTGGTCTAAAATGCCAAAATGTAAAAATGATTAAAAAAGAATATAAACAATTTACTGACATTTTCTATATAGTCTTTCTTGAAAGTGGTACCATAAAACTATCGGAACTTAAGAAAAATGTGAGATCTCTGTTTAAAACACAAATCAAATGGGACTTTGCACGACGGCAAAAACAGAAATATACACAGTGTCTTAACTGCCAAATGTTTGGGCACGGTGAAAAAAATTGTCACATAAAAACACATTGCGCGATATGTTCTGAACCTCATGAAACCAGTAAATGCAAATCAAACAATGTTAAATGCGCCAACTGTAATGAAACACATGCATCAACTGACCCGTCATGTCCAAGTCGTAAGAACTTCTTTGAAATGAGAGAAAAACTGTCATCGAAGAACAGAAAACAACTAACTGTGACGACTGCGAGAAGATCAAATCAGACTTATGTACCTACTTTGTCTGATTTCCCTCCTCTTCCACTTCGCCGCAGGGTGGTTCCTAATAATATTCCACTGGAGGCAACTCAAGTGAATGCTGCTGCAGACCAATGTAATATGTGGCAAAATAACAACAACAACTTCAACAATAACATCAACAGCAACGATGGACCTGAGAAGACCAACGAACTATTCTCGATGGAAGAGATCAACGCACTAACAGCCGAAATGATAACGCTACTTGGTAAATGTAAAAATAAATCCGATCAGTTTAATACTATTGCACAATTAGCTATAAAATATTTGTATAAGTCCAAATGAACGATACATCTTTGAAAATAATTAGTTGGAATGCTAAAAGCATTCGATGTAAACGCATTGAATTTTTTGTTTGTCTTAGCAAGCATAAAGTAGACATTGCATTAGTAACTGAAACATGGCTTAGCTCTGACGATAGGTTATCAAATGGAGTTTATGTATGTTATCGTTTAGATAGAGACGAGAGGAGGGGTGGTGGTGTTGCCGTGGTAGTTAAAAAAACTATCCAACATAAATTAATTCCTATTGTCGACACTAAATTAATACAAAATATTGGCATTGAAATACCATTTACAAATGGTTCTTCTTTGAAAATGTTTGCTGCATACTTTCCGGGTCGTTCTGCTACACCTCAAAAGAGATTTGATTTTAACAATGATTTAAGGAAGTTAGTTAGTTTTAACGATAATTATATAATTGGAGGAGATTTTAACTGCAGGCATAGAAATTGGGGATGTATTAGAGCTAATGCTTGGGGAAATATACTTTCGAATCTGAACACAAGACACTCTTTTAATATTCTGTTTCCACCTCATCCAACCTACTACCCTACAAATAACAGGGCAAGCCCATCAACTTTAGATATATTTCTGACTAATATGCCGGGCTTATTTACTGAACCTGTTGTGGTAAACGAGTTGAGCTCTGATCACTTGCCAGTAATCATTAATACTTTTGTATCCCCTTTTAGTAGAAGAAAAGAAGTTTTTGATTTTAAACACGCTAATTGGTCTACATTTAAAAGACAAATGAAAACAAAAATAAGAAATCTTCCGGATAATTTAACAACTGACGTAGATCAGCTAAAAATTGATCAGACTGTTGCTTCCTTCACATCTGCGATAATCGAAAGTGTAGATCACTCTGTACCTAAAAATACAATCAATCTCAATAGCACAAATGTCTTACCGTTGAATTTAGTGGAACTTATTAAAGTGAGAAACAGTCATAGAACTAGATGGATACGAACAAGAAATAGTTTCTATTTGACTGAAATGAACATTTTGAATGCCTTAATAAAAGAAGGAATAGCGAATTTCAGAAATAGAAATTGGAATCAGAAATTACTAGGGATGGATAAAGCAAGCAAACCATTTTGGAATATAGTCAAAGTTATAAAAAAATCTAATTCTCATATTCCTGCTTTAAAGGTAGATAATTGCTTAATGATGACGGGATCTGAAAAGGCTGATGCTTTAGCAAGAACTTTTTATGAAACACAATTGTTAGCCAGTAGTTCCAATGCTAATATTAACTTAGAATCAGTAGTTTCTCGTTCAGTAAGTTTGATCAATTCCAGTGCTTGGAACGGTGAATTATCATACGTCACTATTGAAGACATCAATGAAGTTTTGAAGTCACTAAAAATTAGAAAAGCTGTCGGATTTGATAGTTTAAAAAATTTGTATCTGAAGTACTTACCAAAGCTAGGAATAAAATTCTTACAACACCTATTTAATTCTTGCCTTAAACTGGGTTATTTTCCAAACGAGTGGAAAGTAGCAAAGGTAATTCCTATTTTGAAACCTGGGAAGATCGCTAACATGCCTGGTAACTATAGACCGATAAGTTTACTGAGTTCACTAAGTAAATGTTTTGAAAAATTGATCAAGAAAAAGCTTATTGAACACATTAACTCGAATAATGTCTTGCCCTTACAGCAGTTTGGGTTCCGAGCGTTCCATAGTACAGTCCACCAAGTACATCGTATTACAAAGCATATTAAAAGTAACTTTAATATAGGAAAAAGCACTGGTATGGTATTGCTTGACGTGGAAAAAGCTTTTGATTTAGTTTGGCATGAAGGACTTCTGCATAAGTTATTAATTTTAAATTTTCCAATGTATCTAATTAAAATTATACAATCGTTTTTGTCTTCAAGAAAATGTTTCGTGTCTGTCAACAATTGTCTTTCTCATGTCTTTGTTTGTGTTGCAGGCGTTCCCCAGGGTTCTGTCCTTGGTCCAATCCTCTACAATGTATTTACGTCTGACTTTCCAAGACTTCAAAACTGTGAGACAGCTATTTTTGCTGATGATACATGTATATATTCTACAGATTCAATTGGTTCCACTATCGGAACTAACTTGCAATCTGCTTTGGATATAATGCAAGAGTACTTTAGTGATTGGAAAATAAAGATAAATGCTTCTAAGACTCAGGCTGTCTTTTTCACCCGAAAAAGGAAACCCTGTTTCTTACCAAGTAATAGACTCTTAATCAATGGGTGTGAAACTGATTGGAAATCAAGTGCTAAATATCTTGGGATCTATCTAGATAAGAGGTTAACTTTTGGTACTCACGTACAAGAAATCATAAAAAAAATTAGTTTAACTATCAAAATACTCTACCCTTTCATAAACAGAAAATCTAAGTTAAGTAGTGACAATAAACTACTAATATATAAAGCTATTTTTCAGGCGATTATGTTCTATGGGTCGCCTGCTTGGGGTAAATGCTCAAATTGTCACATACAAAGACTACAAAGCTCCCAAAATAAGCTCTTGAAAATGGTGTTTAATCTTCCATGGCGCTTTCCAACAAGCGAATTACACGCTATAGCAAATATAGAAATGGTGTCGAACAGAATTTCAAAATTAAGAGAACGATATCTCAATTCTTGTTTATCATCCGACAATTCCCTTATCTCAAATCTAGCTTCTTAGACTTATGATATAAATTTTTCTTGTAAGTACCTATATATTATTATTAAAGATATAATATTAAAGCTTTGGCTAAAGACTGATTTATGTTTTATTGTGTCTAAACTATTATTATTCATTGTCATTTATTTATTAATTTATGTATTATATATTTATGTATAGATATATTTATTTATTTACTTATTTATTTATTTATTTATTTATTTTTATTTATTAATTTATTTACTTATTTATTTATTTATTTATTAATTTATTTATTTATTAATTTATTTACTTATTTATTTACTAATTTATTTATTTATTTATTTATTTATTAATTTATTTACTTATTTATTTTTTATTTAATTAATTATTTATTTATTTATATTAAATTATTTATTTATTAAATTATTTATTAAACTGATTGTTAATATTATGTTCACATTATTTATTTGTTTTTTTTGTTTGTATTAAAGACTGATTCATGTTATATTATCTATAATATCTTTCATTTTGTAAAAGCTGTTTCAGCCACCCCTCCTCTCAAGCCTTTTTATACACAGGTACACACATTACCTGTTTATTATTGTTTATTATTTTTTTTTTCACCTTTTTTTTTTCTTTAATGAAGGTTTTTAAAAGTAGCTTTTCCTTCAATTAGTATAATTAAAGCTTTCTATATTATTGATTAAAAAAAAAATTGTCTTCACTTGGCAATAGTAAGGTAGCATATATACCAATCTCTGTAAATTATGCAATATAGGTTTAAGTTTAAGAAATGTAATATTTTGGCTACAATAAAATAATAATAATAACATGCACAAAAAATGGCAGCTTTCAATGCCTTCATCAACAGACTTCTCAATGTACCTATGAAGAAAGAAGATTATCAAGTAGAAGTAATAACAATAAAACATATAGCAATTAGCCAATGGTTACAAAACTGAAATAATAGATGATTTAATAAATAAAAATAAAATAAAAATAAAAAATAAAAAACAAAAACATAACCAACAACAAAATAACCGCAGAAAATAAATATATAGCAATAGAATACACGAACCTACTTCCACAAATACTAAAATATTTATTTATATTCAAAACAAATAACAATATAGCAAAAATACTAAAACGAAAAACACAAAAAGAAGCCAAAATATGTTCAGGGCTTTACAAAATAAATTGCAACGACTGTGACAACTTCTACTTAGGACAAACGGGAAGAACATTCTACGACAGATTTCTAGAACATAAACCTAAACCAACTACCAAATCAACGTTTGCACAACACCTAATCGACAACAACCATAACTACACGAACTTTGAAACTAACTTAACACCAATGCACATTTGCAAAAAAGGGACAACTCTTGGCGCACTCGAAGAGTTTGAGATATACATGGCAAATGAAACAGAACAAGACAAGATATTAAATGACAAATTAACCATCAAAAACAACACACTGTATGACAGTGCAATTAAACACCAAATCAACAACAATAGATAAAAAGAGACACCAACACCAAATTTGGCAAATAACACCACAGCATAAGCTCGCTATAAAAAAATATATGTTGTGATATAGTTAAATTACAAATTTTAGTTAAATAAAACAAATTTTTCAATCTCTAATTTTTATATTTGTTTTTATTTTATTATTTTCATTTATAATCTTCTATAACAGTTTTGGTTTGTTTATCCTATGTTTATGTTATGTTTTGGTATTGTTTATGCGCCCCCACAGGGCCAGGGCCCTCCGCCGGTGGGCATACTTCAGGCACCCAGAGTTTTTATTTCTATTTGCGCGAAGCGCGTTAACGCACACCCACTTTTAATGGCAAAAAACTGATATAACTGTTATAAATTGGCATGCCTCTAGTCTCGTCCTTACTATATGTTGAGTTAGTCCCCTCGCCTCTCACTTTTGGGGTGCTTGTCTAGAGTAAGTCCCCTCACCACTCACTTTTGAGGTGCTTGTTCAGAGTGAGTCCTCTCGAATCTCACTTTTGGGGTTTTGCTTAGAGTGAGTCCCCTTGCCTCTAACTTTTGGGGTGCTTGTTTAGAGTGAGTCCCCTTGCTTCTTATTTTTGGGGTGCTTGTTTAGAGCGAGTCCCCTTGCCTCTCACTTTTGGGGTGTTTGTTTTTTTTTGGATTTCGCAATATTTCAGCATCCTTCTTAGCGCAGAAGAATAAGTTCTGAAGAATGATGAAACATTTTGTTTAAATTGTTAAGAAATATAAAAGTACACACTTTTTAAAATGATTTGCAAAAACAAGTGGAGGAGCAGAAATGCGAAACGACCGCAATTGTAACTATACAGGCTCAAAAAATGATAATCCAAAGTCTCGGCAAAATCTTCTATGTCCCTGAAAGGAAAATATATCTTCGCTCAGCATTTCAGACAGCGCAAAATATTTTTCCAACATGTTAATAAAACATTAAGCCAAATTGTGGACAATAGATGAAAAATTAATATTCCAAAAATGTTTTCCATAGATCAAATGCCACACACTTGTTTCTTCGAAATGTTCGAAAAAAAATTAGCAACCAGGTTTCGAAAACACTTTTCCTTCTGCTTTAAAAATCGAGTCGGTTGACCAAGCTACTGATGACTTGTAGTTGACGTTTTGCAGTGACATTTATTCGAAGGTGCGCAGGTGTTCTCCGCACACCCTAGCAGAATCTTAATTTCCATGCGTAACCAAAGTTTTTTTAGTTCTTTTAGTTCTATTAGTCTAAAAACAATATTGTTACACAAATCAGAACAACTAACTCAAATTAACGAAAAATGTTCCGAGCAGGCTGAAGGCAATCCACATGCAAGGAAATTAAAAAAAAAAAAAAAAACAGAATACAAAATTTGTTCTTCTTTATACATTTGTATGCCTTTCCTTGGTGTTCAACTTAATCAAGTGCACCTCTGACTCGGGCCTTCATGCGGCAGTCGGATGAGAAATAATTTTCATCCAAAGTAAAAAAAATCCACTCAGTATGGTGTTCTCTCATGAATCAACAACCAAAGGTGTTCACAAAACTACAGCACTCCGAGGAAGCTGTAAGAACTGTTAGTCAAGTTTTGGATTTTACTAAGAAATATCTGTGCCAACATTGGATCAAAATTGGTCAAGATATGGCAATAACCAAAAAACAAGACAAGACGTTGTTTGAAGTTTTTACCAAAAAAAATTATTAGAGCCGTTTTTGAGAAAATTCATAAACACTAAAACCGTTGTATTGGAGCTATCTGTCGGAAGCGAAAATGCTGAAGATATACAAAATTTTAATCAAATCGACTCTAGCTCGATGAAGTGGTCGTATAAATGCACAGACTGACGTGCGAAGGACGGTATGCTAAAAAACATTATCCGTCTATAATCGTAATGTAGAGTTTGAATTAATATCAAAACAATTTTTGAATAACTTCTTTTTCTAGCTTTAAATAATTACAGTTTCTTTTCTACTTTCCTGTTTCTAGTTTTAAATAATTACAGTTTCAACTAAAGCTATATAAAATAAAATATGTGAATAAACAACCGAAAGCTTAAGATAGAATTTTCTTACACAAAAAATAAACCTTAAGCTAGAAGTGTATAGCTATGGGTGGGTGGGTGGTAGGCTTAGGCCATTCCCCGTTGAGTATTTGAGATTTTACTCTAAATTGTGAGAATTATTTTCAGTTCTTATTAGACATCAGTGGAGGCAGGTTCTCCTCCTTATTAATATTTAAAAAAAAAAATATTTTTGTTAGTAAGTTGGTAGGATGATTGGTGGGTGGGTGGTTATGTTTGTTGGAATAGATGGATGGGTAAATTGGATGGTGGGTGGGCGGCTTGGATGGCGGGTGGTTGGCTGCGTTGGCAGGTGGGTGGGTGTCTGGGTTATTTGGTAAGTGGATGGTTGTCTTCAATGGTGGGTATGCGGCTGAGTTAGTTAGAGGGTGGCTTGGAAAGGGGGTTGGTAGGTAAGTGGGTGGCTGGGTTGAAAGGTGGTATTGTTTAAATTTTTTTCAAATTTGTTTCTGTGATTGAATTAAATAAAAAAAAACGCTAGGTTATTATTGATTGACGACTGTCTGGTTAATGTTCCGCAACTTTCTTCAAATGTTCTTGGCACCATTTTGTATTGTTTTATTTTTCAAAATGCGATCAAATTTTCAAAAAATAGAAGAAAATTCATAGTTTTTATAACTGAGAATGTTATTATGACGAAGCAGTCAAAAACCAATTATATTCATTGATGACAAGTCCGTCCTTTTTAAGACGACCGAAAATTCAAAAAGAGATAAAAACTTCCTATTTCAAAGGGTTCTTGAATAAAAGATTGTAGTCCGCGTTATGAAATGATTCCATTGTACCGACTCATCCCACTTATGGTACATTCAGTCGCCAGGCAGGCGCCTATTCCAAAAGTTTTCTTGTTCAACAGTACCTTGGGTGGCCCGCTTCGCGGGTTACAGGAATTAAACTCCCTTTTTCGGGGGCACACCCACTCAAGCAACTCCGTTGCTCCGCTTAGGGTATGTTCAGTCGCCAGGCAGGCACCTATACCAACAGTTTTCTTGTTTAACAGTACCTTGGGTGGCCCGCTCAGCGGGCCTTAAGGATTTAAACTCCCTTTTTTGGGGACACACCCACTCACGCGACTCCGTCGCTCCGCTCAGGGTATGTTCAGTCGCCAGGCAGGCGCCTATGTCAACAGTTTTCTTGTTCAACAGTACCTTTGGTGGCCCGCTTCGCGGGTAAAAGGAATTAAACTCCCTTTTTCGGGGGCACACCCGCTCGCGCAACTCCGTTGCTCCGGGTATGTTAAGTCGCTAGGCAGGAGCCTATACCAACAGTTTTTTTCATTAAAATATTAATTAAATACTTGTAATTTAATTTCAAAAGGGACATTTTTGAAAGCCACAAGAAAATGATTTTTCGTTTCATGCGATACGTCGATTGAAAGGTGGCACTCCTTAGATCAGAAATATGTAATTTTTAATTCTTTTAGGTGCCTAGTTTAACCAGAAATCACGTTTGAAGATGTCAACTTTGGGGGGTCTACGAAGCTCCGTTTAGCCGCAAATCGCGTTTAAAGATAGAAATTGTTTTTTTCTTATAATGTATGTTGTCAATTGGTGTGCTTGCAGTATATCCAATCAATAAACGTTAATACCGTTACCCTCCCTGCTTGGGTCGATTGAAAGATGGCACTCCCTAGATCACAAATATGTAATTTTTAATTCTTTTAGATGCCTAGTTTAACCAGAAATCACGTTTGAAGATGTCAACTTTGGGGGGTCTACGAAGCTCCGTTTAGCCGCAAATCGCATTTAAAGATATAAATTGTTTTTTCTTATAATATATGTTGTCAATTGGTGTGCTTGCAGTATATCCAATCAATAAACCCCCTGCTTGGGTCGGTTGAAATATGGCACTTGCTAGATCACAAATATGTAATTTTTAATTCTTTTAGATGCCTAGTTTAACCAGAAATCACGTTTGAAGATGTCAACTTTGGGGGGTCTACTAAGCTCCGTTTAGCCGCAAATCGCGTTTCAAGATAGAAATTGTTTTTTCTTATAATTAATGTTGTCAATTGGTGTGCTTGCAGTTTATGTTTAATAAACAGTACTTTGGGTGGCCCGCTCCGCGGGTCTTAAGGATTTTAACTCCCTTTTTCGGGGACACACCCGCTCACGCGACTCGGTCGCCAGGCAGGCGCCTATACCAACAGTTTTCTTGTTTAACAGTACCTTGGGTGGCCCGCTCCGCGGGTCTTAAGGATTTTAACTCCCTTTTTCGGGGACACACCCGCTCACGCGACTCCGTCGCTCCGCTTAGGGTATGTTCAGACACCAGGCAGGCGCCTATGTCAACAGTTTTCTGCATACAATCATTTTTTTTAGCCCCCATCCTACCTAACCACCCATTTTAGCTAACCACCCATCCAAATCCAACCCAACTACCTAACCCACAAACTACCATCAACCAAACTCCCACAAATCAACTACCTCAAATTAATCAATGTTGATATCTCTTTAGCGACGAGGTCTTACCTCTACGGAATTCTAATAACAACTGAAAATTATTTTCCATCCACTTCTGCTTAAATACTTTTCCTCGGCAAATAGTACCATTAATTCCAAAAAAATACTTTTTTAAAATGTACTCAACATCCCGCCACATAGTACCCAACGGAGCAAATTTCCGACTAGATTTCGTTACACGGGATTCTGTGCGAGATTTCGTTACTCTCCCATCTACAAATTACAAGATTATGGAAGTAGGTGCCTATCCTCAGGTAAGAGTCTAAAACAGATAATTATGTTTTCCATTTCTATCAAAAAATATTTTTTTTTAAATATTTGTCGTAGTTGAATACATCCAAAAGCCGCAATACCCATGCTTTTTTTAAAATAAAGTAGGTACCTACCTACATATGGGTAGGTAGGTCATTTAACTTCGATAAATTTTATAATTTGTCAAAGAATACAAAATTCGTTTATACCTAGTAACCTGTGTATGTACCTACTTACATACCTTAGTACCTATACTTATTTAATATTTGTCCATACCCACTACCCAGCTACATAATAATGTATGTTCATATTTCCAATATGACAGGAAGTTAAACAAAAAATATATTCTTCACCCTTAGATAGAGTTAAAACTAAGAAATCCCTTGCAGAAGCAATTTCTTTTCTTGCTACAAATATAAAGATACCTACATCACGCAGCCCAAAAGTCCATTATTTATACAGTTCAAGACGAACAACAAAAATGTAACCAGAATATAATAGCAAAGATAATATAATACCAAGATGTCGCATCCAGTACAAGCAAAGTGAACCCAAAATAAAACCGTCCGTATCTGATATTGGATACGACAACATGTTGCGAAATGTTGCATTGGTCAATTTAAAGAGCGAGAGCGAAAAATCTCTCTGGAAACAATTTAAAATTTGAAATCTCTTCAAAATGCATATCTCAAGGACGAAAATAATGTTTTTGTTGTTTTTATCTTCGCTTTTTTTTTAGTTTTTGCTTATTATTTTTTGTGATCATGATGATGGTGGGTATCTGTATAGATAGGTAGACATGGAGTAACATTTTTGTTCTTTCGTCGCAAATCGCGATATTCGTAAAAGGTAGCAGGTATTTTCTTTTGGTTTTATTTATTTTTGTGAGGTTGTTTTGAAATTAAAAAAATCATTTTCATTAATTTATTTAGGAACAGGTGAATTCATAACTTGTGAGGAAAGCTGATTTATAGTTAGGTAGGTATAGATAGGTTGGTGTGAAATGTGCATGCACCGATTTAATGAATACGTCCTTCGTAATAAGATACATTTTGCAATGGTTTTATAGGTATGTAGGTAGGTACTTCTGGTTTTTTTTTTTCAATTTTTCATTCGTCTCGATATCGTTGGCAAGAATTTTTGTTTTTATTCCTTGTGAGAATTTTTGTAGGGCCGCGAGATACATGTATGTAGGAAAGTTTCAAGGAAAAGTTTTTTTTTTAAGGATTTCTCTGTTTTCATGTTTGAGGGTGGAGATTATATTTTTTGTATGGACGACTGTTTTGAAACAGGTAGACTTAATAGCATTCTTGCGTCCGTCTCGATCTTTTAATAATGGCAAGAATTTTCGTTTTTGCTAGTTTCGAGGAATTTTGGTTGGGATAAAAAATGTAGGTTGATATGAAGGAAAAAGGTACCTATCTCTTGTTACTTTTTGGGGTAGAGAATATTAGCCGCGTTTTGTTATAGCTTAAGATCCATAACGATCATCCCATAAAAATAAAACGATACGGATCTTGATGACAGCTGTGTTGTATACCTATCTCTATTTTGCTTACGTTGGTTCATTTTCATGTATTCGTTGTCTTTTTTCTTTACACTGCATTTCATACTACCTTGCCACGAGAAGACATCTACTCGCATTAGTAACAACTAATTTACGGGTCTTCAAAAAAGATCCAGATAGAGAGCAGGGTCCCAAGTTGTTGTTATATTACGTGTTAAAAAATAATCCTGACCAAGGTCCGTAGATAATAAAATGTGTGGCTATTACCTACCTATTTTGTTTGTGTTTTTTATTTATTTATTCGGTAAATAAAAACAAATGCTTAGAAAAATGTATAAATGATAATTGATACAGCGAACAAATATCGCTATTTTTGAGCAAATTTGCCTAGAAAATCAATAAAAACCGAAATATTAAGAAATTATGGTAGGTATAATGAATCTTAGTTTATGCTTTAAATATCCAATAAATAGTATTTTAGCTATACAATAACTTTACACGATACAAAGATATGTTACACATCATTTGCGAAGATACTTATACATGCTCTAACTGACTACTTTTTTATTCTTCGACGATTGAAAAGAAAATAAAAAATAAAAGTTTATACCTACCAAAATAGATGCCTACCTGCCTGATCTTGATATTGGTAGAAAGATTAATTTATTTGCAGACAGATTTACTAGGTTTGTTCTTAGAGAAGAGTTTTTCTTTAGTATATATATTTATTTTTAGGATACTGAATAGTTACATTTAAACTCAAAAAATTTAACTGTGTTTTTGCATTTACATTACAATTTAGGTATCATTCCTTTAAACATTGAAGATTTGCACCTCTTATAATAATTGAATGTTCATTCCAATCGATATATTTTCTATAAAAATATAATCTCATATTATCTTTTATTTAATAATTCATCCTTGAAGATAAAAAAAAGAATTACCAAAGTTATAAGCCATTTCCGGAGAGCTATACATGATCAACCAAATCCTGAATTTTATCGACCAAATAGGCAGTTTGTAATTTTGAAAAATGTTGCGTAAAGCAATGTTCATTAGTCAAAATTATTATAAAATACAAATTTTGAAAATAGTAGTTTGAAAAATGAGAACATATTTATAAATATAGTGCAAAACTTTCTGTTAAGCGTTTTGAAGGCTCTCAGCTGCTCAAAATTAATGCAAATATAATTATGTGGTGTTTGGGAGAAACATGATAACTCCATTTGCGTCTTCACGTCCACTTTGCATCGAGCTAGAAGCGAAACGAAATTACCGATTTTCTTCAAATTTAAAATAGTTATGAACGTTTGTCAAATTACGTTTCAAATTTGAAAGAAATTGGTGCATCCGTTTATAGGCTCTAGCTCGATTTAAAGTGGACGTAAAGACGCAAATCCTTAAATGCAGTTATCATGTTCCTCCCAAACACCACAATATTGAAGTAAGCTTTAAAAATTTAAAACAATTTCCATAAATACTTTATTTTTGAGAAAAAAAACAGTATTTCTCGACTTATAGCCAATTTGATGCAGCTAGATATTTATTTTGTTGACACCTTGGAATGGTAAAAATGTGAATTGACTTGCAATCGATTAATAAATTGAAATTAAATTGAGAAGCTTGTGAACAATATACAGCAATGATTTCTATATCAAGACGTTTTCCAAGACTTTTTGAAAAATTGAAACCATTTGCTAATCGTGGTCGAAATATCAATTTAGCAGGTTTTGAATATAAAAATTTTTCAAAAACACATTTTTATATTTTAAGTTCAATTGAGGTTGGTTTTTTATTTCAGTTTTCTTAAAAAAAAATGTTAAGTCAGAATAAGGCAGCAGAATAAGCATGCAGAGCAAAGAAAAATTATAACTTTTTAACGTGGGCTATATAGGTCCCACTTTGATCAATTTTGTGGGCAGTATACTATTGTATGATGTTAAAAAAGATACATTTACACACATAGATATAAATACAAAACGAAACGTCATCATAGTTTGGTAGGTAGTTTGGTCAACCGACTCTATTTTTAAAGCAGAAAGGAAAAGAGCTTGCAAGCACATATTATTTTCATTTTTATTTGTACTGGATGCGATATCTTTGTAACTCGACTATCTGTGGTTGTATTTTAGTTCCATAATTTTAATATTTGAATCAATATTTTCTGTCATCAGCCAAAATAGCTCAAAAAGATAAAATCAAATACAGTGTAACTTCCATATACATAAGTCAAACTCTCAAAATTTGAGAAAAAAAAAATCGAGTTATAGAAACTTCGATTTAAAGAAATGAGAAGTTTAATTTAATGAAATGGAATATTAAAAAAAGAATGATTTTTAATCAACGGAAGTTTAAAAAAAATCAGTACATATTACACAAATTCAAATAGCGATTGCATACTCTTCAAATTTTAACGAGCTGTTTCATTTAACAGGGAGGAATACCTATTGGTACATATTCTTCAATAAAAACATCAATTTTGGAAACTAAAAGAATTAAAAATATAGGTGTAGGTAGATGTACCTAATTTTGAAGATAATAATTTGCAAGAGGTAAATTATCCTTCTTAACCAAATAAATATACATAATTACATTTATATAAAAATAAAGATTAGGAAGGTAACCAGGTAGGTATGGATTTTTGATATGTAACTGCTTAGTAATCGGTGTAGGGGGTACATTGTCGTGAAAGCCAATTTCCGTGATACCTACTTACTTATTTATCATTTATACATATTTCTAAGCATTTGTTTTTATTTTCAATTATAAATGGCTTTTATTCAACTTTTTGTTTCTTTATAAAAGTTTGTACAATAATTCATTTTATAGCATGGCTTACGCCGTCTGCCAGGGTGACAACTTTTTGTTGAAACAAAATTTAAAATTATATACATATCTAGTTCAGAAATAAATAAATAGCTTTACGGTATATATATTTAATCTAGAACATTTCATCAACAATGGATTTTCTATATCGCAGAGCCCAGCTTATATATTTATAAAGGTTCACCCAATTTTGGCCATTTAATATATTCAACATTTCGTTGTTTGTAAGATGATTTTTTTCCGTACACATTCCTTCTAATTTCCATCAAGACAGGGCACCTACCTATGAAGTGAAGCACATCCTCTTTTTCTTTCAGGTTACAAAGTTCACAAGTTACTGGAAGATCGCTCCTGTTTGGGATGAAATTGAGAGTTAGTATCTCTGCTCTGGCTTTGAAGATAAGTGTAATCAAAGCTGTTTGACAAGTTGGACTGAAATAATTATTGCTGCACAAGTTGTGGTTAAGCTTTGAAGAAATTACTCCTTGCCTAGTGTTACTGGATTTTATTTCAAAATCAACTCTTGTTTTTGTATCGATCGCCTTTATGAGGTCATATAATTATAATTTATTTACCGAATAAAAAAAAAATTCAAACAAAATAGGTAGATAATAGCCACGTTTTATTATCAACGGACCTGGATCAGGATAATTATTTAACACGTAATACCCACACCTAAACTCCTCTTACTCCTTTTCCCAACCATCCTCTTTCTTCACCACAACTATTTCCTGGGGACCACAATGGATCCATTGAGATCCGAGTGCGATGATGCGACTCGCCGCTTTTTTACCCCTCCTAACCTATGTACCTAACACATAATACAACAACAACTTGGGACCCTGCTCTCTATCTGGATCTATTTTGAAGATCCGAAAATTAGTTGTTACTAATGCGGGTAGATGTCTTCTCGTGGTAAGGTAGTATAAAATGAAGTGTAAAGTAAAAAGAAAAGGAAATGAACCAACGTAAGCAAAATAGAGATAGGTATGCAACACAGCTGTCATCAAGATCCGTATCGTTTTATTTTTATGGGATGATCGTTATGGATCTTAAGCTATAACAAAACGCGGCTAATATTCTCCACCCCAAAAAGTAACAAGAAATAGGTACCTTTTTCCTTCATATCCACCTACATTTTTTATCCCAACCAAAATTCCTCGAAACTAGCAAAATCGAAAATTCTTGCCATTATTAAAAGATCAAGACGGACGCAAGAATGCAATTAAGTCTACCTGTTTCAAAACAGTCGTCCATAAAAAAAAATATATTCTCCACCCTCAAACATGAAAACAGAGAAATCTTTAAAAAAAAACTTTTCCTTCCTTGAAACTTTCCTTCATACATGTATCTCTCTGCCCTACAAAAATTCTCACAAGGAATAAAAACAAAAATTCTTGCCAACGATCGAGACGAATGAAAAATTGAAAAAAAAAACCAGTAGTACCTACCTACATACCTATAAAACCATTGCAAAATGTATCTTATTACGAAGGACGTATTCATTAAATCGGTGCATGCACATTTCACACCAACCTATCTATACCTACCTAACTATAAATCAGCTTTCCTCACAAGTTATGAATTCACCTGTTCCTAAATAAATTAATGAAAATGATTTTTTTAATTTCTCAAGGAATACAAAACAACCTCACAAAAATAAATAAAACCAAAAGAAAATCCCTGCTACCCTTTACGAAGATCGCGATTTGCGATGAAAGAACAAAAATGTTACTGCATGTCTATCTAGGTATACAGATACCCACCATCATCATGATCACAAAAAATAATAAGCAAAAAACTAAAAAAAAAGCGAAAGAAAAAAACAACGAAAACATTTGTTTGTCCTTGAGATCTATGCATTTTGAAGAGATTTCAAATTTTAAATTGTTTCCAGAGAGATTTTTCGCTCTCGCTCTTTAAATTGACCAATGCAACATTTCGCAACATGTTGTCGTATCCAATATCAGATACGGACGGTTTTATTTTGGGTTCACTTTGCTTGTACTGGATGCGACATCTTGGTATTATATTATCTTTGATAATAGTACAGTCACAAAATGGTGGCCCTTTCCACACGGATTTCAGTCCCGTAAAATGGGATTTAGGTTAGTCTCGATATACCCCATCATATTTAATTAGAATGACAACTTCTTTAAAAAAATGTACATACGGGTCCTTTTTTACTCCCTATTGCTTGTACTAAAAGGATAAAGCAAAAAACTAAAATTAAACAAATCACCGGCACGGTGCGCGGCACCGAGGCCACCTCTACAATTCCCATCGCTTAAAATATTCATACGTCAATCCATATGCAAAGGAGAAAAAACCATTAAATACATACTTTTTAAACCGATATTGTTAAGAGAATTCAATTCTGAATTGAATCAAGAGAGCTTCCTTGTTCCGCTCTCTATATTCTTCAATGCAACATTTCGCAACATGTTGTCGCATCCAATATCAGATACGGACGATTAAGTTTTGGGCTCACTGTGCTTGTTCAGCTTAAAACCAATTCCAGTTCCAGTACCCCATTTCCATCAACTGGAATGGAAATTTACTAGAAAGAGATACTCGAATATTCTAGTGGATTCTATAGTTGAGACTAGAACCATATAGTTCCGTATAAATATAAGGGGATGTTTTCGAGCGAATGGACACAGTTTAATTTTAAAAATGTTGTACCATAAGGTTCGAGGAAAAAGTGTATCCGGAAGTGATTTTTAAATTGCATACTATTGAGATTGAGGAATAATAAAAACGATTTGAAGTGAAATAAAGTGTGTTTATTTTGTGAAGTAAATAATTGAAAGTTATTATTTAAAGGAAATAAGTTTTATTATCGAACCCTGTAAGAACATTACAGTATATATTTAGTAAAAAGTAGGTCCGTCAAGATGGGTCCGCCCCAACAGAAATTCAAAATTGTGATGATGCAGGCATTAAGTTCCATGTAAGAGCTAATTTAGTACCGCAATCCCGATCTGGAAATAAAATCCCCTCTATCTGAAACCTGTGGCGGACCCACCTTGACGTCAAGCTGGGACCACCACACCTACAAACACAAAAATTCTACAAACTTACTATGAGGGAATTTAGTTCCAATTTTAGTGCTCCTAATTGACGGAACTCCCAATTAAAAAGTCATACCCTTACCCCTCAAACCTGTGGCGGACCCAGCTTGACGTCAAGCTAGGACCAAAGATAATATTTATAATACCAAGATGTCGCATCCAGTACAAGCAAAGTGAACCCAAAATAAAACCGTCCGTATCTGATATTGGATACGACAACATGTTGCGAAATGTTGCATTGGTCAATTTAAAGAGCGAGAGCGAAAAATCTCTCTGGAAACAATTTAAAATTTGAAATCTCTTCAAAATGCATATATCTCAAGGACAAACAAATGTTTTCGTTGTTTTTTCTTTCGCTTTTTTTTTAGTTTTTTGCTTATTATTTTTTGTGATGATGATGATGGTGGGTATCTGTATACCTAAACAGACATGCAGTAACATTTTTGTTCTTTCATCGCAAATCGCGATCCTCGTGAAATGTGGCAGGGATTTTCTATTGGTTTTATTTATTTTTGTGAGGTTGTTTTGTAGGTATTCCTTGAGAAATTAAAAACAAAACATTTTCATTAATTTATGAAGGTACAGGTGAATTCATAACTTGTGAGGAAAGCTGATTTATAGTTAGGTAGGTATAGATAGGTTGGTGTGAAATGCGTATGCACCGATTTAATGAATACGTCCGTCTTAACAAGATACATTTTTGCAATGGTTTTATATGTAGGTACCTAGGTACTTCTGTTTTTTTTTTTTAATTTTTCATTCGTCGTTGGCAAGAATTTTTGTTTTTATTCCTTCTGAGAATTTTTGTAGGGCAGAGAGATACATGTATGAAGGAAAGTTTCAAGGAAAAGTTTTTTTTAAAGGATTTCTCTGTTTTCATGTTTGAGGGTGTAGAATAAATTTTTTTTATGGACGACTGTTTTGAAACAGGTAGACTTAATAGCATTCTTGCGTCCGTCTCGATCTTTTAATAATGGCAAGAATTTTCGTTTTTGCTAGTTTCGAGGAATTTTGGTTGGGATTAAAAATGTACGTAGATATGAAGGAAATAGGTATCTCTTGTTACTTTTTGGGGTGGAGAATATTAGCCGCGTTTTGTTATAGCTTAAGATCCATACCGATCATCCCATAAAAATAAAACGATACGGATCTTGATAACAGCTGTGTTGTATACCGATCTCTATTTTGCTTACGTTGGTTCGTTTTCATTTTCTTTTTACTTTACACTGCATTTTATACTACCTTACCACGAGAAGACATCTGCCCTGCTATAAAATGAATTAATTTACAAACTTTTATAAAGAAACAAAAAGTTGAAAAAAACCATTTATAATTGAAAATAAAAACAAATGCTTAGAAATATGTATAAATGATAAATAGGTAAGTAGGTATCACGGAAATTGGCTTTCACGACAATGTACCCGCTACACCGATTACTAAGCAGTTACATATCAAAAATCCATACCTACCTGGTTACCTTCCTAATCTTTATTTTTATATAAATGTAATTATGTATATTTATTTGGTTAAGAAGGATAATTTACCTCTTGCAAATTATTATCTTCAAAATTAGGTATACCTACCTACACCTATATTTTTTAATTCTTTTAGTTTCCAAAAATAATGTTTTTATTGAAGAATATGTACCTATAGGTATTCCTCCCGGTTAAAAGAAACAGCTCGTTAAATTTTGAAGAGTATGCAATCGCTATTTGAATTTGTGTAATATGTACTGATTTTTCTTAAACTTCCGTTGATTAAAAATCATTCTTTTTTTAATATTCCATTTCATAAAATAAAACTTCTTATTTCTTTAAATCGAAGTTTCTGTAACTCGAATTTTTTTTCTCACATTTTGAGAGTTTGGCTTATATGGAAGTTACACTGTATTTGATTTTTATCTTTTTGAGCTATTTTGACTGATGACAGAAAATATTGATTCAAATATTAAATATTATGGAACTAAAATACAACCACAGATAGTCAAGTTACAAAAATATCGCATCCAGTACAAATAAAAATGAAAATAATATGTGCTTGCAAGCTCTTTTCCTTTCTGCTTTAAAAATAGAGTCGGTTGACCAAACTACCTGCTGATGATGACGTTTCGTTTTGTATTTATATCTATGTGTGTAAATGTATCTTTTTTTAACATCATACAATAGTATACTGCCCACAAAATTGATCAAAGTGGGACCTATGTATATAGCCCACGTTAAAAAGTTATAATTTTTCTTTGCTCTGCATGCTTATTCTGCTGCCTTATTCTGACTTAACATTTTTTTTTTAAGAAAACTGAAATAAAAAACCAACCTCAATTGAACTTAAAATATAAAAATGTGTTTTTGAAAAATTCTTATATTCAAAACCTGCTAAATTGATATTTCGGCCACGATTAGCAAATGGTTTCAATTTTTCAACAAGTCCTGGAAAACGTCTTGATATAGAAATCATTGCTGTACATTCTTCACAAGCTTCTCAATTTAATTTCAATTTACTAATCGATTGCAAGTCAATTCACATTTTTACCATTTCAAGATGCCAACAAAATAAATAGCTAGCTACATCAAATTGGCTATAAGTCGAGAAATACTTTTTAAAATTATTTTAAATTTTTAAAGCTTACTTCAATATTGTGGTGTTTGGGAGGAACATTATAACTCCATTCAAAGATTTGCGCCTTTACGTCTACTTTACATCGAGCTAGAGCCTATAAACGGATGCACCGATTTCTTTCAAATTTGAAACATAATTTGACAAACGTTTATAACTATTCCAAATTTGAAGAAAATCGGTAATTTCGTTTCGCTTCTAGCTCGATGCAAAGTGGACGTGAAGACGAAAATTTTAAAATGGAGTTATCATGTTTCTCCCAAACACCAAATAATTATATTTGCATTAATTTTGAGCAACTGAGAGCCTTCAAAACGCTTAACAGAAAGTTTTGCACTATATTTATAATTATGTTCTCATTTTTCAAACTACTATTTTCAAAATTTGTATTTTAGAATAATTTTGACTAATGAACATTACTTTACGCAACATTTTTCAAAATTACAAACTGCCTATTTGGTCGATAAAATTCAGGATTTGGTTGATCATGTATAGCTCTCCGGAAATGGCTTATAACTTTGGTAATTCTTTTTTTTATCTTCAAGGATGAATTTTTATAGAAAATATATCGATTGGAATGAACATTCAATTATTATAAGAGGTGCAAATCTTCAATGTTTAAAGGAATCATGATACCTAAATTGTAATGTAAATGCAAAAACACAGTTAAATTTTTTGAGTTTAAATGTAACTATTCAGTATCCTAAAAATAAATATCTATACTAAAGAAAAACTCTTCTCTAAGAACAAACCTAGTAAATCTGTCTGCAAATAAATTAATCTTTCTACCAATATCAAGATCAGGTAGGTAGGCATCTATTTTGTTTTAAACAAGTACGTATGTACATTGGTAGGTATAAACTTTTATTTTTTATTTTTTTTTCAATCGTCGAAGAATAAAAAAGTAGGTAGTTAGAGTAAGTATAAGTATCTTCACAAATGATGTGTAACATATCTTTGTATCGAGTAAAGTTATTGTATAGCTAAAATACTATTTATTGGATATTTAAAGCATAAACTAAGATTCATTATACCATAATAATGATACCTTTTATTTCTTAATATTTACGTTTTTTATTGATTTTCTAGGCAAATTTGCTCGAAAATAGCGATATTTGTTCGCTGTATCAATTATCATTTATACATTTTTCTAAGCATTTGTTTTTATTTACCGAATAAATAAATAAAAAACACAAACAAAATAGGTAGGTAATATCCACGTTTTATTATCTACGGACCTTGATCAGGATTATTTTTTAACACGTAATATAACAACAACTTGGGATCCTGCTCTCTATGTGGATCTATTTTGGAGATCCGAAAATTAGTTGTTACTAATGTCGTTTTCGTTTGGATGTTCGGAGTACTCCTTTTGCACTCCTTTTTCACTCCTACTACTCCAAAAGTCTTCGATTGGCTGTTCCGAGTAATGTTTTCGGAGTGTTCTTCTGTTCCCAACTTCATATTGGAGTAGACGAGGAACACACACATACATATAAAGGTTTTCGTTGGATTAATTGTCAAAAGTGGTAAATACTTGAAGAAGCCATTTTGTTAAATGGCGGTTTTTGGAAGTGTGCGTGTAAATTTAGGATTGTCGGTGTTTTCATATTCGATTGGAATTAAAAAGGAGTAGAATAGACCCAAAATCCAATCGAAAACGACATAATGCGGCTAGATGTTTTCTCGTGGTAAGATAGGTAGTATGAAATGCAGTGTAAAAAGACAACAAATACATGAAAATGAACCAACGTAAGCAAAATAGAGATAGGTATAAAACACAGCTGTCATCAAGATCCGTATCGTTTTATTTTTATGGGATGATCGGTATGGATCTTAAGCTAGGTATAACAAAACGCGGCTAATATTCTCCAACCCAAAAAGTAACAAGAGATAGGTACCTATTTCCTTCATATCCACCTACATTTTTTATCCCAACCAAAATTCCTCGAAACTAGCAAAAGCGAAAGTTCTTGCCATTATTAAAAGATCGAGACGGACGCAAGAATGCAATTAAGTCTACCTGTTTCAAAACAGTCGTCCATAAAAAAAAAATATATTCTCCACCCTCAAGCATGAAAACAGAGAAATCCTTAAAAAAAAAACTTTTCCTTGAAACTTTCCTTCATACATGTATCTCGCTGCCCTACAAAAATTCTCACAAGGAATAAAAACAAAAATTCTTGCCAACGATCGAGACGAATGAAAAATTGAAAAAAAACCAGAAGTACCTAGGTACCTACCTACATACCTATAAAACCATTGCAAAATGTATCTTGTTGCGACGGACGTATTCATTAAATCGGTGCATACACATTTCACACCAACCTATCTATACCTACCTAACTATAAATCAGCTTTCCTCACAAGTTATGAATTCCTGTACCTAAATAAATTAATGAAAATGATTTTTTTAATTTCTCAAGGAATACAAAACAACCTCATAAAAATAAATAACACCAAAAGAAAATCCTTGCTACCTTTTACGAATATCGCGATTTGCGACGAAAGAACAAAAATGTTACTGCATGTCTACCTATCTATACAGATACCCACCATCATAAAGATCACAAAAAATAATAAGCAAAAAACTAAAAAAAAAAAAGCAAAGATAAAAACAACAAAAACATTATTTTCGTCCTTGAGATATGCATTTTGAAGAGATTTGAAATTTTAAATTGTTTCCAGAGAGATTATTCGCTCTCGCTCTTTAAATTGACCAATGCAACATTTCGCAACATGTTATCGTATCCAATATCAGATACGGACGGTTTTATTTTGGGTTCACTTTGCTTGTACTGGATGCGACATCTTGGTATTATATTATCTTTGCTAGGACCGCCACAACTCCAAACACAAAATTACAAGAAACTAATGATGAGGGAATTAAGTTCCGATTTTAATGCTCCCACTTTTTGAAACTCCAAATTAAATTCTCAACGATTTGACCTTGAAATTAAGTGCCGAACATAAAAACTCGTGGAGACTTTCTATACCCGACCCTTAAAAAATAAAAAATATAGATTAGATGAAGAATGAGCTAATAAGAAAAAATTACCAGTTTGGCTTTTCTACTCCCACTGGTTCAGTTTTTATGACTCCTACACTAACCCCTCTAATTGTGGCGGACCCAGCTTAACGTCAAGCTAGGACCGCCACAACAGAATTTCAAAAAGCTAATGATGAAGGAATTTATTTCCGATTTAAGTGCTCCTAATTTGCGGAACTCCAAATTAAATACTCCACGATCTTACCTTGAAATTGAGTGTTGAAAATACAAAATCGTGGAAACTTTCCATGCTTGACCTAACAAAATTTAAAAAAAACTAATTACCGAAAAATTCGAATACACGACCCTTTTATAACTAAGGAAATTTATTTAATTGAATACACCATCTAATACCATGAATCAGAGAATTCATGGATTAGCATACGGATTAGCACTTAAATGGAACTTAATTCCTGCCTCATTACAACTTTGAATTTCTGTTGTGGCGGACTCAGCTTGGCGGACCTGTAAAAAGTTAGTTTGGAATTGAGTAGGAAATTAGTTTTGCCTCCGATAGTTTAGATTCAAAATGCCTTTTTATATTGACGTTAGCTGTGATGGTAACACTCAGATATTTATACTCTTTTACGACTTTTATGGGATCGCCTTCATAGTTCCACTGTTCTGTTCGTTCCTTGAGTATCTACCGCCACCATTCCTGAAAATCATCATTTTCAATTTAATTCAATTTTGTTTAATCTTACGTCTAAATACAGTGGCCGACTTTTAATAGGTATGTTTGGCTGATCCGAATGTGTAAATTAAATTCATTTATAAATTTCAACTTAAATTATGGGATTTTATAAGGTAAATATATTTTATTTTTTTGGAATGTGTACCTTTACAGTTGCTACCGGCTACAGACATACTACTTTTGCTTAGCTTCTTTTAAGCATACTCATTTCCCAGCAAACATTTTAATTCAAAATTGAATCATAAATAAATCACAAAATTGAAGAACCTGACTGGTAAAGAATTCACTTATGATGCAATTTGAATTCTTTTACCTGGGCACTTGGACACCGATATGAATCGCTTTTGTGAATGATTTATGATCTTCATTTAAACTTAATTTAAATGAATGTATATAAGAGTCTATAAAATTATTTCTTTATCTTTTCTGAATCATAAATATGATTGCATGATGATTCATTTAAATGAATTTATTTACTCATCATCCCTTCTCTTAAATGAACATTCACAATTAATTCACTTTATTGGAATCATTTTTGGTGAAGAAAATCTGAACCTTCAGAAAAATGTTTGCTGGGTTTTAAAGTATAACTTATACTAAAACTTACACTACATAGAAAACAAAAAACTCAACTAAGAGTATCAAATTTATACATTATAAATATTTATGCAATATATACATTGGGTGAAGTGCTATTGAAATATGTTTTAAATCGCTGTCAACACATATCAAGTATCTGCTTATTGAATTATATATATACAGGGTGTACCGTAAATAATGGATAACCTTGCAACTGGGTAAGGCTGGCCTTAAGACCTTTCCGAAAACAATATAAAAATAATATTGCCAATGTGGCCTCCATGTTATGAAATTTTTCAAAAATGTTTAAAAAATTACGACTTTCTATTGTAATGGAATGTAAACTTTAAAGTTAATACAAGTGGCAACTCTGCTAAGGGTGTTTTTTTAGACGTGTGGTTTTCAATCTGGCTTTTTTCGGAGTTGGTCTTTTTGACATCTGTCACTTGATTTATGCTCAGTTTGGTTTCCCATTTCATAATAAATAGACTTACTCCTGAACAACGTTTGCAAATCGTGGAAATTTATTACCAAAATAATGGTTCGGCGTTCATCGCGCGCTGCTTCCAATATTCGGTCGACATAATCGCCCAGCAGAGCCAGTAATTCAAGCAACCATGGATCGGTTTCGCACCACGTGTACTCTAGTGTATAATGCTCATCCTCAGCTGCTGCTGTGGAGCAGAGTATCGAAGAAGACCCGAATGAGTCCATCTTTTCGTGCCTGAGTTGGAGGATGTTGATGTGGAGGGCCTTTGGTTCCAACAAGACGGCTCTTCATGCCATACAGCCAACGAAAAAATCAATTTATTGAAGGAAACTTTTGGTGAGCGCATTATCTCGCATCGTGGGCCTGTGGCGGGCGTGGCCTCCAAGATCGTGTGATTTAACACAGCTGGACTATTTTTTGTGGGGTTATGTGAAGTCGCTTGTCTACGCAGATAAGCCCGAGACGATTGACGCTTTGGAACAGAATATTCGGCGCGTTATTGCTGACATACGGCCCCAATTGCTGCAAAAAGTGGTCGAAAATTGGGCCTCTCGGCTGGAGTTTATTCGAGTCAGCCTCGGTGGCCACTTGCCCGAAATTATTTTCAAAACATAATGGAAAACCCTCATCTTTACAATAAAGCTATATTCTTGGCCATAACATTAAATTATATCCGTTTTATTTCTTCTTGAAAACCACACGTCTAAAAAAACACCCTTTATATCACTTTCGTTTTCTCTAAGTTGTCAACAATAGCTTTCAATTATTCACTTTGTCATTCTTGAATAAACTTCTTCGTTTTTATATCCATTTTTCATCAAAGTAACAAAACGTGTTTTATTTCTTATGCTCCAAAATCCGCTTTATCTTCAGGTTATGGGCCCAGTCCACGGTATTTAGGTAAAGCACAAGAAAGTTATGGAAAGTCGGTAATAAATAAAGTATTATTTTTAGAAAATTTTTCTATAGATGGCTCAGATTTGTCTGTATTTAATTAAGATTTGTCCACCAGCTTTTGCATATACATATTCGCAGCCCAATCGTCGTTCTTTCTCTCCATTGCGAAACTTCGTGGTAGAGAAAATTACGACACGTGAAAATTTGCCGTTCAGAATCTTTTGGAAGACGAAGAATTGTGGGATTGTGTTACCAAGAAATGTGGTAATGTAAAAAAGTTGGTGAAGGCTAGAACCAAAATCATTTTCCTAATCGATCCTGTGAACTACGTTCACGTCAAAGACGCAACCACACCCAATAATGTTTGGGACAAACTAAAAAAGGCGTTCGAAGATTCAGGGTTAACTCGAAAAGTTGGATTACTGCGAGCCCTGGTTTACACGAGGTTAGATGAATGTGATTCTATTGACGAATACTTTAATAAAATTATAAACAGGGCTTATAAGATACGAGGAATAGCTGGCTCCTAGCAGGTCTTCCATATCAGTAACAGCCGATGATTATGGGCATCGCAAGCTCTGGCTTGGAACTGACTGCAGATGCCATTAAACTGAAGCTGCTACAGGACGTCAAGATGACCGCCAACGATGGATCTATAGTTTTTTTTTATAGCAAAACCTCGCAGAAACATGACAGAAGCGTACGGACATTTTGCTCGCAACTGCACGAATATAAAATTATAAAAGGAATGCAACGAACAATAAGGCCAACCTTAATCAACTGTTATTCACAACATTGTCAGCCAAGGACGTTGAAATAAAGGAATGGTATCTGGACTCTGGTGCGTCAAAGCACATGACTCTGCATCACGATTGGTTGGAAAATGTTTCCAAAGCGGACACTGACAGAATGGTTATTGCTGACAAATATGATGGCTGTTGGGGGGAAAGGCGATGTGATGTTTGTGTTTTTCATTGGTGAGAGTGGTGTTTCAAAGGATGTTCTTTTTGTGCCGAATCTGTGTGCGAATCTCCTTTCTGTCAGCCGTTTGACAGACAGTGGAAATTCTGTAGTCTTCAAAGGAAATCGTTCCGATATTTACAACAATGAACACCGCTTGATTGCGACTGTATCCAAAAAAGAAGCAGTGTACAAACTCGACCAGCCAGCTGATTTTTAACATGGCAACTTGGCTAATGCCGATGACACAAAAGTTCTCTGTTTAAAAATATTGTTGATGGGGTGAATTTTTCTGAGACAGAAAGTATTTCGCCATGTGTTGTTTGTGTCAAAGCAAAGCAGACTAGGCTTCCATTCAAAAACACCGTAACAAGAGCAACAGAACTACTAGAGACTGTTCATTCCTACGTGTGCGGCTCTATGTCAGTAAATTCCATCGGAGGGGCAAGGTATTTTTTTATTTTTGTGGATGACTTCAGCCGGAAAGTTTTTCTGTATCTTATACAGCACAAATCTGAAGTAAAAGAAAGTCTTTCTGAAAATCAAACTCAAAAAACTATCAAAATTTTGCACCGATAACGGTTCAGAGTATTGCAGACAAGGGTTGTTGAACATTCTGCGCAAACATGGAGTACGACACCAGAAAACAGCACCGAACACACCGGAACAAAGAGTGTTTGATTGTCGAGCGATAGTACATATATCAAAGGAAAAACAAACAACATTCGACTCACTTGAATGTATTTTAGTTGGCTACAGTGAGGACTACAAGGCATATGGACTTGTTGATCCGAAAACAAAGAGACATTATCTTCATAGAACAAGAGATTCCAAATCAGTATCAGGTAATTAGTTCTGATTATGCTACTCATGTTATCTGTTCACCATCAGATTAATAGGCAATGAAGATGATTTCCAAGTCTGTGAAGAAAGTTGTGAGGATCTAGAACTGGCAAATAGGAGTGGGACGTTTTACTCAGAGGCTTACAGCACTTTGGTTCCTGACTCAGATGAGGATTATGAACTTCCATTCAGCTTTCAGGAAGTCATTGAACCACAAGTCAGAAAATAATCGAGAGCTCCGAAGCCATTAGTAAGACCCGATTTTGTCTCATTCGTTGGCCGAGTTACGTGCCCCACTGTAGCACGTACATTCAACTCAGCTCTCCCCCAATATAAACACCAAGAATGCAGACATACCATCTCTTGTACCAGCACATCATTGAGAGAGTTGCATAGCAACCACTGCAAACAATCTATTAAATAATTTTGCAGCTAAAATCATTATCATCATCCTGAGCAGCATCTCATCTTCATTATCATCTAAACCCGCATTTATCATCATTATCAATCATCAGCATCATGTTCATTCTCTTAAATTTATCTCTTTAATTTTGTATCAAGAATTCTTTATTGATTGTTAAATCCTAGCTTGTAAGTCGAATAGAGTAGGTATAGTGAACTTTGAACTTTGACGAATAAACAATATTTTTTGTTGAGTACTTCTATAGTGGCGCAGTCGGTGACTAACTCAAGTAAATAAAATAAAAGTAGCTTCAGAGAAAAAAAAAAACCGCAATCCAAAAAAAAAATTGAAAGCATATCGATCATCATCCAAATGCATATTGGATAAATGAATTGAATAAAAAGAAATACAAAAAATCCAAATGGATATTGGAAATTTGTATATTTTGTGGAAAATACTTTCAACTACAATTACATCGAAACACGTGGCACGTGGAGCATATTTTCGCAGTTTACTCCGACATTTTTCCCAATTGTACCCATCCTTTCTCCAACAGTATCCCAGCTTGTCCCAGGTAAGTCCCAATCTGTTGTCGGTTATAATCCCGTCAATACCATGCCTTATTTCTTTAAAACAAACAAAAAAATTCCAGGTGCCAAGCTCTTTGTCTAGTGCCGATAGATCAAGATTAAATTTAAATTTAAATAATATTGTAAACGGTGTATTAAAAAGGGATAGATTAGAGATGAATAATTCTTCAGTTTCGTTAAGGATCTTAAACACCCTCAGTAATCCTGATGCGGTTAAGGATTTACCTAACTTTGACGGTAACCCTAGGCTTCTTTACGATTTTTTTTCAAACGTTGAAGAAATTTTAAGTTTTATGCCTAAACTTGTTGCACTTTTACTAACCGAAACCGAACAAAACAAATAAATATTATTAAAACTTATTAATTGATTGCGAACGAACGAGCCAAAAAAAAAATAACACGACCGGCGACGACGAGTATACCACGACTTTTGGTTAGACGAATGTCAACCAAAGGAGAAATGGGAAACAAAAACAAGTTCGATTTCCAAGAAGTGCAACAGGAAGCACTTCCAATGCTACCACCACGGCTAGGTCACAATTGGGGATGTTTTCACGAATTGAATTCTTATTGTGTCGAATAAAATTGATTCGATTGGACTACCACTATACTTATCTGTTCAAAACAAACGGAACTGCCAATTCCTCCTGCCTCTCTGAGATTTATCTCCAGCTATTCCTGGTCACTCTCCACCAACTTTCACTATCCTTCTTTTCTTGACCAAAAGAAGTTCTCCCTAAACCTTTTCTTCCTCTTTCACAAAATTCAATTTTTCAAAAAAAAACGCACACTTGAGTTTCTTTTCTTTTTTTTCCAAAATTTTCCTTTTTCGATTTTTTGATGAACTTGTCGTTCGCTATCAAGCTGGGTAAAAAGTGATCTTCCAGGCTTTCACCATGCCTGGACGACCTCTTCTTTTTTCCAATGCCCTAGTGCTTTCGGCCAATCAGTGACGTGGGTTTCGGTCACGTCATTACTCAGCATATTGGCGTGAGTGAGCCAACGTAGTTGAAACCCAGCAGCCTTTCCTACTCGCACTTTACACCCCAGTTTCGTGCACCGTCACCATTGATTTCGCCGACCACTTGTATGACTTCCAGTGGGCGGCAATTCAA
This sequence comes from Leucozona laternaria, assembly GCA_932273885.2. Lineage (NCBI taxonomy): Eukaryota > Metazoa > Arthropoda > Insecta > Diptera > Syrphidae > Leucozona > Leucozona laternaria. Next base: position 98,333,175 of record OW026366.1, on the reverse strand, counting down.
TGGGTGCATTCAGCCACCTATTCTCACCCACTAAACCTTTTTTTAAAAGAAAGTTTGGAAAAACTGAAAAGAAACTCAATATTTTTTTCGCGTTCATTTTTCCCCGACATTTGAAGAAACACTTGTACTGAAAATTGGTGAAAAGCTTGATTCAAAACACAATTTTTGATAAGGAGAGATTGGCAGTATAAAATATCCTATAACGCGAATTTAATCTAAACCGTTGGACTTTTGCGCAGATTTTGGGAATATTTGGGGCTAGCCGTTAACGTTCCATCTTTTACAAATAACTTTTATATATATGTATGTTTGAACGATAGGTTGGGCAGCAAGCCATTCTCACAAAGAGTAACTTCCGCAACCGAGGACCAAGTTCGCTCGGGCTATTTTCTGGATTTGGATTGACCAGACCATCCGTCTGTTAATAACTTTGTTTGTACTGGGGACCATCTGTCACCCACACGAGATCGAAGCAGTAGAGTGGATCACCCATCCACTTCAAATGTCAAAATTTGACAACTTCAGTTTTGTTATTTCAAAATACTGAGAGAATGAACCGATGGCTGATGGACCATGGCTGCCCTTCTCTTTCTCTTAGTATATTGAAATCAACACCTGTAGGGGAAAAGAAGAAATGGAGAAGGAAGGAACAAGGATTTGGACTATTGAAAGAGTGACTTTTGTTGCGGTAAATTTTACCGTGACAAACTCCACCCTTTCCTCCTTGGAAATGTGTTTACCTTTTAAAAAAAGTAAACCATTTCCTACGGATGGACCTGGTAAACGATATAACAAAGAAACCCATCAGGCCAAATATGGCAGTCTAAAACAAAACAAAAATTAAAACCAAAAGTGAAAATGCAAAAACAACCAAAAAAAACTTTACTTTACATGGGACTTTTAAGACTCAATCATTTTCAAAAGGACCATTATACGGTTTAAGATCTTTCGTGTGCCAAGTGCCACGATCTTTTCCACTGTCATCTTCAAGGACATATGTCCAAGGAGATAACCTTTTCCGAATTTTAAAAGGCCCGACATACTTCGGTGCCAATTTTGCAGCATAGTAGTTTGCCGCATTTGACAAATCAAAATTTCTGCGCCATACAACATCATTCGGAAGATATTGAATATCTCTCCTAAATCTTTCTCCTACTGATTCTATTATTTGATTTGTGTCTATACCCTGATCACGTATTACTACTTCTTCTCTACCACTCGTACACATTTCTTTTCCGAAATTGGCATAATATGGCGAAACTCCTAATACCTCATGTGGAGAGGTGCGTATAGCACAAGCTACCTTAGCTAATTGAGAATCCCAAATTCGGTGATTCTCTGAAACATAAGCTCTCAACGTTGTTTTAATAATTTGGTTAATTCTCTCCACGGGGTTAGCCTGAGGATGATAGTTTGGTGTAAACCTAATCTTAGTTGAATATCCCTCACAAAGCTGTTTTAATTCCCTACTCCTAAATTGAGGACCGTTGTCGCAGATGACAACTTTCGGAACTCCAAATAACAGGAAAACATTATCCTGCAACTCTTTGCATACTGCCTTTGCAGTAGCAGACCTCAGTGCAAATAGCAACGTAAACTTTGTGAGGTAATCTACAACTGTAAGGATGTACATAAATCCTCTACTCGACTTGGGTAACGGCCCTACTAAATCCACGCCTATCATCTCCCACGGAGAAGAAACTCCTATCCTCTCAGTCATTAGACCGGCTGGTTTATCATTCACTGGTTTCACTTGCTGACAAAAGCTACATTTCCTAACATAACTTGCAACATCTCTTCTCATTTTCGGCCAATAGTACTTAGCTCCTACTCTAGCGAACGTTTTTCGCACCCCAATGTGTCCAGCTAACGGACTATCATGGCAGTCTTTCAAAATCCCTAACCTATCACTTTTGCCTACCACTAACTTCCACTCTTCATTATTTTCATGCGCGACTATATGTGTCGATTTGAAAAACTTATATAGTCGGCCACTTTCTACTCTCCAAGCAGGATAATCTAACGGATTCGACTCAACTGCCGAAATCATTTTTGCCACCCAAGGGTCTAAATCCTCATCCGAAATCCCAGCCACTACTGGAACTCCCCGAGATAGCATGTCCGGCACGACATGGTCTTTTCCCTTGCGATGAATGATCCTGAAATCGAACTGCTGAAGGCGAACCGCCCATCGCGCTAATCTACCTTGTGGGTCCTTGAGGTTACTCAACCAAACAAGTGAGTAATGATCTGTTATGACCGAGAATCGAACTCCTTCGATGTACGGCCGCAACTTCTCAACCGCCCACAAAACTCCTAAACATTCCTTCTCAGTAGTGGAATAGTTCCTCTCACTTCTATTAAGTGACTTACTTAGGAAAAAAATTACCTTTTCCCCCTCCTCGAAAGTTTGGGTAAGTACGGCCCCGATACCGTAATCAGACGCGTCGGTTTGGACCACAAATGGAAGACTGAAATCAGGACAGGTCAAAATGGGAGCCGTGATCAAGTATTCCTTGGCTTTCCTAAAAGAGTCTTCACATTCCTCAGTCCAGACGAATTTTTTGCTCTTTTTCACCAAATCTGTTAAAGGCCTAACTACTGTCGCGAAATTCGGTACGAAACGCCTGTATCAAGAAACAGTCCCTACAAAGCTTCTAACTTCCTTAACATTTTTGGGTGCAGGTATCCTAACCATACTCTCAACTTTTTCCGGATCAACGTGTAATCCGTTCCCATCTACTACATAACCTAAAAAATTAAGGGATGGCCTGCAAAAATTGCATTTATCCCGCCCCACTTTTAACCCTGCGTCACAAAGTCTCTTCAAAACTTCGTTAAGTATTTCTAAGTGTTTTTCAAAGGTATCTGTTACGATAATAATATCGTCCAGATACACAAAAACGAATGGCTCCAACTCTGGCCATAAAACCCTATCAATGAACCTCTGCCATGTTGCAGGAGCATTGTGCAATCCAAAAGGCATGCGTTTAAATTGAAACAAACCCCTACCCGGAACCGTGAAAGCTGTAAACTTTCGAGAATCTTCCGACATAGGAATTTGCCAATAAGCTGACTTAATGTCAGGCGATGTAAGAAACCTTGCATTCCTAAGCTTATCAAAAATCGCCGAGATTATTGGAAGTGGATAAGCATCCCTTTCTGTAACCTGATTTAATTTTCTATAATCGACGCAGAACCTAAAGGTATCATCCTTTTTCTTAAATATCAGAAGCCCAAGGGCTGTTTGATTTTTCAATCACGTCCTCATCTGACATTTCCTTAAGGGATTTGTCGATGTGAACCTGCATCGCTGGTGAAACCGGATAGTACCTTTGTTTAATTGGTTCTGACGTCGTCCTAATGATGTGTTCAACCCTATTTGTAACTCCAAGCCCTTCTGGCATGTCCCTAAACAAATCTTCAACTAAAATATTTAGCCTTGCCCTCTGCTCATCGTCTAACTCAGACTCTTCTGTGATAGACGTGCTATTAATCGAAGCCACCATCTCTTGGCTTGAAAAGCTCCACATGCTTGATCGAAGATCCGGGACGATTCCCGATAGTGCCCAAAAATCCACACCAAGGATCATCGTATGTGGGAGTGAAGGTATTACTAAACATTCGATCAAAACCGATTTATCTTCCACAACTATTGGTAAGTTAACTTTTCCTAAAACTCCTACACCCGCACCATCTGCTAACTGAACCTGCCTAATATTGCTATCTTCTAATCCTAACCCTAAATCCTGAAGAACCCTCCAGACGTTCGGGAAGCCCCCCGAATCCAAAAGTCCTAAAAACCTAATCCCATCATCTCCACTTGTATCTAACGTGAAACCGAGTTTAGTATTTGTCGCCAGCTGGTCGTCAGCAGGCGACCTGTTTAAACGCGACGGCGCTCTTGTCCTGCTGGCCCAAGAGTCCGTTGCCCGTTTCCCGAACAGCGTCTACAATCGCGTTGGGTTCTCTCTGTAGCCCCACAACCAAAACATCTCCTAGGAGCGGAACAGGTGTTTGAAAAATGGCCTTCCCATTGCAGTTGAAGCATCGAGTGGGCCTACGAGGTGGTGGGTGTCTATCAACTGCAGCTGTTGCCCTTGCTTCCTGAACGGAAGCAACATAGGCAACATCAGGCTCCAAAGACTGCCTGGAACGGTTGCTAGGAGGAGGGATGAAAGATTCGACATTGGTCCTAATTGTCTCTAGTTTTCTACCCAACGCAACGAATTTGTTAGCTGATTTGATATCTGCCAACCCCAACTGCGTCTGGTAGAATGGAGCAATATTCTTTATGAGAATGGACAACTTCCTATTCTCACTCAGAGGCTCCGAGTCTTTTAAAAAGGGTCTGCATGTACATCCCCATCGACTCATCTTTACCCTGGGTACGCCGCCTGACCTCATCCATTAAGAGGTCGTCATAGTTGGAGGGCAAAAACTCCAATTTCAATTCCCTAACTAACTCTTCCCAAGTTGAAATGGTTTCCCTCATCGCCCTAAACCAAAGAAGTGCCTTCCCAGTGAATAAATCAACTGCCAACCTAAATAGCCTTGAGCTCGAAACCCCTCGCGATTCTCGTAGCTCTTCTACCCTTTCTAAGAATGAGTTTACTGAGTCATTCCGCTCACCAGTAAACTTCAAGTTCCATTTTTCTATACGCTCAGGAAACCGGTCACAGGGTTCAACCTGTAACTGGAGTCCTGAGCTCGCACGTTGGACGACATGTGCAGTTGGCAACGCATCCAGGCCTGTTGTCGACGTTTCTCCTTGTTGTTTTCTTAAATCCTTATCTTGAGGTGTCTCCTCACCTCCTTCGGTTAAAATTGCCATCAGCAGCAATAACTCCCCCCGAATGTCGGCCACCTCATTGACCTCATCGGTTGACTCTGCCTTCGCCCTATTAATCCTACCTAACGACCATTCAATTCTGGTCAAAACCTTTAAATATTCCGAAGACTTCAGATTCTTCGGCGGCGTTTTCAAAAGATCCCTAATTTCTAAAGCTTTTGTTCGAACAGCCTTCACATCATCCTAAAAAGAAAAAGGGTAATGCGGGCTTTCCGAGGATATAGAGCCCGAACGCTCTAGAGTACGGGATGCTCTAAGCGTCATCCTCATGTTATCCACCGTACCCTCTTTTAAGCCGCGGGTAACTGACTCGTAAACTAGTTCCTCTTTACTTAACCGACTGACATCCATTTTCAAATAGTCAAATCGAAATCACAAAGAAATTTATAAAAAAAACTAGATAGGTATTTAAAATTCCAACAAAAAAAAAATCTAACCACAATCAGCAATCAGTCGATTACTATGCACTACCTACTAAAAAAAACACGAAATCAATCAAGAAACTTTGACTAAAAATGACATAAATTCAAATCCAAAATCCAAAAATAAAAGAATGCAATTACCTGATTACTTATTAAACAGGAATTATAAAAGTATTAAAATCAACACCCGATTGATTCAATATTGTAACGCCGAAATTATCGTAATCAACACCCAGTTGATTGTTCTACCAATTCAAAAGGAAAACACAGTCCTGTGAAGTTAGCAAAAGAATTGTTTAAAATTTAATAAAAAATGAGAGTTCCCGGTAGCAAACAAAGAGTTCTAGAGTTCCTCATACTTTTTTTCAATAGTTCTGGCGAATTAAGTGTTAAAATTCGAAAAAAAAAGTTTTTTTTGCTAACTTCACGCAGCAAGGACTTTTTTGAGAAAAAGAGCTCTGATCATGTTATTCAACTTAAAATCAAGAGTTCTAGAGTTCCTGATGGGTTTGAGAAAGAGTTCTGCAAAATTGAAATAGTTAGGGCTATTTAAGGTGCCCATTGACTTAGAACCAAAAATTTTGAAAATCCAAAAAAAAATCAAAAAAAGGAGTTCTGATTAGAGTTCCCGATAGCAAACAAAGAGTTATGAACATTTTCCTAACAACTTTTTTTTCTAAAACTAATTGTTCAAAAGTTATTCGCAAATTGAGGTGCCCATTGACTTAGAACCAAAAATTTTCAAAATCCAAAAAAATCAAAAAAAAGGAGTTCTGATTAGAGTTCCCGATAGCAAACAAAGAGTTCTGAACATTTTCCTAACAACTTTTTTTTCTTAAACTAATTGTTCAAAAGTTATTCGCAAATTGAGGTGCCCATTGACTTAGAACCAAAAATTTTCAAAATCCAAAAAAATCAAAAAAAAGGAGTTCTGATTAGAGTTCCCGATAGAAAACAAAGAGTTCTGAACATTTTCCTAACAACTTTTTTTTCTAAAACTAATTGTTCAAAAGTTATTCGCAAATTGAGGTGCCCATTGACTTAGCACCAAAAATTTTCAAAATCCAAAAAAATCAAAACAAAGGAGTTCTGATTAGAGTTCCCGACAGCAAACAAAGAGTTCTGAACATTTTCCTAACAACTTTTTTTTCTAAAACTAATTGTTCAAAATTTATTCGCAAATTGAAGTGCCCATTGACTTAGAACCAAAAATTTTCAAAATTCAAAAAAATCAAAAAGAAGGAGTTCTGATTAGAGTTCCCAAAAGCAAACAAAGAGTTCTGAACATTTTCCTAACAACTTTTTTTTCTAAAACTAATTGTTCAAAAGTTATTCGCAAATTGAGGTGCCCATTGACTTAGAACCAAAAATTTTCAAAATCCAAAAAATCAAAAAAAAAGGAGTTCTGATTAGAGTTCCCGATAGCAAACAAAGAGTTCTGAACATTTTCCTAATAACTTTTTTTTCTAAAACTAATTTTTGAAAAGTTATTCGCAAATTAATTGCGATTTATAGGTAGGTACTATATGGCAAGTTATGGATTCGTACAAAAAATCGAAAAAATGAATGAAATATTTATTTGAATCGATAGTTTGAACCTTGCAATTTAATGTTTAAAGATAATTTCATGCAAATGTTGACCGCGGCTGCGTCTCAGGTAGCCCATCCGCTGAGTCCAATTTTGGCATACTCTTTCACACATATCGGCCGGTATCTCACGAATGAATGCATGGATGTTGGCTTCCAGTGCGTCAATCGAAGCGGGCTTGTCCCTATAGACATTAGCCTTGACATACCCCCACAAAAAATAATCTAATGGTGTCAAATCGCACGATCTAGGCGGCCAATTGACCGGCCCGAAACGTGAAATTAACTGTTCACCAAACTCGCCTCGCAATTGCGCCATTGTTTCGCGTGCTGTGTGGCATGTGGCACCGTCTTGTTGAAACCACATATCATGCAAGTCAAGAACTTCCATTTCGGGCAAAAAAAAGTTTGTTATCATCGCTCGGTAGCGTTCACCATTGACAGTAACGCTGCGATTCGCATCATCTTTGAAGAAATATGGCCCAATAATGCCGCCGCCCATAAACCGCACCAAACAGTGGCTTTTTCGGGATGCATTGGTAGCTGTTGCAATGCTTCTGGCTGATCTTCACTCCAAATGCGGCAATTTTGCTTATTTACGTACCCATTCAACCAAAAATGAGCCTCATCGCTGAACACAAGCAGCGCGCGATGAACTTTTCGAACCGAGCACGAATTTTGATAGTAAAATTCAATAATTTGAAAGCGTTGTTCATTTGTAAGACGATCCATGGTTAAATTGCAAACCAAACTGAAGCTGTTTGACAGTGACACAAGGTACTAAACACACGTCAGCTGTCAAAACCAGTGTTGCCAAAACCAAACCAGCTTAAAAATCACCCGTTAGTACCTACCTATAAATCGCAATTAATTTGCGAATAACTTTTGAAAAATTTGTTTTAGAAAAAAAAGTTATTAGGAAAATGTTCAGAACTCTTTGTTTGCTATCGGGAACTCTAATCAGAACTCCTTTTTTTTGATTTTTTGGATTTTGAAATTTTTGGTTCTAAGTCAATGGGCACCTCAATTTGCGAATAACTTTTGAACAATTAGTTTTAGAAAAAAAAATTGTTAGGAAAATGTTCAGAACTCTTTGTTTGCTATCGGGAACTCTAATCAGAACTCCTTTTTTTTTAATTTTTTTGGATTTTGAAAATTTTTGGTTCTTAGTCAATGGGCACTTCAATTTGCGAATAACTTTTGAACAATTAGTTTTAGAAAAAAAAGTTGTTAGGAAAATGTTCAGAACTCTTTGTTTGCTATCGGGAACTCTAATCAGAACTCCTTTTTTTTTGATTTTTTTGGATTTTGAAAATTTTTGGTTCTAAGTCAATGGGCACCTCAATTTGCGAATAACTTTTGAACAATTAGTTTTAGAAAAAAAAGTTGTTAGGAAAATGTTCAGAACTCTTTGTTTGCTATCGGGAACTCTAATCAGAACTCCTTTTTTTGATTTTTTTTGGATTTTCAAAATTTTTGGTTCTAAGTCAATGGGCACCTTAAATAGCCCTAACTATTTCAATTTTGCATAACTCTTTCTCAAACCCATCAGGAACTCTAGAACTCTTGCTTTTAAGTTGAAAAACATGATCAGAACTCTTTTTCTCAAAAAAGTCCTTGCTGCGTGAAGTTAACAAAAAAAACTTTTTTTTCGAATTTTAACACTTAATTCGCCAGAACTATTGAAAAAAAGTATGAGGAACTCTAGAACTCTTTGTTTGCTACCGGGAACTCTCATTTTTTATTAAATTTTAAACAATTCTTTTGCTAACTTCACAGGACTGGAAAACACACAAAAAAAAAAAAATCAAAATATTGCAAGAAGCAAACAAAATCCACACCCAGCCAATTTTGTTCTAACAAAAAAACTATATCAACAAAGAAAGAATTATTGTCACTCAACCAAAGCACAAAAAGAATCACAAGAAAAAAAAATTTATTTGCTTAATCAATTTATTCCACTTGTAGTAAATTTTCACACAACATCTTTAGATTTTCTAATTTCCTTTTCTAATGCCTGGACTGAGAGTGTCAAGTTAGCACTACCTACCTAGTTTTGTTTGAAAACTTCGTCAAAAATTTTTTTAGAACTTTTTTCTCTCCACAACTAATTTACAAAAAAAAAGCTACAATTAATGCCATCTTTAGATTTTCCAATTTGCTTTTCTAATGCCTGAACTGAGAGTGTCAAGTTAGCACTACCTACCTAGTTTTTGTTTGAAAACTTCGTCAACAAAATTTTTAGAATTTTTTTCTCTCCACAACTAATTTACAACAAAAAAGCTACAATTAATGCCATCTTTAGATTTTCCAATTTGCTTTTCAAATGCCTGGACTGAGAGTGTCAAGTTAGCACTACCTACCTAGTTTTTGTTTGAAAACTTCGTCAAAAAAATTTTTAGAATTTTTTTCTCTCCACAACTAATTTACAACAAAAAAGCTACAATTAATGCCATCTTTAGATTTTCCAATTTGCTTTTCTAATGCTTGGACTCAGAGTGTCAAGTTAGCACTACCTACCTAGTTTTTGTTTGAAAACTTTGTCAAAAAAATTTTTAGAATTCTTTTCTCTCCACAACTAATTTGCAACAAAAAAGCTACAATTAATGCCATCTTTAGATTTTCCAATTTGCTTTTCTAATGCCTGGACTGAGAGTGTCAAGTTAGCACTACCTACCTAGTTTTTTTTTGAAAACTCCGTCAAAAAAATTTTTAGAATTTTTTTCTCTCCACAACTAATTTACAACAAAAAAGCTACAATTAATGCCATCTTTAGATTTTCCAATTTGCTTTTCTAATGCTTGGACTCAGAGTGTCAACTTAGCACTACCTACCTAGTTTTTGTTTGAAAACTTCGTCAAAAAAAATTTTAGAATTTTTTTCTCTTCACAACTAATTTACAACAAAAACGCTACAATTAATGCCATCTTTAGATTTTCCAATTTGCTTTTCTAATGCCTGGACTGAGAGTGTCAAGTTAGCACTACCTACCTAGTTTTTGTTTGAAAACTTCGTCAAAAAAATTTTTAGAATTTTTTTCTCTCCACAACTAATTTACTACAAAAAAGCTACAATTAATTGTGTACTTTGTTTTTTTATTTTCTGAAAGTGTAATGCTAACTTGATATCAAGTTAGCACTACATACCATTGTTTTATTAAATAGTAGAGCTACAAATTTTTTTTTTCCACAACTAATTTACTACTAAAAAGCTACAATTAACTGTGTACTTAGTTTATTTAATTCTAAAAGTGTAGTGCTAACTTGACACACGTAATTAATTGAAAAACTAATATATTAAAAGAAAATAAAAAACAAAACAAAAAAAGACACCGCAGCAGATAACAACAAAAAATACATATCAATAGACTACACGAATTTACTACCAAATATTTTACAACATGAATTCCAGAAAATAAATATTAATATCTCATTTAAAACAACAAATAACATACAAAAAAATTTTACAACACAAACCAACAAACGATATAAAAACATCAAGTGGAGTCTACAAAATATTATGCAATGACTGTTTACATCAGAATTATGTAATAGATTACCTAGAACATGTTCTACTGTAGTTTCATATTTTGATTCAAAGATATCACAACTAAACGTAATTTTTATCTACCACACTTTAAATTTATACCTACCTGCCTATCAGGTTACTATCTAACTTCCTCTTCTTGTATCAACCTCCTCAGAAGTAAGTTCGCTAAATAAAGAAATTGTAAAATCAGAAATTAAAACATACGTTTTTCTTTATATCGATTACGTCGGAAAAATATCATAAACGAACACCTCAGGGTCAATTTGTTTACGTACCCGAACATTTGGTCCAATCGAACCGGATAATAAGAAGAAACAAGTTTTATCTCTTATTATTTGGATAATCATCATTTTCAAAGATTTCACCAAGATAACCAAATCTTGCAAAATCATTCTACGAATACCTACAATAAGAAGAAATTAGTGCAATCCTTGCCTTAATCGATTATCAACGACAATCAAAGATATTCTACGATCATCTTGAGGAATCCTTGCGAAAATCGATTTTTATCACCGATAAATCAAGAAGAATCTACGATTCATCATTCGCAAAATTCCAAAACTTCCTACAAACATTAATTTGGACAATCAATATCATTTGATCAATCCACCGTCATCTACGAGAAAATAGTGTTAATAAAGTAAAAATAGTGTTAATAAATGATTTTCTATTAATTTGCATCATTTATTGTTAATTTTCGTGTTTTATTTTGCAAAAGTCGCTGTTCTGCGAAATTTCCTAAATAAAATGCAAATGATTAAATAAGCTGAAGAAGAATACGATTTGTTATTGAAAACAATATAAATGAATTCTTATTGGGAATTAACCATTTCTAATAAAATCTACATAACTTTTCCAACACGAAAACAAAATTTCCAGACACGAAAAATCTGACACTTAAATAGGTGGCACTCAAATACTGAGCACTGAATGGCAGCACTTAAAGATCCAACACTCAATCGGCGGTAAGTAACCAAGAACAGCAGTTACAACTTTCCCAACTAAAGCTTACTCAGTGTTTTCAACTATTAATAGAGGCCACAAATCTTCAAAAGGTACAAACACTACTTGTGGACAGGGCCGGACCAACCATGTGTGCAAGATGTCCAAACGCACAGGGCGCGAAATTCTGGGGGCGCATTACCAGGAGCAAGAACACGTAATATGATCTTGAGCAGACAAATATGTTCTGCCATTTGCATTTTAACAACAAAACTTGTTCAAATAATCCCTGTTCTAACTTATTTTTCGCACACTTACTGACATCACTTTCATTGTTGCGTTCAAGGAGAATTTAGCTCAAAATATCGTAAAATGAATGATCACACTAGAACTACGCATTGCAAGTCTACTTCCTGGGTAATTTGCAAAAGTCTTATGCATGTGTATCAGTATGTATGTATGAATGCAAACATAAAATGGGGCACTTTCTACAAATCTTGCATAGGGCGCAAGTTTAGCTGGGGCCGGCCCTGCTTGTGGACTTGATTACAGACGTGCATCATGGGAAAATAAGTGCCAATTTCATACACCCTAATCAATTGCAACAAGAAATGCGCCACATGAAGGCCCATCTAGCAGCAACCCTACGTCTTCCCGAAGCAAACGATAATATAGCTATATTTTACAAATTGATGTCGGCAAAAGGTAGAATCGTTGGACCAAATATCATTTTTAAATTATCACTTCCATTGATCATAACTGAACACTATGAGCTTTACAAAATGATTTCAGTTCCAGTCAAGATCAAAACTTCCTTCATTGCAATAAGACCATCGTCGGGTTACATGATTATAAATCTAAATCGAACGAAATATTACACACTAAATGAGGCAGAACTTAATTCGTGCACAACAATTCTAAAAGATAACACTATGTGCCAGCAAAGGCATCAATTGTTTCAGAAGGGCTTAAATATCAGTCTTTGTGAGTTCAACCTTATGAACCACATTTTCGATCATGCGTCCTGTCAACTAGAAACTTTTTTGGATGAGCAGTTTTGGATACAACTACACCAATCAAATCATTGAATATACTCGCTTCGAAGTCAAACATTAATAAATGTCGTCTGCGAAGAGAACTTTACCCAATTCCGATTAAACAACTCGGGCATCTTAACAGTCCTAGCTTGGTGTATTGTAAAACAAGATTTATTTACCATCAACGGACATAACGTTTTCGCAAGTGCGAAAATTGCCAGGTAACTTATCAGAGTTCATAAACAACTCACCACAACTAATGAAGATAATTTACCACTCGATAGAACTTCGGAGACAATCATCCGAACTACAATTATTACAAAAGGAAATCGAGCAACAAAGACTTGATGAAACATTAATTCAAGTAAAAAACACAGACACCCATCATTTTATAGTCAGCTATTGCGCATTTGGTTGCACTATAATGATCATTGGATATGTCCTCTACAGAAACTTTCGACGTCGCCGCAGTAATCACGCTAAAAACTCTCCAGTTCCAGCTCCGAGAAATCATCACGACAAGGCTTTTACACTTCATGTTTGAAACACCCATGCACTTTTATAAATTTTACGAGTACACGCTAGCGGACAGGGGGGAGAATGTTGACGGTGTCAACAGAAGCGCCAACAACAACAGCAGCATAAGTGAACATGATACCAAACTTCCCACGGCAACAGCAAAAATCACAAGGCATGCTTAATTAGAACGCGGAACTTCTGTATACTGTGTGGCATTAAAGTGCAATGTCACCAGTATTCATATTTCCTTTGTTTATGTTTTAACTTGATAATATAGTGAATAGGTCAATTAAATATTGAAATGCAAGCAATATATGTATATGATGTAATGTTTATGCTTTGATTTGTATTGCTTTTATGATAATAAAGTAACTAGGTCAACTATTGGAAGCAATATCTAGAATACAAGAAATTATGAAATAAAGAATAAGATACAATTGTAAGCGTTTCAAAATAAAGTAGAATAAGCAAATAAATTTGTATAAATAGAGTTAAACTTAAGACAATAAAGAAGAATAAGTTTTAAAACCAAAGGAATTTGTTCTCTCTCTTCATATCGATCCCCCACCCGTGGAAAGATCGATTTGAAGTCAACATCTATTATTAAGAAGATTAAATAATTTAAACATTTTATTTAACGGAGAATATCATTCATAATTAGTACGAAAGTTTGAGATATATATGCAGTTGGGTATATTTCTTAAATATTTCTTTGTGTTCTAGTCTCCATGTTGTGTTGATATATGTAAGAAAAGAGAAATAAAATTTCTTAAAAAAACTAATTTTAAAAATCTATATTTGAACTTATTTCACAACATTAATTTATCTTTTTCAAAGCGACGCGTTTCGGTTTTTATAAAACCATCTTCGGGCTTCAGCTTGTTGACTTTGGGTATTGTTTGCCAAAAAATTCACCTTCTTATGATTGCTGTTTATGGTTATTGTCAATTATTGTGGGTAGAAACATATTTATCTTGCTTGTCTGCTATGATGTTGAATTGCTGTGTTATAAAGGGTGATTTTTTAGCTGGTTTGGTTTTGGCAACACTGGTTTTGACAGCTGACGTGTGTTTAGTACCTTGTGTCACTGTCAAACAGCTTCAGTTTGGTTTGCAATTTAACCATGGATCGTCTTACAAATGAAAAACGCTTGCAAATTATTGAATTTTACTATCAAAATTCGTGCTCGGTTCGAAATCGAGGATCCGCTTTTTTATCGAAAAATTGTGTTCAGCGATGAGGCTCATTTTTGGTTGAATGGGTACGTAAATAAGCAAAATTGCCGCATTTGGAGTGAAGATCAGCCAGAAGCATTGCAACAGCTACCAATGCATCCCGAAAAAGCCACTGTTTGGTGCGGTTTATGGGCCGGCGGAATAATTGGGCCATATTTCTTCAAAGATGATGCGAATCGCAGCGTTACTGTCAATGGTGAACGCTACCGAGCGATGATAACAAACTTTTTTTTGCCCGAAATGGAAGTTCTTGACTTGCATGATATGTGGTTTCAACAAGACGGTGCCACATGCCACACAGCACGCGAAACAATGGCGCAATTGCGAGGCGAGTTTGGTGAACAGTTAATTTCACGTTTCGGGCCGGTCAATTGGCCGCCTAGATCGTGCGATTTGACACCATTAGATTATTTTTTGTGGGGGTATGTCAAGGCTAATGTCTATAGGGACAAGCCCGCTTCGATTGACGCACTGGAAGCCAACATCCATGCATTCATTCGTGAGATACCGGCCGATATGTGTGAAAGAGCATGCCAAATTGGACTCAGCGGATGGGCTACCTGAGACGCAGCCGCGGTCAACATTTACATGAAATTATCTTTAAACATTAAATTGCAAGGTTCAAACTATCGATTCAAATAAACATTTCATTCATTTTTTCGAATTTTTTGTGTTTTTTTTTTTTTAAAAGTTCTAAACCTCTTAAAAAATCACCCATTATAATGTATTCATTTTGATAGTTAATTTGTCGTTTAGTGTTTTGTCTTGTTCAGTCTTGTAAGCTTTGTAAATTTCATACTCCTCTAAAGCATCCAATTTTGTCCCTTTCTTACATACGTGTAAGGGTGTTAGATTTGTTTCAAAGTTGGTGTAGTTATGGTTATGGTCCATTAAGTGCTGTGCGTACGTTGATTTCGTATTTTGTTTTGGTTTATGTTCCAAAAATCTGTCATAGAAAGTTTTGCCTGTCTGTCCAATATAGTAGCTGTCGCAGTCATTGCATTTTATTTTGTAGACTCCACTTGATGTTTTTATATCGTTTGTTGGTTTGTGTTGTAAAATTTTTTGTATGTTACTTGTTGTTTTAAATGAGATATTAATATTTATTTTCTGGAATTCATGTTGTAAAATATTTGGTAGTAAATTCGTGTAGTCTATTGATATGTATTTTTTGCTGTTATCTGGTTGTTACAATTCACAACCGAAATAGAAAACAACAAATCAATCAATTTCTTAGACCTTACAATTTACAAAAACAACAATAAACTAAACTACAGGATATACAGGAAACCAACAACAACTGATATAACAATACACAAAGATTCACACCACCCACAATCACAAAAAATGGCAGCATATCATGCCTTTATCAATCGACTATTAAATACGCCAATGACCAAAAATGATTATGAAGACGAAGTTAACATAATTAAACAAATAGCAACAACAATGGACCAACTATGGTCTAAGTGTGTCTAGCCTTGCTCGACAGCCACCTTAACCTAAGCAACAACAAATGGATACACAACAGAATTAATTGAAAAACTAATATATAAAAAGAAAATAAAAAACAAAACAAAAAAAGACACCGCAGCAGATAACAACAAAAAATACATATCAATAGACTACACGAATTTACTACCAAATATTTTACAACATGAATTCCAGAAAATAAATATTAATATCTCATTTAAAACAACAAATAACATACAAAAAATTTTACAACACAAACCAACAAACGATATAAAAACATCAAGTGGAGTCTATAAAATATAATGCAATGACTGTTTACATCAGAATTATGTAATAGATTACCTAGAACATGTTCTACTGTAGTTTCATATTTTGATTCAAAGATATCACAACTAAACGTAATTTTTATCTACCACACTTTAAATTTATACCTACCTGCCTATCAGGTTACTATCTAACTTCCTCTTCTTGTATCAACCTCCACAGAAGTAAGTTCGCTAAATAAAGAAATTGTAAAATCAGAAATTAAAACATACGTTTTTCATTATATCGATTACGTCGGAAAAATATCATAAACGAACACCTCAGGGTCAATTTGTTTACGTACCCGAACATTTGGTCCAATCGAACCGGATAATAAGAAGAAACAAGTTTTATCTCTTATTATTTGGATAATCATCATTTTCAAAGATTTCACCAAGATAACCAAATCTTGCAAAATCATTCTACGAATACCTACAGTAAGAAGAAATTAGTGCAATCCTTGCCTTAATCGATTATCAACGACAATCAAAGATAATCTACGATCATCTTGAGGAATCCTTGCGAAAATCGATTTTTATCACCGATAAATCAAGAAGAATCTACGATTCATCATTCGCAAAATTCCAAAATTTCCTACAAACATTAATTTGGACAATCAATATCATTTGATCAATCCACCGTCGTCTACTGTACGAGAAAATCATCTTTAAATTCATCTGTAAAAAATGAACTAGCAGGAGAGAAAAAAACTCCCGCGCAAATTAAAATCCATCATACCTACATCAGTTCCAGTGTCCATCAGTACATAAGCAAGCACGTGGTCAAAAGTGCTTAACAAACTTTCAAGTTCATCTTTACATAATATAATCTATTATTCGCTTCGCGAGAGGATCATTAAGCCATGCATCACAAGTTCACACACACATCCTTACCATCAACGAATTCGCTGCTGCAGAGAGAACCAGATAAGAAGAAAAAAAAATCGTTTGCCCTTGAAGACATCAAAGACGATGACCTAGTTTAGCCAGTTTATTTTTACTATCAGGTGCGTGCATACATATAATATTCTAAAGTAAGTGCAAGTAAAGCTTTTATTCAAAATATATTTTTTTCCGTCATTTTACTTATAAAGGATTTTCCAATAAGAGGTGTTATTTTGATATTCAAAGAAAAATGGCATTTTTTGAGATAAATGATCGGATGTTTATTTCATTATAAAAAGGAAGGTATGCCGTTAATAATGGAACACAACATCAGCCAAATGGCCGCCACGACCACGCTTACAGGACCATATCCTTTTCATGAAATTTTCCATAACCAAATCGCAAAGTGGCTGCCCTATGTCCTCGATAGCCTCACGAATTCCATCTTTGAGGTCTTGAATATCGACGCTGGGCTGTTGGCGTAGACCTTATCTTTCACGTGGCCCCAAAGGAAGAAGTCGCAAAGTGTTAAATCACAAGATCTCGGTGGCCAATTGTGATCACCTCTTCGAGAGATAACACGGTCCGGAAACTTTTCCCATAAAAGATCGATGGTTTCATTGCTTGTGTGGCACGTAGCGCCGTCTTGTTGAAAGTAAACGTTGTCCTGATCAATACCATCCAATTCCGGCCATAAAAAAGCATTAATCATCTCTAGATAGCGCAATCCATTGACCGTTACTGTTGCTCCAGCCTCATTTTAGAAAAAGTAAGGTCCAATGACCCCGCCGGACCATAAACCGCACCAAACAGTCACGCGTTGAGGATGGAGAGGCTTTTCAACAATATCTCTTGGGTTTTCCGAGCCCCAGATGCGACAGTTTTGCTTGTTGACGTAGCCTCCGAGGTGGAAATGGGCCTCATCAGTCAAGATGATTTTTCGATGAAATTCCGGATCATTTTCATGCATTTCAAGGACCCAATCAGCAAAGACACGACGTTGTTGATGATCAGCCGGCTTGAGTTCTTGTGTTAACTGAACTTTATAAGCCTTAAGACCCAAGTCTTTATGCAAAATACGGTGTAATGACGTTTGTGGAATGCCTAATTCCAAAGAACGACGAGGAATGGACAAACCTGGGTTTTCTTCAACACTTTGGGCTACAACAGCAATATTCTCAGTTGTTCTTGAGCGACGTGCACGGGTTTTATTCTTCACATCACTAACTTATCCCAACAGCTCGAATTTGTCCACCAATTTCTGTTTTGCGGTCCGACAAGGTGCTTCACGACGACCCAAAAATGTTTTAGTTTTACGAACCGTCTCTGCCAAATTTTCACCATTTTTATAGTGAATTTTAATAATTTCAATGCGTTGTTGAAGCGTGTATCGTCCCATTTTTATTAATGGCGTAGTTTCTACTTGTCAAATGTCAAAAAATGACAGCTTCAAAAGTGGTCATGTATAATTCGAGTTACATTTGCATTTTTTTTCCAATTTTTGGAAATCATTAAAATCCAACGGTTTATATCATATAGGTAACGGTACCAGATACCAACTTTTGTTTTAAACGGTGCTGTGAAAAGTGTACAGTAAATTCAAAACGTGCTCAGTACTGGGGTTTACCGTTCTGGACAACCTGCAAAGTAGCGTTTATAAAAACAAATTTTACAGTGATTTTGTTTACACACGACTCTTGTGTCATTCTTTGGATAATTTTCCTCATTTTATTAGGTGAGTTTTTTTTTTTTTGACTGCCTTCTTCAATATTTCTCGTGTTATTTTCGAATAACATAATTTCAAATCATAATGACAGTTCTAGATGATTTTCTCGTTTCTGCCGATGAATTGGTAATTTTTCAAACTAATTATCAAGATTTAGTAATGAGCGAGCAGACGGATAGTTCATTAGAAGCATATAAGATTCAACTTAACAATCTTTGGCTTCAAGTTAAACAGTGTTACGGATTATGCCTCCAACCCATTGCAAACGATGGTGGTGATGGAGAATATTTAGAAACTTTAAAAGCAAAATATAGGTCTTCTTCCACAACATACATTCATTGTCTAGCAGAAATAATAGAAAACAGCAAAAAACTCAAGATAATTAAAAGCGATAGTTCTACTGCTCCTTCCGTAAACCTTGACTCATCTTCTTCTCAATGCATTAAAGTTCCAGCATGCGACACCGAAACATTTTCTGGTGACTATTTGACTTGGCCGTCCTTAATGGACATGTTCACGGCCGTGTATATTAAGCATCCAAAACTTTGCTCCGTTCAAAAGCTTTTTCACCTTCGTGCAAAAACAACAGGTAATGCCTTGAATATTGTTTCCAAATTTCCACTTACGGCTGACAATTTTGAGTTAGCTTGGGCTGCTCTGGCAGACCAATATGAAAACAAACGAATTTTGGTAAATAACCAGCTCAAAACCCTGTTTAATTTGCCTTTCATCACCTGTGAATCTAGCAAACAAATTAAAGACATTCAGCGTCAAATAAATGACGCAACCTCGAATCTTAACAGCCATAAGATCTCAACCGAATCTTGGGATCCAATTTTAGTCTATCTATGTTCAAGTCGATTACCGGAAGTAACGTTATCTTTGTGGGAACAATCAGTTCAAAACCCCTGCGATATTCCTACATGGAAAGACATAGATTCATTCTTAACCCATCGCTACCGTATACTGGAAACAGTGAAAGATATAAAATATGGAAAGCTTCCTTCTTCTACAACTCTTAAACCTGCCAAATCTTCGCCATCAAAAAAACAACAGCATAAGGCATTTCACGTGAAATCAAACACCGATTCACAATGTAAGCTTTGCAAAGGTTATCACCATTTGCGATTTTGTGCAAAGTTCAAAAAAATGTCTTCTGAGGAAAGATCAGCTATGGTTAAGTCTTTAAATTATTGTGCAAATTGCCTCCCTCCAAGTCATTTAGCTACTGTTTGTCGAAGCAAATATTCCTGCATGCAATGCTTACAAAGGCATCACACGCTTTTGCATGTAAACACTTCCTTAGTTCTCATTCCTAACTCTAATCGGCACACAAACAACTTTTCGAATCCTATACCGGATTCTGGTCTGCGTTCAACAGAAATTATGCAACCATCTTCTTCTTTCCAACAAAGTCAAAACCCTTCTATACAGTCCACTGCTGACCCTGTGAAAATTCAAACGTACGTTTCTCGACACAACAGCAAGATACTTTTGGCAACCGCTCTTGTTGATGTTCATCATTTGGGGGATCAGTTTACTCTCAGAGCCTTAGTTGACCCTGCCTCAGAAGTAACGTTTATAACTGAACATGCCCAGAGAAGATTAAATCTTCCAGTGAAGCCAGTACAAGCTTCAATATCTGGAATGAGTGACGTCGTTACAGCCATATCATCTAAAGTCTGTTCCCTTGTTCTAGGTTCCAAGTATGAAACAACAACTTTAGCGGCTACAGCATACGTTTTGAAAGGCCTTACAGGCAATCTCCCTTCATGTGACATAAATTCAACGGAAATATGTCCTATAGATTTAAACCTTGCTGATCCATTGTTTTACGAGAGCTCCGTCATTGACCTTGTTATTGGTGCTGACATATATCCTTCTATTGCTAGGGAAGGTATAACACATGAAGTTTTTGGCTCCTTGCTTGGTCAAAATACCATTTTTGGCTGGATCCTTTCAGGACCTCTACAATCTAATGATATGAAAAGTTTTTCGACAATTATATCAAGTCTTAACGAGACTTCTCTAGATCAACAGATTTCAGAGTTTTGGAAAGTAAAGCAAGTTCCCGACGCCAAAAATCTTACTGCATCTGAGCAATATTGCGAGGATTATTCCGCTGCTACTACTATTAGAGATGTCAACGGTCGTTACATCGTTAAATTGCCTTTTAAACAGCCAAAGCCAATACTTGGCCGATCCAAAGACATCGCACTTAAACAATTCAAACGCAACGAAATTTCTCTATCTAAAAAACCTGAAGTTCTGTCTCAATACAATAATGTGCTTCAAGAGTATATAGATCTTCAGCATATGCGTAGAGTTAAACCATATCACGATCATCAAATCAGTTCTTTTTATCTACCACATCATGCGGTATTAAAACCAGATAGCATTAGTACGAAGTTACGTGTGGTTTTTAATGCATCTAATCCCACAAGTAATGGCAGTAGTCTCAATGATATTTTACACCCCGGTCCTGTACTGCAATCGGATTTGATAACACTTATTTTGCGATGGCGTTTCTTTCGTTACGTTTTCAATGCGGACATTGAAAAAATGTACCGCCAAATTAAGGTTTCTCCTGAGCATACACCCTTTCAACGGATATTGTTTCCTGAATTCCAAAATGGTGAAATCCATGACTATGAGCTTAACACGGTAACGTTTGGTTTGAACTGCGCTTCCTACCTTGCTTTGAAAACTTTAAAGAGACTCGCTGATGACGTCATAGAGTCCTTTCGACTCGCCTCTTCGGTCTTGCGAAACGACTTTTACATTGATGACGTTTTGTCAGGAGCGCATGACCTTGACATAGCCTTAAGAACTCAAAGCGAACTTATAAGAGCTTTAAGTTCAGCCGGGTTCTCACTCCGAAAATGGACAGTGAACTGTACTGAACTTATAGACAATTTTCCGTTATATGATCTCTATAATCAAGAACTTCTCAAATTCGAAGACAAAAGTAACACGAAGACCCTTGGCATTCAATGGAATGCTAAAACTGATTACTTTTCTTTCTTTGTTCAAAAGTTCGATTTTCAAACAACCAAAAGAGGTGTGCTTTCAGTTATAGCCCGGTTATTTGATCCAGCAGGATGGTTATCACCGGTAATCATTACTACCAAAATTATAATGCAACAAGTCTGGTAGGATGGGACGTCTTGGGACGAGAGAAATTGAATTCATAAAAGTACCGAGATGGGTTCAGTATACTCCCAACTCAAAATCAATTAAAATCCATGGATTCTGTGATGCTTCTGAGAGTGCCTACGCTGCCACCCTATATCTACGTATTCAGACCAATACCCACACTTGGTCAAGCCACCTTCTCTGTGAAAAAAACTAAAGTAGCTCCGGTGAAAAAACTTTCACTTCCACGACTGGAATTATGTGGAGCTTTGCTTCTTGCCAACCTCGTTAAAAAAGTTCTTCCTCAACTCAACTGTCAAGACTATAAACTTTTCTTGTGGACAGATAGCTCCATTGTTTTATGTTGGCTAGAAAAACCTTCTAGCACGTGGGCTACCTTTGTGGGCAACAGAGTATCACTCATACAAGAAAGTACTTCTAACACTCAATGGATGCACGTTCGTTCTGCTGACAACCCAGCTGACCTTGCTACTTGAGGGTTGACCCCGGTTCAACTCAAAGGAAGTAATTTGTGGTGGACAGGTCCATCATGGCTTAGCAAACCAGAACAGTTCTGGCCCAGATCACTTTTTGAATGTCCAAAAGAGAAAGATTTGGAAAAAAGACCAATCAAGCCAAATCACACAAATGTGAAAGCTTTCAACATCGAAAATATTATCCAAAAATTCTCTTCTTTCCCAAAAGCATTAAATGTAGTAGCTTATATACTTCGTTTTTATCATCGAACTCATCCAAAATTAAAATCCGAGTTCAATTATCGTTCTAAAAATTTAACATATGAAGAACATCGTCGTTCAAAAAATCTTATTCTAAGATTGACCCAATCGATGCATTACCCCGTCGAGTACTCGGCACTCTCTAAAGGTGAACGGATTCCAGCTAAAAGCGTTTTATTGAACCTTAATCCAATGATGGACTCCAACAAAATCCTTCGAGTTAATGGAAGATTAGCCCACTCTTCGCTTTCCTATAACGAAAGATACCCAATAATTTTGCCTTACCATGCTCACATTTCAATACTCATCATTGAATTCATTCATAAAGTTTCACTTCATGGTGAAAACCAACTGGTATTGCGGTCAACAAGGTGTGAGTATTATATTCCGAGGTTAAAAAATCTGGTCAAGAAACTTATTCGTTGTTGCAAAGCTTGTATTATTCACAGAAAGGAACTTCGACAGCAAATAATGGCAGCTCTGCCAAGGGAACGGACAGAGATTTCATTGCCATTCCTTAACACTGGATTGGATTTTGCAGGTCCATTTATGCTTAAAACATTTGCGGGTCGTAATTGCAGATTATCTAGAGGATATGTGTGTTTATTTATATGCTTTTCTACGAAAGCTATTCACTTGGAAGCCACAAGTGACCTGTCAAGTCAGTCCTTCTTAGGAGCGTTGAGCCGCTTTATTGCACGTCGAGGTATGCCACAAACCATTTTTTCCGACAATGGTTCAAATTTAGTCGGAGCTAGTAAAATCATTGCAGACGATTTCAAGGCTTTTAAACGATCACTTCCCGCACTTGCTTCCGAGCTGTATAATGATCGCAACTTAGAATGGAAGTTCACTCCACCAGGTGCGCCGCACATGGGCGGTTTGTGGGAAGCTGGTGTCAAAAGCTTCAAAAAACATTTCCGAAAAATTGCTGCTGATCACAAATATACATTTGAGGACGTTGCCGATGTTAGAACACAACATGGTATTATGACCCGTCCAATCGTTAAGCTTTGCGTACTTACCACTGATTAGAAAACCTTTTCGTACGGTCAAATTTTCAGCCTTTCAGATCTTTTTATCTTCTAGATTCTATAGCTGAAATTTGCAAATTCTAATTTCTTGCACTTATTTTAGGTTATATTATGCTCGATTTACTAAAAGCTGTTATTGTTATTTTTAATTTACAATTACCACTATGTATTATTCTTTTGTAACTTCTTTATTTTCTTTAAGTAATTTAAATTTTGAAATGTATATATTTGTGGTGAGATTAATATAATAACCGGAGCGTCTTTGCATCATGCGTTGCTGCAAGGGGGCCGGAATGTTTACATCAGAATTATGTAATAGATTACCTAGAACATGTTCTACTGTAGTTTCATATTTTGATTCACAACTAAACGTAATTTTTATCTACCACACTTTAAATTTATACCTACTTGCCTATCAGGTTACTATCTAACTTCCTCTTCTTGTATCAACCTCCATAGAAGTAAGTTCGCTAAATAAAGAAATTGTAAAATCAGAAATTAAAACATACGTTTTTCTTTATATCGATTACGTCGGGAAAATATCATAAACGAACACCTCAGGGTCAATTTGTATACGTACCCGAACAATGACTGCGACAGCTACTATATTGGACAGACAGGCAGAACTTTCTATGACAGATTTTTGGAACATAAACCAAAACAAAATACGAAATCAACGTACGCACAGCACTTAATGGACCATAACCATAACTACACCAACTTTGAAACAAATCTAATACCCTTACACGTATGTAAGAAAGGGACAAAATTAGATGCTTTAGAGGAGTATGAAATTTACAAATCTTACAAGACTGAACAAGACAAAATACTAAACGACAAATTAACTATCAAAATGAATACATTATATAACACAGAAATTCAACATCATAGCAGGCAAGCAAGATAAATATATTTCTACCCACAATAATTGACAATAACCATAAACAGCAATCATAAGAAGGTGAATTTTTTGGCAAACAATACCCAAAGTCAACAAGCTGAAGCCCGAAGATGGTTTTATAAAAACCGAAACGCATCGCTTTGAAAAAGATAAATTAATGTTGTGAAATAAGTTCAAATAATTAAATAAAATAAAATTACATTTTTAAAATTAGTTTTTTTTAAGAAATTTTATTTCTCTTTTCTTACATATATCAACACAACATGGAGACTAGAACACAAAGAAATAACACAGCCCAACAAGCACAATTAGTCTACAAATACAAAAACACAAAAATCAAATTGACTAAAGCCAACCTTAACATCAAATTCAATAAATTATGCCTTAAAAAACCAAATTACACCGAAATATGCACAGTTAAAAACATCATCCAATACAATAGCCACCATCAAAACTCAAAAAATAGCACAAATAATACGAATAAAAGAAGAAATTAAGTACCTATACAGTAAAAAAATTACACTTAACAACATACTTTACGAATCACATCTACAAATGTACAAAGAACTACACATCATCGAAGCTGAATACCACTCACACAAAATAAATCAACAAATTGAAAAAATAGCCAAAGAAAATAGTACTAAACAACAAACAAAAATAAAAAAAACTAAACAAGAAAAAACACATAAAAAAACCTAAAAATATCCATAAATTCTACCCAAGATTAGTAAACAACACAAACATTCAGCTCACAGAAACAGAAATTGCAACTCTCAATAAGGGACTCAAATATAATATACCAACTTTTAACAGCAACAACATAACACAAGAAGTAATATACGCAGAATCAGCCATAAAAACAATAACAACACAAGAAACACAAAATGAAACAAGAATTTTAGTTAACAAAAAACTCAAACACATCCTCAAAAATAACCAAACAAAACATAAACTACAGACAAAATACAAAAAAGACATAATAAATTTAAAAACCATAAAACAAAAAATAACCAACAATAATGCAATAATAACTAAAGCGGACAAAGGAAATACCATCGTACTAATTAACCAACAAGAATACATAGACAAAACTATAACATTTTTCAACAACAATAACATAAAGAATATACAAAACGACCCCACAAAATCATACGTAAAAGAAATAAACAAAACAATTAACGATTCCAAACACATATTTCTAAACATAAATAAAATAAAACTCAAACAAACAAAAGCACAAGCACCAATCTTTACAGGACTACCCAAAATTCACAAAACAGGAACACCAATAAGACCATTAATTAATTACAAAACTGCACCATGCTACAAAATTGCCAAAGAATCACAAAAAATCATTAAAAACAACATTATAATAATAAACAACAACAGCGTCAAAAATTACACAGAATTTATTGAAAAAACCAAAAACATAAACATACTACCACAACATAAATTAATTTCATTTGACGTCACAAACATGTATACCAATATTACCAATCGTTGACACAATTAAAATATTAAAAGACAATCTGATAACAACAGCTAAATTAAACCAACAACAAATAGACGAAATCATAACACTTTTACAAATAACACTCAAACAAAATTACTTCACATTTAACAACAAATATTTTATACAAGACGAAGGCCTTGCTATGGGATCTCCATTAAGTGGTTTAATGGCAGATATTTATCTCAATAATTTTGAAAATAAATACATTTTATCAAACTTAAATACACTACACCAAAAAATAATTTTCTACACAAGATATGTTGATGATACTTTTGTTATATTCGACGG
Source organism: Leucozona laternaria (assembly GCA_932273885.2). Classification (NCBI taxonomy): domain Eukaryota; kingdom Metazoa; phylum Arthropoda; class Insecta; order Diptera; family Syrphidae; genus Leucozona; species Leucozona laternaria. Next base: position 98,307,035 of record OW026366.1, on the reverse strand, counting down.
AACACAAAGACAGATCGACATATTAAAAAACTACATGAACAACATAGACAAAAATATACAATTCACAACCGAAATAGAAAACAACAAATCAATCAATTTCTTAGACCTTACAATTTACAAAAACAACAATAAACTAAACTACAGGATATAAAGGAAACCAACAACAACTGATATAACAATACACAAAGATTCACACCACCCACAATCACAAAAAATGGCAGCATATCATGCCTTTATCAATCGTCTATTAAATACGCCAATGACCAAAAATGATTATGAAGACGAAGTTAACATAAATAAACAAATAGCAACAACAAATGGATACACAAAAGAATTAATTGACAAACTAATATATAAAAAGAAAAAAAAAAAAAAAACAAAACAAAAAAAGACACCACAGCAGATAAAAACAAAAAATACATATCAATAGACTACACGAATTTACTACCAAATATTTTACAACATGAATTCCAGAAAATAAATATTAATATCTCATTTAAAACAACAAGTAACATACAAAAAATTTTACAACACAAACCAACAAACGATATAAAAACATCAAGTGGAGTCTACAAAATAAAATGCAATGACTGCGACAGCTACTATATTGGACAGACAGGCAGAACTTTCTATGACAGATTTTTGGAACATAAACCAAAACAAAATACGAAATCAACGTACGCACAGCACTTAATGGACCATAACCATAACTACACCAACTTTGAAACAAATCTAATACCCTTACACGTATGTAAGAAAGGGACAAAATTAGATGCTTTAGAGGAGTAAGAAATTTACAAAGCTTACAAGACTGAACAAGACAAAATACTAAACGACAAATTAACTATCAAAATGAATACATTATAACAGGTGATTTTTTAAGAGGTTTAGAACTTTTTTTTAAAAAAAAAAACAGAAAAAATTCGAAAAAATGAATGAAATATTTATTTGAATCGATAGTTTGAACCTTGCAATTTAATGTTTAAAGATAATTTCATGCAAATGTTGACCGCGGCTGCGTCTCAGGTAGCCCATCCGCTGAGTCCAATTTTGGCATACTCTTTCACACATATCGGCCGGTATCTCACGAATGAATGCATGGATGTTGGCTTCCAGTGCGTCAATCGAAGCGGGCTTGTCCCTATAGACATTAGCCTTGACATACCCCCACAAAAAATAATCTAATGGTGTCAAATCGCACGATCTAGGCGGCCAATTGACCGGCCCGAAACGTGAAATTAACTGTTCACCAAACTCGCCTCGCAATTGCGCCATTGTTTCGCGTGCTGTGTGGCATATGGCACCGTCTTGTTGAAACCACATATCATGCAAGTCAAGAACTTCCATTTCGGGCAAAAAAAAGTTTGTTATCATCGCTCGGTAGCGTTCACCATTGACAGTAACGCTGCGATTCGCATCATCTTTGAAGAAATAGGCCCAATAATGCCGCCAGCCCATAAACCGCACCAAACAGTGGCTTTTTCGGGATGCATTGGTAGCTGTTGCAATGCTTCTGGCTGATCTTCACTCCAAATGCGGCAATTTTGCTTATTTACGTACCCATTCAACTAAAAATGAGCCTCATCGCTGAACACAAGCAGCGCGCGATGAACATTTCGAACCGAGCACGAATTTTGATAGTAAAATTCAATAATTTGCAAGCGTTGTTCATTTGTAAGACGATCCATGGTTAAATTGCAAACCAAACTGAAGCTGTTTGACAGTGACACAAGGTACTAAACACACGTCAGCTGTCAAAACCAGTGTTGCCAAAACCAACCCAGCTTAAAAATCACCCTTTATAACACAGCAATTCAACATCATAGCAGACAAGCAAGATAAATATGTTTCTACCCACAATAATTGACAATAACCATAAACAGCAATCATAAGAAGGTGAATTTTTTGGCAAACAATACCCAAAGTCAACAAGCTGAAGCCCGAAGATGGTTTTATAAAAACCGAAACGCGTCGCTTTGAAAAAGATAAATTAATGTTGTGAAATAAGTTCAAATATAGATTTTTAAAATTAGTTTTTTTAAGAAATTTTATTTCTCTTTTCTTACATATTTCTTAAGTTTCGTTGAGGAATATTAAAATTTATTCGGGACAAAAGGTAAAAAGAGTCAATATTTCCATTAATTATTTTAACAATAAAAACGAAACTTAAAAAAGAGCGTCTGTTCTCAAGACTAGGTAAGTCAATGAGTCTTAGTCTATTGATGTATGCGGGAAGCTTGTAGGGATTATGCCAGCCTAAGCCTCTTAAGACAAACCGCAAAAATCTTTTTTGGACACTTTCTAATCTTGCTATATGGCACTCATAGTAAGGTGACCAAACCTGGCAAGCATATTCAAGAATAGGTCGAACAAATGTTGTAAAAAGCTGTTTTGTAACATATTGATCTGAAAATTGTCGTGACTCTCTCTTGATCCATCCAAGAAATGAATTAGCTCTATTTGATATTGAGTTGATGTGTTGAACGAAAAAATAATTAAAAGGAGTCACTGACAGTTTTTTTGTAAAGCTCATAAAACTACATTTACTGATATTAAGTGACAAACAGTTACGTACACACCAGTCAAAAAATGAATTAAGGTCACATTGTAACATTTCACAATCACGAATACTGGAAATAGTTATAAAAATTCTAACATCGTCCACATAAAAGAGACAGTTAGAATGCTTTAAGACAGATGGTAGGTCATTTATAAATGAAATAAATAAAAGAGGACCTAAGTGGCTGCCTTGTGGTATTACAGAATTTACAGTAAAGTAATTCGATGGACAACCGTTAAACAACACTGAGTAAGCCAAAAATAAAATTTTCGTTTAAACCCAGATTACTCAATTTTTTTAGCAAGATATTATGTGAGAGTTTATCAAATGCCTTATTAAAATCTGTAAAGATGCAGCCTACTTCTTTCCTTTTCTTAAATGCATCAACGCAAACTTCAGTTAGCTCCATAAGAAAGGTCACAGTAGAGCTTCCTCTCGTAAACCATGTTGATTCTTGACAATGACTGATTTAACATAGACACAGAGAGATTCACAAATAATAGCTTCGAAATGCTTCGGAATAACAGATAATCTAGCTATAGGCCTATAGTTTTGAATTTCGTCTTTTCTACCCTTTTTGTGTAGAGGGATTATAAAAGACTTTTTCCAAACGCAAGGAAATTGACAAGAAAACAAAGAACATTTAAAGAGAGTGGACATTGGCAGAAGCACTATTTGCACAGTTTTTTTTTTTTAATTATAGAAGGTATACCATCTTGCCCTGGTTTACAATTCTGGTCAAGATTAGATATAAACTAAGCAATGTTGTCAGGGTTAACATTAAAGTTTATATCAGTCAAGTAAGAAAAAGGTTTCAAAACTTTGATTATTTTTGTCAAATATATCACAGTTCGAAGTATCACAGCTTAAATTATTACAGATGTTAGTATAACAGTTGAAGTCACTTTGAAAAAAGTCTGAAAATAGTAGTGTAATGATACGATGATCATGACTAGATATTTCATTTGATTTAAGAACAGACGTATATGGACTATAAATACTATTTATAAATTTCCAAAAGCATTTCGGATTCATTTTTAGATCTCTTTGTACCTTCTGCAGATAGTTCAGATATTTTAAACTAGAAATTCTATTGAAATTTTCACAAGCACGACAAAAATTTTCAAAGTCAGTTTCACTTCAAGATAGCTTGTAAACTGACCATAACTTGTTTCTAAGAATTTTAAGACTTTTAATTTCACTATCGTACTAATCTGGAACTGATGATCTCGGTTTTAAAGAAACAAGAGGTACAGATTTAAGAAAACAATCAAACAAAACACTATAAAACTCAAAGACTAAAGTGTTAACATTTAATCAATTATTGAGATATGACCAGTCAACTTGTGATAACAGATTATTTAATTTGTTAAGTTTTCAACTAGATTGTAAGGAAAATCTGAATTTAAAAAAAGTGAAAAAGTTAAAGATGGATGATGGCTGTCCTCAGTTACTAAGGGATCGGTCGATTTTTCCACAATAATATCTCCATCCCAAGTTGCGAAAATTAAATCCAGGGTCCTTCCATTTTCATTAGCAATGTCGTCAAATTTCAATCGCTGTAAAGTCTTCCTTCGTAGCTGCACCAATTCATGTTCCTGTTGCACTTGACAAAGAAATTCTCTGCATAAAATTATCATTGAAAAATAAAAACATATATTTTGTAACATTATACATTGTTCCTGGAAGCCTACAAGATGTTTATTTAAAAGCTTTCGAATATTTAAGCTATATCAGCGATTTACTGGAATATCATGATGAAATCATATGCTTAGGCGACTTCAATCTTACTAATATAGCTTGGATGCACTGCCCTGATACTGACGTTATGTTACCAACTGGTAACCTTAGATTCGACGATTCAAAACTAATTGATGATTTAATTTCCCTGGGACTTCATCAATTTAATGATGTTTTAAATACTAATGGAAAGTTGCTGGACCTAGTGTTCACAACCATTAATGATGGTATCGTTGTGGAAAAATCAACTGAGCCTCTTGTTTCAGAAGATTGCCATCATCCAGCGTTAAATTTTTCTCTTATCTTGGACTCTGATCCTTTTTATAACGAACCTTCTGATAATATTTACATTTTTAATTTAAAAAAGACAGATTATGTAAAACTAAATGCCTTGCTATCACAAGTAGACTGCTCTAGTCTAAATAATTGTTTAAATGTTAATACTATGGTTTTTTAATTCTATAATATTTTATTTGATTGTTTTCTTAGTTCTGTTCCTCTTTCCATTGTAAAATCGAGTTCATTTGTTCCAGATAGGTACGATAGTGAAGTAAAACAAAAAAAACGAAGAAACAAACTATGGTCGACTTACAAGCTATCCCCAAAGGAAACGAACTTTAAGATTTGTTGCGAAGCAAGAGATATTTTTAATAGAACCTCAAATTATAAGTATCTCAATTATATTCAAAAGGTGCAAAGAGATCTTAAAATTAATCCGAAATATTTTTAGAAATTCATTAACAGTAAAAGAAAGGCTTGTCCTTATCCGTCTGTTCTCAAGTTAAACGACATTTCTAGTCATGACCCTCATATGATAGCACAACTTTTTTCTGACTCCCTTCAAAGTGCCTTTAACTGTGATACTAAAGACTTTGATACCTTAAACTGTGATATTTCCAACTGTGATGAATTTGACGAAAAAAGCGATAACTTCAGCTTTTTTCAATCTTTCTCTTACTTGACTGATATAAACTTTAATATTCATACGGACAACATTGCAAAGTTTATATCTAACCTTGACGAAAGCTATATACCAGGCCCTGATGGTATACCTTCCACTATTTAAAAAAAACTGTGTAAATCATTTATTGTTGCCTTTGTCAGGTCTTTTTAACTTTTCAATGTCTTCTTGAGCTCATCCCAGTTAGCCAACACAAATTTTAAAAAATGGACTTTTATAAATTTTTTTTGATGCCAACCGTTTGTGATTCGTTTGTGACAACAATATAAAGTTTTGTGACTGCATAGTTATTTAGTCTGAAATCTTAACTAACTTAGGGTTTTTTGTGTTTGATCGATCAGAAATCGCTTGTGACTCCTGAATTTAACAATAAAAACGTTTGTGACAACGTAGTTTTTCAGAAAAGTTAGAAAAAACTAAGTAAGTTTCACCACACTTGCATTTTATTTAATCGTTCATGGGCGGAACTATGCCTATTTGCTGACGCATGTGGCTCTGATTCATGATGCTGAGGTGAATAATTATGGTTTGAGGTGACCAACATAATTGTTCCATTTTAAATATGAAAGAGGTATAGGCCTAAATTAACACACAAACTAGGTTGTCACGAACGATTTTATTGGTAAATTCCAATTTTTTAAACAATCCAGCGAACACCAGTTTTTTTTTTAAAATAGGTTGCTGGCTGCTGGTAATGAAATCGTTGGCTGCGTTTGTGCCTTACATATGTACATGCCAACAAGCTATTTTGAACAATTCTGATGTTAAAAATAAAAGTTTTCAATCGATTGAGTATGTACCTACCTATGTGTATACATTTTATAAGGCCTATACCTTTTTCATTTTTAAAATGGAACAATTACACTGAACTGTCATAAAAACATGTTGGTCACCTCAAACCATAATTATTCACCTCAGCATCATGAATCAGAGCCACATGCGTCAGCAAATAGGCATAGTTCCGCCCATGAACAATAAAATAAAATGGAAGTGTGGTGAAAGTTACTTATTTTCTCTAACTTTTCGGAAAAACTACGTTGTCACAAACGTTTTTATTGTTAAATTCAGGAGTCACAAACGATTTCTGATCGATCGAACACAAAAAACCCTAATTTAGTTAAGATTTCAGAATTATGTTGGCTAACTGGTACTTTTTATTTAAATTGTTAATAACTTAATAACTATGGAGTCACAAAACTTTATATTGTTGACACAAACAGTCAGAAACGAATCACAAACGATTGGCATCAAAAAAAATTTTAAAAGTCCATTTTTTTAAATTTGTGTTGGCTAACTGGGATGAGCTGTCTTCTTGTATGTTTCCATCTCTCTGCATAAAAAAGGCAATAAAGATGAAATTAGCAATTATAGACTTATTGCAAGATTATCCGAAAGAGTGGATTGAGTGACCACTTCATTAAATGGCTTCAATCTTATTTATTTCGTATTCTGTACTTTTCAATGGTCGTACTTCTAAAATGTTTAACGTCAACTCTGGAATACCTCAGGGTAGCCATTAAGGTCCTATACTTTTTATTTTATTCATAAATGACTTACCATCTGTGTTGAAGTATTCAAATTGTCTCATTTGTGCAGATGATGTAACAAATGTTTAAAACTATTTCACCTTAATGCGTTTTTTGCCTGGTGTGTTCGTAACTGTTTGTTTCTTTACATCGATAAATGTAAAACTATGAGTTTTACGAGAAAGCTTTCAGAAATTTCTTTTAATTATTTGTTTAATGGCGTATCCTTACCACGTGTGAGCGAAATGTCTTTCCTCAGCGTGTCATTTGATGGCAAGCTTGAATTCATACAACACATCAACTCAATAATTAATAAAGCAAATTCAATTTTCATCTGGATAAAGAGAGAGTCAAGGTAATTTTCTGATCCTTTTGTTACAAAGAAGCTTTTCATAACATAACATTTGTTCGACCCATTCTCGAATACGCTTGTCAAGTTGGGGCACCAAATAACTCTTGTAATATAGCCAGACTTGAGCAGGTGCTACAAAGGTTAATGAGATTTGCGCTTAGAGAGTTAGGATGGAATAATTCCTTTGATCTGCCTCCTTATCACAACAGACTTAAACTTATCGATATGCCTAGTCTTCAGAGCAGACGTTCTTATTTATGTTTTGTCTTCTTTTTTAAATTAATAAATGGAAAAATAGATTCTTTGCATCTTTTGTCTCGTATTATATTTAATATTCCCCAAAGAAACTTGAGGAATTTGCCCGAATGCATACATATTTCAAACTATCGGACTAATTATGAACGATTTGCTCCTTTAAATAAAATGTCTCAATTATTTAATTTATTCAACGATAAATATTTTAATTTGTTTGATCATACATTAAATTTGTCAAGTAAATTTAAATTAACTTTCTTTAACAACTATATATAAACTATAAATATATTTTCAAAAGCTAGTAATGAGCTCAATTATAAATAAATAAATAAATTGGCGTAGTCCAAGTGAGGTAAAATCATCAATAAGCTTTGAGTCATTAGATTTGAGAGGTCCAGTTGGCAACATAACATTTTATTCAGGACATCGCAACCAAGCAATGTTGCTTAGATTGAAATCTCCAAGGCAGATCATTTCATCATTATATTCCAACAAGTCATTCATACAGCTTATGAATTCGAAAGCTTTATTATAAACATCATAAGGGCTTCCAGGAACGATATACATGGTTATAAGATAGACGCTTCTGTTATTTAAGGTTATTCTAACGCAGATAAATTCGTTGTCTAGCTCTACAGGAACATGTATTAGCGTAGCTACGAAAGAAGACTTTACAGCAATCAGGATACCACCTCCCACGGTATCTATGTTCGGATCTGAATGCCGGTCACGTCTGAAAACATTAAATGTGTTGTCAAAAAGTTCAGAGTTTTTTATGCCAGGGAAATGACGTCATAAGCGCAAGTCTTTGTCGAATAGTAGACTTTGTTTGTCTTTGTCCAAAGTCCTCTCACATTTTGATAAAAAATCTCAATTAATGGCGACGATTTATATGTCTTGTCAGTTTGTTCTGAAAAGGAGCACGAATATTATTCCTTTTGTTAAAATATTCATGAACAATTATGTTATCCGGCCAAAAAAATTTATCAAGTAGTTGGTTGAATATTTCCTGTGTAACATAAAGCTTGAAGGATGTGTAGTCATTACTTTTAGTCGATAATTGTTCAATTTTTAGTTTAGCCTTGGAGAAGTGAGAGTTGACGAATTTACTTATATATATTTTCGCAGCTTGTGGCAGGATCAAAATTAGATAGGAATATGCATTTAAACCTTTCTGCTGCCTTAAGTTGAACTTCATGACACGAGTTTGGTAAAAGCGATGATGTAGCTGGTGCATTCATGGAAAGCGGTTGTATTTGTGATGATGAATTAGCAGAGAGCGAGGCTGTTGTGGCTGATGTTGTTATTGTTGTTGAAGGTGAGCTTAATAAAGGCGTTTGCACTATTTCAGTTGAACTTGAAGTTGCTAAAGCTGCAGCTGATGTCGATGGAAGGAGAGTTTGAGGATTTAAGGAATTCTGATTAAAATTAAAATTAGCAAGTGGACGTGAATTTATATAAGCATCAAATATTGACGTAGCAGGTCTTTTCTTCGAAGGTTTTTGCACAGAGCTTTCTACATCCAATTCCTCACTTTTTCGTTTAGATGATTTTTTTTGGCTTTATGGCAGTCGTAATATTTTTGATTTTTGTGCAATTTCTGGTTTGATTTTTAACCTTTTGTGGTTGCACATCGTGTGCATGAGGAACCGAGGTTGCATTTTCAACTTTTTTAGCTAAATTACGCAAATGGTCATGTAGATTTTCGAGATTTTTTCTATTTTCTAGCACGTCACGAGATATACATATTTGTGAAAACAAAAGGATCACTATCGTTGCAAAAATAGTAGAATGATTTTCTTTCCTTACGAAATTTAATGATGCTAAAAGGAGCGTCAATACATGTGACGTGGAATAATTTTCTACAAGTGCTTTGACACATAATGTCGGTGATATTTTTATATAAAGCACAAGTAGCCTTTGTTCAATCAAATTGATCTTTTACCTCACTATTTTTTTTATTTTTTAGTGAATTTTCAATTGCTGGCTAATGATCACCCTGTACTTTCATAAAATATTCCTTATACACCAACCTCTGATGAAAAAGGTTTAGATATTAACTGCTTCAAATAATATAAGCTTAAAACTCACAGTATTTTATTTTGCTCATGAAGTGTGATTTGTGATTAAGGTAGCTAGATGTAGTTTATGATGTTGATGTTGACAATGATGACACAGCCCAGGCAATCTCAACAGAACTGAGTGAAGTTGTATTTATCATGCAAGGAGAAATCAGATTAAAAAAATGATTTAGTAGTGTCTAAAATATCCCGGCAGAACACTACTAAAATAAATTCACCCGTAGAGGCAAGACAAAAAAGAAGAGAAACAAAAAGAATAAACTTTGCTATTGTTTATTTTTCTCTTGATTCTCTTTTTGTTGATGTTACTAAACGAGATGTCAATCCAATCGATGGCGATGATTAAAACAAGTTGCAGAGTATTGTCAAACGATTTTTCAATTGTGATGTTGATAAGCAGATCAAACGTCACGACACAGGCACTCAATTTGACCAACAGAAAGAAACAGCAAACTTTAAGAATGTTGAAAGACAATAAAATGCTTTTCACTCAATTCACTGATTTGTTTTTTATACTACATTTACTTCAAAAACTAAACTTTATTGAATATTAACACACAAAATGTTAAATAATACCAATGTATACAAAATATATATTTTTTCGATATTTTTATATTATAAAAATTTTTAATCTCAAGAGATGGAAAGAAAAATACAGCCAGACAAGAAAGTGTCAGAATTGCCTATATCAGTGATATCAATGTCTACCGATCCGGCTCCGGCTCCCCCCTACTCCGAGTTTAGAAAAGGGTTCGTTCAGAAGGCAGTTTTCCTCTTCTTCTGTCGTTGTCAGTGTTGTGTTTCGTTTACTCATTATTTTGTTGGCGTTGGAAAGTGTCACTGGCGACTTCTCTTCCTGGGGAGTGGAAGAAAAGCCGTCGCCGTTAGCCGTGACTTCTACCGACTTACTAGTAGATATCCCTACTAGTGATTTATTTCTATTTTTCTTTTGACTTTCCATGGTTATAGGTTGTTGGTTGGCTTACAGCAACGGCTGCCCGGCTGAGGATCTGTATCATGATCATCAGCTGACCAGTCGACGCTGCAAGCGGAAGCCTCCCCACCACTGCAAGGTGAGAACCGAGGGGAGGGTGTGTGCACATAAAAGCATACCTATTCCGCTTAAGCACAAACATGATCACACAAAAAGAAAAAGGAAATAAAAAAACACCGTAAACCGTGACACCGTCTCGTCTACCAATTTTTGCATGAAATTCTTTTCGCATTCAAAAAAATGCAACCCTATCCAAGCTTCTTACAATCACGTTTCATTAATTTACACAAAAACAACTCGGTTTTATATATTTACCGACCCAAAAACTTACATATCCTATTAAAAAAGAATCCCTTACAAAATTGTACAAATCCGTAACTACTTTAAAAAGTCTTCATAGCAAAGATAATAAAAAGTCAAAAAAAAAACTACAAAAAAAGAAAATCCTTAAGATTCCGGCAGACACATCACAGAAAAAAGAAAAAAACACCACCACTGTGATTGTCACCGTTGCTGAAGAAGGGTGCACTTCATAACAACAAAGCAAGACAAAAGCAAACAAAAAAAAAAGCGATGAAGGACAACGTCATTTTTTTAAGAGATTCCATTTTTTTAAGGAATTCACTCACTCTCGCAACATTTTGCAACTAGCAACATGTTGTGGGACTTGATACGTTATAAATGTTTGGTTCCAAAAGTTTCGACATCTTTGTATTCTATTATCTTTGCTATTAGTACAGAAATTCTAGAATATTATAAAAATAAAGAAAAATGGGAATCATTCACTCGTGGTCGCAGTGTGTAGTTATTTGAGTAAATTCGTAATACTTTAAAACAAATTTGAAAAACGCCATGACATAGAGGCCACATGGGCAATTTTTTTTATTTTTTTCAGAAAGGTCTTGAGGCCAGCTTTCTTGTAAGGTTATCCGTTATTTACGGGACGCCCTGTATAATAGGCTGCATCTATATGCAAAACTTACTTACTTGCTTACTAAAAAATAATTTTAAATTTTAAAGTTTAATTGGTTACATTTTAAATATTTTTGTAGATTTTTACGTAATCAGGACTTTAACCTATTTTCCTCAGTTTCTGATTTATAATACCGTTTAGATTATTTGTACGGACGAGACTATACTAATTCCAAAGTATCCAACACGAAGCCGTATTTTATGGACTAACATTTTCCGAGATTTTTGCGAGGTCTAGGTGGTCTCAGAGGGAAAGATTAAAAATACAAAAATTGGATTTTCCAATGTTAATATTGAGCAGCATACAAAATCAAGACGAGACCGAGAAGAGAATGAGTTATTATGTCGAAAACGATATCGAAACGATATTGAAATTTTTCGATTTTATCGAGGCCGACACGCCAATTACAAAAGTTTCGTCTTGTTCCCACTCGTGTTCAGCCCTATACAAAATCAACATACATTTTTTAAGCCTGAACAAAAGAAAGCTTTTAAAAAGCTAGCATTCTTCTTAATACCCATATTCCATTACCTTAAAGAAACTTAAAATTGGTTTAAAGAATAATTATTTAAGAACCACGTAACCACTCAAAAATAGTTTCTTAAACAATAGATTAATATATAGATACCTAATACCATTGAATTTTTGAACAATAACAACAACTTAAAGGTGCTACCACCAATTGTTTACGAATTAATTTATAATTCGTTTATTTTGGCTAGAGATACAGCTGTTTCAAGGGGTGCCAAGCCACCTATCATCAGTCTCCTCTTATTAGTGGTGCTGAGCTTTAATCCAATTTTATTATGAAAAACTTTCTACATGCCCATCATAGGGATCGAACCCACGATATCAGATTTGCTCAGTCTTAGAAGCCCTATGCACTACACATTCCACCGCCTGAGACCACTGACGTCACAGATCGAAAATGAGTTGTTTTTTTTTGTTTATCCAATGCATTTGGAGCATCAGCATTTTTCTAAGCGCCTTTAAGTATGCTGTGTTGTTCCGCCTCCATTTTCTCCATACCTTGTTTCGATAGACTACAATTCGTGGTACGTATCAAAGGGGGAGAGGTTGGAAGATCGGTAACAGACCAGACTATTAAGTTATTACTATTATTTATTGTATTACATATTAGAATGTCAGTTTATTAGACTTGACCATTCTTTATTCCGTCAATTTCATTGACATTCTAGTATGAATAGTACAATAAATGTTTTTGTTTTTTTTTAGACTTTGTATGGGAAACCATTATTTAAAATTTTTACATGTAAGTAATCGACGGATTCACATAATCTCTTCTGATGACACTTCTAATTAATAATAGCTTTCAAATGGTATATTTTTTATGGTCGAGCGTTCGGTTAAAGTATATTAAAAACGGAGTAAACAAAAATTGTTAACGTATTAATATAATGATGATACCTAATACCTTTTCTAGAAGGAATGAAACGAACATTAATAAAATAAACATATTTCATTTCAGTTAAAATCTCTTTTACATCGTTTCGGAGTTGGGCCTGGCTTAGATCTACTTAAAATGACTATTAAGACTGTGGAGTCTAACAAGGAATGGGTGGCGAGATCTCAACTAACACTTTACAAATGGATTGAGCAGCATTTACATGTAACATAATTTTCAAGTACAAATTTCACTAAATAGATTTTTGTATATATATCTAATATCTACCTAATCGTATATATTGATGTTTTATTTGCGAATAAAAAAAATATGCACAACATGATCGAACGAACTTTCTCTTGTGGTTAATGAATGTGATGAAGCAACATATTGAAGATCACAGATGCATGTTATTGGTTCAGTAATGAAATGAAATCTTTAAAGAAAAAGTGATAAAAAGTCAATTTACTTAGAAAAAGGATTATGGTTAACTGGGACACATTCGGCACCAAAACTTCAAAGCTTCATACGTACTTACGAATTTAATAACATATTGAAAAACTTAAAACATCATATGAAACGATAATATTTAACCTTAGAACTGCTATAAAGAATTTTTTCGTATCACTTACAAAACGTAATTTTTCTATTGAATTTTTTAACAACAACAGCAACTTAAAGGTGCCACCACCAATTTATTTACGAATTAATTTATAATTCGTTTATTTGGCTAGAGATACAGCTGTTTCAAGGGGGTGCCAAGCCGCCTATCATCAGTCTCCTCTTTATTATTGGTGCTGAGCTTCAATCCAATTTTATTATGAAAAACTTTCTACATGCCCACCTGTTGCGTAGCCGATAGACACTCATAACAAAAAAAGGAAATAAAGAAACAACTAAAAGACGAACACCTATGAAAAGTATCTAATAGATACGTAAAATAGTAGCCGTGTTTTTTTTGCAAGTCCATATGGATTTGTCGAAAAAAACGACATCGGGACTAATAGTTTTACACGTAAATACAAAAACAACTTTAATCCATACAGACTTAGCTAAGTCCAGATAATTATGGGGACTTAAGTACTGTAAGTAAGAAGTTCCTAAGTCCCGATGTCGTTTTTTTCGACAAATCCATATGTACTTGCAAAAAAACACGCCTAGTATGTGTTATATGTACACACAAAATATACACAGACCTTACAATCCTCATCAACGTACAAAAACAACCCTGCAATAAAAGAATCACCTTCCGCTTCTCAAGCAAAATATCATCCGAAGTTCGGGGTTCGCTCTGAAGGAAAATCGAACCAAGAATATGAATGTAAAAATATTTATAAATATACATTCCTTTTTGTATAAAATTGTACATCATTGTGAAACAATATCTAACACACGAAATAGGATACGGTAACACATAGTAATATAAGAAATAGGACAAACACCAAACATGTACTGTACATAGATACAAAAAGAGAAAAATAACTCAAGACACGGCGGACGATCGTTGTCCTTGAAGATTTGTTGCTGTGGTTTTGTTTCCTTGTGGTCTCGTTAGGTCTCGTTTTCGTGAGACCCTTGTTGTTGTGTTGAGTTGATGAAGTAATGCTTGGGGTAGGTAAGTGACTCGGTCCTGGTACAAATCACCCATAGATCCTTGTTGCAGCAAATTACCTGAACAAAAAAAAACAAATAAACTATATTCGGGTTGGGAATATTAGCCGTGTTTTATTATCTTCTATCGGGATACGGATCTGTATCTGGATTAACTTTTAACACGTGTTACAAAAACAATTTTGAAAATTTCCCAGTATTTTGTTTGTGTATTACGTGTTAAAATTAAATCCAGATCCGGATCCCGATAGAAGATAATAAAACACGGCTATTGTCACCGGAGTCTGTCTACTCAACTGCCCGACTTATTTACAAGCAGGTACGATGGTTGGACAGTCTCTAGTGACTAAAGATGAACTTATCCTTCTGAAAACCGGATGTAGTTGTTGGCGGTTGGTTTGATGGGTTGAAGAAGGTATCCGTATCTGGCCCGGAGGCCACACGTGCCAGTACTGGAAAGCAAGTTGCAATACATACACATTTTTTTACTAACACATATAAACCCAAGCAACTTGCTCGTCAACTGGCTTGCCTTTTTCGAAGCCAGTTGAGCAGCCAGTAGAGAAGCAAGTAGGGCGTTCATTTTTTTAACTATAGTCAACAATCATCGTTCCTTTTATTAAAATTTCTGAATTAATTAGATTCCGTGCAAAAAATAAGTTAAAATTTAGTTTGGAATTTGATTGCATTTTAAAAATGTTAAAATCCACTTTCATACGAAACTTGACATTGCTTGACAGAATATTTGACGCTTGCGAATATTTCGTTAAAACTCACCAAACAGCTCTAAAATTGCCCTTTTCAAAAAATAAAATTTGATTTTTTTCGGATTTTTAGAAGTTTTTTTAATCCATTGACATCGTAGACATCCTTTAATGGAATTTGAAAGTTTATGGCTTCACAGATAGGGGACAAATTATATTTGATCGTATCGGGAATATTTCGTTCCAAATGTCAACCGATTGCGCTGAAGATGCATTTTTCCGGAGCAGAAAATAAAATGGAAAAAATATTGGATTTTTAGAGGTTTTTTAATCCATTGACATGCGTATACATCCTTCAATGGAATTTGAAAGTTTTGTGCTTGACTGATGGATAGCCAACAAACTGTATTTTGACGTCTGTAGTTTTTTTTTGGTACATGAATTTTATGGCGAATTCCTTTCAAAAAAGAAATCGAATTTTTTCTAAACAGAATCGAATTTTTTCTGTCAATTGAAAGGAATTCGTATTTCGTAAAAGAATCGATTTTTTTTGGTGTGATTGTGTTTGTGTTACTTTATAGCTGCAATTGACGCAAAACGTCAAGAAATTATTCACAAAACTATTAAGGTTGTTTTTTTTTGTTGTGAGAAAAATGTTTTACCAATAGAATTAAATTAATAAATAAAAGATATTAGCTAGCTTATACGGTGCCAATTTGTTGGTGCATTTTATTTGTTTGAACTTCTATTTGCACATATATTTTTAAAGAAAATTGTTATTGAAAAGTTTTCACTTGCACTGAAAGTTTTTAACACGTCTTTCACTCGCGAAAGCTATTTTTTTTGTCAAATTTGTGTTTCATAATGAACAACGCACAATATGTAAATTATTTTTATAGCTGTATAAACAACTCGTTTTCCAAAAATTCCGCGACTTTCAATTTGACGTATTTGAAATGTCAAGTCTTCATAGTGTGTGTGCAAATCAGTGTGAAATCTTGCTAAAAACGCAAGATTTGTTTTGACAGAAAAGAATCGATTTTGTTTAGAAAAAAATTGATTCTGTTTAGAAAAAAATCGATTTCTTTGTTGTAAGGAATTCGCCATTAGTTAAAGTATATGTTATTGGCTCTTATGTTTCTTTGTCCATAATTTCAATTATTAAAGTTTGTTAACCATTTTTGCATTTTTCATTAATATTCGTTCCAATTGTATTTTGATTTTTTCAATCCATTTTGTTTGAAAGATCAACCAAAGTTGTTTACTATAGTAGAGAAAAAGAACGACCTACTTGCAAGCAACTTGCTCGGCAAGTGGAGTGCCACCTACATCACAGCCAGTACACATATACAAATATGGCAGGCAATGTATGAACCCAACTTGCTTGCCAATACTTGCTCGTGTGGCCTCAGGGTGAAAGAAAGAAAAGATATTAGCAATTATGCAAACATACAATGAATTGCATCGATGGTCCCTTGGTAAACAAAGTACTTACCGGTATCCGTGTTGCTCCCAGTTCATCCATCACCTGGGATATATATTTTTTGTTTGTTGCATGCTATGTTATATATAGTCCTTGTTTATTTTCTGGTTATCTTGACCTATAATTTAGTTACAAATCCAAGTAACCAAGAACTAGCACAATTAATTTTCACAAATTACGACAAATGCAATGTGACATCTCAAATCTGACAGTCCGAGTTGAAGTTTGCAGATGTTCGAAAAAGGGAGGTACTTACGCAGGAAGTGTTTCGAAAATCAATGGCCACGAAAAATCGGCAGGAAATTAGAAGTGTTCAAGAACTTTTATACGATCAGTTGATTTTGAAAATATAAAAGCTTTATTAAAATTGAGGGATGAGTGCAATATTATTAGTTTTAAGTATCAGAAGAAAGAATTATTAGCAAAAAGATTATGTTTATACCGTTGTAGAGTTATATGTTGCAGTATTTATGTTATTTATTATTATTTTGTTAAGTGTGTTGCAGCAACAAAAGAGGAAAGCTTTAGCCTCACACGAATACCCATGCACTTTGGGACACAACACTGACAGGCTTACGAGGGGAGATTCGAAGTCTCTATCAGATAGGTATTAGAGACTGGAGAAATTAGCTTTGATGCTTCCAGACTGCAGAAAGCTTTGAATGCATAAAAGGAAAAATAGAAACTAGGCCACAGGGCATCGACCGATGCAATGACACAATTTAATTAAATTTAAATTGTGGAAAGTGCAACTACCGAAATAAGAGTTGCCGAGATAGACATTATACCGAAAGTACGGAGTTTTGTTTTTTTTTGTGTGCAGGATTTTTTTTTGCCGAGAAAAAAGTTCCCTTTTTTTACACGAAGATTTGAATTTTTAAATTAAAAAAAATAACAAAAGAAAAGAAAAGAAAAAGAATTGACAACGAACAAAAGGTGAAACATACAAATTGACAAAATAGTGGAAATTCGTTTTATAGTTATATAAATAATTTTGTTAGTTCTGGATAACAGATAGAATATCCAACCAAGGAGGTGCTAGGTGTGAGCTGAATTGCTACCACAGAAATTTTCTAAGACTCCGTTCTAAATAAGCAGAGGTAGGAATCCACAGATTATTTTGATTGACTGAAGTATCTCCATGGTGTCTTTACTTCCACAGGTTTAGATCAGTGCAGTGACATTTTGATGCCAAGGTGACCTTTAGGTATATTGGTATATACATAGCATACGCATATACGCTAGGCAATTGGTCTAGGCCTCTGCTGGTTTTTTTTACCCCAGGGTGGTGAAACATTGGTGAAGACTCAGAACCACGGAAAATTGAAATCGGTGGACTGGCGGCTCGCTGTGGTTCTGGCTGCAGTTAACCTTTGAAGGGTATTCTAAAAAGCCCTTACACTAGTCGTGGGAGGCTGCTGATAATTTTTTTTTCTCCCTTCTGTACCAATTGTGTTTTTTTTTTTTGGATTGAATTTTCATTTTGATATCTTTTTTTTGGCTAATGCAATTTGTTGATTTATTTTTATTTTTTGAAATTTTTTAAATGATTTTTTTTTCTTTAACGTAAATTTTAGTTGGAATAAATTAAAAGACTTTATTCCATTTTCCACCCAACGTTTCGTAAGAATTCCTTATTTCTTCAGGGGATTTATATTTTATTTAATCTGTTGATAAAAACTTAACATTAATACAATTTCATTACATGATAATTATTTAAACATTGTCTTACTTTTGTATTAAATCACATCATACTTATTATTAAACCTCCCAATATTGCATCCTCCCGACGACGGCACTGACACAAATTGAAAATAAATAACAAATATAATAACGAAATAAAACAAAAATAAAACTATCAAATTAGACAATAAATGACACTTATATCACAGCTCAGGCTTCAGGTACTTGATTAGAGTGCTACAGCATAGCTTTGTTTTATGCAATCGATGTCTTCTTTTGTATTCTTTATTTTTTGTTGAATATGTAAGCTTTCTAATGTAAGCCTCGTATTTGGTTTACTCTCTCTGTCCAATATTTGTACCCCTTCGAAGTCCATCGAGTGTCCAGTTCTTGCTATGTGCTGTGAAAGCCCTGTTGTCTCTTTGTTCCTACAGATACTTACCGACATATACCTAGCTACATATACTTATTTACAAATGCATATTTAAATATATATATATACTAACCGACATATACCTACCTACATATACTTACCTACAAATACATACTAACATATATATATATACTTACCTACATATTATACTTACCTACGTTTACTTCTCTACTTATACTGGACCTGTGTACCTACTTACTCATATAGATTTATCTAGATATACCTACCTACCTGTTTAATTACCTGAGTGATATATTTACTAGACTGACTCATATATCTATTTGCGAGTACATGTACTGACTGACAGATACAGACTGAACGAATGTGGTGACTGAAGGTTTTACTCAGGGGCTATCTCTGAGATTCTGGGCAAGAGATAGCAAAGGTTGTGTGATTAGACACAAGGGTGGGCAGGCCAAACTTTTGCCAAAAACGTCGGGCAAGCCCGTCTGAGGACTCGGCGAACCACTGTGTCTGGGAGACAGCTGGGCATAGATTGACTCGGTGTTGATGGAAAAAGAATTTTTTTTTTTGTATACAGGGTTTAGTTATACATTATAGGATTTAAGCATATATACGCAAATATGTATGTACATATATACAGCCTGGTATGCATATAAAATCATATATATACTTTTTTTTTGCATTATATACGTGTATATGAAACATTTAGAGATTAGGATTTAGATAATAGTTTGGGTAATTTTTTTTTACTTTGATAAAGCAAAGTTAGCCTGTTTTCCACCAAGGAGTTTAATGAAGCCTCATCCTTTCTCAGATGCGGTGGCATAGGTAACTATGGTTGTGCGATTCCTTTGTTTTTAGTAATCCTAGCTCCTAATGTCCAACCTTTTCCATTTTCCTATCCTCTCCTAATACAAAGGCACGATTTTTGTTTGTTTCCTGAGTGGGAAGTGTTTCGGAGAAGGGCAAGAACCACCCCAATCCGTCGAGCTGAGCCGTGCAAGAAGCAAGCGTGCCATAGCCCTTTTCCAGCACCGAAGATGCCTCCGTGGCCAACCCTAACTCGCAACAATGGCGCCCAACGTTTACGAACGTCTTCGAGATCCATTGGGACTCCAAGGAGATGATTTTTATTTTAAGGTCATCCGCTTGGACTCACAATAAATAATCTCACCCAACTTCATCCTATTAATTTTTTTTTATCCAAATCCCTTTTTGCACAAGCTTAGAGACCGCAGAAGCTCTTTCATCATCATCATCATCGGCTTGACAACCGGGGTCCAGCCCTGGCCTCCTTCAACAAGTCTCTGCACCCATCCCGGTCTCGAGCCGCCGCCATCCAGTTGCACAAATGCACACCCCAAGGCTCCGGGCGTCCTGGTCTACGCCATCTCTCCAGCGCAAGCATAGTCCACCATGCTGTCGTCAACCATAGAATGTACCACAAAGAACTTTCCGAGCAGGTTCCTCTTCGCTCATGTGAGCTAGGTGCCCTGCCCACCGGAGCCTAACGAGCTTAATTTTTGTCACGATATCTGCTTCAAGGTTGATTGCGTACAATTCATGAATCCTGAATCGTCCTTCCTCACATATGGGGCCAACAATTCTCCTTAAGACTTTTCTCTCGAACGCGACTAAAAGGTCGGAATGCCTTTTTCTAAGCACCCAAGTCTCGGATCCATATGTGAGTACTGGCAGGACCATGGTCCTGTACAGCAGCAGTTTGGAAGTTATGGTGAGATTTCTGGATTTGAAGAGCTTTGACAGACTATAATAGGCCAAATTCTCTCATGGCTTTGTAAAGTTCTACCCTGGCTATGCTATCATAGGCGGCCTTAAAGTCTATAAACAGATGGTATGTTGTGATGTTAAATTCTAGACATTTTTCCATCGCCTGCCTTAGGGTAAAGATCTGATCAGTTGTTGATTTGCCTGGAATGAAACTACACTGATATTGTCTGATGATGGTTTTAGCGTATGGGGTTATCCGGTCTTGTAGGAAAGAGGAGGGTATCTTATAGGTGGTACTCAACAACGTGATACCTCTATAATTTGTGCACGTTGTGACATGTCCCTTCTTATGTATGGGACAAATTATACCTTTTGCAGCGTGGTGTGTACTGCGTCATGTTTCGGACGAATTGGTAGAACTTCCGCACCTGGTGCGGGCCTCGCTCTCGGCTTTTCTCTATTTCACACATTATTTTCTTCTCCCAGGCTGATTTTTTCTGTCTGTGAAGCCGTTTTTTTTTTTTTTTTTCAATTCTTCTGAGCTCTTTATATTTGTCTTCGCGTGCCCGCGTTCTATGAGATTGTTGCATTGCTCGGTACGCAACATTCTTACGTTAAGCCGCTAGCTTGCATTCATCATCAAACCAGTCGTTCCGATTTCTACGACTGCTGCCTTAGATGGAGTTGGCAGTATTAATGACAGTATTCTTAAGGCGTGTCCACTTCTCATCTACGCCCAGCATACTGGCTCCAGGACTTACTCTACCCAGTTCTAGGGTGAGTCCTAACGCATTACCAAAGGTGTTACTGGTGTTTTCATTGCACAGAGCAACCGTGTTGATTCGAACCTGATCGGCGTATGCAATACGTCTTCGCAAGGCAATCTACCCTCGGAAAACCATACTAACAAGATAGTGATCCGAGTCGATATTGGCACCTCGGTACGTTCGTACCGTCATCAAGTTCGAGTAGTGGCGATGGTCTTTCAACACGTGGTCAATTTGGTTACGAGTGACTCCATCAGGTCATAACCAGGTGGCTTTGTAGATATCTTTACGCGGGAACCTGGTACTCGCAACAACCATGTTTTTCGATGCTACCAATTCTAAGACTCGAAGTCCATTGTCATAAGTGTTCTCATGCAAACTATGGGTGCCTGCGTAATGCCTGAATACCAGCTCCTGACCTATTTCTGCATTCAAATTCCCAAGGATGATTTTTACGTCATACCTTGGACAGGCATTGAGGGCCCTCTCGACTTGTTCGTAGTAAGTCTCTTTTTCTTCGTCTGAGGACTCCTCCGTAGGTCCGTGAACGTTAATGAGGCTGATGTTCTTAAATTTGCCTCGCATGCGAGGGGTGCATAGCCTTTCGCTTATAGCGTCAAAGCCGATGACTTCATTTTTTCGCTGACTAGAAAGCCTACCCCGAGAACATCCTGTTTGGTATGACAGAACACTGTAGAACACCATTCCCTGTCCATCTAATTTCTTGTAGTGCTGTTATGTCAGCTTTATATTTTGACAGGGCATCGGCTAGCTGCTAAGCAGCTCGAGCTCTATAGAGCGATCGTACGTTCCATAAGAAAATTCGTAAATCGTTTTTCCGTTTAATTTGCGTGGGTTGTCGTAGTGAGATCAGTCCGTTTCCGAGGCTTGTTGTAAGTCTCCGAATTCTTTTAGTTTTACGGAACAGGGAATTAACCTGTCGCCAACCTGTGGAACCAGCCCGATCATATTAGCCAAACCTTTTTAAAAGGCTTGTTTCTAGCGGTCGCCGCGAAGAGTCTATGATCACACTTCCACCAGTCCCGAATAGTTACGGCACATGCATGTTTTCGTATTCTACATGTTATTCCCTCTATTCGGCCTACGGCTGACCGCCGCAGAAGCTCTTTGCTAAGTGATAAATGAAGCTTGGCTGTCCAATCCAACAGGTCTTGAACAGTGGATTCAGTGAGGTAAAATGGATTCTTTCACCAGGCAGAGAGCGGAATAGTTTTGAGAGGCAGGACACTTTCTGCTATCCACATCAGTCAGGTTAAGCCCGACGGTTAGAGTGGCATAAGTGAGTTGCTTCGAAATTCTATTCATGTGGAGGGTTGTCTCTGTTACATAGCCAACCTTCTTTAAGGTTTATCGTCAGAAAGAATGAAGTGGTGGGACAATCAGGGATAATCCAAAGCACTCGTCGAGTCACAGACGCACCAGTCACCACAGTGACTAACTTAGGACGTTAGACATCAACGAAACTTTTTACCTCAGACGTTATTTTTCCTCTCGTATCGTTTGGATACTCGGTTCAAACTCCACACACCTAAAATGAATAATAGAAAACCCAATAGAAAAGTATTTCAATCTTAGTTTTTTTTGGTTTCAAGAGATAAACGAATCTTTTTTTTACATCTAGTTTTTTTTGCAAGATATTTTTATATATGAATTTTGAGCTTTGATTTCATTTTTTTTATGATTTTGGAATCCTGAATTTGTTATATGAAGTATGTGGTTAATTTTTTTTTTTTTAATTTTAAAATTAATACTATTTCTTTTTGAATTCCTTATTTTTTTTTTCATAATTTCAACAAAATTGAATTCTCCTTAAACTGGATTTGAAATTTTGAATTTAAGTTTATTTGGTTTGAATTTTCGAAACAAAATTATTTTGTTTCTCAATTCAAACCTTGAGTTTTGATTTGGAAACGTTATAGTTTTGGATAACTGCAAAGAGTTAAAGATAACCTTTATTTTTGTTTTTTTTTTGTATGTTATCTCAATTTTTGTATTTCTAAAATTGTGAACTAAAGTACTTTTGAGGTGTTTGTTAAATTCGTTTTGAAGTTTGTGAAATCAAAATATATTGAAGATTTTTTGAGAAAAACAAAAAAACAAGGAAAAATCCAAGATATGGAGGGTCAGTCCACTGGTGCTATCAAAAAGAGCGCCACGACCAAACGACTTACAAGGGCTAGGCGTAAAAATACTCGGCAAGCCCCCAGTCCAACTCCGTCGGAAGATGAGCTCAACCATAGCCTACACCCAAATCCATTTGACGATCTAGCTAGGGAAAATAGCGAAGATAATGGAAATGGGAAACAGGCAGAAGGGGCTGAAGCACTACCGATAGTGACTGAACTACCAGCTTCAGGGGAAGTAATTTCGCCTCTAGTGTTAATTCCGATAGGAGGAGATGAAGACGAGACTAGGGATACAGTGAACAGACTAACGCGAGGACTAGATAGAGATCGGTTTTTAATATCACAAACAGAAAGAGAGACAGACAAAAAAGGTCAAGACAAAGAAGAATATGAGATTACTATGTGGGGAGAAAATCTCAAGAACGTATCTCTTCTTGCGGAGCAAGCCAAAAACCTGAAAGTCATGCAAAAAATGGTAGAAATGGTATCAGGTAACAAGACCGCTATGAGTAATCGGCTACGTATAGTAGAAAAATCTACCCTTGCTGCACAAACTAGACAAGAGCACCAAGATGATATCCTTTTGATTGACCCTGAGGTTAGTCTACCAAGGGCTCTTTCTCCTTATAGGTCACGGCCGGCGTGTCACTCAAGTAGGGCCTGCAATGAACATGGGAAGCGAATAAACATCCACAAGTGGGTCATAAATTCGACGGTACATCAAAAACCATGACTGTGGAAAGTTTTATTTCCAGGGTAGAAACGTTACAAAGAAAGAACGGGGTGTCAAACGAGCAAATTTTTGCAAATTTTAACCTCCTAGCTGAGCGTTGGTATTGGCAGTACATGGAAGAAAGCCAGGGAGATGAATATCTCAACTTTTATGATCTTAAGGCAGAATTGTTAAGGCAATTTAGAAATAGGAAAGGCGATCAAGAGATCCTTAGAGCTATAATGGATAGGCTACAACAACCCAATGAAACTTTCGACGAGTTTTATGAAGAAGTTAAGGGTTTGGTGCTTCAAATGAAGAACAAACCCAATGAAAAAGATTTAGTGTCGATGGTTAGGCATAACATCAAAGATAAGGTTACTACACTAATCGTCGGATGCAACATTAAAGAGATACGAGATCTCAGGGAAGAGTTAAGGCGAGCTGAGAAACATCTTGAAACAAGATATTGGAAAACAAGAAAACAAATTAGTGAGATAGAAGACAGAGGTATGTATCGGAGCAGAACTCAGTCAGCAGAGTCAGAGGATGAATGGGAGGAGCATGTTGCTACTGTACAATATAACAGAACCGACAAATCACAAACAAATATCAAAACAGACAAACGACATACTACTTACAAACACACTGAACGAGACAAAAGGACTGAACTTACGAAAGACAACAAACCGACGTCAGCAGCATGTCCCTTGACGTTCCATTCTCTGACTAGCTTTAGTTGCGGACAGGGAAATCTCGCTTTTAAACGTGCATCTTGCCAGGGAAACCTGAAGGAGGTCGGCAGTGCACCCGGGTCAACTCTGCCGGCGAAGACTTCAATCCCGGAAAAACCGAACCGGGAGAAGTGAAGATTCTGAAAAGAGAAAACAAAACATCAGATACATACCCAAGAAAAGAAGTGCAATACAAGACTCTACACCAGCGGTCAGCAACAGGCGGACCGCGGTCCGGAAACGGAAGGTCAAACGGCGCACCGCGGTCCGTTTTAGAACCACGAAAGGTCAAACTTAGCCATACTACCGTTTCAATTTAATAACATATGTATGTAAATTTAAAAAAAATTAAAAAATGCTTCACTAACACACAAACAAGTGCGTTCGCAACTCCTCTACCCAATTTCAAATATGGCGGCTAAGCACGTATTCACAGACAAATAAATTAAATTGACATACAAAATGTAAACAATCGCTTTTTGCGGGACGGAGGCCTGCGAAGTGTACTCTCTCTGTAAGTAAAATTCTCTCTACAGTCGAATCGGTTGTCAGTCTTATGGTGAGATCTAATTACGGAGCTTTCGTTCGTTATTGATTGTTTTATAATTTTTAAAAACTTCTTGCAAGAAAAGCACGAACTTGTTAGTTCGTTGCATGAGCGAGCAGGAAAAATGCGCTGAAGCTGCGTTACGGGTGTGCTGGACGCTAAATAAACACCAGAAACCATTTTCAGATTCTGAGATGGTAAAAGAATGTATGTTGGAAGTGGCCACGGCACTATTTTAAGAGAAAAAGGATTTTGTTGCTGCATTTCGAAGTATCCCATTATCGGCAAGAAGTAATACAAAAAGAACCGACATTTTGGCTGCTGACATCAAAAGCACTTTGCTTGAACTTCTGCAAAAGGCACCTTGCTACGCCATAGCACTTGATGATTCATGTCACATTGTTGATGATGAACAACTGTCTATGTTCGTCAGATTTTTTGACATTAAAATTCAAGGTTTCAATATTGCCCTTGAAAGGTAACACTCGCGGAGAAGATTTATTTAAGACCTTTGATGAATTCATAACAAAATCCAACATGAGTTACGACAAAGTAGTGTCGCTTTCAACTGACGGGGCCCCAGCAATGATTGGCAAAGAAAAAGGATTAGTAAAGAAAATAAGATATAAGAATGCAAGTCTAATATCTTATCAGTGCATAATTCACCAGGGCCCCATTGCACCAACAACTTATCACTAATCACTTAGCAAATATCAAGAATTTTAATATGATTTTCTTGCAGTGCGAAGACATAATGTCTGCGGATATAATGTCCATGGGCCTTAAGTCGGACATACGATCCATGCACATTATGTCCGGAGAAATTATATCATCCCACCGCAAGAAAATTGTATCAAGATTCATGAGATTTGCTAAGTGATTAGTGATAAGTAGCTGATGCAATAGGGCCCAGGTATTTATTTCTTTATTTATATATTTATTATTACTATTATTAATATTA
Source organism: Leucozona laternaria (assembly GCA_932273885.2). Classification (NCBI taxonomy): domain Eukaryota; kingdom Metazoa; phylum Arthropoda; class Insecta; order Diptera; family Syrphidae; genus Leucozona; species Leucozona laternaria. Next base: position 98,280,711 of record OW026366.1, on the reverse strand, counting down.
TTATTATTACTATTATTATACTATCTCTATTCACAAGGCAGCTCTTTGTGGAAAACTAAGTGCTACATTGAAAGAAGTAATTGACAGTTTGGTCAAGCTGATTAATTTTATGAGATCTCGTTCTGCTCTTCAGCACCGACAGTTCAGAGAGTTTCTTTCTGAATGTGAAACGGCGTATTCGGATTTACTGCAACACAACAATATTCGTTGGCTAAGTAAAGGTCATGTTATTGAACGTTTCTGGATGATTAAAGAGCAAGTTATCTCCTTCTTGCTAAACTTGGATACGACGGAAGCAAGGAAGCACTTGGAGTTCATAACAAAAGAGCGCAGTGTGCTAGCTCTGGCTTTTCTAAAAGATGTTCTGAAATATTTAAATGAGCTTAACATCCAGTTACAAGGGAATGGGAAATTAATATGTGATTTGATACAAAACGTGTCCGCTTTTCGTCGTAAGCTGGATGTTTTCGAAAAAGATATTGCTAAAAAAGAAAAGAACAAATATCGTTCGAGATTATCAGACGCCCACCTTGATGACACTCTTCGCATTTGCTGCTCCCCGCGTGAACCAAACTATAACAAACTGGCTCAAGACCATCGTTGTAATTTTTCTCATTAATTTCATTAATATTACAGTTACTTAAATGAAGCAAAATAAAAACTACATAACTTTATTAGTTTTTTTTTTCTGGACCTCGATAAAAATGTTTTCAGCCGTATCTGCACCCCACTTAAAACTACTTGCCGAACCCTGCTCTACACCAACGTATGAAAGAATACGAAGGAGCTAGAAGACGAATATTCAATGAAGAGATCACATCCATAGAAGGAAAGACCAGTAGAAACTTTAGGAAAATTTTTAGGCTTAGGGAAAAGTGTGCAATATTTAGGAAGAGAAAAAATAAGAACGAAGCTACAGTCTTGGCTGTAACAGATGACAATAGACCCTATGCTAAAGTGATGGTAAACGGAGAAGAGATGGTAGGTTTACTAGATAGCGGCGCGTCAGTAAGTTGTGTGGGTAAAGGTGCAATAGATTTTATAAAAAGACATAACATACAAGTGATAAAAATGACAGTAGACATAAAAACAGCGGACGGCAAGAACCAACATATGAACGGCAGGTTTAAGACTGATGTCTCATGGGGCGGCAACACCCATGAACTAGAGGTGTTTGTTGTTCCAAGCCTGCAACAACAGCTCTGTCTGGGGGTAGATTTTTAGAGGACATTCAAGGTCGCTCCAAATATCATCAGCGCGTTAGACATTCCATCGCCGGCGGGAGGAGAAAAATCTGATCCGATGCGTCAGCTTAGCCCAACAAAATCTGAAGAACTGGAGCGTGCAAAGCTTGCATTCCCTTCTTTTGCGACGATGGGATTGGGTAAGGCTCATGGTGAGGAGCATGTCATAGAGATGGAGGACGACACCATTCCCATCAAACAGCGACACTACCCAATCTCACCCGTCGTTCAGAAGTTGATGTATGCTGAGCTTGATCGCATGCTGGAACTAGGTGTGATCGAGGAAATCAACAGCCCTTACAGTTCTCCAGTTGTGTTGGTGCGTAAGCCAGGCATGAACCGACTAAGCTTAGACTCGAGGAAAATAAACGCGGCCACGAAAAGATTTGCCTATCCTCTGCCACACATCGAAGGAATCCTAAGTCGACTCCACAACACGCACTACATATCGAGCATCGATTTGAAGGACGATTTTTGGCAGATTCCTCTGGAGCTCAAATCAAGAGAGAAGACGGCTTTCACAGTCCCTGGACGACCGTTGTATCAATTCATGGTTATGCCGTTTGGATTGTGTAACGCCGCCCAGAGAATGTGTAAGCTGATGGACAAAGTCATCCCCGCTCGTTTGAGAGAGACTGTCTTTGTCTATCTCGATGATCTCTTGATTTGTTCGCCAGACTTGAAAACCACATGAGCGTTCCAAAGAGGTGGCGAGATGTTTGCGTGAAGCGGGGCTGACGATAAACGTGGAGAAAAGCAAGTTTTGTTAGAAGGAAATCAAATATTTAGTTTGTGGTTTTGTCTCCATGTTGTGTGTCATCAAGTGATCTGATTGTAAAATAAAAATAAAAATTAAATCGATTTTTATAAATAATTTATTTATTTAATAATATCACAACATTTGGTTATTTAATAGATTTTAGCTAGCTTAAAATCTATTAAATACCTAAATGTTGTGATATGATTAAATAAATAAATTATTTATAAAAATCGATTAAATTTTTATTTTTATTTTATAATCAGATCACTTCAAATATTTAGGTTATTTCGTCGGCGATGGATGTCTGAGGAAGGATCCCGAAAAAGTTTCTGTGTGTAAGGGACTTTTCAGTGCCAAAGACTCCTAAACAACTCCGTCGTTTCCGAGGGATGACGGGTTGGTATAGAGGCTTTTTTCCAAATTTAGCGTCTATATCAGCCCCATTGACGGACTGTTTGAACAAAGGGAAAGACTTTACAATGACAAACGAAGCTTTGAGTGCTTTCGAACATCTAAAAATGACCTTAGTAACGGCACCTATACTGACAAACCCAGACTTCACAAAACATTTTTACATTCAATGCGACTTCATCTTCTGGTGTAGGGAATTTTTTTTTTCCAAATGGATGACGAGAACAACGAACGACCCATAGCGTTCATGTCTCAGAAACTTAATTCCGCACAGCGGAATTACAGTGTGACGGAACAGGAATGCTATGCGGCCGTTTTTTCTGTGAAGAAGTTCCGGGCTTACATTGAAGGATTACCTTTCACCATCATAACCGATCACGCAAGCCTTAAGTGGCTGATTACACAGAAGGACTTGAGTTGTCGACTAGCTCGATGGAGTTTTAAACTCCAATTATTCGACTTCACTATAGAGCACAGAAAGGGAATTCTCAATGTAGTCCCGGATATTCTCTCAAGATTCCATATGGATGAGATCAGTACCGAAATGCCAGAAGTTGACTTCAATTCACCATACTTTGCGTCAAAAGAATATGTTGAGTTGAAGAAGACTATAAACGAAAACCAAGGCAAATTACCTGACGTATGTATTTCAGACGGCTTCATTTACAAAGGGACTGACAGACGGACCGGAGACCCTATTCAAGAAGACAGGGCTTGGAAACTCTGGATACCGAAGGAGTTGCGTGATTCCTTTACCGCAGGTCATGGTGGAATGTAGAAAACTCGGGCAAAACTTCGCCAGCGGTAATTCTTTCCAAATATGAAAACCGAAGTGAACGAATATGTACAAAACTGTGATATATGCAAGTGTAATAAGCCGATGAACTCGATTTCAAGGCCACCCATGGGACAGCAGATGATAACTGAACGACCTTTTCAACGACTGTACATCGACTTTTTGGGACCGTACACACGAACGAAGAACGGACATACACATATATTTATAGTCTCAGACCACTTCAGTACATATGTTTTTCTCAAACCCACTCGTAAAGCAACGGCAGGTGAGGTAGTGAAATACCTTGAAGAAAGCGTATTCCATATGTTTGGCGTACCCGAATACATTCATTCAGAAAACGGAAAACAATTCGTTTCAGAATTGTTTTCCAGCTTTTTAAAAAAATACGGGGTGAAACACATACGCACGGTATTTTACTCGCCCCAAGCAAATGCGTCGGAGCGAGTAAATCGCTCAGTTTTAGCGAAAATTCCGTCATACATAGATGGTGATGAACGCCTGTGGGATATGCATGTAAGCAATACTGCATTTTCACTACGTAGTGTGTTTGAGCCATACTATGCTGTTTTAGGTTCACAAATGATCCAAAACGGAGAAACGTATGAGCTTCTTAGAAAACTAGACATGATTTAAGATACGGAAATTGAAATCAAGAATAAAAGCGACAAACAAGCTCTATTACGAAAGAAAATTTTTGAAAATTTGAATTTAGCTCATCAGAAATCGAACAAAACATATAACACGAGAAGTAAAAATGTATCGTACAAAGTAGGACAGATAGTGTTTAGAAGAAATTTTAAACAAAGTAATCTGTTAGACGCGAAATTAGGACCAACTTTTTTAAAATCTCTCGTCTTGAAAACAGTTGGCAATTCTCTTTACGAATTAGGAAATTTGCAGGGCGTGAAAGTAGGAGTATATCATGCGAAAGATATTCACATTTAATGACGCACTAAGCTGCTGTTGCTTTCTCCCTGAACTGTGATATATATGTCGAGCTATGTTACAGATTTTTTACTAACGTATTTATTTACTTATATAGTTATTTATTTTATTTAGTTATTTATTTTATGTATTTATTTTTTTTATTTATTAACTTATTTAATGATCTTATTTATTTATATGTTTGTTTGTTATAGAGCTATATTTACACATATTATTTCTTCATCTTTACGTTTGTCCGTCATACCTAGTTTCATTTATTTATTTCTTTATTTATTTATACACAAATTGTATTTATTTATTTAATTTAAAGTTAATATATTTATTTAATTTATTTAATGAGAACCTAAGACTGACTAGAACGTAGGAATAGAGAAATAAAGACTGATTAGAATAATTAATCTTTATTTCGGCGGTAAAAATAGCAAGTAACTACACACCGATTCATAATTTACCTTCTATAGAACCGAATCAACAACCCCAACAGCTCCAACAACCTAAACCAAACCATGTAAGGAGAACTTCAGATAAGTTTTTTTATTATAGCTATTCAACTTGCGAGAAATAAAGACTGACCTTAGAAATGTGATAAGCGAGAGACAAAAGACTGATTAGCATTAAGACTAATTAGCATTTATAATTACCGCGAAAATTATTTTTGTGTCTAATATCACAAACACTTATCGTAATACAAAAATCTTCAACACATAACTCCTTTCCAATATATGTACGTTAAAACAGAACTAAAAATGCACTCACTTGAAAAAACCCGAGAGAGGTGCAATCCCTTGAACGAATAATCGGTTCACATACAACTAAAAGTATGCCCGGACCTACCATAAAAGTGAACTCAGGGAGTGGACGTGTCAAACATTGCGAATGGCTTTCAAATTGTCAAATATGAACTGAGCCAATTTCAAATCATACGACCGCCTTACTTTTGTTCGAGGCCAAATTCGTCACGACCGCTCCGGAATTGGCATCGTGTTTATTGCGTAGCCGATCGACACTCATAACAAAAAAAAAAAGGTAATAGAGAAACAACTAAAAGACGAACACCTATGAAAAGTTTCTAAGTGGCTGATTACATGGGTCGTTTTACTGAAGAGCGCATCGCGTGAGAGAGGTAGATTTTATGTGCGTAAAAAAGAGAAGGTGGAATCTACCTTCTCTTTTTTACGCACATAAGATCTACCTGTCTCATGCGATGCTCTCTTCAGTAAAACAACCCATGTAATCAGGCACTAATAGATACCTAAAATAGTATGTGTTATATGTACACACAAAATATACACAGACCTAACAAACCTCATCAACGTACAAAAACAACCCTGCAATAAAAGAATCACCTTCCTCTCAAAGAAAATCGAACCAAGAATTTGTATGTAAAAATATTTATAAATATACATTCCTTTTTGTATAAAATTGTACATCATTGTGAAACAATATCTAACACACGAAAGAAAAAAAAAAAAACAAATTAACTATATTCGGGTTGGGAATATTGTCACCGGAGTCTGTCTACTCAACTGCCCGACTTATTTACAAGCAGGTACGATGGTTGGACAGTCTCTAGTGACTAAAGATGAACTTATCCTTCTGAAAATCGGTTGTAATTGTTGGCGGTTGGTTTGATGGGTTGAAGAAGGTATCCGTATCTGAAAGAAAGAAAAGATATTAGCAATTATGCAAACATACAATGAATTGCATCGATGGTCCCTTGGTAAACAAAGTACTTACCGGTATCCGTGTTGCTCCCAGTTCATCCATCACCTGGGATATATATTTTTTGTTTGTTGTGCTATGTTATATATAGTCCTTGTTTATTTTCTGGTTATCTTGACCTATAATTTAGTAACAAATCCAAGTAACCAAGAACTAGCACAATTAATTTTCACAAATTACGACAAATGCAATGTGACATCTCAAATCTGACAGTCCGAGTTGAAGTTTGCAGATGTTCGAAAAAGGGAGGTACTTACGCAGGAAGTGTTTCGAAAATCAATGGCCACGAAAAATCGGCAGGAAATTAGAAGTGTTCAAGAACTTTTATACGATCAGTTGATTTTGAAAATATAAAAGCTTTATTAAAATTGAGGGATGAGTGCAATATTATTAGTTTTAAGTATCAGAAGAAAGAATTATTAGCAAATAGATTATGTTTATACCGTTGTAGAATTATATGTTGCAGTATTTATGTTATTTATTATTATTTTGTTAAGTGTGTTGCAGCAACAAAAGAGGAAAGCTTTAGCCTAACACGAATACACATGCACTTTGGGACACAACACTGACAGGCTTACGAGGGGCGATTCGAAGTCTCTATCAGATAGGTATTAGAGACTGGAGAAATTAGCTTTGATGCTTCCAGACTGCAGAAAGCTTTGAATGCATAAAAGGAAAAATAGAAACTAGGCCACAGGGCATCGACCGATGCAATGACACAATTTAATTAAATTTAAATTGTGGAAAGTGCAACTACCGAAATAAGAGTTGCCGAGATAGACATTATACCGAAAATACGGAGTTTTGTTTTTTTTTGTGTGCAGGGTTTTTTTTGCCGAGAAAAAAGTTCCCTTTTTTTACACGAAGATTTGAATTTTTAAATTAAAAAAAAATAACAAAAGAAAAGAAAAAGAATTGACAACAAACAAAAGGTGAAACATACAAATTGGCAAAATAGTGGAAATTCGTTTTATAGTTATATAAATAATTTTGTTAGTTCTGAATAACAGATAGAATATCCAACCAAGGAGGTGCTAGGTGTGAGCTGAATTGCTACCACAGAAATATTCTGAGACTCCGTTCTAAATAAGCAGAGGTAGGAATCCGAAGATTATTTTGATTGACTGAAGTATCTCCATGGTGTCTTTACTTCCACAGGCTCAGATCAGTGCAGCGACATTTTGATGCCAAAGGTGACCTTTAGGTATATTGGTATATATATATAGGTTAACTGCAGCCAGAACCACAGCGAGCCGCCAGTCCAACGATTTGAATTTTCCGTGGTTCTGAGCTCAAGTCTTCACCAATGTTTCACCACCCTGGGGTAAAAAAAAACCTAGCAGAGGCCTAGACCAATTGCCTAACGTAAATGCTACCTGGTCCGCCAGGCCAGGTCCGCCAGACCAGGTAGCATTTACGTTAGGCAATTGGTCTAGGCCTCTGCTAGGTTTTTTTTTACCCCAGGGTGGTGAAACATTGGTGAAGACTTGAGCTCAGAACCACGGAAAATTCAAATCGTTGGGCTGGCGGCTCGCTGTGGTTCTGGCTGCAGTTAACCTTTGAAGGGTATTCTTAAGGGACCTTACACTGGTCGTGGGAGGCTGCTGATAATTTGTGTTTGTCCCTTGTGGACCAATTGTTTTTTTTTTTTTTGGAATGAATTTTCATTTTAATATCTTTTTTTTGGCTAATTCAATTTGTTGATTTATTTTTATTTTTTTTCGAAATTTTTTTAAATGATTTTTTTTTCTTTAACGTAAATTTTAATTTTTATCTTCAAAAACGGAAAAGAAATTAGTAAGAGAAAGTAAAGTAATTTGAATTGATTAAAATAGTAAGGAAAGTGCCATAGTGAAAAGTGATAAAAAAAGTGTATCTTTGGACTCTCGATACATATGTGGATATTCCAACGTGGCAAATGGCCATAAAATTTAGAAGCCAATTTAGTTGAACGAGTCTACGGAATTCTGTCGTCCTGTCGATCGAAGGACCAACATCAAAGTAGTAGTAAGTTTTGTAAAAAAAAAGAAAATAGATTGATATATATATAAGTTTCTGAATAGGATTTCTAGTCTTTTATTAATTTTTTTGTCATTCTTTCTTTTCAATTTTCTTTAATAATATTAAATTTTAAGTACACTCCTTTATTTTTTCTTTTTTATTATAATAAAATCCTAATGTATGATCTAAAAATAGTTTTTGAATTACAATTCTTTTGAGATTTCGTAACGATTTTCTAATGGAGTGTTAAACAAGTTTTTAGGTGTGTGGAGGATCGGCTGGGCCGGCGATCCAGAGGAGGAAGTGACAATGAGGTAGAGCGATGTGAACCATAGGACGTTAAAGATGACTTTTGGACAATTACTTACCTACAATCTTCTATAGCAAGAAAATGACAGATATATATATACCTACCTACAGATACTTACCGAAATATACCTACCTACATATTCTTACCTACAAATACATATTTACATATATATATATCCTTACCGACATATACCTACCTACATATACTTACCGACAAATACATACTAACGTATATATATATATATATCCTTACCTATATATTATACTTTCCTACGTTTATTGCCCTACTTATACTGGACCTGTGTACCTACTTACTTATATAGATTTATCTAGATATACCTACCTACCTGTTTACTTACCTTAGAGATATATTTACTAGACTGACTCATATATCTATTTGCGAGTACATGTACTGACTGACAGATACAGACTGAACGAATGTGGTGACTGAAGGTTTTACTCAGGGCCTATCTCTGAGATTCAGGACAAGAAATAGCAAAGGTTGTGTGATTAGACACAAGGGTGGGCAGGCCAAACTCTTGCCTAAAACATCGGACAAGGCCATCTGAGGACTCGGCGAACCACTGTGTCTGGGAGACAGCTGGGCATAGATTGACTCGGTGTTGGTGGAAAAAGAATAGTTTGTTTTTTAAATAGGGTTTAGTTACAGGTTATAGGATTAAGCATTAATACGCAAGTATATGTATGTACATAAATACAGCCTGGTATGCATATAAAATCATATATATACTTTTTTTTGCATTATGTACCTGCGTATATGAAACATTTAGAGATTAGGATTTAGATAATAGTTTAGGTAATTTTTTTTACTTTGATAAAGCAAAGTAAGCCTATTTTCCACCAAGGAGTTTAATGAAGCCTCATCCTTTCTCAGATGCGGTGGCATAGGTAACTATGGTTGTGCGATTCCTTTGTTTTTAGTAATCCTAGCCACTAATGTCCAACCTTTTCCGTTTTCCTATAATCTCCCTATACAAAAGCACGATTTTTTTTCTGTTTCCTGAGTGGGAAGTGTTTCGGAGAAGGGCAAGAACCACCCCAATCCGTCGAGCTGAGCCGTGCAAGAAGCAAGCGTGCCATAGCCCTTTTCCAGCACCAAAGATGCCTCCGTGGCCAACCCCAGCTCGCAACAATGGCGCCCAACGTTTACGAACGTCTTCGAGATCCATTGGGACTCCAAGGAGATGATTTTTATTTTAAGGTCATCCCCTTGGACTCACAATAATCTCACCCAACTTCATCCTATTAATTTTTTTTTATCCAAATACCTTTTTGCACAAGCGTAGAGACCGCAGAAGCTCTTCCATCATCATCATCATCATCGGTTCGACAACCGGGGTCCGGTCCTGGCCTCCTTCAACAAGTCTCGAGCCGCCGCCATCCAGTTGCGCACCCCAAGGCTCCGGGCGTCCTGGTCTACGCCATCTCTCCAGCGCAAGCATGGTCTACCACGCTGTTGTCTACCATATAATGTACCACAAAGAACTTTCCGAGCAGGTTCCTCTTCGCTCATGCGAGCTAGGTGCCCTGCCCACCGGAGTCTAACGAGCTTAATTTTTGTCACGATATCTGCTTCAAGGTAGATTGCGTACAATTCATTATTGTACCGCCTCCTGAAAATTCGTGGTCCGCTACCTTGATTGTTTGACCAACTGTTCCTCTCGCTTTCGACGCCACCATGTACTTTGTTTTACCTTCACTAATGTGCAACCCCAGATTTTGTGCCGCCTGCTCAATCTGGATGAAGGAATCAGGTACAGCTTGCTCGGTTCTTCCGATGATGTCGATGTCGTCTGCGTAAGCCAGTATCTGGCTGGACCTGTTGACGATGGTCCCTCTTGTTGCCGTGCCAGAGTCATGGATTGCTTTCTCCAACGCCAGGTTTCTTTTTTTTTTATTTTTTCGCTATCAGTACTGCTTAATGCAATCATTTTGTAACAATATCTCTTTTCTCTTCGGGCTTTTTCGCCTTTAGATACTGGGAAAAACAACTTGTCACAGTCATCACTTAGCGCGGTGTTAGTTGTTAGTAGGTAGATAAAATACATAAGTCTAACACACTACAAGACAACTGGACATATTACATTAAGAAAAATAAAAATTTACAAAACATTAAGAAACAAATACTTATAGAAATAAAATGAAGACAAGAAATGAAATGACAAGGATTAAAATTACATAACACAAACATTAAGAGCGTGGAACACTGGTCTTTAATGTATTTTTAAGACTACTCTAACTTACATTAAAGTCAAAAATATTTGAGTTCAAATTCAAAAGTTTGCCCATGCGAGTAAATGGTTCATTCATGCCATAATTAGTACGATGGTAAGGTAGATGCATTAAATCAAAACTACGAATATCGTGGTTTCCTTCACGATAATTGAAATTAATACAACTTAATAAATCGGATGCATCAATGACGCCAGTTATAAGTTGATGAGAAAAAACTATATCATTATTGATCCTCCTTTGTGACAGGGGCTGAATTTGAAGAAGTTTAATCCTATGTTCATAAGGAGGAAGATTGTAGGGATCAGACCACGGTAGGCCTCTTAAAGCGAAACGAATAAAGTTACGCTGTACCGCTTTTAATCAATTTTTATGGATCTCATAGAAAGGACGCGTATTCAAGATGGGGGCGAACTAAGCACTTGTAAAGAGCGAGAGTAACATGCGGGTCCTGAAATTCCTTGGACCATCTCTTAATAAAGCCTAGCATTGAATTGGCCTTGTTGACGATTAAGTTTATATGCTCGGAAAAATCAAGATTAGAGGTAAAATGAACTCCAAAGTCTTTGAAACCATGGACTCGACGTAAAGTGTGCTGCGATATAATATAGTCAATTGACCCAGGAATTCGTTTTTTAGAAAAAGTCATTGCCTGACATTTAATATTGTTAAGATTCAAACCGTTTTTATTACACCAAGTAACAAATCTGGTAATATCATCTTGTAGAAGAACACGATCATTGTCAGATGTAATGCTTTTGATAATTTTCATATCATCCGCAAAAATTAGTATCTCACTATAACGTATGCAGAGGTGCACATCATTGATAGCTAAGATAAAGATTTGGCTATGAAGGGGTTGGAAAAAATGTTTCTGAATTTAACTTGGTAGGGTCTATTTTGGAGATAGGATGAAATCCAAGTGATTAGTAGAGGGGGAAACCCATAAACTTTTAATTTATATAAAATAATTTCATAAGAAAGTTGATCAAAAGCCTTTGAGTAGTCCATATAGATACAGTCAAGTTCTTTTCCTCGTTCTAATGCATTAGAGCACTTATTTAAAAATGTAAGTAAATTTGTTACCGTAGATCGCTTTTTCATAAAACCATGTTGTTGTTTGCAAATAATACTTTTACAGACAAAAGTCAAACCATCACAGACCAACTGCTCACAAAGCTTAGGAATACAAGATAGTTTAGCAATGGGTTGTAATTGCATATCTCAGATTTAATACCCTTTTTAGAAACAGGTGTAAAAAAGGATTTTTTCCATATACAAGGAAATTTACCCGAGCTTAGGGATAAAGAAAAAAATTGAAGAAGAGGGGAAGCTAATATTGTTTTACATTTTTTCAAGATTATTGGACGGATTCCATCTGGTCCAGATGAATAATCATCATGAAGTAAGGACAGATAATATAAGACTTTGTCTATTGTGATTGTAATATTATTGAAGGTGGATTGAGAAGAATCTCGTAAGAAGAAAAAGAAGTCTTCGTCTACGGTAAGAGGAGTATCAATGAAAGATTGACTAAAGTTATTTGCAAAAGCATCACAAATTTCTGTGGTACTATTTAAGACATTATTGTTATGGGTAAAATTGACTGGAAAGCCATCAGTTTTCTTTTTCAAATTAACAAATTTCCAAAAGCATAGTATTGAGATAGTCAGTATATAGATTATTCGAGAGGGTTTTAAACTCATCAAAAAGGGAAATATACACAATTCTTTATTCAGGGGACATACTTCTTATGAAAATCTTCCATGCTCTGATTCTTTTGTTACGAAGAATCTTAAGTTCTTTTGTATACCAGGGATGGGAAAAGCTTGAATATTTTGAAATTTTTTGAGGAAGTATGAAATTGATACAATTTTTCAATACTTGATAAAAGTATGAAAATGAAAAGTCAATGTCATCTGAAACTGGTATATTTTCAATACCAGAATTTTTTAAGTGCTCAGAAAGCTGCTGAAAATTCGCTTTGCGAAAGTCAAAGGCAAATGAACAGTCTTATTGTGAATTACTATTGTCAAGTAAATGGCCACCCAAGTCAAGAAATATGTCAAGGGGAGGATGGCGTTTATTTATGTTTGATACAGCAGAGGTAGATTCTACCACTACCGTATTAACAGCGTCCGAAGAAAAAACTAAATCGAGTAATCGATTATTAAAATTATTAATACAGCTTACTTGCTGTAAGTCCGTAGAGATAATATGGTCTAACAATTGTAGCTCATGTTGAGATGAGGTTAACGAAGCTTCAAAGTAAGACTCGTCCTATGATAGTCCAGTTAATCTTAGGGAGATTAAAGTCGCCTAAGAGAATAATAGTACTATCAAAACTAGCAATACCAACAACATAGTCCAGAGCAAGCGAGAGCTCAGAAAAGACAGAAACCGCGCTTTTAGGAGGAATAGAGACATTAAAAGCAAACAAATCTTTTGATTGCAGAGATATTTTGATGCAAATAAGTTCTGTTGTAAGATTAAGAGGGAATGATATAAGAATTGTACTGAAGTGATTTCGAACAGCGATTAAGACACCACCTCCTACTTAAACCGAGTTATCGATATGACGATCTTTCCTAAAAACTTGGAACTCTTGATCAAATAGTTCCGTGTCCAAGATCGTGGCATTAAGCCAAGTTTCAGTGAAAGCGATAAGATCATATGGGAGAGCGGAAGAGTTTTTAAAAATACTAGAAGTTTTACTACAAATGCCTCTTACATTTTGGTAGTAGAGGGAGAACCTGCTAAGTTTTTTGAAATAAGATTACCAATGGTCTTGGCAGTAGCTCTTTTCCTAGACGGGACTGTAAATTCTTTTACTAAGGTATTAGGCGGCCAAGTCCGCCATCTAACGTTTTTTTGCACCTAGTGCTTATTTCGTGAATGGTAACACTTAGCTCATGTCTGATGTGACAGATAATTAGTTTTATCCTTCCGGTGAACGACTCAGAGAAGATGCCGATTTTGCAAAAAAAAAATCATCTTTTCAGATGAAGCTCATTTTGATCTTGGCGGGTAGTAAACAAGCGAAATTGTCGCATTTGGGGCACAGAAAACCCGCACGCATAGATTGAAAAGCGGATACACCCAAAACGAGTCACTGTTTGGTGCGGATTTTGGTCCAGAGGCATAATTGGGCCATTTTTCGAAAATGAGCAAGGAGTGGCAGTCAATGGCGATCATTATCGGGCCATGTTGAACGAATTTTTGTTCACAAAAATTGAAGAGGTTTCAACAGGACGGCGCTACGTGCCACACAGCCGAAGCTACACTCGATGTTTTGCGCCATTTTCAAAAAAAAAAAAGAAGTTATTTGGCGGACCCTTTGGTATTACAAAAAGTCGAATAAGGTGGGTGGGGCAATAATTTTGAAAGACGAAACGAAACTATTGGGTTTACTTATTTTGGTACATTTAATAGATGAAGTATTGGGAATTGAATTTAAGGCAACGAGATGTTTTAATATGTCTTCGGATAATGTTTCGGGTAAGAGACGAGAGATGAAAATTGATTTGGGTTAAGGTACCGATTCTTTTTCGATTGGATTAATAATTTCCAATTCAGGAATTAATTAAATTCCTGAAGTCCTGAAAAGTTATTAGCCATTGACGAATCATTTTCCTTATCAGGAAATTCTGAAAGATGATTAAGAACTTGGACTTCTACTGCATTGTGGGGACTAATATTTGTCCGTTTAGGGGGTGGACCGGAGTTTTTAGCTACGAGGAAATTATCTCTTCCCTTTTTTTTTCCATTTTAGAATGGAGAATGTTCACAGAACGTGTAGTTGAGGTGGATTGCACAAGAAGATCATCGTAAGATGGCGCAATTAAAAGTGTAGGAGGATCCTGTACTAGGTCATCGGTAGATGTTCCGATATCAACTGGATCATTTGGGAGTATATTAATGAACTAAAACTGGATACAGTATTTTTGAAATTACATAGGAGTTCTTCAAATCCTTTTGAAAGGTTAGTAATGTCCGCTTTAAAATTGGTCATTTTTAAAGCTAATTGAGAAAGGGAGAGCTTACGGCATTCGGTGCAATACCAATACGCAAATTTAGAATTTGTAATTTTCTCAATAAACGCATTAGTTGAACCGATACATTTTGCGTGATAAAGATTACCACACGGCCCGAAACAGGCAAAAAGTGGTGTAAAAGATGAGTTTTCGGAGCAATTCCTCGTAGAGCAATTCATATTTAACAATCAAATTAAAAGAAAAAAAAATATTTCATAGAAGAAAGAAAGCAAATAAAAAAAATAATATTAAAAAATAAAATGAAATTTTGAATAATTAAAAAAAAAATTTTTGATCTTATCAGGAGTCGAACCCTCACAAGAAGGATGTCAACGCCGCGTGCTTACTATCTGTCCTACCAAGTACTATGCATTTTGAAAAGCAATTTATATTGAAAATAGATTTAATATCATGGGGAAAATTTTTTAGTGATTTGTTAATGAAATAATAATAAAATAAAACAGTAGAATGGCAGTGTAAATGTAAATAGCAGAGTTGGGATATTAAAGGGAAAGCTTTTTAGAAAAGCACTTAAATTATCTAGAGGTGAGTTTAATAATTATTACAAATAGGTACGGGGAAGGGTAGGACGGAATCTTCAGAGAAAAAAAAAAGAAAAGAGAGGTAGGTATATTTGTTGGTGTAAAGGCATGCAATTATATATGAAGAGAAATAATAAAATTGGCATAAAGATTTTAAGGAGAAGTAGGAAAAAATCAAAAAAAAAAATGATGGAAATGGAAAAATATGCACTTAACTCACAAGAAATTAAAGCGCGGAGGTTAAAATGTGAACAAATTTAAGAAATTAAAAATGACACTTAGTAGGTATTTAGGTTAATTCCAATAAAAAATATTCACAATTAATTAAAATCAAATATAATCTCAAAAAACAAATAAATTGACAAGACCAAATGCCGCGCACAACACAACACAGAAGACCAGTGGTTGAAGAGGAAGCAGGCCAAACCATCCCCTTGTCGGAGTCCATCAAAGATGTTGAATGGTTTGGATAGCAATCCGGCTATTTTTACTTCGCTTGTTACGTTGGTCATGGTCAACCTACATAGTCGTGTCAATTAATTTGGAATGCCAAATTCTCTCATGGCTTTGTAAAGTTCTACCCTGGCTATGCTATCAAAGGTGGCCTTAAGGTCTTTAAAGAGATGGTATGTTCGGATGTTAAATTTTAGACATTTTTCCATCGTCTGCCTAAGGGTGAAGATCTGATCAGTTGTTTATTTGCCTGGAATGAAACCACACTGATATTGTCCGATGATGGTTTTAGCGTATGGCGTTATCCGGTCTTGTAGGATAGAGGAGAGTATCTTATAGGCGACACTCAACAACGTGATACCTCCATAATTTCTGCACGTTGTGACATGTCCCTTCTTATGTATGGGGCAAATTATACCTTTTCGCCAGTCTTCTAGAATTTCTTCATGCTCCCACACGTGCACTATAATCTCATGAATTGCTTGACGTAAAGCTGGCCCACCGTGTTGAAATAGTTTGGCTGGTATACCATCGGCGCCCGGGGCTTTGTTTTTCTTTAGCCGGCCTATAGCCTTCTCAGCCTCTTCTATGCTTGGTGGCGGTAACATAGGGTACTCTTCTTGAAGTAGTGGAGCCTCCACTTCTGCAGTGAGCTGACCATTTAGCAATTCATTGAAGTACACTTCCCATCGCTCCAGTATGCTTTGAGGATCGGTGATCAGATTTCCCTCTCCGTCCTTGCAGTATGTGCAGCGCGGTGTGTACTGCGTCATGTTTCGGACGAATTGGTAGAACTTGCGCACCTGGTGGGGGCCTAGCTCTCGGCTTTTCTCTATTTCACAGATTATGTTCTTCTCCCAGGCTGATTTTTTCTGCCTGTAAAGCCGTTCTGTATTTTTCAATTCTTCTGAGCTCTTTATATTCGTCTTCGCGTGCCCGCGTTCTATGAGATTGTTGCATTGCTCGGTACGCAACATTCATACGTTTAGTCGCTAGCTTGCATTCATCATCAAACCAGTCGTTCCGATTTCTACGACTGCTGCCTAAGATGGAGTTGGCAGTATTAATGACAGTATTCTTAAGGCGTGTCCACTTCTCATCTACGCCCAGCATACTGGCTCCAGGACTTACTCTACCCAGTTCTAGGGTGAGTCCTAACGCATTACCAAAGGTGTTACTGGTGTTTTCATTGCACAGAGCAGCCGTGTTGATTCGAACCTGATTGGCGTATGCAATACGTCTTCGCAAGGCAATCTACCCTCGGAAAACCATACTAACAAGATAGTGATCCGAGTCGATATTGGCACCTCGGTACGTTCGTACCGTCATCAAGTTCGAGTAGTGGCGATGGTCTATCAACACGTGGTCAATTTGGTTACGAGTGACTCCATCAGGTGAAAACCAGGTGGCTTTGTTGATATCTTTACGCGGGAACCTGGTACTCGCAACGACCATGTTTTTCGATGCTACCAATTCTAAGACTCGAAGTCCATTGTCATAAGTATTCTCATGCAAACTATGGATGCCTGCGTAATGCCTGAATACCAGCTCCCGACCTATTTCTGCATTCAAATTCCCCAGGATGATTTTTACGTCATACCTTGGACAGGCATTGAGGGCCCTCTCGACTTGTTCGTAGTAAGTCTCTTTTTCTTCGTCTGAGGACTCCTCCGTAGGTCCGTGAACGTTAATGAGGCTGATGTTCTTAAATTTGCCTCGCACGTGAAGGGTGCATAGCCTTTCGCTTATAGCGTTAAAGCCGATGACTTCATTTTTTCACTGACTAGAAAGCCTACCCCGAGAACATCCTGTTTGGTATGACAGCTGTAATATAAGTCATAATCTTTCTTCTGTAGAACACCATTCCCTGTCCATCTAATTTCTTGTAGTGCTGTTATGTCAGCTTTATATTTTGACAGGGCATCGGCTAGCTGCTAAGCAGCTCGAGCTCTATAGAGCGATCGTACGTTCCATAAGAAAATTCGTAAATCGTTTTTCCGTTTAATTTGCGTGGGTTGTCGTAGTGAGATCAGTCCGTTTCCGAGGCTTGTTGTAAGTCTCCGAATTCTTTTAGTTTTACGGAACAGGGAATTAACCTGTTGCCAACCTGTGGAACCAGCCCGATCATATTAGCCAAACCTTTTTAAAAGGCTATTTTCTAGCGGCCGCCGCAAATAGGCTATGATCACACTTCCACCAGTCCCAAATAGTTACGACACATGCATGTTTTCGTATTCTACATGTTATTCCCCCTATTGGGCCGATGGGTGACCGCCGCAGAAGCTCTTTGCTAAGTGAAAAATGAAGTTTGGCTGTCCAATCCAACAGGTCTTGAACCGGTGGATTCAATGAGGTAAAATGGATTCTTTCACCAGGCAGAGAGCGGAATAGTTTTGAGAGGCAGGACACTTACTGCTATCCGCATCAGTCAGCTTAAGTCCGAAGTTAGAGTGGCGTAAGTGGGTTGCTTCGAAATTCTATTCGTGTGGAGGGTTGTCTCTGTTGCCTACCCAACTAACATTTCACTTTTGGTTAGGTTTAACTGAAAATGCTTTCTAACTTCCATAAGAAATCTGTAAAACTTCGTTAAACATAAAAAGGAGAACATTATAGAGGCTCAAATAACCTTTTCAAAACTTCTAAAGTGACTTCGGTACATCTTCGTGCAGGTACCATGCGCAGTTCTTACAAAAGTTTCAGATTCTAACAAGTGTTTGTAAGATCTAAACGAAGTCTTATGTAGCACTGTGCACAGTTTTAAAGAAACTTATGTTTTAACAGATAGTCTCGTAAATGATTCTATAAAGGTAAAAACGCAAGTTTAATAGAGGTGTTAGTTGTTATTTTAGAGGTTTTAATATACCTATTAGAAGCAGATAATACAGCTCTTAACGAGGTAGGTATACAAATAAAAAAAAATATTTATTATATTTCCAATTTTCTCGAAATGTTTTTTTCTGTATTTAATCTATTTTTTACCTTAAAGTTTATATCACATAGGATTATTTATTAATTAATGTATTGGAAATAATGCCTGGCGCAAATCCTCGTATCTAACCCTCCAAGTGGGTGCTGGGCGGGCAATAAGCACTACAGTTGTTTTGTGCGATGTCAATAACAGGTGCTTAGCTAAGGCCAGGGTGAATTGCTGGGGAGTTCCTTTACTTCTCAATAGTTCAACACTTCAACTTTTCAGCAATGCACTCTGACCATTGATACGAGGTTCCTGATTTTCAAGGTGGTGTGAGCGTTCTTAGAACACAATCCGTGCCGAAGAAATGGAAGGCTGGGGGAAAAACCAGTCATTAACGAGCTCTTTCGGGTGCCCAGGCACAAGGCCCGAAATATTCTCTGCCTTACCCCGGTATATCGGCTCTACCGGGGCTCGACCAACTTTTTCCGTACTACTCGTGGGACCAAAATAGATTTTCAAAACCCCAAATCCCCGTACGATGACATGACAAACTTGGACAGACCCCAACAACAACAACAACAACAAACTACACCAAAAGACGTTGACATGACAGACATAAACGAACTTGGCAGCTCATTGGAAGATGAGTTGCTTGCCTCCAGCCAGGAGACAATCGTCAACGTCGGTGGCGAAGGCAGTGCTCGTAGTAGTACACCATCGACACCAAAACAGTCAGTTAGCATCAAGAACACTAGGGGTGGGCAGATGCTAACTACAAGTCAAACCAAGAGCCAACGAAACCAAAAACAAAAACACAAGTCCTACAACTCGATTCGCAAGGCCCGCTTCAACAGTGCTGTCTTCGTTCTTAAGAAGATTGCTGAAAGAGAAGAAAAGCAAGCACTAAGCGAACGCGATCGCTAGGACGAAGATTACAACAAGTTCTTGGAGGGCGCTGCTCTAAAGAGGAATGAGAAAGTTGCTAAGCGTAACAGGTCTCAGGATGAGACCGCTCAGCCCTCTAAAAAGAGCAAGGCTCTTCCAGTTCTTGTGAGAAAAAAAGCCAACACTCTGCCATCCACATCCGGCAATCAGCCAGTGGCGAAAACCCTGAGTGAAATCGTCAGGGACGACCTCCAGGTTGCGCTGACTGACGAACTTTCCTCTACGGGAAAGCCAGTCCTCGAAGCGTGGAACGCTATAGAGGCCAGATTGCAGGTTATGGTGGTAGATCTCATTCTGGGGGGACAGGGAGGGCCCTCTCCTTCATTCATCTCTGCTGAAACGGTAAGAGGACATAGGGTAATCAAATGCAAGGATCGGTTCTCGAAGGAATTCCTTGGCAAATGCGTCGCTATGATTAGTGACGCATGGAAAGGCATGAAGCCCAAGCATATCCAAGCCAAGGATATTCCTAGACGACAGAAGGCTCGCATTTGGATACCCTATATGGAAAAGTTGGATGGAGAGAGGTTTCTCAAAGTCCTAAAAAGCCAAAACCCGGGGGTTGCTATGGATGACTGGGTCGTCATAAAAGCTGAAGGGGAGAATACAAATAAATCAACGATGTCCTTCCTGCTCTTGATTGATGAGGCAGAAAGGACATCGGTGGTAAAGGCAAATAATCGTCTGAACTTCGGCATAAGGGAAGCCAAAGTGAGGATATTACCAACTCTAGGGGACGACACAGGAGAGGTCGATGATTCTGACATGGCGTCAGACCCAACGAGTGTGGCAAACCCGACTTCAATACAAAATGCTGAAATTCACGCACATTAATCTGAAGCACTCGAAAAGTGCTTCAGACAATCTTAAGATCTTCCTAAGGGAGGAAGATGTGGTTTTCGGCCTCATTCAAGAGCCATGGGTTAGAAGCCATAAAGTATGTGGGCTTCAGGATAACCTATACAACCTATTTTACATCTCTAACAACACTAACCAAATTAACCCTCGTACTTGTATTATTGCTAAAAAAACATTTAAAAGTGTTTCTTTGTCCAAATTTTAGCACTCCGGACCTGACGGTTGTCAGACTGGAGTCTGTGAGTAAAGGTGGGCTTTACTTAGGGTCAGCTTACATGGCCCACGACCGTATAGCACCGCCCGAGGACGTAACTACCTTGGTCCAACACACCAACACGGCCAACCTCATACTAGCATGTGATGCCAATGCCAGGCACACCCTATGGGGCAGCACGGTAACCAACGAAAGAGGTGAGTCCTTATTCGATCATATAATTACTAACAACATGTCAATCTGTAACAAAGGCAACACCCCAACCTTCGTATTTCCGAGCACTGACACTTTCGAAGGATGGGAAGATGTGCTGGATGTTACTCTTACAACCATTAATGAACTAGTCAGGGTAGAAAACTGGAGAGTATCTACTCTGAGATCATTTTCTGATCACAGGTATATTCTCTTTGATCAAGGTCTTAAAATTGAGCCCATTGCCCCGTTTAGAAACCCCAAAAAAATCGACTGGAAAAAAATTCAGCCAAATAGCAAATGCCAAACTAAAAAATGTACCAAATCTTTCTCTAGATTCTGTAGAAGAACTGGAATCGAAAGTTAACACTTTTGAGACAACTATGAATGTAGCATTCAAAGCCTCATGTCCAGTCAGGTACAGCAAAAAACCTTCCCTCCATGGTGGAATGAAGACCTCTCAAATCTTAGGAAGATAACGAGAACTACTTTCAATATCTGCTACGCTAACAAACAATGGCAACCCTACAAGGACTGCCTTAAGAAATACAAAAAAGCGGTATCCTCAGCCAAAAAGCTAGCTAGGAAAAATACTGCGAACCTATTGAAAACATTAACGACTCAGCTAGACCAGGCAAAATATTGTCCAAACAACACTCTTGCCCATCCCTCCTCAAACGGGAGGATGGTAGCTGGACAGAGGACTCAGCTGAATCTCTAGAGGCCTTAATGACAACGCATTTCCCAGGCTGCCTGGTAACAGAAATTATCTCAAGTGCTCAGCCAGAATACTTGGAAAATATTCATGCTATTATTACTAAGGAAAAGATCTCCTGGTCTATCAATAGCTTTTCACCATACAAGTCCCCAGGTGTAGACTGTATAATCCCTGTCATGCTACAGAAATTGCAAGATATAGCTGTACCCTGGTTAGAAGTCTTCTTTATTAACTGCTTCAGGTTTGGTCATGTCCCCAAATCGTGGAGACAGGTCAAAGTGGTTTTCATTCCGAAGGTGGGTAAAAGGGGACATGAAGCCCCTAAGGACTTTAGACCCATCAGCCTCACCTCCTTCGTTCTGAAAACATTGGAATGGTTAATTGACATATACTTTAAAGGCATTTTAGATAGAAATCCTCTTTCCAAATCACAACACGCCTACCTTAAGGGAAGATCCACTGAAACGGCACTTCACGAGGTAGTACGTACCATCTAAAAAACAATTCAATACAAAGAGTATACCCTAGCTACCTTCCTTGACGTGGAGGGAGCTTTTAATAACGTATTAGCTGCTTCGATTCAAAAATCTCTTGCCAAGATTGACGTTGACATCCACGTCACAAAATTGATTTTGTCCATGCTTAGATCAAGAATCATTCAGGCTACGTTCTGTAACAATCGCATAACCAAACTAGCAGATAGGGGAACACCTCAGGGAGGGGTTCTATCCCCCCTATTATGGCTACTTGTCATGGACACAATTCTGTGTGAACTGGATAATTGCGGAGTTAAAGTGGTGGCGTATGCGGATGACCTGGTGGTTATGACATCAGGGGCGTTTTCTGCGGTGATAAGTAATATCATGGAAACTGCTTTAAAAAGAATCAGCATTTGGGCAAATAGCTGCGGACTTGGTGTCAATCAAAACAAAACAGAAATGATGCTCTTCGCTAGGACTAAAACACCTCCCTTCACCCTGCCCAAACTAAACGGTCACACTCTCTCTCTATCAACAAAAGCTAAGCTAAACTGGAAAATCAATATCGAAGAGCGTGTAAACAAAGCAAGTATAGCTTTCTATGCTTGTAGTAAAACATTCGGTAGAAAATGGGGTTTGCAGCCTAAGATGATTTTATGGACATACACTGCTGTGGTTCGTCCTATCTTAACATACGGATCAATCGTATGGTGGCCAGCCCTAAGCAAAAAATACAACACAGAAAAATTGAAAAAGATTCAAAGAACAGCTAGCATAGGTTCCACAGGTGCAATTAGATCTTGCCCAACCGATGCACTAAGTGTCATTCTTAATCTTCTTCCTTTAGATCTCTTCATCAAGTTTTTTTTTGGTTTGGTTTTGGCAACACTAGTTTTGACAGCTGACGTGTGTTTAGTACCTTGTGTCACTGTCAAACAGCTTCAGTTTGGTTTGCAATTTAACCATGGATCGTCTTACAAATGAACAACGCTTGCAAATTATTGAATTTTACTATCAAAATTCGTGCTCGGTTCGAAATGTTCATCGCGCGCTGCTTCCATTTTATGATCGGCATTCTCGACCTTCTGAGCAGTCTATTCGGAAGATTGTGACCAAATTTCGCACCAAATTTACTTTGTTGGACATAAAACCACCAACACGTTTACGTACTGTGCGTAGTGAAGAAAATATTGCGGCCGTATCAGCTAGTGTGACAGAAGACCGCGAAATGTCGATTCGGCGCCGTTCCCAGCAGTTAGGCCTTTGTTACAGCACTACGTGGAAAATTTTGCGGAAGGATTTGGGTGTAAAGCCTTTTAAGATACAGCTGGTGCAAGAACTAAAGCCAGCCGACCTACCACAACGCCGAATTTTTGGTGAATGGGCTCTTGGAAAGCTGGCCGAGGATCCGCTTTTTTATCGAAAAATTGTGTTCAGCGATGAGGCTCATTTTTGGTTGAATGGGTACGTAAATAAGCAAAATTGCCGCATTTGGAGTGAAGATCAGCCAGAAGCATTGCAACAGCTACCAATACATCCCGAAAAAGCCACTGTTTGGTGCGGTTTATGGGCCGGCGGCATTATTGGGCTATATTTCTTCAAAGATGATGCGAATCGCAGCGTTACTGTCAATGGTGAACGCTACCGAGCGATGATAACAAACTTTTTTTGCCCGAAATGGAAGTTCTTGACTTGCATGATATGTGGTTTCAACACATGCCACACAGCACGCGAAACAATGGCGCAATTGCGAGGCGAGTTTGGTGAACAGTTAATTTCACGTTTCGGGCCGGTCAATTGGCCGCCTAGATCGTGCGATTTGACACCATTAGATTATTTTTTGTGGGGGTATGTCAAGGCTAATGTCTATAGGGACAAGCCCGCTTCGATTGACGCACTGGAAGCCAACATCCATGCATTCATTCGTGAGATACCGGCCGATATGTGTGAAAGAGTATGCCAAAATTGGACTCAGCGGATGGGCTACCTGAGACGCAGCCGCGGTCAACATTTGCATGAAATTATCTTAAAACATTAAATTGCAAGGTTCAAACTATCGATTCAAATAAATATTTCATTCATTTTTTCGAATTTTTTAAAAAAAGTTCTAAACCTCTTAAAAAATGGTATCCTGCAGTGCAACCAGACTTAAAGAGGCAAAATGCTGGACAGAAAAACCCTATGGTCACACAAAAATTCTGGAACTGTTGCCAAGAGACCTGCGTTCAGTCCGGATTGACTATCAAACCCCCTCTCTCAACTTGGAAAAAAGATTCAACGTGATCTTTCCCACCAGAGACGAGTGGAATAATGATTCGGTGACAAACGAGTATGACACCATTATCTTCACCGACGGCTCAAAGATGAATGTTGGAGTTGGGGCGGAGGTTTTCTCGGAGGCATTGAAAACATCTAACTCCTATCGCCTACCTTAAACCTCTAGTGTATTTCAGGCCGAGGTACTAGCTATTGAAGAAGCCTGCAGGATACTCAAATAAAAAACAATATCTAACCAAAATATCCACAATGTGGCCATCTGTATAGACAGCCAGGCTGCAATCAAAGCAATTAATAGCTGCCTGTTGACCTCAAAGTTGGTAAATCAATGCAGAGTTGAGCTCGCAGGCTTAATTGAAGGCACTAAAATCTCACTCATATGGGTCCCAGGCCATAGCGACATCCAAGGCAATGAGCAAGCGGGTGAGCTGAAAGAAACCATCGAACACTTTCTCTGTAATTGCCCAGCCCTGGTCAGGTCTCGCTTCCTGGCATTTGGAAGCGCTTTTCTCGATAACCTAACCGTGCTGTCGAACAAAAGGATAAAATAATTTTATCTCTTTTCTAAACAGCACCAGTTGCATTAGAATTGTAAGGACTAGCGATGGTCTACCAGGGTTCGGTGAATCGGTAGGGCTGAGTGAAAAAACGATAACCTAGTCCCCTAAGTAATTCTGTATAAACAATAAACACTACCCCTATATCAAGAAACAAATCAGGTCAAACGAATTATGGTATCAAAACGGCGCATTACAGCGCTAATTGGGTTCTTCCGGAACAGGTGTTCTCGGAACCGCCATTTTACCTACCTAGCTACCTATTGGAAATAATTATAAAACACAAACATTTTTCTTACATCTGTAGGGATCGAACTCGGAACCTCCTGTATAAAAGTCCATCGCTTTAGCCACTGCACCATCTTAGAAATAATTTTGAAGATGCAAGAACTTGATCATACTTTTCCTTTTGAGAACTCCAAAGAGCTTCCTTAGGCCCAATTCACTGGCTTGAGGTTTTGGTGTGGTTCTGGCGTGGTGCAAACACATTCCACGTTGTGGTATTTACATTTTCTCTTATGGGATAATACACACAGAGATGACGAGGCGATGGTATGGTGTCACCTGCCATCGCCACGCCATATTGAAAACTCTAGTGGCCTACGTAAACGTCACGCCACAATGAAATCTCTCATTCATAGGTTCATAAATGCATTCATCAAGCAATAATAGTGAACATTTATGAGCGCTATTGAAAGTTATGAGTGATCACGACCACTGTAGGTGAGCACTCTCATCGAATCTATCGATTAGTCACTTTTGAGTTATCAAAGTTTTTTTAATAATCCTGTTTTTCGTTTGTTGTCGCTTCTGTGTGAATAGAGGTCATCGCATCGACTCCACGCCCGTAGCAGACCAGAACCACACCAACGCCATAAGCCACTTCTGTGTGAATAGCGCCTTATATAAGCCCAAGCCTCGATAAAATATTAATTAAAGCCCCATTTACATGATGGCCTCCAAGTATCGATGAGTCAATAAACATTTAAATTGCTATTTCGAAAGTAAGTTGCTGGCTGCGAACAACTACAATTTGTTTATACCTACACCAATTTATTTTCTCAAATTTCACTTTATGCAAACGAAATGAAAATTTAAGTTTTTTAGCATCTGGATTTGTCAAAATGTCAAAACGCCGATTTGCCCCATAAAAATAAATTGATTTTCAAACCAATTTCCAAATCTATATTTTTCGGCAGATTTATCCCGTTTTTACCAAAACCAATACAATTTTCAGCTGTCAGCTTGACAAATAATGTGATTTTTGAATTATGACAACACATCCATAATCATCAGCTACAATAATTTAAATTTTTTATCGAACTGTGAATCAATAATAAATTCGAATAAATTACTTGCGGAACGTAACTATTTATACATATGAGTTCTAATATAATTAGTAGTTTAAAAAGAAAACTCCTTATTCTCATACAAAATTAATTTCTTTTTTGCTATAAACCTGAAGATGAGAAAAGCATTTCTCGAAAACGTTTGTTAAGCAAATAAAGAAATTAATTTTGTATGAAAATAAGAAGTTTTCTTTTTTCAACTACTAATTATGAATCAACCCAAAGAAATATACTTATACTCACCGCGATTTTTTTCGCATGTCACGACATTGTTTCGTACAAAACACAGAAAAATCTTGCTAGATTTGACATTCCAAAAACAAAAAGTGAATATAAATACAAATTCTAAACGAAAAGAGAATAACAAAAATACAATTCGCGAGGATGAATAATATTTTCCGTTTTTCTATAGAAGTTAAAGAATCGTTTTTACAAATTCCTTTAAATTTACAGAAAGAAATCGATTCGTTTTAGAAAAAAAATTCCATTTATTGAAAAATCTGAAGAATGAGGGAAAACATAAAATTGTTTGTCTCTATATTTCCACCTTTTGATTTGAAGCCCGTAACTCCCCCAGTCTGCATTAGTTTATATTATAACACTGACTTTTTATTAGTTAAATAAAAAATGTGTTTATTTGTTGGTATCTTTAAAGTATAACCTCGCTTATAAAGTATGTACAGTAAAGTGTGTGCGTCACATAGATTTATGCTGACAAGTTTCTGAGAGGTTAAAACACAAATCACATATCACAGATTAGCCATATGAAGATGAGAATGTTTCGTACCTTTCACTCTCCAAAATCCATTTGCTTACATTTTTGTATTTATAATTTCATCCCGCGTCAATGAAAAGATGTGAATTGCAAGAACAATTGAAACAGGTGTGTGAAGATCTCTACTATCTATGTGTGAGGTTTTTATACACACATTTTCATTTTTTATCTCATTTTTTATCTGCAATCTGACTGTTCAAGCTTGTAGGCAAAATAAAATGGCTGCCGTTGATTTTCATCATCATGTGACACAAATTTTGAGCGCACATTGTTTGTGTTTCTCGCCTTTTTCTTCGTCGGTCCTCATTAAAGTTTTTTCTGCCATTATGCCAATACTCATTTTTTACTTCGTCTTCATCTTCGCTTGATTCTTCAAAGGATGTATCGTTGTTTGTTTGCTGGCCAATTTCTAAATAATTAACGATGTACATAAGATAAAATAAAAAAAAAAACAACAAAAATAGTCTAACCTTCTGGATTTGGAGAGACCTGATGATTTCTTGTGCTGACCTGATTTGTGCTCTCTTGTGGTCATTCTTGGTCTTCTGCATTCCACTGCAGATCCAATTGACGTGCTCTCTGGAGCATAATTCTACGTCTCATAGCAAGAGATCTAAAGTATCCATGATCCATGAAGTGGACATTGTAATTTTTATAATTTAAGAAACAAGAAACAGGATTTTTCAAACTCGGCTTAACTAAATTCTTACAAGATTCACCGAAGTATTCGAAAAAAAAGGTTAAGCCTGCAAATATCAATATTTCTAAGCTAAAAGAAGCTGAAATGTTAGTTGAGTAGCCAACCTTCTGTCAGGTTTATCTTCCGAAAGAATGAAGGGGTGGGACAATCAGGGATAATCCAAAGCACTCAACGAGTCACAGACGCACCAGTCACCACAGTGACTAACTTAGGACGTTAGACATCAACCTAGACAAACTTAACGAAACAAAATTAAGGAGACAAGACCTTTTTACGAAACTTTTTACCTCAGACGTTATTTTTCCTCTCGTATCGTTTGGATACTCGGTTCAAACTCCACACACCTAAAATGAATAATAGAAAACCCAATAGAAAAGTATTTCAATCTTAGTTTTTTTTGCTTTCAAGAGATAAACGAATCTTTTTTTTACATCTAGTTTTTTTTACAAGCTATTTATATATATGAATTTTGAGCTTTGATTTCATTTTTTTTATGATTTTGGAATCCTGAATTTGTTATATGAATTATATGGTTAATTTTTTTTTTAATTTTAAAATTAATAATATTTCTTTTTGAATTCCTTATTTTTTTTATAATTTCAACAAAATTGAATTCTCCTTAAACTGGATTTGAAATTTTGAATTTAAGTTTATTTGATTTGAATTTTCGAAACAAAATTATTTTGTTTCTCAATTCAAACCTTGAGTTTTGATTTTGGAAACGTTATAGTTTTGGATAACTGCAAAGAGTTGAAGATAACCTTTTTTTTTGTTTTTTTTTTTTATTTTATCGCAATTTTTTTATTTCTAAAATTGTGAACTAAAGCACTTTTGAGGTGTTTGTTAAATTCGTTTTGAAGTTTGTGAAACCAAAATATATTGAAGATTTTTTGAGAAAAAAAAAAAAACAAGGAAAAATCCAAGATATGGAGGGTCAGTCCACTGGTGCTATCAAAAAGAGCACCACGACCAAACGACTTACAAGGGCTAGGCGTAAAAATACTCGGCAAGCCCCCAGTCCAACTCCGTCGGAAGATGAGCTCAACCATAGCCTACTACCAAATCCATTTGACAATCTAGCTAGGGAAAATAGTGAAGATAATGGAAATGGGAAACAGGCAGAAGGGGCTGAATCACTACCGATAGTGACTCAACTACCAGCTTCAGGGGAAGTAATTTTGCCTCTAGTGTTAATTCCGATAGGAGGAGATGAAGACGAGACTAGGGATACAGTGAACAGACTAACGCGAGGACTAGATAGAGAACGGTTTTTAATATCACATACAGAAAGAGAGACAGACAAAAAAGGTCAAGACAAAGAAGAAGTATATGAGATTACTATGGGGGGAGAAAATTTCAAGAAAGAAATTGATTGTGCCGTTTCGCGGTCAATAAATGAGACCCATAGCAAAACCATATCTCTTCTTGCGGAGCAAGCCAAAAACCTGAAAGTCATGCAAAAAATGGTAGAAATGCTATCAGGTAACATGACCGCTATGAGTAATCGGCTACGTATGGTAGAAAAATCTACCCTTGCTGCAAAAACTAGACAAGAGCAACAAGATGATATCCTTTTGATTGACCCTGAGGTTAGTCTACCAAGAGCTCTTTCTCCTTATAGGTCACGGCCGGCGTGTCACTCAAGTAGGGCCTGCAATGAACATGGGAAGCGAATAAACATCCACAAGAGGGTCATAAATTCGACGGTACATCAAAAACCATGACTGTGGAAAGTTTTATTTTCAGGGTAGAAACGTTACAAAGAAAGAACGGGGTGTCAAACGAGCAAATTTTTGCAAATTTTAACCTCCTAGTTACAGGTGCAGCTGAGCGTTGGTATTGGCAGTACATGGAAGAAAGCCAGGTAAATGAATATTTCAACTTTTATGATCTTAAGGAAGCATAGTTAAGGCAATTTAGAAATACGAAAGGCGACCATGAGATCCTTAGAGCTATAATTAATAGGCGTCAACAACCCAATGAAACTTTCGACGAGTGTTATGAAGAAGTTAAGGGTTTGGTGCTTCAAATGAAGAACAAACCCAATGAAAAAAATTTAGTGTCTATGGTTAGGCAAAACATCAAAGATAAGGTTGCTACACTAATCTTCGGATGCAACATTAAAGAGATACGAGATCTCAGGGAAGAATGTAGTCAAGCTGAGAAACATCTTGAAACAAGAGATTGAAAAACAAGAAAACAAATTAGTGAGATAGAAGACAGAGGTATGTATCGGAGTAGAGCTCAGTCAGCAGAGTCAGAGGATGAATAGGAGGAGCATGTTGCTGCTGTACAATATAACAGAACCGACAAACCACAAACAAATATCAAAACAGACAAACGACATACTACTTACAAGAACACTGAACGAGACAAAAGGACTGAACTTACGAAAGACAACAAACCGACGTCAGCAGCATGTCCCTTGACGTTCCATTCTCTGACTTGCTTTAGTTGCGGACAGGGAAATCTCGCTTTTAAACGTGCATCTTGCCAGGGAAACCTGAAGGAGGTCGGCAGTGCACCCGGGTCAACTCTGCCGGCGAAGACTTCAATCCCGGAAAAACCGAACCGGGAGAAGTGAAGATTTTGAAAAGAGAAAACAAAACATCAGATACATACCCAAGAAAAGAAGTGCAATACAAGACTCTACACCAACGTATGAAAGAATACGAAGGAGCTAGAAAGCGAATATTCAGTGAAGAGATCACATCCGTAGAAGGAAAGACCAGTAGAAACTTTAGGGAAAAGTGTGCAATATTTAGCAATATTGGCTGTAACAGATGACAATACACCCTATGCTAAAGTGATGGTAAACTGAGAAGAGATGGTAGGTTTAATAGATAGTGGCGCGTTAGTAAGTTGTGTGGGTAAAGGTGCAAAAGATTTTATAAAAAGACATAACATACAAGTGACAAAAATGACAGTAGACATAAATACAGCGGACGGCAAGAACCAACATATTAACGGCAGGTTTAAGACTGATGTCTCATGGGGCGGCAACACCCATGAGCTAGAGGTGTTTGTTGTTCCAAGCCTCCAACAACAGCTCTATCTGGGGGTTGATTTTTGGAGGACATTCAAGGTCGCTCCAAATATCATCAGCGCGTTAGACATTCTATCGCCGGCGGGAGGACAAGAATCTGATCCGATGCTTTAGCTTAGCCCAACACAATCTGAAGAACTGGAGCGTGTAAGGCTTGCATTCCCTTCTTTTGTGACGATGGGATTGGGTAAGGCTCATGTTGAGGAGCATGTCATAGAGATGGAGGACGACACCATTCCCATCAAAAAGCGACACTACACTATCTCACCCGTCGTTCAGATGTTGATGTGTGCTGAGCTAGATCGCATGCTGGCACTAGGTGTGATCGAGGAAAGCACAGCGCTTACAGTTCTCCAGTTGTGTTGGTGCGTAAGCCAGGCATGAACCGACTAAGCTTAGACTCGAGGAAAATAAACGCGGCCACGAAAAGATTTGCCTATCCTCTGCCACACATCGAAGGAATCCTAAGTCGACTCCACAACACGCACTACATATCGAGCATCGATTTGAAGGACGATTTTTGGCAGATTCCTCTGGAGCTCAAATCAAGAGAGAAGACGGCTTTCACAGTCCCTGGACGACCGTTGTATCAATTCATGGTTATGCCGTTTGGATTGTGTAACGCCGCCCAGAGAATGTGTAAGCTGATGGACAAAGTCATCCCCGCTCGTTTGAGAGAGACTGTCTTTGTCTATCTCGATGATCTCTTGATTTGTTCGCCAGACTTGAAAACCACATGAGCGTTCCAAAGAGGTGGCGAGATGTTTGCGTGAAGCGGGGCTGACGATAAACGTGGAGAAAAGCAAGTTTTGTTAGAAGGAAATCAAATATTTAGTTTGTGGTTTTGTCTCCATGTTGTGTGTCATCAAGTGATCTGATTGTAAAATAAAAATTAAAATTAAATCGATTTTTATAAATAATTTATTTATTTAATAATATCACAACATTTAGTTATTAAATAGATTTTAGCTAGCTTAAAATCTATTAAATACCTAAATGTTGTGATATTATTAAATAAATAAATAATTTATAAAAATCGATTTAATTTTTATTTTTATTTTATAATCAGATCACTTCAAATATTTAGGTTATTTCGTCGGCGATGGATGTCTAAGGAAGGATCCCGAAAAAGTTTCTGTGTGTAAAGGACTTTGCAGGGCCAAAGACTCCTAAACAGCTCCGTCGTTTCCTATGGATGACGGGTTGGTATAGACGCTTTATTCCAAATTTATCGTCTATATCAGCCCCAATGACGGACTGTTTGAACAAAGGGAAGGACTTTACAATGACAAACGAAGCTTTGAGTGCTTTCGAACATCTAAAAATGACCTTAGTAACGACACCTTTACTGACAAGCCCATACTTCAGAAAACATTTGTACATTCAATGCGACGCTTCATCGTAGGGAATTTTTTTTTTCCAAATGGATGACGAGAACAACGAACGAACCATAGTGTTCATGTCTCAGAAACTTATGTCGTTTTCGATTGGATTTTCGGTAAATTGTACTCCTTTTCAATTCCAATCGAATATGAAAACACTGACTTTCCTAAATTTACACACACACTACCAAAGCTGCCATTTAACAAAATGGCTTCTTCAAGTATTTATCACTTTTGGCAAGTAATCCAACGAAAAATGTTATATGTATGTGTGTGTTCCTCATCTACTCCAAAATGAAATTGGGGACAGAAGAACACTCCGAAAACATTACTCGGAACAGCCAATCGAAGGCTTTTGGAGTAGAAGGAGTGAAAAAGGAGTGTAAAAGGAGTACTCCGTACATCCAAACGAAAACGACATTAATCCCGCACAGCGGAATTACAGTGAAACGGAACTGAAATGCTATGCGGCCGTTTTTTCTGTGAAGAAGTTCCGGGCTTACATTGAAGGATTACCATTCACCATCACAACCGATCACGCAAGCCTTAAGTGGCTGATGACACAGAAGGACTTGAGTTGTCGACTAGCTCGATGGAGTTTTAAACTCCAAGGATTCGACTTTTCTATAGAGCACAGAAAGGGAATTCTCAATGTAGTCCCGGATATTCTCTCAAGATTCCATATGGATGAGATCAGTACCGAAATGCCAGAAGTTGACTTCAATTCACCATACTTTGCGTCAAAAGAATATGTTGAGTTGAAGAAGACTATAAACGAAAATCAAGACAGATTACCTGACGTATGCATTTCAGACGGCTTCATTTACAAAGAGACTGACAGACGGACGGGAGACCCTATTCAAGAAGACAGGGCTTGGAAACTCTGGGTACCGAAGGAGTTGCGTGATTCCTTTACCGCAGGATATGGTGGTGTAGGAAAATTACCTTTTTAAAATGTACAGGTAGCTACATACAGTTGTATATCAATTTAATCAGACGAAATTATTTATAGTTTTTATTTTGAATCAAACGATAACTAGTTTGAGAACAATAGGAAAACTATTAAGTTTCATTCACTAGGAACTAATTTTAATAAAGGTTGTTGTCTAGGTTAGATAAATCTGTAAAAACGTAGAATCAAGTAGGAACACTTAAAATTTATCAGGTCGCCACCTATAATCGGTAAAATGTATAACATGTTTAAGAGAATCCGAAACCAAAAAATACACAGAAAGACATTTTTCACTAACACACAAACATAGCTACTATAGCAGTCTATCCGGTGTGGATTTTGGGGCCGATTTTGACTGAAAAACGAAAATATCATCACACCTATTGTTAATAAATTAAAAATTTATTTTTCATATCAAAAATGTAATTTTTCAGTCAAAAACGAACCCAAAAATACATTATAACGGAACCAAATCAAAGCCATCTTGAAGAATTTCTCTTAAATCCTTGGTAAACGTGGGCTAGTCTCTAGTAAGCATACACAACACACTTCAGTTGCTTGTGACGCTGAGCGTGGGATAGTCACAAATTTTAGTTTTAATGTGAATACACAAAAAAAGAAACAGAGAAAAAAATTAAGTCAAAAACCAATATTCAACATAAAATTTACGACAAAAAGTAATTAAGAATAAACAACACAAAAAGAAGTCTACAACAGCAGCAGAAGCCACACCAGCCGTAGAAACTACTCTTGTAGTGGGTAAAATTCCATACGGCCGTGGCGGCGGCTGCAACTACCCCAATCAACGCTAGGCAGAAACGAGCAACGCCATCAAAACCACGCATCCAACACTAAGATCGTCACGATCACAAAAATTCAACAAACATCACTATTTACGAACAAGTACCTACAACATCTTTAATACCACCAAATGTCAGCAACACCTACTGCAAACGAATCATCCAAAACATACAACATCTACTCAGCCATAATCAACATCAGCAAGGACATACACTACCTACCAGATTACATGAAACATCAAAATCCCACGACTTCCACATTGCAATAACATCAACAGTCAGAACCTACGACATCTACATCACAATAACATCAACAAGCAGAACATACCACTTCTACATTACAATAACATCAACAGTTAGAACCTACGACATCTACATCACAATAACATCAACAGCCACAATATACCTCATCAACATTAAAATACCATCAACAGTCAGAACACACGACATCAACCACTTAACACCAACAGCAATAACAAACAACTCAGATACGACATACATACAATTACGTATATATAACATACATACATACAAAAGCTAAGTACCAATCGTTCTTTAATTATAATTAGTTTTATTTTATCCGAGTTTACTTTATAGACAAAAAAAAAAATTACAAAAAGGGGTATTAATATTTAAATATAGGTATATAGATCAATTAGATGTTGATAGTATACTTGTTATTCAGTTAAAAGAAATATTTATTAAAGTAAAATAATAGAAATAAAAATTAAAAAAAAAAAAAAATTAAAAAAATATTAACATTAGGTACTATATAAATTTTATCCAATGAACCTCTACATAAAGTAAGTCTGTTCTGAAAACTGAAATATCAATATAACAAAACCTATAAAAACAGAAATAGAAATCAATGTAAAGATAAGAAACAATCATGGTTCAATTTTAAATAAACATAAACAATAATCGTGGACATGCAACAACATGCGCAGTCGATAGGATTTTACAAAATTGGCTAGAATCCTGTAAGAACTTACACTCATAACGTTTTTGTGAAATTAACTATCGGAAAAATATCCTACGTATAAGGAAATATTAAAATTCGAAGTAACGACTAAAACAGTGTAAAAATTTATTTGACATAGTAAAATAAAAAGTGAAGAACTTCTTTCAAGTTTAATAAAGTCTAGAGTTAAGCAAAATAACATTTACAGTCAAAACAAAATAAAAGTGAAATAAAATCATTTAAGAAAAATAAAAACACTTTTAAAAAATTATTCCAACGCATTGGAGATAAACCGAAATTAATTTAGCAATTCAATTCAACGAAAATGACAATATTGCGAAGTTCATAGAGAAAAATTAATTTCAGAAACAATAAACCAAAAATCAAATAAAAAACCAAAAATTGATGTCAAAAAGGATGACAAACAGAAGGAAGGAAGAGCAACAAAGTCATACTAGCAGTTCAGAAGAAGATTTATCAACAAACAAACAACTCACACAAATCAGGAATCAATCAGATACCCAACAAGTGTAAGAATATTTTTAAGTATCAAAATATTTTAAGTAAAATCAATACAAAAAATTGTAATAGTGGTTCAAGTGATAAATTAGAATTTTAAATGACTCAACCACTCACACTAACTTTAGATCCACTAAAATACATTGAGAATTTACCTAACTTTGACGGTAGAACAGAAGACTTGTACAATTTTATAAACAGTGTAGATGGAATTAGTCCGACATTAAACAAATACGATGACGCTTCACAACTCATGTGTATTAACATCTTAAAAACAAAACTAATAGGAAAAGCAAAAAGATGTATCGAAATTTATCCACACTTAATTAAGTGGAAAGACATTAAAGAACTCTTAATAAAAAACTTTGGAATATTCAAAAACTCTTTCACTCTTTATGACGAATTACGACAAACACCTTATAAAAATAACGTAATGACATTTTATAACGACATACAGAGAAAATTATGCGAACTTAACCAAAAAACTATCCAAGAAAATAAACCACATGAGATAGAGAATAATAATTCAACTGCCTTGAATGTTTTTAAAGAAAAATTACCCGTACACATGCGTACTGTATTATTTGCTTTTAAGCTAAACAATTTACAAGAAGCTCTTAACGAACTAACACAAGCGAATTTTATAAATGAAAGAAATGAGGAAAAAAGCGAAAAATTCGAAAAGTTTGAAACAAAAAATTATCAAAAACCTCAAAATGTTAAACCACACTATAACACACAGGTAAAACACAATAATAATTTTACACAGAATAGAAATTTTCAACCTTGAAATCCTACATACATAAAGCCTCCTTTTAATCACAATAATAGAAATCCCAACTATCACGGGAATAATTATGATCCAAATTATAAAAGAGGACAAAATCCTCAACCTTTAGAAGTAGATCCTACTTCATCACAATTAAAGAGAGCACAACCCCAAGTTTCCCATTATAATGAAAATGAAACAAAGATCGAAAAACCTAATAGTCAGGATTTTCAGAAACAAGCCTCGGAAACTTAACCTATCTTAAATTAACAAAAAACAATTCTACAATAAGACTTTTAGTAGACACTGGCGCAACCAACAGTTTATTAAATAAAGAAGACATTCCACCTGAAATGTTAAAAAATAGAAAAGAACCTTTAATTATCAAAACAGTAGGAACTCCTATAATAATCAATCAAGAAGTAATAATCCCAAAAAATAAATTTGCAATAAAAACTTGCGAAGATTGTTTATTCCAAATCTACAACTTCAGTAACAATTTTAACGGAATATTAGGTAATAATATTCTCATCCCTAATAATGCAATAATTAACTATAAAACAAAACTCTTGACAATAAACAACAATCAATTCCGAATATTCTTTGACAAAAAGGACGAAATAGAATATGAAGATACTATACATCACTTAGAAAGCATTGATGATGACCAAATAACTGTAATAAACGAGATCGACGAAGACAGATTAGAACATTTAAATCAGGAGGAAAGATCAAAATTAACAAAAGTGATTAAAGAAAATAGAAGAACATTCTATAAAAAAGGTGACGATTTAACGTTTACTAGTCACATTAAACACAACATACCAACTGACAATGAAGACCCTTTATTCAGATACCCAGAAGCCCATAGGAAAGAAGTAGACAAACAAATACAAGAAATGCTAGATTCAGGCATAATACAAAATTCAACTTCTCCATACAACGCTCCAATATGGATCGTGCCCAAAAAAGAAGACAAAGAAGGAAATAAGGAATGGCGCATAGTTATTGATTATAGGAAACTAAATCAAAAAACTACAAAAGACAAATATCCAATTCCCATAATTGACGATATTTTAGATAAATTGGGACGTGCAAACTATTTCACGACCCTAGGTTTAACTAAAGGCTTTCATCAAATTGAAGTAAACACAGAAGACAGAGAGAAAAATGCATTAAGCACCCTTTCAGGACATTATGAGTTTAAAAGAATACCATTCGGTTTGAAAAATGCCCCGGCAACCTTTCAAAGAATAATGAATCAAGTTCAAGTATTAAAAGAACACATTGGCAAAATATGCTACGTCTATTTATACGATATAATTATCTTTAGCACAACATTAGAAGAACACATTACTGCTTTAAACAAAATACTAAAAACACTTCAAAACGTAAATTTGAAAGTAAGTTTAAACAAATGTGAATTCATGAAAAAAGAATCCCAATTTTAGGTCATGTTATAACTAAAGAAGGCATAAAACCTAATCCAGATAAAATCAAAACTATTAAAAACTTCCCAATTCCCAAAACAATTAAAGAAATACAGAGTTTCTTAGGACTCACAGGCTATTATCGTAAATTTATTCACAACTACGCAAAAATAATAAAACCTATGATTGTCATGTCTAAAGAAAGACACACAAATAAACATTAAAGATGAACAATATGTAGAAGCATTCGAAACTTTGAAAAAACTAAAGGTAGAACTAGAATAGTCGGCCAGTGGTCGTACGAAACCGAGCGAATACAAAGAATTCATATCTTGTGTCCATAATTGCGATTTGCTACTGTTCGTCTAGTTTTCGTTGAAAATTGACGTTTCCGAAAGCTACTTTTCGGTCGGTTTTGACATAAGCTTCCGACAGCTCCCGCCTATTCTAGTTCTACCTTAATGCAAGACAATCTATTAAACAGACATCCCGACTTTACGAAAGAATTTGTTTTAACAACAGACGTCTCCAACTTTGCTATTGGAGCAGTACTCAGTCAAAATCATGGACGTTTATGCTTTGCGAGCAGGACACTCAACGTACATGAATGCAGCTATTCGACAATTGAAAAAGAGTTACTAGCAATAGTATGGTCAACTAAACAATTCCGACATTATCTATACGGCAGGAAATTTAAAATCCTTACAGACCATAGACCACTCGTTTGGCTCCAAAATCTAAAAGAACCAAACAGTAATTTACAAAGGTGGAAGATCAAACTCGAAGAATTGGACTTTAAAATAAATACAATACATCCAACGAAAAGAAAACAAAGTGGCTGACGCACTTCCAAGAATAAAAATTGAAAACGAAATAAACGCATTAGAAGAAGAAGAACTTATAAGTACTAAACATAGCGCTGAAAGCGACAGCAATAATCAAGTAAAAAATACAGAAAAACCTATAAACTTATTTAAGAGACAAATAATAGTTAAAATCGACGACAAAAATTCCAAAGAAATAACCTTCCCTTTTCAAAAACGAAGAATCGACATAATACGAAAAGACTTTATGACAAAAGACTTCGAGGAAATCACAAATGAATGACCCAAATATGCAAAATTGTATTTTTATACCAGACAAAATATTCTTAAAATTTCAAGAATACTGGAAAAATAACAAATATAACAAAAAATTACTTAGAACAAAAATTATACTAGAAGACATACAAGACACAGAACGAATGAAAAACATAATATGCAAAGAACACGAAAACTATAATCACATAGGCATCGAGAAAACATATATAGAAATCAAAAGGAAATATTATAATCCTAATTTAAAAGAACTAATAACAAAGATAATCAACAATTGTGAAAAATGCACCTTAAAAAAAGAAAGAAATCCAATTAAATTACCTATAGAAAAAACAGAAACCCCTCTAGAACCTCACAAACACTATCATATCGACATTTGGATACTTCCAAACAAGACGAAATACTTAACGTGTATCGACAAATTCTCAAAATTTATTAGTGTTGAAAAAGTAAAAACAAAAAATCAAATGGACATTTTAGAAGCTATTATAAAAATATTCTCATATATGAAAAAACCCGAAATACTAACATTAGATAACGATCCAACATTTCAAACCTATTCTATCAAAGAATATTTCAAGGAAAATAATATTCAAACACATACAACTACTCCTTACAGACATACTGGAAACGCAGACATTGAAAAACTACACAGCACCTTGAACGAAAATCTAAGATTATTCGATGACGACGATCAACCCATATCTTTAAAAGTGATAACAGTAGTGGAAATCTACAACAGAACTATACACCTTACAACAAAGGAACGTCCATCGACATACACCTAGGAAAAATAGATTACAAAAATATTTACGATAAAATAGAAAAAACAAAAGAAAATGTACTAAAAGGAATAAACAAAAATCGTAAAGATAAAAAGATAAATCCAAAATATACCAACATAAATAACCCAACTAAATTTGACAAATTAAAGACAAAACACAAAAAGGTTAAAATAATAAATAAAAAAGGAAAGAAAATAACAATTAAACCCCATAGAGAAATACAGATACTTCACAAAGATCAATTTAGAAATTTAAGGAAATATCAACATGACGAATTTGACGATAATCCTATTAATCGCGACAATGACTTATGCACAATTCATACAAATAAATAAAATCGAACGAGAATTTGTAATTATTGAAAAAGAAAAAGTAGAATCAATACAAAGTTACAACTCAATCATACACTTGATGAACACCACAAATTACAGACAATTAATTAACCAATTTAACGAACAATATGAAGCCTTACCATACAAACAATACAAATTTCTTAGTAAAATACAAAAATTAGACATCAAATTAAACACTCTTATTCCCCATCAGAAATCGAAAAGAGGATTAATAAATATAGGCGGAAACGTTCTAAAAATCATATTCGGAACTATGAATGACGATGATCGTACTAACATAGAAAACAAGCTAAGAAATATAGAAGAAAATAACCATATTATCACAAATGTTAACTCGCAAATAAAAATAAACAAACATTTTAATGACCAATTTATAAAATTAAATGACATTCTAACAAATAGTAAAGAGACAATTAATAATTTGAAGAAGTATAACTCAGAATTAAACAATTTAAAGATTGAAATTGAATTTGAGGACAATCTAAAAGAAGTCACATGCTCCATTGTCGAAATATCAGACATAGTAATGACAAACAGATCAGGAACACTAACACAAAACATTTTAACGAGTCAAGAAATTATAGAAAATAAAATCACACTTGTAAAACTAGAAAGATTAAAGATAAATTTAGCTAAATATAAAGAAAATATTTTAATTATCAATCGCAGAATATACAAAAGAAAAGTATAATAAATTTTACATTCAAAACTTTCCAATAAAAAAATAAGATAATAAGTTTAGAAACAAATGACGTAATAAAAGTAAATAATACTATGTTTCACTTATAGAGAGAAATCAAAAACTTAGAAACATTTGAAAATAAATGTATTCAAAGTATTTTAGAAAATAAGATTATAAATTGTAAACCTATTAACTATTATAAGAAAAATGAGATAATTGAAAAAGATCAATTCTTAATAATAAAAAATCTAGAGAAAACTATTATAAATCAAAATTGTAACAATTTAAACTAAACCTCAGAAGGAAATTATGTATAATATATAATTTAGTTTTTAATAAAACTTGTATCAAACAAATAAAATATTACCATTACCAAAACATAAGTACTCGGAAGAATACCTAAAAGAAATAAATTATGAATCAATAGAAAACTTAAAAGAAATAACTGAAGTAAAAGAAGAAAAGAAAAAATTTGTATTAAAGTCAAGAAAAATAATAATACTATTGTAAGCTTGCCATCGGTCGCTTTTCAAACGATAGAAGTCTCTAAAGAGGGAGGAGTTTTACCCAATGAACCTCTGCATAAAGTAAGTGTGTTCTGAAAACTGAAATATCAATATAACAAAACCTATAAAAACAGAAATAGAAATCAATGTAAAGATAAGAAACAATCATGGTTCAATTTTAAATAAACAAACAATAATCGTGAACATGCAACAACGACATGCTCAAGATTATTCTTATCAAGTACAAACAGACTTAAATGAAGAAAGTCACGTACGCATACCCACAATACCAGATATGAACTGTAATAAATAAACCAAAGTAGAAAACAGACTCAGATCTTAAATTGACGTGGAATTTATAACAACTAGATTAAGAACTCATATTTGAAAATAAAGATAGAAACTCGTCAAGTTTCTTATTTTAAAAATCAAGTATTAAATTTTATATACCTACTATACTATAGGCAGAGCAAATTCAACTTAGAACCAAAATAAATCAAATTAAATCTTATGACCCACAGGTTGAAACATAACTCCGATCATCGTTACAACAAAAACAAAATCGTGAAGCTGTTCGTCCCAACGAAGCGGTGCACCTCCTCGACGGAACAACAACTGTAAATAAAGAACGAAGTAAGAAAACAAACCGATTAAGAAAAAAAAAATAAATCAAAACCTACGGGGTAAGTGAACATTTTATTGAATGAGATTTGATTTGATTATTTTTGAATTTTAATTGAATTTGCCATTGTGAGTGTAGTTAAGATTAACTAAAAGACAGACTACAAAGAAAAGATATAATGTGGTATGCTTTTTGGCGAATAGGTATGCAAATTTTAATTTAATATCAGTTTTTGTTCAAAAAAAAAAGAAGAAATTTACTATGGTGACAAAAAAAAGGAAGAACTGAATTAAACAGATACAAGAAAAAAAAAGAGAAAATATGAAATAGGTTAGCTATAAAAAGGAGAAAAAGAAAAATATCAGAAAGATAAACATTTTAGAGTGAGAGTATCTACACAATTAAAAAACGGATTCGTCATTACTTTTCATTATTGTATTGCAATTATCATATCGCGTTTAAAAAACGATTGGTACACAACATTACCTTTATTTAAATTTATACTACGTTTATATTTATACTACTTTTATATTTAAATAGTTACATCATTATAATATGAAATCATATTTGAAACTTATTCTAGGATATTTTAAAATTCATCTGTTTTTTTTGTCCTTTATAACGTTTACCGAAATATCTAAAAGTGTTGTGCTTGATTTCTTGAGCTGAAGTTTGTATGATGGGAAGAATTTTCAACTACCTCAACATTCATTTAGGTTAATAGGAACAAATAAAAGATAATGAAATAGGTTTTTTTTATAAAAGAGTGGATGTGATGATCCGAAGAAAATCCGTGATGTTGCAGAAAATCGAAAATGAGGTAAGGCTGTAAAATTATCAGTATTTCGAGTTAGGGGGTGACTGGATTAATGCGTAAGAGGAAGCCGTGGCCAAGGAAGCTAAACTTAGTGTTGCGCGGTGGGATTAGCCTCGTAGGACTCAACATCTCGTCCATCTATTTGTTTCTTCACTCTATGGTTGCCAACTTTTGTTTTCTCTCACTTTTACCTTTTCTCGTCGGATTTAAGTGAATAATTTATTTCTTTTGACAAACTGACGAATTTCGGGCTCAAACTTTTGAACCTATGAACATTATACGTACATTTTCTTATCGATTTTTTTTTTCACCGGCATGAATAAAGATCGTAACATTTGTTGTGTGTTATTAAGGCAAGAACCCATACAATTTTCGACGAGCTAGGCCTTGGCATCCAGCAAGCATGCCGTGCCTTGATAACACATACACCCTTCACTGCAGGTGCCTGAATCAGCTTTTAGATCCCTGTAAGCTGAAGGTCGTATAGGTACCACATGCGGTGAAGGTATGCAGAGGTTTTTTTTTCTTTTTTGAGTTATTTCTTTTGTGCTTTTCATTTATTTTTTGAGGATTTTAGAATCTCTAGAGGAGAATGAAATTGTCCTCAATTAAAGTGAGAAAAAAAACTTGTCTAACCATAACAGGTTCCGTTACAGGTGGCGCCCAACGTGGGGCCGAATTCGTCCTTTTTGGAAAAGAAGAAGATATATACCAAAGAAAGGAAATTGTTTGACTTTGAATTTTTTTTGTTTTTTTTGAATATTTTTTATAAGTATTTTTTTTTTTTTCAAGTTCAATCATCTATTAGAAGGCAAGTTCACGTCCAGTGGGTGGGTGATAGTTTCCCTGTTCAAGCTGTTGCTTGCATTTCTAAATATGATTCATAATACTACGTACTTTTTTGATCTTATCAAAACCAATTTTAAAATGTCGAAATTTGATTTTTGTTGTTCGGTTAGAAGATTTCAAAATGCGATAAGACTAAGTACTGGATTTCTAATTATGTTTCTTATGAAACTTTTATATATTTTAAAGTAATTTTTTTAAGATCAAAATTTGAGGGTTTTTCCTTTTTGCGGTGATTTACTTTAATTTTATGGTTGAGGGATTGAGTGAAGGAGAGGATGAGAGAGAGCAACCGGAGATAAAGAATATATCATTTTCGTCTGCCACAGTTAGGAGGATTCAACATGCCACATCCACTCTTAACGTTTATGATAGTACAACCTTCAATATTACTTTTCGAATATTTCCTTTTATATTATATTTTTTTAATTGCATTTATACATACATACATATATGTATGTAAATATATTTTTATAAAGTTTTGAAATAGCTTTTCTGATTTTTAGCGTTCATTTTCTTATGGATTCTTTTTTGTTTTATTGAAAAGTTTTTGACACGAAAAATTTCATTAGAATAGTTTTTTTTTGAATTTTTACCTTTTAAAGTGAACTTTTCCTAGGTTCCTTTTGTTTTGCAATTTTAATGCAAATTCGTTTTCTTACTATTTTTTTCTATTGGTTACGAGTTGCTTTAGTCTTGTTGGTAGCTTTTCTAAGAAGTTTTATACTTTGGTTGGCGAAATGCCTAGATCTCGAAGAGAATCTTTGGCGGAGTTTCGTAAGAGAAGAGGTTTGAGGAGTGATACCAATATTACGAATACTAACGGGAATACGACTGATAGTGAAAACCTGAATATGACGACCGATAACAGCACAAATGAACAAGAACTTGGAGCAGCCTCATTGGCAGCTCAAGAAGAGCTGTTAGGATTTCCACAACGAAATGTAAATGGTTGCAATGGAGAAGTTAGGGTGGAAGTCCAGAATGATAATGATGATGATGACTATTTAGGGGAATACATTGAGGAGGTCGTTAATGCAACAGTTGGACTAAACAGGGCCAAATATATGGCGGATTTCAGGGCAGAAATCGATAGAAGCAGAGCAATGCTTACAGAACAAGTCGCAGACATTGTTTGACGAACTCTGGAATCGATGGGAACTTCACAGCATTTGACACCTTAACAACGCGCTACGAATAGCACCCACTCTCATACAGGGCAAGAGCCTGTCAATTCAGGACAGGTTAGGACCGCAGCTCCGGTAAACACAATGACACAATTACGTGCAACATATGGACAACTTCCTCAAGGTAATCCCGCTCTAGCCCCTTTGGTCCAGAACAACGAGACGAACCCAGACGAATTTTTGCAGCAAATTCAAAACATGA
Source organism: Leucozona laternaria (assembly GCA_932273885.2). NCBI lineage: Eukaryota > Metazoa > Arthropoda > Insecta > Diptera > Syrphidae > Leucozona > Leucozona laternaria. Next base: position 98,236,304 of record OW026366.1, on the reverse strand, counting down.
CTTTTAATGATCCACTAGGTAGTACCTACAATCATTTTCAGGTAGCTTCCACTTCATCCAACAGACAGTGGATGATTTCCTCTTTAGGTTGAATAGGATGCGTAGTTCGTATAATATCAGCTGGGAAGAAATAGTGAAAAATGTCCACCATTTTGTAAAGGATTCGGTTGACACCTGGTTTTGGCCCTTCATCAAAGCAAATCCAAACGCTAATTGGGATACTCTTAGAACAGCTTTAAGAGAACAATATTGTACCCTTGAGACTGATTCTGAACTGTGTAGGAAGTTATTTGATAGACGTCAACAATCTAACGAATCTTTTGACGAATTTTATTCGGACGTTCAAAAATTGAACAGTTGGCTCCGTATTCCGAAACAGTCACACGAATTAGTTGAGTTGTTGAAGCTGAACGTTAAGCGAAGAATGGGGGAGTTGTTGGTAAGATATCATACAATATTGAAAAATATCTTAACGGTCCTGACCCCACCACATTCAAGCCTAGGCATTCTTTTCAACAACCGCAACAACCGATTATGAACCGCAGAAATGTATCAGAGTTAGAAGTTGGTCATCTAGAAGCTAGATCCAAGTTTGGAAGCTTTTAACTCATGCGAAGATGTTAGAATCCTCGTTTGCTACAATTGTAAAGAAAAGGGTCATACTTATTTTGAGTGTCAGGTGACTCAGAGATACTTATTTTGCTATAAGTGCGGCTACGAGAATACAACCATACCCCAGTGCCCTCGTTGTTCGGCGGGAAACGATTTGAAGAGCAGTCCCATGTCCAAGGCGAACTGCTCGCAACAAGAGAACCGAGACAGACAATAAAACATCCAACTTATTTTAACAACTCGCAACAGCCTAATTTAACGTCAACAAACGAAACTACATTTAAACTTCCAGCCATTACCATTTTAAAACCTGAAAAGAAAGACACATTATATATTGAAAAGTCACGACATCCTAAAGAACCACCTAAAACCTTGCATGAACGCTTAGAAAACTGCTATAGAGTTAGAGAGAGAATTTTCGGCACAACGGAAACCAAAATACCAGTCTCAGAAAAGGTTCGTAAGCTTAGAGAAAAATTTAAAACAAGAAAGAAGAATTTAGGTCGATACAAGCTACAACTTTGTGCTGCGTAGAAGACCTTCGACCGTACGCAAAGGTAAGAATTTTTGATGAGCCAATGTTAGGTCTTCTTGACAGCGGAGCTAGTATTAGTTGCCTGGGTGAAGGTGGAGACGAGTTTTTAGATAAAAATAACATCGATTATGTAAAGTTATCACAACAGTTAAAGACCGCGGACGCAAAAATCAGGCAATAGTAGGCAAATTCTTGGCTAAGATATCGTACAAGGGAGTAACGAAAAGTATACGATTGTATATTGTGCCTTCCTTGCAACAGCGGTTGTATCTTGGTATAAAATTTTGGAAGGCATCCAACATAGCCCCACACCTCATCTCAGAGCTGTCATTAGATAGATCGTTAGGAGAACAGGATCTCAACGCACATGAACTAACTGAAGGGCAAATTCCTCTGGAAGAATCGTCGAGATAAAAAACGGCGTTTACAGTTCCCGGTAGACCTCTGATGCAGTTTAAGGTAATGCCATTTGGTCTTAAGAACGCGGTTCAAACCATGTGTCAAGTCATAGACAAAGTAGTTCCTGTTTCACTGCGAGAACAAATATTTCCATATGTTGACGATCTTTTAGTGGTTTCATGTTCGTTTGAGGAGCACATCAAGCTTTTAGGCATTCTGGCAGACAGGCTCAGGCACGTAGAATTAACCATAAATGTACAGAAATCCAAATTTTGTTTTAAGGAATTGAAATTTTTAGAATATACGGTTAGCGATGGGTGTCTGAAAAAAAACCCGGAAAAAGTTTCAGCCATAGTGGATTTTCCGACTCCTACAACAGCAAGGAAAGTTAGACGATTTTTAGGACTAGCAGGATGGTATAGAAGGTTTGTTACAGATTTTTCCACCTTAGAAAGTCCTCTTACTGATTGTTTGAAGAAAGGTCAAACATTTAATTTCGGTAAAGAGGCTATAAAAGCCTTTGAAAGTTTGAAGCAAACTTTGTCCTCTGAACCCGATCTACAGTAAGGAGTTAATAATCCTTTGCGATGCATCCAACACTGGCATCGGCTGTGTCTTATGTCAGGAGGATGATGACGGAAATGAACGTCCAATATATTGTAATGTTCTACCTAGGTTCGATAATAAAACTTATTTCCTTTAAATAATAACTTCCACTTATTTACTTTTCAAAATAAACACACTTTATTTCACTTCAAATCTATTTTGTTATTCTCCAATCACAATAGTATGCAATTTAAGATTCACTTCTGGATACACTCTTACTTCTTACTTTACGTTATCACATTCAAGTTGACAAGGAATAACAAACAAGAATGTCAAACGAGTAAGCAACGTGTTTTGTGTGCTCTGCCGGATTTTCTAATTTGCTTGCTTTATTTAATCTAAAAGTTTATTGAAATTTATAAAAATGTATTAATTAAAAAGTACTGTTAAAATAAAAAGAAGAAATTAATACTAGAATCTTGAAATATTCTGTAAATATAATTTCTCTAATGATTATAACTTTATTATAAATTGATTTTCTCATCAAAGTAAGAAGAAGAGAAAAAGGAAAAAACAAAATAACAAGTGCATGTGGTTTACTCTCTTATATTGGTCATCCAGTGCTTCTCTTTAATTTTTAAAACTGGTTATTGTTTTATTTTCAATCTTAACTACCGCCCCTGTCCCTGTAGTGCAGTGCCTGTTATTTTAAAAGAATCAACAATAGTGTTCAGTAACCTCGCTATGCCGAATTGTCTGGGCTGTAATTTAACTCTAACCAATGCCACTGAGCCTGCTCTCCTGTGTGACAGTTGTTCTACCTCCGATTCACCTGGAATGATATCAAAACAATTCAATCACATGTTCAAAATGTTAACACAAATGAATATGCGCTTGAACATGGTTGCTGATGATATAAAAAAAGATTTACCTGCGATTGTGTCTAAGGAAGTCACAGACCAATTGGAGACTAAAATGTTAAGTGTTAACAATGAGCTTCTTAATATGAAAACTCAATTAAATTCATTAACTAAGACTCAAAGTTGTGAATGTTCTGAAACATTGGAAATTACAAATAAAAGACTGGATATTTTAGTGTCGGGGTGCCCTGCGATTGAAATGGATATTTTCGACTTTGCAGTTAAGCTCTGTTCCCATCTTACCGTTAATATAAGGGCTGAAGATTTCTCTAAAGTTTTTAGACTTTCAAGTGATTCAAAAATTGTGCTTATTAAGTTTCTGTCTGTCACAACAAGGGATCGTGTCATGAAAAATTATTTTGCACTCTCGCCACCTCTTACCTTAGACAAAATAAATCCTGAATTAGGTATTGAATCAAGACTTTTTCTGGATGACAATCTTACCAAAAAAATGTACAATGTTCGAAAGATTTGTGTCGATTTTTTTGAAAAATGGAAAAATTAAATCCTTCAGTTCCGGTTTTAAATTTTTTAAAATTGTAAATCATGATGGCTCTAATAAATCTATTTATTCTGAATCTGATATCCCTAACTATAATTCTCTTGTCGATAAAACTGAAACAATTTCGTCTACTTCTAATCATGGCCTTAAAAAAGGCTTACCTGGACAAGATATCATATTAATTGACGAATCTATTGACCAGAAAGGGAAACCTAATGCGAAGCCGAAAGCATCAAAGAGTTCATCGAATCAAAAATCTGCACCTGGAGTTGGAGTCAGCAATATAAAACGCACAACGCGTCGTTAACTTGATGATTATACTATCAACACTAACAGCCGAATTTATAAACGCATCATAGCGAGTGCATAGAACTATTCACTCCTTATAATTCCACTAAACGCAAAAATGTTATTCATAAAACTTATGCAACGTTGAATAGAGGCATTAGAAGCTAAACGCGTTTGAAGGATGAATAGTGCCTACATAAGGATGTTTAAGTATCGAAATGTCACTTTGACTCACACACAGACGAATATAAAATATAATGTTATAAGGGTGGCGCTTATTTTGGGAATGTTTAAATATCTTTTTTGTCCCCTCCTAAAAGTGATCAATCTATATTATAAAGGTACTTTGTACAAACAAAAATGTTGTTAAAATTGTTTTAAATCGGCTAAGGTCGAGAAGTTACAAATTTTCATTAAAAATACACGTAGTTTTCCATCTTTTACTTAAAATGTCGATGAAAGTGTAAAAGTTGATGGAAATTCTTTATTTATAATATACATGTGCTTAGATGTATGCCAAAATTGAGTTTTATTGAATATTTTTAGTGGGACACACAGAATAAATATAAAAAAACATTGCCAAAATAATTGCCACCCTAATAGATGTTCCTATATTCTTCTCAATTTGATCGCACTGTCAGTGAATGAAACAATTATTTCAATAAAAACCATGAATTTTTTGTTCTAAAATATTAAACTATATTTGCTAACACGGCACAGAAGAAACAGTAATAAGAATAGGTAGGTAGGTAAGTAATATTAAAAGAAAATTAAACTAATCCAATCGGCGCAGCAGAATTCTTTTATTTATTTTTCACTTTCAGAGCTTAGTTTTGTTAATCAATTGTGGCAGTAAAGCGTAATAGATTTTCCCTTCTTGGTACTTTATTTGACACAAGTGCATTATAACTATAATGTGTAGGGAAATATTTTATGAATTAGGATTTATGCAACGTCGAATAGTGGCTTCATAAATGCTTATGCACTATATAACTATTCAGCCGTTTAGAGGTGTTTAGCGAATTCTGATAAATTAGGCTGTAAATATATACATATACATTTATTTTTTATTTTATTTTTTTTGTATATCTTTTCTTTTCATATTTTTCTTTTCCATATTTGTCTATTTCTTCTATTATTGTCTATTATAAAGTATGTATTTTCTTTTTTTTATATAGTGAAGCTCAAGTTCACTAAACTCTTCTTTTTCTTTTTTGAAATGGCGGGCACATATTTGCCTTTATGAATTATTTATTATTATTATTAATCAAATAACGAATCTATTTTGGTTATTGAATAAATACATAAATCGATAAAACTTTTTTCCTTATTCTATATTATCTTTTTACTAACTAGCTTTCATCCTTGAAGTAAAAAAAGTAAAAAAAAAACAAAAAAAATGCCAGATCTAATTATAGGAGCACAGTCAAGTGACTCTAGTTGTCTCAGAGATAAGCTCAAGCATCGGAAAAACTATCTTAATATTGGCCATTTTAACTGCCAAAGCTTTTGTCTTAATAATAAAAGTTCAAAGTTTAATGAAATTACATCTATTCTAAGTGGCCACTATTTAGATCTGATCGGTGTTTCTGAAACATGGCTTAAGAGTTATCATAGTGATTTGTCTGTTGGTATTCCTGGTTACAAAGTGTATAGAACTGACAGAGCCCAAGTTAGAGGTGGTGGTGTGGCACTGTACATTGACAAACAAATTCGACCTACAAAAATATTGAAATGTACTGAACCTGGTATTGAGTTTATATTTGCAGAAATTTACTCTGGTCATAGTAAGATTTTCGTAGGTGTTATATATCTTCCTAATGGGGAATTTTCAAAAGTTGAACCTATTTTAACTGACCCCACTCAAAAATATAGCAACGTGTACGTCATGGGCGATTTTAACTTTAATCTTTTGGATAGCAGAAAAAAGATTTCTTCTAATAATTTGTTAAGTAGATGTAACATGTTTATTGTTCATAGCAATATTTCAACCCATTTTGACATTTTCCGCTCAAATACCTCCTTATTAGATTTTATGATTGTTAATGACCTGGTGCGGTAAAATATAAAGATCAGTTCTGGATGCCAGGTATTTCTAAACATGCTTTTATCTTTGTTTCTTTAGATATAATTCCTGAAATAGTAGATCTCGAAATTAAAATAAGGGACTTCAGTTCGATAAATGCTGATCAGCTATGGAGCAGTTTTTCGCTGATTGACTTTGATCTCCTTTATAGTACTAATGATTCCAACTATCAAGTTGATTTCTTAAACACTCACTTAAAGTATTTATATGAAACTTTTGTGCCTCTCAAAGTTATTAAAGCTAGTAAAAAGATCAATCCACTTACTTCCCCTCGTGTTGCCAGTGCAATTAATCTAAGGGACCTTTCTTTTAGAGCGTATCGTGGTAGTCCCTCGGATAATAAATAAAGTTAAAAGTGAAATAAAAGCGTTAAAAATGGAATGTGGTATTCTTACGTTTGAATGTGTCCAATCAAGCAAGGATCTTTGGAAAAAAATTAATGCTATTGGCCTTAACGATAAGGAAATGGACTGTGGAAATCTTGACCCTTCGATTCTGAATACATATTTCTCCCAAAATCAAAGTAATGAAAATGAAAGTGATGTTGAATTTGTATCTGAAATTGAAAATGCGTTTTCTTTTCGTTGCGTTTCTCTTGATGAGTTCTATAATGCATTATATTCTATAAAATCTAACGCTACAGGCTTCGATGAAATTCCAATAAAATTTATTAAGATTATTTTTCCTTTGATATCCCAACCATTTTGTGCATGTAATTAACACCGTTATTACCACTTCTTCGTATCCTCAAGCTTGGAAAATTGCAAAGATTATACCAGTTGGTAAAAAATCTAACCCTCAAGAACCTTCTGACTTTAACCTATTAGCTTGTTACCAGCCACTTCAAACATTTTGGAGATTTTGATGAAATGGCAAATCAACGAATTTCTAACTAGCGAAAATTTGCTTTTTTGCAACCAATCTGGATTTCGTAAGTTTCATAGCACAACTACAACTTTAATTGATCTAACCGACACAATCAAAATGAACATGGATCGAAAATATATTTCTTTATTGATACTGTTAGATTTTAGCAAGGCTTTTGATAGTGTTAATCATGTTCGTCTTTGCTTCAAGCTCAACCGTTATTTTTCTTTCTCTAATAGTGCTTGCAATTTGATATTTTCATATTCATCGCAACGGTGCCAATATGTTTGCATTGGTGACAATAAATCTGATTTTACTGAGATAACTTCAGGAGTCCCTCAAGGATCCATTTTAGGACCAATTCTGTTTTCCGTATTTATAAATGATCTTCACCATGTAACATCTTTCTCGCTTATTCATTTGTTCGCAGATGATGTTCAATTACTCTTTTCTTGCCCGATTAATGAAATTTCCTCTTTTCTTTCTTTTGTTAATGCTGATCTTCGTTCTGCTCATTCTTGGGCTGTTGATAACAAATTGAAATTGAACCCGGACAAGTCACAGGCCATTGCGTTTTACTTCAGACCTGTGAGTAACATGTTGGATGCGGTTGTGTTAAATAATATTATTATTCCTTACCAGAGCTAGGTTAAGAGTTTGGGTTTTATACTCGACGAAACATTATCTTGGGAAGCTCATGTTAACAAACTTATAAGTCTTACTAATTTTATCTTGCGCAAACTTTATAATATTAATGACTATATTCCTCTACGTATCAAAATTAAGCTTGCCAAGGCTCTTCTAGTTCCCCATTTTGTGTATGGTGCTGAAATGTTTTCAGGTGCCACTGGTATAGTGCTAACAAGATTGAGGGTATGCTTCATTGATATAGTCAGGTATGTTTATTCTATAAAGAGGAGGGAACATATTTCTAGTTTTACTAAGTCTTTCCTGGGAATGTCGTTTTCAGCCTTTTTTGGAACTAAGAGTTCTAACCACTCTCCATAAAATAATTTTTAAATCAATTCCGATATATCTTTTTAATAAAATTGTGTTTTTGAGGAATACGTCTTGTAATAGAATTTCTTTACCTAGACATAGAAGTACCCGAGCTGCATCATCGTTTCTAATTCGGGGCATCAAACTTTGGAACGACCTTTCAAGACAAGTGCGATCTACTCATAATGTTTATAAGTTTAAGCGATTGGTATTTGCTACCCTTGTATAACATATAGTTCAGGTACTTCCGATTCTTGTGTATTCTATGGTTTAAATTACATTTTAATCATGAAAGCTGGTATTGTTTTTGTTATATATAGGTACAAGTTAAATTAAATTCAATTGTTATAATGGTTTAAATTCAAATTTTACCGATAATTTGTTAAATTTCTTGTTAATCTTATAAAGATTGCTTTATAGTTTGTTCATTCTTAAAATTTTCGAATAACTTAGCATATAAGCAAGGGACAATGTCCTACAATATGTAATATTGTAAGCAAATAAAAATAAAATAAATAAATAAAAAATTAAACTGTCTCTACTCGCTCGAAAACATCTCCTTGTATAGGGAATTAAATAGTTCTAGTCTTCACTAGTATCCACTGGAATATTCGAGTATATCTCCTTCTAGTAGTTTCCATTCCAGTTGCTGACAGATGGAACATTGGAATTGATACTTAGCTGAATCACAAGATGGCGCTGTAAACGGTTGAAGGTTTGTTGTTTAGCTTTTCCGAGAGATGGCGCTGCAAACGTTTAGAGGATTTTCTTTTGTTTCAAATTCAAAATAGTTGGGTAATTATTAAATCGTTACATTGCCCCATTCTTAGAATTGATTGTCCCGAACAATTCCATCACTACTTTCACCATTATATCGATGCAAACGGTCACAATGAACTACTTTTAATTTGACTCTTAACCCTCTCCGTATACGGTAAACCACATCATTAATTCTCTTGACAACAGTGTAAGGGCCTTCCCAGTTTTGTTGAAGTTTTGGTGACAGCCCCTTTTGTCGATGGGGATTATAAAACCACACAAGGTCTCCTTCTTGAAATCCTGTCACTGTTGCTCGCGCGTCATATCGTGTTTTCATCCGGTTACTGCATGTTTTTATGTTTGTCCTTGTTCGTTGGTGAATGTCATTCAGTCTTTCTTTCAGGTTATCCACATATTCCTCTGTTCTTTGTGGCTCATTTGTACGGCATCCAAATTTCACTTCACTTGGAAGCCGTATCGTTGTTCCAAACAGGATCTCCGATGGTGTATGTCCTGTCGAGATATGTGCCGCACTTCGATAAGCCATCAGGAATAATGAAATATGTCGGTCCCAGTCTCGTTGAAAGTCGCTGACAACCTTAGACAGATGTTCCTTAAGCGTCCTGTTGAATCGTTCAACCATCCCATCAGATTGCGGATGAAGCGGTGTGGTCCTTGTCTTTTTAATGCCAAGGAATGTGCAAACTTCCTGAAAGATGTTAGATTCGAAGTTCCTTCCTTGGTCAGAATGCAGTTCCATACGAACGCCGAACCTGCTCACCCAATTGAAAACAATCTGGTCCACGACTGTTTCGGTTTCCTGATTTGGAATGGCGTATGCCTCAGGCCACTTGCTGAAGTAATCCATCACTACGAGGATGTATCGGTTCCCGCTATTTGTTTCGGAAAAAGAGCCTGCGACGTCCACTGCAATCCTTTCGAAAGGTTTGCCCACACTGTACTGATGCATTTTACTTTGAATCTCTCTACCTGGACCCTTGCTAGCTGCACAAGTATCACATTTTCGGCACCACTTTTTGACGTCATCTCTTGCATGTAGCTAGTAGAACCTTTGTCGTACCTTTTCCAGCGTCTTATTGACTCCTAAATGACCTCCAGAAGCTCCGTCATACATCTCTCGAAGAACATCATTTACCTTTGACCGAGGAACGATAAGCTGTATCAAAAAAGACTTACCATCTGCGGATTCCCAATTACGCTTTAGTACCCCTTCTTGCACATGAAGCGAGTCTCATTGGGCCCAATAGGCTTTCAGAGCAGGGCTTCTATCAGAGATGTCACTCCATTCTGGTTTTTCTTGGTGTTCCTTCCATGCAAGAATGGGTTCGATATCCGAGTCTTCCTGTTGAGCAATCCTGAGTTCTTCGTTGCTCCAACCGTTAATGTGATCGGCTCTTATTCGTTGTGCGGCAATCACCTCCTTTTCTTCTTGCCGCGTGCAATTTTTGCAGTCTTGTTTGCACGGTCGCCGAGATAATGCGTCTGCGTTTGAATGCAGTTTTCCTCTTCGATGTTGAATCTCATAGTCGTAGGTCGACAGTCTCTCGATCCATCTTGCTACTTGACCTTCAAGATTTTTGAAGTTGCAAAGCCAGTTGAGTGCACCATGGTCCGTTCGAAGAAGGAACTTTTGTCCATAGATGTATTTATGCAAATGCTTTGTTGCCAAAACCACAGCTAGAAGTTCTCTTCTAGTAACACAATAATTACACTCTGGCTTCGAGAGTACCTTGCTGTAGTAGGCGACAACTTTTTCTTCTCCATCATGGACTTGTGACAGTGCAGCTCCAATTCCGACTGTATAGCGCCGACAATTTGGCGTGGTTTCCAAAAAAAAAATTTTCGATTGAATTGCGCGACACAATATTTGTTTGATGTTTTTTTTTTGTCTTTTATTGTTTCTTGATTTTGTTAGGTTAAGGGTATAATTTAAAATTTTATTTACTATACAAGTTACTTTAGGTTTTATGTTTTAATTAATCATTACTGTTAAGCTAGTTTTAAGTTTTAGAATTTAAGCAAATTTAACTTGAGTTGCTGATGGCCAAAATGATAATGAACGAGAAAAAACCAGTGTACCAACTTAATAGAAAGAAAAGTTGACACATGAAAAAACCGGTGTGCCAACATTCGGGTAAGAAAAAGAACATCGAAAACGTTCGAATCTGTGCTAAGTGCTCAGTTTACACGAGATGTTTATGATCTGAACATTCCAGCCGCCTTGCTTTCTCGCATGCAAAAAGAATTCATTATGACAATTTAATTAATATAAATATAAATTCAATTAGAAGTTATTGTTTTGGAAAGAATATTTCAAATAAAAAGTTAATTATACGTACTATAAGTTCAATTTTGATGCGTTTTTAAATATACATTAATTTATTGGAAAAATTTTAGTTTAAATAAAGCAAAAAATTATATCATATGTTATACGTAGGATAAAGGAGATAAGAGTTCCTAAATGTTTTAATTTTTCAATCCGAAGGTAGAACGCATAACTTGACGACAGAACGAGTTACAACTCCTTTCTGAGTTTTGACATCGACAACCCGGACTTTCTTATCGGGACCACGATGGACCTTTAAGACCCTACCAAGTCGCCATTCATTCGGAGGAAGCTGTTCGTTACGAAGAACAACAAGGTCACCAACTTCAATATCCCGTTGAGGATGTTTCCATTTATAACGTTTATTGAGTTCCTTTAGATACTCTTCCTTCCAGCGTATACTGAACTGATGATGTATGATTTTAAGCGTGTTCCATCTACGTATGAAACTAATATCTTTATGAGACTCGGACGGTTCTGGAGGACTTAGCAAAGGTCCACCCCTTAAAAAATGCCCTGGAGTTATAGGGAGGAAATCATCAGGATTGTCAGAGATTCGAGATAAAGGTCGAGAATTAAGACATGCCTCGATTCGAGCCAACAGCGTTGAAAATTCTTCAAAAGTATATTTTGAATTTCCAGCAATTTTCTGAAAATGGATTTTGAAACTTTTCACTCCAGCTTCCCACAAACCACCCATGTGGGGGGAGCCAGGAGGAATAAATTTTTGCGAAAAATTAAGTGATGCGCTTCTGGGATAACTATGAAGAGCCTTTTGAAAATCTGACATTAATATTTTTGAAGCGCCGACAAAATTTGTGCCATTATCAGTATAGATCTTTGCAGGCAGTCCCCTGCGAGCAACGAAGCGATTGAAGGATGCAAGGAAAGCAACTGTAGATAAATCACTAACAGCTTCTAAATGTATAGCTTTTGTCGCGAAACATACAAAAAGGCATACATAACCCTTTTCTAATTGACACTTTCTTCCGTAGTAATTTCTTATTACAAACGGGCCAGCAAAATCTATACCGATATTGGTGAATGGCAAGCTTAAAGTGGTTCGCTCAGTAGGCAATGATCCCATTATTTGAGATTGAACGGATTTTTTACAAGGTTTGCACGTTCGAATATATTTTTTGATTAATGTTTTTAACTTTAGTATCCAGTACTCCAGAACGCACTATGCGGATCATTAATTGAATCTCACCATGTAGTGAAAGTTGATGAATATAAGCGACTAAGAGTTTAGCTAAATGAGATTCATAAGGCAGAAAGCGCTCGTTATACGATAAAGTGGAGGATGCAAGTCGACTATGAGATCGAATAATTTGATTGGAGTCTAGAAATGGAGTAAGGGATAGAAGACTACTTCTAGGCTTAAATCTTTTCCCTTGAATTAGTGCTTCATATTCTTCGCAGAAAAGAATTTTCTGCGTTAACTGTATAATTTTTAATTTAGTGAATTTGATTTCCTCATAAAGAATCGCTGGTGAGCCATATGTAGCTCGAATTGGAAGTTTTCGAGTTGAATTACAGAACCGAAGTATATTACTAATAATTCTAACTGCCTTCGGCCAGGAAGAAAAACGACACAAGATTTCACTTTCGAAATCGTCCGGTCCTGGCCTCCTTCAACAAGTCTCTCCACCCATCCCGGTCTCGAGCCGCCGCCATCCAGTTGCGCACCCCAAGGCTCCGGGCGTCCTGGTCTACGCCATCTCTCCAGCGCAAGCATGGTCTACCACGCTGTCGTCTACCATAGAATGTACCACAAAGAACTTTCCGAGGAGGTTCCTCTTCGCTCATGCGAGCTAGGTGCCCTGCCCACCGGAGTCTAACGAGCTTAATTTTTGTCACGATATCTGCTTCAAGGTAGATTGCGTACAATTCATGACTGTACCGTCTCCGGAATCGTCCTTCCTCACATATGGGGCCAACAATTCTCCTTAAGACTTTTCTCTCGAACGCAGCTAAGAGGTCGGAGTGCCTTTTGCTAAGCACCCAAGTCTGGGATCCATATGTGAGTACTGGCAGGACCATGGTCCTGTACAGCAGCAGTTTTGAAGTTATGGTGAGATTTCTGGATTTGAAGAGCTTTGACACACTATAGTAGGCTCTGTTGGATTTGAGAAGCCGCCCGCGTATTTCTTCTTCTATATTGTTATCGGCTGCTACTATTGACCCAAGGTATTTAAAGGATTGCACCACTTCAAATTCGTGCTCCGCTACCTTGATTGTTTGACCAACTGTTCCTCTCGCATTCGACGCCACCATGTACTTTGTTTTACCTTCACTAATGTGCAGCCCCAGATTTTGTGCCGCCTGCTCGATCTGGATGAAGGAATCATGTACAGCTTGCTCAGTTCTTCCGATGATGTCGATGTCGTCTGCGTAAGCCAGTATCTGGCTGGACCTGTTGACGATGGTCCCTCTTGTTGCCGTGCCAGAGTCACGGATTGCTTTCTCCAACGCCAGGTTGAAGAGGAGGCAGGCCAAACCATCCCCTTGTCGGAGTCCATTAAAGATGTTGATTGGTTTGGATAGCAATCCGGCTATTTTTACTTGGCTTGTTACGTTGGTCATGGTCAACCTACATAGTCGTGTCAATTTATTTGGGATGCCGAATTCTCTCATGGCTTTGTAAAGTTCTACCCTGGCTATGCTATCGTAGGCGGCCTTAAAGTCTATAAACAGGTGGTATGTTGGGATGTTAAATTCTAGACATTTTTCCATCGCCTGCCTAAGGGTAAAGATCTGATCAGTTGTTGATTTGCCTGGAATGAAACCACACTGATATTGTCCGATGATGGTTTTAGCGTATGGAGTTATCCGGTCTTGTAGGATAGAGGAGAGTATCTTATAGGCGGTACTCAACAACGTGATACCTCTATAATTGCTGCACGTTGTGACATCTCCCTTCTTATGTATGGGGCAAATTATACCTTTTCGCCAGTCTTCTGGAATTTCTTCATGCTCCCACACGTGCACTATAATCTCATGAATTGCTTGACGTAAAGCTGGCCCACCGTGTTGAAATAGTTCGGCTGGTATACCATCGGCTCCCGGGGCTTTGTTTTTCTTTAGCCGGCCTATAGCCTTCTCAACCTCTTCTATCCTTGGTGGCGGCAACATAGGGTACTCTTCTTGAAGTAGTGGAGCCTCCACTTCTGCAGTGAGCTGACCATTTAGCAATTCATTGAAGTACACTTCCCATCGCTCCAGTATGCTTTGAGGATCGGTGATCAGATTTCCCTCTCCGTCCTTGCAGTATGTGCAGCGTGGTGTGTACTGCGTCATGTTTCGGACGGATTGGTAGAACTTCCGCGCCTGGTGCGGACCTCGCTCTCGGCTTTTCTCTATTTCACAGATTATGTTCTTCTCCCAGGCTGATTTTTTCTGTCTGTGAAGCCGTTTTTCAATTCTTCTGAGCTCTTTATATTCGTCTTCGCGTGCCCGCGTTCTATGAGATTGTTGCATTGCTCGGTACGCAACATTCTTATGTTCAGTCGCTAGCTTGCATTCATCATCAAACCAGTCGTTCCGATTTCTACGACTGCTGCCTAAGATGGAGTTGGCAGTACTAATGACAGTATTCTTAATATTCTTAAGGCGTGTCCACTTCTCATCTACGCCCAGCATACTGTCTCCAGGACTTACTCTACCCAGTTCTAGGGCGAGTCCTAACGCATTACCAAAGGTGTTACTGGTGTTTTCATTGCGCAGAGCAGCCGTGTTGATTCGAACCTGATCGGCGGATGCAATACGTCTTCGCAAGGCAATCTACCCTCGGAAAACCATTCTAACAAGATAGTGATCCGAGTCGATATTGGCACCTCGGTACGTTCGTACCGTCATCAAGTTCGAGTAGTGGCGACGGTCTATCAACACGTGGTCAATTTGGTTACGAGTGACTCCATCAGGTGATACCCAGGTGGCTTTGTAGATATCTTTACGCGGGAACCTGGTACTCGCAACGACCATGTTTTTCGATGCTGCCAATTCTAAGACTCGAAGTCCATTGTCATTAGTGTTCTCATGCAAACTATGGGTGCCTGCGTAATGCCTGAATACCGGCTCCCGACCTATTTTTGCATTCAAATCCCCAAGGATGATTTTTACGTCATACCTTCGACAGGCATTGAGGGCCCTCTCGACTTGTTCGTAGTAAGTCTCTTTTTCTTCGTCTGAGGACTCCTCCGTAGGTCCGTGAACGTTAATGAGGCTGATGTTCTTAAATTTGCCTCGCACGCGAAGGGTGCATAGCCTTTCGCTTATAGCGTTAAAGCCGATGATGGCAGACTTCATTTTTTCGCCGACTAGGAAGCCTACCCCGAGCACATGGTGTTTTGTATGACAGCTGTAGTATAAGTCATAATCTTTCTTTTGTAGAACACCATTCCCTGTCCATCTTATTTCTTGAAGTGCTGTTATGTCAGCTTTATATTTTGACAGGGCATCGGCTAGCTGCTGAGCAGCTCGAGCTCTATAGAGCGACGTACGTTCCATAAGAAAATTCGTAAATCGTTATTCCGTTTTCTTTGCGTGGGTTGTCGTCGTGAGATCAGTGCGTTTCCGAGGCTTGTTGTTGGTCTCGTAATTCTTCTAGTTTTACGGAACACGGAATTAACCTGTTGCCAACCTGTGGAACCAGCCTGATCATATTAGCCAAACCTTTTTAAAGGCTTGTTTCTAGCGGCCGCCGCGAAGAGGCTATGATCACACTTCCACCAGTTCGAATAGTTACGGCACGTGCATGTTTTCGTATGCTACATGTTATTCCCCCTATTCGGCTGATGGCTGACCGCCATTTTTCGAAATCACGTGACATTAAAGCAACATGTGCTTGGATTGTTTTATATTCGGGTATGTTTTCGTTTGACGGATAAGACACTTCAAATGATGACCAATTTTTTTCTGGTTCTTGTAACCAGAATGGCCCATTCCACCATAGTTGATTTGATTTTAATTCTTTTGGGGTAATACCACGGGTTGCCAGATCGGCAGGATTTTCAGAAGAAACTACATGTTTCCAGCATATGTTAGGAACGTTTGATAATATTTCTGAAGTCCTATTGGCTACATAAGTTTTCCAAGTACTAGGTGGCTTATTAATCCAAGCTAAAACAATTGTCGAATCTGTCCACAATTTAATAGGATTATTATGAAAGAACTCGAATTGATTGAGAAGTATTCGAATCATTCGCGACAACAGAACCGCACCCTGCAGTCCTAAACGAGGAAGAGAAATAGTGTTGACAGGTGCAACCTTTGATTTAGCCCATAACAAATGTGAAGAAGGTTTTGAGGAAGTATGATCCACCAGAACGTAAACAGCAGCGGCATAAGCCTTTTCTGAGGCATCAGAATAGCCATGCAGTTGAAAAGTCTTCCAATGGGAAAACTCAATCCATCTAGGGATTGTGATTTTTTGGATATCCGCGAATTCGTTCAAAAAAGATTTCCAACTTTGCTCAGAAGAACACGATAGATTTTCATCCCATCCGGTTTTATCTTTCCATATCTGTTGCATTAATACTTTTGCCGTTATAATGATTGGCGCCAGCCAACCAGCAGGATCATATAACTTAGCAATAGTTGATAAAACCGATCGTTTTGTAATAGAGATGAGGGAAAAACTCTCGGGATTAATAGAAAACGAAAAAGTGTCGGAAGATGCATTCCATTGAATACCAAGGGTTTTGGTGGCACTCTCCTCTTTAAATTGCAAAAAATCCTTATTTAGGAGATGATTTTTTGGAATATGATTTAGAAGCTCGGAGTGGTTAGCTGTCTATTTTCTTAGACTAAATCCAGCGGATTGAAGAGCGGTTATCAGTTCAATTTGACTTCTTCGCGCTGAGAAAATATCGTGAGCACCGGAAAGAACATCATCCACATAAAATTCTTTTTTCAAGATTTTGGACGCAAGAGGGTAAATTGATTGGACATCCGGCTAATTGATGCAGAGTGCGTATGGCCAGATAAGGAGCACAATTGATTCCAAAAAGTCACTGTGTTGAGTTGATAGTCATTGACTTTTTGGTCAGGACTAGGACGAAACAAAATCCGTTGAAACTGTGAATGATCAGGTTGGATGTTTATTTGGCGATACATCTTTTCGATATCGCCGTTAAAGACATATTTATAAAAACGCCAGTTAAGGATCAAGAAAGTTATATCGTTTTGGAGAATAGGACCTGGATGCAACAGATCGTTGAGACTTTTACCATTTGAGGAACTGCTTGACGCATTAAACACAACACGTAATTATGTAGTGGTACTCTGAGGTTTCAGAACAGCGTGATGTGGCAGGTAATACGACTGAACATTATGCTCATTATATAGTTCGTAGGGCGGAGTGGGTGCCATATGACCTAACGTCACGTATTCTGAAAGTACCTTTTGATATTCCTCCTTGAGATTGGGTTTGGCCATTAGAGATTTCTCGTTACGAAGAAATTGTCTCATTGCATTGAAACGTGAGTGCCCCAGTTGGGAGTCGTCGAGGGATTTTTTTAAGGGGAGTTTCACTACATATCGACCCGTAGATGGATCGCGAAAAGTCGTACTGCAATACAAATCCTCACAAAATTGTTCAGATGCAGTAAGCCTAGGAGTTGGGGGCAATTCCTCAAGCTTCCAAAATCATTCGATAGCTTGATCTACTGATAATTCGTCGTTTTGTGTCACAAAAGTGGAAAAAGTTGAGACGACAGGAATATTGTCGTAAGGGCCTAGCAACACCCAACCAAAAACAGTATTCTGTGCTAAGATAGTACTTTTAACATTTGTTTTCAAACCCTCTAAAATGATATGTGGATAAAGATTAGCTCCGATGAGCATATCAATACTTGAGCTTTGATAAATAAGCGGATCTGCCAAAGGAAAATCAAACTTAAAATCGGTTTCTCCCAGATCCATTGAAACTGCAGGAAGATTACATGTTAGTTTTTTTAAGAACTAAAGCTTGCGCGTGTATCCCAAAATCTCGAACCTTGTTAGAGCACAGGAAAAACGAGCAAAGCTTTGATGAAGAAGCAGTTTCCGTCGAGCCCATACCACATATACGAGCTTGAGTGATCTGAGTGGGTAGACCGATCAGCTTTTGGAATTTTTCCGATATAAAGGAAACTTCGGAACCTTGATCAATCAAGGCCGGAAGATCAAAATCCGTTCCTTGGTGTCGAACCTTCACTAAAGTTGTCGCCAGCAAAACTTGGCGATAGCTTTTTGACAACATAACTTTATGATTGGTTATTGGAGTGGACTGTAGGTTTGGATGATTAAGTTGAGATGAATTTAGAACTTGAGGTGAAGAAACGACATGAGAAGAAGATGAAGGAGATAACTTTGGCGATAGTGAAACTTTTGATTTGCAGCTGTGGATGAATTTCGTTCAAAGTGCAGCAAAGTGTGATGCTTTCCCTTGCATCGAAGACAGGTGTTAGTACTTTGGCATTGGTTTGCCTGATGTGTTAGAGCGAGACAGTTGAAACAAAACTTATGTTTGCGAACTATTTTATGTCTATCATCAACAGACATTTTCAAAAAGGTAGGACAGAGTCGTAGAGGATGCTGCTCACTACAAACTTGACAAGCAGGAATAATTTTCATGTGAAAATTTCGAACTGGTTTGGCTTTAGTTTTAGAACCAATTGAAGGTTTGATAATTTGTGACGGTGACTTAGTTGGTTTGGTAGTGTTCTGTTCCATTTCAGAGACACTTTCGAGGATGCGATAGCGATTTGATAAAAACGTATTCATTTGTTCCCATGACGGAATATCAGTGGGTATTTTTAATGAGCTTTCCCAAAGACTGAGAGTAGTATCTGGAAGCCGAGAGGCACAAAGATAAATGATGATTGCACTCCAGGAATCGATATCGATATTATAAGATTTTAGCGCAATTAAAGCGTCATTAATACTACTCTGTAGTGACTTTATTTCTCGACTAGATTCTATAAGAATCTGTGGTTGATTCAACAAAATTTGGATTTGGTTGTTAACCAAAATCCTTTTATTTTCATATTGGTCTTTCAAGGCATTCTACGCGAGATTGAAATTATGATCGGTTAAACCGAATTTATTTACAATATCGAATGCTTGATCTTTTGTTTTTGCACGCAGATGGAACAGCTTTTGAACATCACTCAACTTTGAATGTTTTATGTACACTGCCGTGAATATATCACGAAAAGATGGCCACTGTAAATAATTGCCATGAAATTCTTGAGTATCGCACGCACGAACTTTAATGTTATGTGAACTTTGTTCAAACTTTGAAATATTGTGATCTTTTTCTTCTAAAATTTTAGAAGAATCGGAAGAAGCACGATTTAATGACTTCATAAAATCTGAAATTGAACTTGTACATTGAAAATACGTATCGGCAGAACTTTGATACTTGGCTTTAACCTCATTTAAAGAAGTTTTCAACTCTTCATCCTTACTCCTCATACATTGAGTATATGTCGTTTTGACATCAAGCCATAAATTCAATAATTCTGTCCGATACGCTTCCAACAAGGAAACCGTATGAGTGGCACTTGATCTGGCCTTAAAGGCCGCATGAAACTCGACCAATTGGTCGGCCGCGAAAATTAAGTCATCTAAAAGACTCATTGTATCGACAAGAAAAAAACACTGCGATTAATATTCGTCGGATTGAGATTGATCGACAAAATTGAAATTTAAAGCACGTACGTATAATATACATATATCACTTTATAAGTATGTTTATCAAATAATATAAAAGAAATACAAATGCACCAAAATGAACTTATAAAACGTACCTTTTACATATATAAATGTATATTAGATTACAAGATGACTTCGGTTTTTTAGGATGATAGTTTTGTTGATGATAATTCTTATGATGATTCTAATGATGATACTGATGATTCTAAAGATGATTCTGATGATGGTACTGATGATTCTAAAGATGATTCTGATGATGATGGATTCGATGACGACTGGTGATGATTACGATGGCGATGGTGCTTGTGAAGATAAGCACAGAGATATGAATCTTATAAGTCCGATGATGATGATGATGGTACTTTTGATAAGGATGAGCACAGTGACTTACACCTTTAAGTCTGATAACGACGATGGTGATAATTATAGTGCTCTTGATGATAGCACGAGGATTTTCAGACTTTGAGTCTGATGACGGCGATGATGATGATGGTGATGATTAGAAACGCTTCGAGATGTTTCCGAATGTCTTGATAATAAACGCCCAATGTCTGAGCAGTTTTGTGATTGATGAGATATGCGCAGATTTGGCGGTGAACACGTGGATGGTTATGTGCACACAAAAAAAAACAAGTTAAAATCTGTGAAATTCCACACAATCTCTATTGGGATCTGTGGAAATAATATTATGCTTCCTTCTTAAGGTGAACAATGTGGTTTTCCACTGATGATGGCTGAAATATTTGCAGATTTGGTGGTGCACGTGGATGGTTATGCGCATGCCAAACCAATTCACAAAACACACGATGAAAGTTCACAGATTTGGTGGTGCTGCACGTGGATGATGGTTATGTGCATACCAAACCAACTCACAAAAGACACAATGAAATTCCACAAGAACTGTTGCTTTGGCTAATAATTCTATTTGCCGATTTTATGGCCACTTTTTCGCTCAATAATCCGTCTCGATAGGACCATGTATAGCGCCGACACTTTGGCGTGGTTTCCAAAAAAAAAAAATGTTCTATTGAATTGGGCGACACAATATTTGTTTGATGTTTTTTTTTTTTTCTTTTATTGTTTCTTGATTTTGTTAGGTTTAGGGTATAATTTACAATTTTATTTACTATACAAGTTACTTTAGGTTTAAAGTTTTAATTAATCATTACTGTTAAGCTAGTTTTAAGTTTTAGAATTTAAACAAATTTAACTTGAGTTGCTGATGGCCAAAATGATAATGAACGCGATGCAGGGCGGTTGGACGAACGTGAAAAAACCAGTGTACTAACTTAATAGAAAGAAAAGTTGACACATGAAAAAACCGGTGTGCCAACATTCGGCTAAGAAAAAGAACATCGAAAAGGTTCGAATCTGTGCTAAGTGCTCAGTTTACACGAGATGTTTGTGATCTGAACACCGACTTTACTTGCATCAGCGTCGATGATGAAAGGTTTTCCTGGAGTTGGATAGGTCAGCACAGGAGCGTTACATAAGCGCAGCTTCAGTTCTTGAAAGCTTTTCTCGCACTCACCTGACCATTTGAACGGCTTCCCTTTTTCAGAAAGCTGATGCAAGCTTTTGGCGATTCCAGCAAAATCTTTCACGAAACGCCGATAATATGTGGCCAAACCAAGAAAGCTTCGGAGTTGATGTTTGTCCTGTGGTGTTGGCCAATTCTTGACGGTGTCAACTTTCTCAGGATCGGTCTGTACTCCTTGAGACGATATGATATGTCCCAAGTATTTAACTTTGGTCTTGAAAAGCGCACATTTGTCTTGATTCAACTTAAGGTGTGCTTCTCGAAGTCTCTGGAATACAGCTTTAAGATTGCCACAATGTTCGTCAAATGTTTTTCCATATACGATGACATCATCCAAATAAACTAGGCAAGATTTCCAAGCAAGTCCATGTAGAACACACTCCATCAAACGCTGGAATATTGCCGGAGCGTTACATAGCCCAAACGGCATTACTTTAAACTGCCACAGACCATTCACTGTGGAGAAAGCCGTCTTTTCTCGATCTTCTGGATGGATTTCTACCTGCCAATAGCCGCTCTTCAAGTCCAAGGTTGAGAACCATTGGGCTCCTTCCATTGCATCTAAAGTATCGCTGATTTTGGGCAGAGGGTAGCTGTCTTTCTTTGTCACGTCGTTAAGCCTTCTGTAGTCCACACAAAATCGAGTGCTTCCATCTTTCTTTTTCACAAGAACCACTGGAGATGCCCAAGGGCTTTTGGAATTTTCGATTGGCCCATCTTTCTTTATGGTCGATATCATCTCTTCAACTTCGGCTTGTTTGGCCAAAGGAAGACGTCTTGGTGGCTGACGAATCGGTCTTGCATCTCCTGTGTCGATTCGATGCTGCACCAGTTGTGTTCGACCATATTGCCCACTGGGTGAAGAAAAAATATCAGCATACTCGTGAAGAAGGCTTCTAGTGACATTAAGTTTATTCTGTTCGCTTAATTCAAGCTAGTTTTAATAATAATAAATAAATAAATAAATAAATAATAAAACTTATTCTAACTTAATCTAATGAAATTGGGGAATTAAGGGAAATTGGATTATAAGATCAATCTAAGGGATGAGGTACTATGATTAAAATCAAAGATATGCTGTGCGCTGTTGGCTAAGCGTAACATTCTTGTGATAGGAATAAAATGGGCATAGTTGGTGTGGTGAATAGGAAGGCGGAAGAAAGGAATGGATCTAAGGTAACGTGGATTAGTATTAAGGAAAACCAGTTCTAAAATTGCCGGAGAATCGATGGTACCAGTGATTATTTGATGGATGAATACTATATCCGCGACTGCACGACGTTTAGCAAGGGTGTTTAGGTTTATTAATTGTAAACGGTCTTCGTAAGGGGGTAAACAAAATGGATCGGATTAAGGAAGATTGCGTAGAGCGAAACGAAGAAATCTGCGCTGTACTGCTATTCTAAGTGATTGCGTGGATTGATGGGGTGACCAAACCTGACTGGCATACTCAAGAATAGGTCTTACATATGTGGTAAAGAGAGATTTGGTAACGTAGGGATTTGAGAATTCTTTAGACCAGCGCTTTATAAAGCCAAGGGAAGAATTTGCTTTAGCAACAATATGATCGATGTGGGAACCGAAATTCAGTTCCTTATCACAAATTATGCCAAGATCGCGAATAAAGGAAACGACGGGAACAGGGACATTGCAAAAGTGATAGTTTCGAGGAAATGAGGGCAGGCGTTTACGAGAAAAGGTCATAGATTGACATTTACTTACATTGAGTTCTAGAAAATTTTGATTACACCAAGTAAGAAAAGAATTGAGGTCTTGTTGAAGCAGGGAAGAATCTAACGATGAGGATATTATTTTCATAATTTTCATATCATCGGCATATATAGATATGTCCGAGAAGGAAATGATGTTCTCAATATAGTTTATGGCAAGGACAAATAGAAGTGGGCCAAGATGGCTGCCTTGAGGGACACCTGAGGTTGCAAAAATTGGATCGGACACAGAACATCTAAGCACTA
Organism: Leucozona laternaria; assembly: GCA_932273885.2. Classification (NCBI taxonomy): domain Eukaryota; kingdom Metazoa; phylum Arthropoda; class Insecta; order Diptera; family Syrphidae; genus Leucozona; species Leucozona laternaria. The sequence continues at coordinate 98,213,228 of OW026366.1, read as the reverse complement.
CATTATAAAGGCGGTTCTCTAAAAAGGATCTGACCCATTGGATGAAAAATGGTGGAAAACCAAAGGCTTTTAGCTTGATATAAATAATTTGATGAGAGATCTTATCAAAAGCTTTACTGAAGTCAGTAGTAATTACATCAACATCATAGCCTTTCTCCAGAGCACAAAGCGACATGGAAACAAACTGAGTTAGATTTGTGATTGTAGACCTACCCTTTTAAAAACCATGCTGCAGAGGCGAAACTATTGATCTGCAGTGAAAGCTAAGAGAGTCGTAGACGATGCTTTCAAAGAGCTTGGGTATTGAGTAAAGTTTAGCAATTGGACGATAATTTGATATTTCAGTCTTGCTGCCTTTTTTATGGATAGGGAAAATAAATGAGTTTTTCCATAAAGTAGGGAAAACTGCTTGCGAAAGTGAAAGTTGAAAAAGATTTGTGAGGGGTTCACATAGTGCGTTGGCACATTCTTTAAGAAAAATGGCTGGGATACCATCTGGACCAGGAGAAAAGTCATCATTAAGTAAGTCTTACTTTTTACGAACCGATCATTGACTAACAGCAAGAGAAACGAGTGAGGTATGTGGACTACTCGACAAGTAGCTAAAAAAATCAGGGTCAGGATTATTGACAGTAACGCTGTATGATTCACTAAAGAAATTAGCAAAAAGATTAACAATAACTTGGCGATCAGATGATGTTTTATTGGAGTAATTGAAGGTAGAAGGAAGACCATCAGATTTTCTTTTAACATTTATAAATTGGTAAAATCGCTTTGGTTCGGTAATAAGACTAGTCTGAATTATGTCGAGATAGTCACGGTAAAGGGATTCGGAAAGAAAAGTAAAATTGGAGAAAGCTTGTTGATAACGTGAATAATCTAAGGGATTACGGGATTTTAAGTAGATTTTCCATAACTTATTTCTTAGATTACGAAGGCCACGTAACTCCTTAGTGTACCAGGGAGGGGATGATACATAATTCTTTTGAGGCATGTAAGGGACACATTGGATTAGACATTCAAAGATAGCAGTGTAGAAAAAAGAGACAACAATGTCGATGGGGGTGAAGGGGTTCATAAAAAGGTTGAAATCAATATTGCTTAAAAGGATATTAAGTTGATGAAAGTCGGCTTTACGAAAGTTGAAATAAAAACAGATTTCAGAATCAATGGTTTGAATACCTTGATCATAAGTAAATAAGAGACATAAGGGAGGGTGATACGGGCCAAGGGTGGAAAGAAGATGGGGGCTTTCGGTAACAACTGAATTATGTGGATCTGATGAGAAGATGAGGTCTAATTGCCTCCCTAAGTTGTTAGAGATACCACTCATTTGAAATAAACTAGATTCAAATAACCGATCGGTAAAAAGAGATTCTTTCTCAGAAGACGGATTGCAGGGAACAAAATAAGATTCGTCCTCAGATGGTGTCCAACGTAAGTCTGGTAAGTTGAAGTCACCAATGATAATAAAATCGTCACCGGGCGACGCATCTTCGAAAAGAGAATCAAATGAGTCGGCAATTACTTGATATGCAAGAGCAGGTTGTGAGGGGCGGATATAATAGCAGAAGATGCAAAAACACCGTTTGTTGACAGTCACCTTTATGCACACAAATTCGAAAAGTGGTGATTTGGAAGTTTCGATAAGGGTCGCACTAAGTCGGTTATGAACTGCCAAGAGAACACCACGCCCAGAGGGAGCATTGCAATTAAGTTGACCGTCTACACGAAAGACAACAAAGTCAGAAGCAAATAATCCATTATCAAGGAAACTGGGGGAAAGGTTAGTTTCAGAGAGGGCATAAATGTCAAATGGAAGGTTTTGGGAGTTGAGGAACACATGAGATGTTGTAGTACGGAGCCCTCTTACGTTCTGGTAGTAAAGGGATAAAGTAGTTGGGGTCACGTCACAAGACTTAGGTTGTAAGCCAGAGTTACCGTTAAAGACGAGGTTTTTGAGTGAATTTTGTAAGAGCCGAACGTTTTGATGCAATATGTGAGGAATACGCAGCAAGATCCTTCGAGACTGTGGAGGGAGATATATTAAAACCTTCATGAAAACGGATGTATAATTTATAAAGAGCAGAGGGGTCGGTAGGGAGACCTTCTTTTTGAATTGACACGATGACGTTGATTTTGGTCTTTCCGTTAAAACATAGAGAATCAGGTTTATCGTGTAAAAATGCTAGATACAGACGGACGTTATCGTAAAGTTTGTTGTCACGTAGCCTTGCCATCAAGTGACGGCCATTGATCTCGTCTATTGTTGGCTTAGGGTTGATAAATTTGGAAGTATGTTTCACAATAGGTGGAACCATTGGGTCAAACAACATTGGGGAAGGTAAGCGAGGCGAGATATTAGAATCTCTGTAAAATTTAGAGGGGCTAGAAGATGTGGGAATCCGGTATTGAGGATAACCCTGAGAGGTAGGGTTTAAGGTGTGGGAATGAATGAAATTACTATAAGCCACGCTAGGAGAAGTGCAATTTTTTGAAGCTATATTGGGAGAGGGGTAGGGCTTAGGATTTAAATTAAATGATACACGCTTGCTTGGATGGTGGAAGGAGTCGTTAGAGGAAAGGTTGAACTTAGAACTAGTGTTAATTTCTTTATTTGAAACATTTTTTACAATAGTTTTTGGAGGTTTTGTAGTAGTTCTTGAAACCCATTTGGACATTTTGATATTACCAAGCCAGCAAATAGGATAATTGGTTGATAAAAACATCCATTGATATATAGATGGAATGCAGATTTTGAAACTTGATGAGTTTAATTTTTGACAAGCTCCTATGTTAATTTTAAATTTGCGCAAAAAAAGTTTATGAATCCAGGAATCATCTGCATTAGTGGGAGTACCTTTGATGAAGAAAGAGGTGAACTCATTACTGCTTTTTATTTTACGAAGTCTGTTGTTCCATTCAGTTAAAGTCCAGGTTGTGCCTAAACGATGAATAATAATATCAGAAGGAGCAGGGCATGCAGCGCGTTTTGAGAAAGTTGAAACTGCAGGCGAAGGAGTAGGTGCAAGGCATTCAGTGTGGCTTGATATTGTTGATACTGTCGGTGAGGGGGCGGGAAGTGAAAGAGTGAGAGCAGGACTCTGCGAGGACTCGATCATTTCTGCAAGAATAGATGTGTTGTAGCTAGGAGAGCTAGGTTGGAGTTGAATTTCATCAATTTTACACGAAGTAATTTTTATTTCGTCAATTATATCGCTAAACGAAGTACGCGTTACAGTTATTTCGTTGCTAATATTAGAAATCTTGGATACTAAATCATGAAGAATTCAACTGAGTTGACAGGAAGCTGAAGACACTGAATTTGATGTATTTTGTAGATAAAGATCGAGGTCGGACCGAATAACTTGAATTTGCTCGTAATATTATCGATAGGATATAAACTTAAAACCGATTCGAGTGTAGAGCGAATTTCACAGTTAATGTTCTCAAAACGACAATGAGTGTGGTCATTCCGCGAGCTAAACAAATGAACAAAAGAGGATATTTTTTGTCAATTGAAGATTGATTGGAAAAACACCGATTGCTTAGGGTCTCCATAGTATTGTTAACTGTTTCTATACTCTTTGAGAAGTCATCGAAATGTTGGAATTGGGCGAGTACACTTTTATGAAAACGATTATTATCAGATATAATGGAATTAGAAGAGTCACTAAGGCATTTAACCGCAAGTAGAACATGATAGAGAGAGATGTTTTTGCACTCATTGCAAAGGTATACAAAATAGTTCTAGTAATCTTTTAAATACACGCATGATCTTTTACTTAGGCCAATACATAAAGGATGATAAGATTTACCGCAGAGACCACGACACGACACTCTTTCAGTGTATTTACTGTCAAGAATACAATTTAGGGATTCACATGGGTTCTTTTCCATTTAAAATTTTATAATTGATTTTTTGTTAAAAAATTTTAGTTTAACGAGTTTTTGAAAATAAAAGATCAATATTTTTTGATCCTAGTGTACACGCTATTATTTACACGAACCGAACGTAGGATTGGTTTGGTTATTGGCTAATAAAATCATCCTAGGTAATGTTGAGTGTAGTGTTGAAGAAGACAGATGTCGGTATGGCAGATGTCAGTATGTAAATAAAAACAAAAACAAACACCCAAGAAAAATTATTGGGTAGTGCCAAAAGAATAGAACTGCTTGGCAGAACACAACTAAAAAAGAACTCACCCGGAAGGTAAGACAGGAGGCAAAAAAATCAGTTGTTGTTTGTTGATGTCAGTAGCTCACTGCTGGTAGATAAATCTCCACGCTCAGGCTGGTACGATGTGGTGCAGGAAAGCAAAGATGAAGCACAGGTACTCAGTACGTGATGTTATTATTTAGACATGAAAATCGAGCCAAAAAAAGTAGTATGTAGCATCGATTTTGCTTCATAGGCAGAACATATACAAGGTAAATGTTTCACTCACCGGGCAAGAAGGAAACAGCAAGCCTTAGTTGTAAGCCGAAAGATCACTTTCAGTTGAGAAGAGGGTTATGTTGATCATATATGTATATCAGCTCAGGTACTCAAATTTGAATATATTTTGGCATGCAATGAAAACAATGCAGATTTGAGTAGACACAGATTTGCTTCAGAGGCAGAACATATACCAAAAAAGTTTCACTCACCAGGGAGAAAGAAACAAAAAGACTTTAACGGGAGAAATAATGGTTGATAATTGTGAGAAAAAAAAAACACTTTAACACTCAAAGAAATTGATTGTAATTATATATAATTATAACTTTAAATTGAAGTTTTCAAAGAAGTTCACTGTATATTACAATAAAAGAATTCCTGCCGAAAATTAGGTAGTTCAAAATGATGAATAAATTTGAATTTTATTTTTTTAGTTGGGTGGAAAATGTAAAAACGAACTTGAAATAGAAAAACGCAGGAGGTACTTGTTGTCACGGTCGAGAGAGCAGATCTTTTGACTAAGATTAGATGACTTTAGAATCTCGGATTTTAACTTTTCGGAGTTCACACACTTCTGTGTATCCACTTTTTTGATCTTGGTTATCGCGGATACAGATTCACATTGTCCAACTATTTCTCCTTTCCTGAGCTTAACTTCGTACGGTTTGGTGTTGAGTATCCGTACAGGCACCATGTTGTTCTTTGGTGCCACGAGAGTTTTCCCTACGATGATGTTTTGGGAACATTGCTCAGTGGCTGGTTCCACCATGAGGTACCGATGACTACCCAAATCACCCTTTATTTTTGTCCAAACGAACACTTCTGAAGAAGGAGTCAAGCTTATGTCTTCTTTGATGACAGTTCTTAGAGTTGATGATTTTTCGTCACCATAAACCATTGGAATCTCTACATTTTTGTACTTAAGAACTTGCTTACCGATATCCAGGATTACTCCATGTTCTTTCATGAAGTCAATTCCGATAATGCATTCGTCACGTATGTCTGCTACCAGAAACACATGTGTAAACTCCAGCTCTGCCAAACGAATCGGAAGACGAGCTTCTCCGTACACTTTTGCTGCGTCTCCAGTTGCCGTTTTCAGACGATAGCTATTGGTGTTATGTAGCCATGTCATCTTGAATAAGTCCCTTCGTAGAATGGAGGCTGTGGCACCGGTGTCAATCGAAGCCACGTGTTTCTTGTTGTTTAAGGTTGCCTCCACTGTCAAACTTTTGTTGTCTCGTTTAGTCTGCGAGACTTGGATGGTGGTTCTGGGGCCATCGATACCAGAAACCAGCTTTTGCCCCTCGAAGTTGGTTCTTACTCGTTTCCCGACTGGGAAACAAGTCGAGCAGGAGTGTTGGTGTTATTGCTTCCTTGTTCTTGATTATGGTTTCTGCTTCCACAATGTTGACATGCAGCTCTTCTCGGTGGCAGTCTGCACTGGCGCTGGAGGTGTCTGGTCTTATTACAATTCCAGCAACGAGCAGGTCCATCTCGCTGGTTTCTTTGGAATGCAACCCTTTGACTTGAGCATTCTTCAAGTTCTCTTACTCGATGAACTCCTTGAGAAGCCTGTTCTGCTGCTTCCATAGTCAGAGCGAATGCTAATGCTTCAGGAAGCGTCCGTTTTCCAGCAGTTCGAATTGCTCGCTATAGGTTGATGTCAGATACAGCACGGACAAAGGCTTCTGTTGCTAATTGGTTAACAATTTCATCTCCTGCTGTTGGATATGCTAGATGTGCCAACCGTTCGATGTCTGCTTGGAGTTGCTGCAGACTTTCTCCTCTTTTCTGGACTCTGGCATTGTGTTGGACGCGGAAGACTTCTTGCATATGGCTATCTCCAAAACGTTTGTCGATAGCCTGAACAAGAGCACTGAAGTTGCCCTTCTTGTGTGCTGGTATGGTTTGCAATAGTTCAGCAGCAGGTCCTCTAAGGGCAAGCGATAGAGCTATATATTTGTCTTCCTCATCCCAGCCATTTGTTGCTGCGGCTGCCTCAAACTGCTTCTTGTAGATCGACCAAGAAGTTTGTCCGTCAAATGTTGATGGATGCATTTTCTTTCGCTTGGGAAACTCACCAGAACTTTCTCGAACCTTGAAATTGTTTTTCAACACCCTCAAAACGTTCGTTAAGAGTAACGAATTTATTTTCAAATGCATCTAGCTTACCTTCGATAAGGTTTTTCTGTTCTTCTAGAAGGTTCTTTTGCTCGCTGCGTTGTTCTTCGAGAATATTCTTTTGCTCATTGCGTTGTTCATCAAATCTTTCCAGAAGATTCTTTTGTTCATTGCGTTGTTCATTAAGTCGTTCTACAAGGTTCTTTTGTTCATTCTTTTGCTCGTTGCGTTGCTCTTCGAACAAATTCTTTTGTTCTTTTCTTTGCTCTTCGAACTGAGCAAGCAACAAATTCATCATATTGCTTATGTCTAAGCTAGGACTTACTTGTTCTTCGGGCATTTCAATTTCAAAGAGAAATGTGTCTGGGTTTTCTCCTTGTTGTCTCAACTCTTCTTGTAGACGAATAATGAGGTCATTTTTTGTTCCAGCAGTAGGAAGACCTCGTTAATTCAATTCTGCCTTAAGTTCAACACAATTCAATAAATTCACTATTTTACCCATTTTTTTTTTCTACTTATAATTTTTTTTTTCACTTTTATCTTCCACTTTTCACCGTAGATTATCTGATGAAATAAGTTTTATTCCACTCTTCTGACACCAATGTGATGTTCTACATAGGTTCGATAATAAAACTTATTTCCTTTAAATAATAACTTCCACTTATTTACTTTTCAAAATAAACACACTTTATTTCACTTCAAATCTATTTTATTATTCTCCAATCACAATAGTATGCCATTTAAAATTCACTTCTGGATACACTTTTACTTCTTACTTTACGTTATTCTTACTTTACACATTCAAAATGTCTCTACATAGTTCTAGTCTTCACTAGAATCCACCGGAATATTCGAGTATATCTCCTTCTAGTAGTTTCCATTCCAGTCGCTGACAGATGGAACATTGGAATTGATACTCAGCTGAATCACAAGATGGCGCTGTAAACGTTTGAAGGTGTGTTGTTTTGCTTTTCCGAGAGATGGCGCTGCAAACGGTTAGAGGATTTTCTTTTATTTCAAATTCAAAGTAGTTGGGTAATTATTTAATCGTTACAATATTATCATTCACTGAAGTTAAACAACGCACAACGTAACTATAGCGTCACCGAGCGTGAGTGTCTAGCTGCCGTTGTGGGGGTTAAAAAGTTTCGTGTCTACGTGGAAAGACAACCGTTCAAGATTATCATAGATCATGCGAGCTTGAAGTGGCTGATGGGCCAAAGGGATTTAAGCGGCCGTTTGGCGAGATGGAGTCTAAAGCTTCAGGGTTTCGATTTCACAATCGAGCATCGTGCAGGTTCTCAGAACGTAGTCCCTGATGCATTATCAAGGATTTACGAGGAAGAAGTAGAAGCTCTGAAATTTGATAGTTCGGTTGTGAACGAAGCAAGTTTATCGTAGGAATTTTATGCTAAGTGATGCGTCTAAGAAGTTTAGTGCCAAATTGTCACCGAAGTTTCTCAAAATGAGAGTAAGAAAAGTTATAGGAAATAACCTTTACGAGCTAGAAGATTTAAATGGGAAAAGAGTAGGAATCTATCACTGTAAGGATATAAAACGATAGACAGTATCTTTTGAACCCGGCTGTAAGTCTGCGCATGAGAGCCCTTGGAAGTGATAGAAAGATAGTAAGAAAAAAAAAAAGGAGCGGTAAGTCATTTTCAGTTTCCAGCTCCTTTTCACGCATTGAAATGTCGAAAAATACCAGTTTTGTAGGAAAATGAGCTTTTTAAAATGTACAGGTACATACAGTTGTATATCAATTTAATCAGACGAAGTTATTTATAGTTTTTATTTTGAATCCAACGATAATTAGTTTGAGAACAATAGGAAAACTAGCCCCTCGAAGTTGGTTCTTACTCGTTTCCCGACTGGGAAACAAGTCGAGCAGGAGTGTTGGTGTTATTGCTTCCTTGTTCTTGATTATGGTTTCTGCTTCCACAATGTTGACATGCAGCTCTTCTCGGTGGCAGTCTGCACTGGCGCTGGAGGTGTCTGGTCTTATTACAATTCCAGCAACGAGCAGGTCCATCTCGCTGGTTTCTTTGGAATGCAACCCTTTGACTTGAGCATTCTTCAAGTTCTCTTACTCGATGAACTCCTTGAGAAGCCTGTTCTGCTGCTTCCATAGTCAGAGCGAATGCTAATGCTTCAGGAAGCGTCCGTTTTCCAGCAGTTCGAATTGCTCGCTATAGGTTGATGTCAGATACAGCACGGACAAAGGCTTCTGTTGCTAATTGGTTAACAATTTCATCTCCTGCTGTTGGATATGCTAGATGTGCCAACCGTTCGATGTCTGCTTGGAGTTGCTGCAGACTTTCTCCTCTTTTCTGGACTCTGGCATTGTGTTGGACGCGGAAGACTTCTTGCATATGGCTATCTCCAAAACGTTTGTCGATAGCCTGAACAAGAGCACTGAAGTTGCCCTTCTTGTGTGCTGGTATGGTTTGCAATAGTTCAGCAGCAGGTCCTCTAAGGGCAAGCGATAGAGCTATATATTTGTCTTCCTCATCCCAGCCATTTGTTGCTGCGGCTGCCTCAAACTGCTTCTTGTAGATCGACCAAGAAGTTTGTCCGTCAAATGTTGATGGATGCATTTTCTTTCGCTTGGGAAACTCACCAGGACTTTCTCGAACCTTCATTTTTCATACATTATTTAATTCTGAATTCTTTGCGTCTACTTTAGAAAATTGTTTTTCAACACCCTCAACACGTTCGTTAAGAGTAACGAATTTATTTTCAAATGCATCTAGCTTACCTTCGATAAGGTTTTTCTGTTCTTCTAGAAGGTTCTTTTGCTCGCTGCGTTGTTCTTCGAGAATATTCTTTTGCTCATTGCGTTGTTCATCAAATCTTTCTAGAAGATTCTTTTGTTCATTGCGTTGTTCATTAAGTCGTTCTACAAGGTTCTTTTGTTCATTCTTTTGCTCATTGCGTTGCTCTTCGAACAAATTCTTTTGTTCTTTTCTTTGCTCTTCGAACTGAGCAAGCAACAAATTCATCATATTGCTCATGTCTAAGCTAGGACTTACTTGTTCTTCGGGCATTTCAATTTCAAAGAGAAATGTGTCTGGGTTTTCTCCTTGTTGTCTCAACTCTTCTTGTAGACGAATAATGAGGTCATTTTTTGTTCCAGCAGTAGGAAGACCTCGTTAATTCAATTCTGCCTTAAGTTCAACACAATTCAATAAATTCATTATTTTACCCATTTTTTTTTCTACTTATAATTTTTTTTTTTCACTTTTATCTTCCACTTTTCACCGTAGATTATCTGATGAAATAAGTTTTATTCCACTCTTCTGACACCAATGTGATGTTCTACATAGGTTCGATAATAAAACTTATTTCCTTTAAATAATAACTTCCACTTATTTACTTTTCAAAATAAACACACTTTATTTCACTTCAAATCTATTTTATTATTCTCCAATCACAATAGTATGCCATTTAAAATTCACTTCTGGATACACTTTTACTTCTTACTTTACGTTATTCTTACTTTACACATTCAAAATGTCTCTACATAGTTCTAGTCTTCACTAGTATCCACCGGAATATTCGAGTATATCTCCTTCTAGTAGTTTCCATTCCAGTCGCTGACAGATGGAACATTGGAATTGATACTCAGCTGAATCACAAGATGGCGCTGTAAACGTTTGAAGGTGTGTTGTTTTGCTTTTCCGAGAGATGGCGCTGCAAACGGTTAGAGGATTTTCTTTTATTTCAAATTCAAAGTAGTTGGGTAATTATTTAATCGTTACAATATTATCATTCACTGAAGTTAAACAACGCACAACGTAACTATAGCGTCACCGAGCGTGAGTGTCTAGCTGGCGTTGTGGGGGTTAAAAAGTTTCGTGTCTACGTGGAAAGACAACCGTTCAAGATTATCATAGATCATGCGAGCTTGAAGTGGCTGATGGGCCAAAGGGATTTAAGCGGCCGTTTGGCGAGATGGAGTCTAAAGCTTCAGGGTTTCGATTTCACAATCGAGCATCGTGCAGGTTCTCAGAACGTAGTCCCTGATGCATTATCAAGGATTTACGAGGAAGAAGTAGAAGCTCTGAAATTTGATAGTTCGGTTGTGAACGAAGCAAGTTTATCGTAGGAATTTTATGCTAAGTGATGCGTCTAAGAAGTTTAGTGCCAAATTGTCACCGAAGTTTCTCAAAATGAGAGTAAGAAAAGTTATAGGAAATAACCTTTACGAGCTAGAAGATTTAAATGGGAAAAGAGTAGGAATCTATCACTGTAAGGATATAAAACGATAGACAGTATCTTTTGAGCCCGGCTGTAAGTCTGCGCATGAGAGCCCTTGGAAGTGATAGAAAGATAGTAAGAAAAAAAAAAGGAGCGGTAAGTCATTTTCAGCTTCCAGCTCCTTTTCACGCATTTGTTACGGTAAAATTTTGCCGTAACAAGAATTACTCTTTTGCTTCCCCATCCTAGGTTCCTTTCTTCCCAACTTTCGTTTACAGGTGTTTCGTTCAACTTACTGAGAGAGAGAAGGGCAGCCATGGTCCATCAGCCATCGGTTCACTCTCTCAGTACCTTGAAGAAACAAATTATCGAAGTTGTCAATTTTGACACTTAAGTGGATGGTTGATCCACTGCATCATATTTGACAGACAGGTGGTCTGTTCTGAACCACTAATTCCAAGCGCGGGTGACAGTTGGTCCCCGAACGCTAATAATTCTTGACAGACGGGCGGTCTGTACAAACTGTACATACCAAAAGCACGGACGACAGTTGGTCTCCGATGCTGATGTTACTCCTTGTGAGAATGGCTGCTTGCCCAACGTAAACAGTAACTTATTTGTTTTTGTAAAAGATGAAACGTTAACCACTAGTCCTCATCCCCCAAATCTGCACAAAAGCCCAACGACGTAGAGTAACTTCGCGAAATAGGGAATAACTGCCTGCATCTCCTATCCTGACAAATGTGTATAATCGAATTTTGCTTTTCACCAATTTGTTACTAGTTGCTAGTTTTTTAATAAAAGAGGAAAAATGCACGCGGGATAAAGTTGAGTTTCGTTTTGGTTTTTTAAAACTTTCTTTAAAAATAGATTAGTGGGTGAGAATAGGTGGCTGAATGCACCCATTGAATTGCCGCCCACTGGAAGTCGTACAAGTGTTCGGCGAATTCAATGGTGACGGTGTACGAAGCTGGGGTGTAAAGTGCGAGTAGGAAAGGCTGCTGGGTTTCAACTGCGTTGGCTCACTCACGCGAATATGCTGAGTGTTGCTGAGTGATGACGCGATCGAAGCCCACGTCACTGATTGGCCGAAAGCACTGGGGCATTGGAAAAAAGAAGAGGTCGTCCAGGCAAGGTGAAAGCCTGGATGGGCACTTCTTACCCGTATAGAGTACGAACCAGAGGTTCTTAGAAAAGAAAGGCAAAAATTAAAAAAAAGCAAGTTTTCAAAAATCCAAAAAGAGATTCAATTATTTTTCGGTTGCGATTTTTTTTGATATCTAGCAAGGCAGATAATTGTTGTGGAGTGACTTAAAAGTCAAGTGGCAAATTTTTGGAATATTGGCGAAAAATTGGTGGAAAAAAAAAGTCCAGATAAGTTGTCGTCAGGGAGGAGAGTAGCAGGAGTTGAAAAAGCTAAGTATAGTGTTGTGTTGTAATTAGTTTTCTTTTGCATATAAATTCGTTTGCCAGAGTTATTTGTTGAACTCATCTTTAATTTTCGGTTTGGCTTTTGTTCCGTAAGTTTTCCGATAAAGCGGAACTCGCGACCCGTTTTCCATTTTCCGTTTGTTCTTTCGGGACCAAGTGTTAACGGTCCATCTTGTTAGTTAAAATTGAATTTCGTTGTTCTCTTTGTCTAAAAGATCTTGGGTTTTAGCCCTACTTAATTGCAAGGTTTCCCAAGCAATTTAATAAAAAGTGTTAAATTCCCATTCGGAATCATAAATAACTTCTTTCATTTCAAATACTTTCACCGTCGGTTCCGCTTCGGAGGTTTGTAATTTCCTTATTCAAAAAAAAATTACTGGCGCCCTTATTTTCTTTTTCAGCGACGCCCCTGTGGCCATCAACATATCCAATAATTATAAATTCTTGATTAACTTCGTCAATCAGTTTAATTAACTTTTTATCACGATAAAAGTGTTAAAAAGTGAACCCACCCCTTTGCTGAGCATAGCCGTGGTGGCAGCACTTTTGTTGTTGCCTGTTGCACTTCTTCGAATTCGGACTTGTTTTCGTTTTCTATTTTGCTTTCCTTTTGGTTGACATTCTTATAACCAAAAGTCGTGGTCAAATCGTCAATGCCGGTCGCATTTTGTTTTCGCGATAGATAATTAAATTTAAATAAATATTTTGTTCGGTTCGTCGCGAAAAAGTGTAACAATTGGCACCCGAACGTGGGGCTTTTTGATTGAAAAAAAAACATTCCAAAAACCGCGGTGAAAGTTCTCCAAAAAGAAGAACATTCTTGTAAAGTTTTTTGGTTGTGCAGTTTTTTAGGGAAGTTTTCGTTTATCTTGTTTTGTGCCATTTACTTTTCTTATTTTTTGTCTCTTCCCCAGGAATATAATCTGTTGTGAAAAGTGGTGGAAATTTGTTATAATCTTGTGGAAAAAAAAACACAATACCTACCTGATTGAAGCTGGAATTTAGCACTCAATAGTGTATAGTGCATACCTACATACCTACGGTGGTTTTTTTTATTTTGTTTTCTATAGAGTGAGTACCTACCTATTTAATATTCTTTTCATTTACATTTTTGATAAAATTCTAAATTAATCCCTTCATTAGTTTAAATTTACATATACCTACCTACATACATATATATGTTTTTTTTATCTTACTTACGGTGCTTATCTACCTACGAAACCCGTTTGAATTGTTTACATAGGTGATCGTGATTGAGTTCTTTTTCTGAGTTTTATTGTGTTGATTTCGTTAAAAAAAAAAAAAAAAGTTTTGTTTACATTTTGCTAGAAGTGCTAGTGCTAGAAGTTATTATATTTTACTTACCTACAGTGTCGTGTAAAAATTTCTTACAGGTGGAAAAATTTATTAGGTAAATTTTTTTTTCTGGTGATTCTTTTTTTGTGCTTTAGTCGAGTGTAGTAGTTATTTCTTTTGAAATAGTTTTTTTTCTTTTGGAACAAAATCAGCTGGGTGTTGATTTTGGTTTAATTTTGCATCATTTTGACTTTGGGTTTATTTTTCGCGTGTTTTCTTTGAATTGGTACCATAATCAACCGGGTGTTGAATTGGTCCAATTTTTAGTTAGTATTTCGGTGGAAAAAAAATAATAATAAAAGTTTTTTTTTTTGTTTTTGAATTTGTATAACAATCAACCGGGTGTTGATTTAGTGGAAAATTAATTAAGCCATTTTTTTTTTACTGACGATTTTTCTTTTTTTTGTGCGTTTAAGCTCATATAGTTTTTTTTCACTTTTAGAACAAAATCAGCTGGGTGTTGATTTTGTTAGCTTTTTGTAATTTTTTGTTTTTCTATTTTTTTTTTCATTTATTGCGTGTTTACTTTTAAATTGGTACAACAATCAACTGGGTGTCGATTTGATCCAATTTTTGGTTTAATAAGGCGGTTTTACATTTCTTACGCTTTGCTAATTTAATTTTACTTTTGGACTTCAAGTTTTTTTTTAAAATGGACGTGAATAGGTTAAATAAAGAGGAACTCCTTTATGAATTACAGGCGCGTGGTCTTAAGGAGGGTACGGTAGACAACAGGAGGATGACACTTAGAGCATTCCGTACACTGGAACGGTCGGGTTCCATTTCGAGTGACAGCCCTCACTACCCATTTTCGTTTGAGGATGATTCGAAAGCGGTTCGAGCTAAAATTATAGAAGTTAGGGACTTGTTGAAAACTCCTCCGAAGAATCCGAAGTCATCGGAGTATTTGAAAATTCAGACCAAAATTGAATGGTCTCTAGGTAGGATTAGTAGGGCCAAAGCGGAGTCGTCTGAGGAGGTCAATCAGGTGGCCGATATTCGGGGGGGTTTATTGTTGCTGATGGCAACCTTAACGGAAGGGGGTGAGGAAGTACCTCAAGATAAAAACAACGGCAAGGACAACACGTCGACAGCAGGCATGGATGCGTTGCCAACTGCACATGTCGACCAACGTGCGAGTTCAGGATTTCAACTACAGGGGGAACCCTGTGACCGAAATCCTGAGCGTATTGAAAAGTGGAATATAAAATTCTCTGGTGAGCAGTGCGGCTCATCAGTGAATTCATTTATTGAAAGAGTTGAGGAACTAAGGGAATCTCGTGGAGTTTCAGAGGCTAGGGTTTTCAGGTCGGCTGTTGATCTTTTTACTGGGAAGGCGCTTCTCTGGTTTAGGGCGGTTAGGGATTCCATCACAACATGGAAAGAGTTGGTTAGGGAGTTGAAGTTGGAATTTTTACCCTCCAACTATGACGACCTCTTATTGGACGAGGTCAGGCGGCGTACCCAGGGTAGGGATGAGACAATGGGAATGTACATTGCTCTCATGCAAACCCTTTTCAAAAGATTCTCTGAGCCGTTGAGTGAGAATAGAAAATTATCTATTCTCATGAGAAACATAGCTCCTTTCTACCAAACGCAATTGGGCTTGGCTGATATCAAGTCAGTCAATGAACTAGTTGCGTTGGGTAGGAAGTTAGAGACAATTAGGTCAAATGTGGAGTGTTTTGTCCCTCCTCCTTCTGGTCGTAACAGGCAGGCTTTGGAGCCTGATGTTGCGTATGTTGCTTCCGTTCAGGAAGCAGCAATTGCAGTTAATCGGAACCCTCCACCCCCCAATAGGACCATTCGTTGTTTCAACTGCAATAGGGAAGGTCATTTTTCTAATCATTGGTCCGCTCCTAGGCGTTGTTTTGGGTGTGGTACTGTAGGTACTACACATCGGAATTGTAGGCGTTGTTCGGGAAACGGGCAACGGACTCTTGGGCCAGCAGGTCAAGAGCGCCGTCGCAATTAGTTAGGTCGCCTGCTGACGACCAGCTGGCAGTTCAAGTTAGATTAGGTTTCACGTTAGATAGTAGTGGGGACGATAGACGTCCATATTTAGGAGTTAACATTTACGGTATTAGGTTTTTAGGCCTACTAGATTCGGGGGCATCTCGAACTATAATTTGTAGGGACGTTTGGAGAGTTTTGAAAGATTTAGGGTTACAGTTAGACAAAACAAATGTTAGGCAGGTACATTTAGCTGATGGTGCAGGTGTAGGAGTTTTAGGAATTGTAAATCTACCCATTGTTGTCGAAGGCAAATCGGTTTTAGTTGAGTGTTTGGTTATACCCTCCCTCCCACATGCGATGATACTCGGTGCAGACTTTTGGGCACTATCGGGAATCGTCCCGGATCTTCGATCACGCATGTGGAGTTTTTCGAGCCAGGAGATGGTGGCTTCGATAGAAACAACGTCTATCACAGATGAGTCCGAGTTAGATGAGGATGAAAGGGGCAAACTGGATACTTTAATTGAAGATTTGTTTAGGGACATGCCAGAAGGGTTAGGAGTGACAACAATGGTAGAGCATATTATTAGGACGTCGACAGAACCTATTAAGCAGAGGTACTATCCGGTATCACCAGCAATGCAGGTGCATATCGATAAGGCTCTTAACGAGATGTTAGAAGAGGGGGTGATTGAGAAGTCAAATAGTCCTTGGGCTTCTCCAATCGTTTTAATTAAAAAGAAAGATGGTACCTTTAGGTTTTGTGTCGACTATAGGAAACTTAATCAAGTTACAGAGAGAGATGCATATCCACTTCCGATTATTTCAGCCATTTTAGACAAGCTTAGGAACGCGAAATTTTTAACATCGCTGGATATTAAGTCAGCGTATTGGCAGATTCCGATGGCGGAGAAATCTCGCAAGTTTACGGCCTTTACGGTACCGGGTAGGGGACTTTTTCATTTTAAAAGAATGCCATTCGGGTTGCACAATGCCCCTGCTACGTGGCAGAGATTCATAGATAGTGTTTTAGGGCCGGAGTTAGAGCCATATGTTTTTGTATATCTGGACGATATTATTATCGTTACAGATACATTCGAGAAACATCTCGAAATTCTTAACGAAGTTTTTCGGAGATTGCATCAGGCAGGTTTAAAAGTAGGTAGGGAGAAATGCAACTTTTGCAGACCCTCTCTAAAATTTTTAGGTTACGTGGTTGATCGGAACGGGTTACATGTTGACCCGGAAAAAGTGGATAGCATGGTAAAAATACCTGCACCCAAGAACGTTAAAGAAGTTAGGAGTTTTGTAGGGACTGTTTCGTGGTACAGGCGCTTCGTACCAAATTTTGCTACATTAGTTAGGCCATTGACAGATTTGCTTAAGAAAAGCAAAAAATTCGTCTGGACACAGGAATGCGAAGATTGCTTTAGAAAAGCTAAGGAATGTTTAATCACGGCTCCGATTTTAACATGTCCCGACTTTAATCTTCCATTCGTGGTTCAAACAGACGCATCTGATTACGGTATCGGGGCCGTACTCACACAGACTTTTGAGGAGGGGGAAAAAGTAATATGTTACTTGAGTAGGTCTCTTAATAGGAACGAAAGGAACTACTCCACTACTGAAAAGGAGTGTTTAGCAGTTTTGTGGGCAGTTGAGAAGTTGCGGCCGTACATCGAAGGAGTTCGCTTCACGGTCGTAACTGACCATTACTCATTGATTTGGTTGAGTAATCTCAAGGACCCACAGGGTAGACTTGCGCGCTGGGCAGTTAGGCTCCAGCAGTTTGATTTTCAGATCATTCACCGAAAGGGTAAAGATCATGTCGTTCCGGACATGTTATCTCGGGGAGTTCCAGTAGTGGCTGGGATTTCGGATGAGGATTCTGACCCTTGGGTGGCAAAAATGATTTCGAAAGTTGAGTCAAACCCGTTAGCTTTTCCGGCCTGGAGAGTTGATAATGGCCGTTTGTTTAAATTTATAAAATCGAATCATGTGGTGGTTCATGAAGGTAACGACGAATGGAAATTAGTAGTGAGTAGGAAAGATAGGTTAGGAGTTCTTAAAGAATGTCATGATAGTCCATTAGCTGGACATATGGGGGTTAGGAAAACATTCGCTAGAGTAGGTTCAAAGTATTATTGGCCTAAAATGAGAGGAGATATAACAAGATATGTCAGGAAATGTAGGGTATGTCAACAAGTGAAACCGATAAACGATAAGCCAGCCGGTCTTATGACTGAAAGAGTAGGAGCTTCTTCTCCGTGGGAGATGATAAGTGTGGACTTAGTGGGTCCTCTGCCCAAGTCTAGTAAAGGTTATATGTATATCCTCACAGTAGTAGATTATCTAACGAAATTTCCTTTATTGTTTGCATTAAGGTCTGCAACTGCAAAGGCAGTGTGCAAAGAGTTAGAAGATAATGTTTTTCTTTTGTTTGGCGTTCCAAAGATTGTCATTTGCGACAATGGTCCTCAGTTTAGGAGTAGGGAACTTAGGACACTCTGTGAAGGATATTCTTCGAAGATTAGGTTTACTCCACATTATCATCCACAGGCTAATCCTGCGGAGAGGATTAACCAGATCATTAAAACAACTTTGAGGGCATATGTTTCGGAGAATCACCGAAGTTGGGATTCTCAGCAAGCTAAAGTGGCTTGTGCCATCCGCACATCCCAACATGAAGTTTTAGGAGTTTCACCATATTACGCTAATTTTGGAAAGGAGATGTCTACTAGTGGTCAGGATAGAATAGGAATTAGTACTGAAGCTTTGGATAGTGAAAATGGTGTACAGTCGGTAGGAAATATAGGAGATAGGTTTAGAGAACTAAGGGCTGATATTGCTGCCAAGTTGAAGGCAGCAACTAAAAAATCAGCTGGTGCATACAACCTCAGGAGGCGAGACGTTCAATATCTCCCGAATGACGTTGTATGGCGGAGAAATTTTGTCCTTTCGGACGCAGCAAACTATTATGCGGCTAAGTTGGCACCGAAATTTGTGGGCCCGTTTAGAATCCGCAAAAGATTGTCTCCTTGGACATATGTCCTTGAAGACGAAAATGGTAAAGATCGTGGCACTTGGCACACTAAAGATCTAAAACCTTTCACTTCGTTATCTGAAAATGATTGAGTCCGTAAGTCCCTATTAAAGTAAAGAGTAATTCATTTTTTTTTTTGTAACTTTTTGATGGTATTGGTTTTTATATTTTGTTTCTCTTTTTTTTTAACTTTTTTTGTTTGGTTTTGAAATGGACTACCATATTTGGTCTGATGGTTTTTTTTTACCTTTGTTGTTTGTGTACCTGGTCAATCCGTAGGAAATGGCTTGGTTTTCTTGAAAACCAAGCACATTTCCGAGGAGGAAAGGGTGGGATTTGTTACGGTAAAATTTTGCCGTAACAAGAATTACTCTTTTGCTTCCCCATCCTAGGTTCCTTTCTTCCCAACTTTCGTTTACAGGTGTTTCGTTCAACTTACTGAGAGAGAGAAGGGCAGCCATGGTCCATCAGCCATCGGTTCACTCTCTCAGTACCTTGAAGAAACAAATTATCGAAGTTGTCAATTTTGACACTTAAGTGGATGGTTGATCCACTGCATCATATTTGACAGACAGGTGGTCTGTTCTGAACCACTAATTCCAAGCGCGGGTGACAGTTGGTCCCCGAACGCTAATAATTCTTGACAGACGGGCGGTCTGTACAAACTGTACATACCAAAAGCACGGACGACAGTTGGTCTCCGATGCTGATGTTACTCCTTGTGAGAATGGCTGCTTGCCCAACGTAAACAGTAACTTATTTGTTTTTGTAAAAGATGGAACGTTAACCACTAGTCCTCATCCCCCAAATCTGCACAAAAGCCCAACGACGTAGAGTAACTTCGCGAAATAGGGAATAACTGCCTGCATCTCCTATCCTGACAAATGTGTATAATCGAATTTTGCTTTTCACCAATTTGTTACTAGTTGCTAGTTTTTTAATAAAAGGGGAAAAATGCACGCGGGATAAAGTTGAGTTTCGTTTTGGTTTTTTAAAACTTTCTTTAAAAATAGATTAGTGGGTGAGAATAGGTGGCTGAATGCACCCATTGAATTGCCGCCCACTGGAAGTCGTACAAGTGTTCGGCGAATTCAATGGTGACGGTGTACGAAGCTGGGGTGTAAAGTGCGAGTAGGAAAGGCTGCTGGGTTTCAACTGCGTTGGCTCACTCACGCGAATATGCTGAGTGTTGCTGAGTGATGACGCGATCGAAGCCCACGTCACTGATTGGCCGAAAGCACTGGGGCATTGGAAAAAAGAAGAGGTCGTCCAGGCAAGGTGAAAGCCTGGATGGGCACTTCTTACCCGTATAGAGTACGAACCAGAGGTTCTTAGAAAAAAAAGGCAAAAATTAAAAAAAAGCAAGTTTTCAAAAATCCAAAAAGAGATTCAATTATTTTTCGGTTGCGATTTTTTTTGATATCTAGCAAGGCAGATAATTGTTGTGGAGTGACTTAAAAGTCAAGTGGCAAATTTTTGGAATATTGGCGAAAAATTGGTGGAAAAAAAAAGTCCAGATAAGTTGTCGTCAGGGAGGAGAGTAGCAGGAGTTGAAAAAGCTAAGTATAGTGTTGTGTTGTAATTAGTTTTCTTTTGCATATAAATTCGTTTGCCAGAGTTATTTGTTGAACTCATCTTTAATTTTCGGTTTGGCTTTTGTTCCGTAAGTTTTCCGATAAAGCGGAACTCGCGACCCGTTTTCCATTTTCCGTTTGTTCTTTCGGGACCAAGTGTTAACGGTCCATCTTGTTAGTTAAAATTGAATTTCGTTGTTCTCTTTGTCTAAAAGATCTTGGGTTTTAGCCCTACTTAATTGCAAGGTTTCCCAAGCAATTTAATAAAAAGTGTTAAATTCCCATTCGGAATCATAAATAACTTCTTTCATTTCAAATACTTTCACCGTCGGTTCCGCTTCGGAGGTTTGTAATTTCCTTATTCAAAAAAAAATTACTGGCGCCCTTATTTTCTTTTTCAGCGACGCCCCTGTGGCCATCAACATATCCAATAATTATAAATTCTTGATTAACTTCGTCAATCAGTTTAATTAACTTTTTATCACGATAAAAGTGTTAAAAAGTGAACCCACCCCTTTGCTGAGCATAGCCGTGGTGGCAGCACTTTTGTTGTTGCCTGTTGCACTTCTTCGAATTCGGACTTGTTTTCGTTTTCTATTTTGCTTTCCTTTTGGTTGACATTCTTATAACCAAAAGTCGTGGTCAAATCGTCAATGCCGGTCGCATTTTGTTTTCGCGATAGATAATTAAATTTAAATAAATATTTTGTTCGGTTCGTCGCGAAAAAGTGTAACATGTCGAAAAATACCAGTTTTGTAGGAAAATGAGCTTTTTAAAATGTACAGGTACATACAGTTGTATATCAATTTAATCAGACGAAGTTATTTATAGTTTTTATTTTGAATCCAACGATAATTAGTTTGAGAACAATAGGAAAACTATTAAGTGTCATTCACTAGGAACGAATTTCAATAAAGGTTTGCCTGGGTTAGATAAATCTGTAAAAACGAAGAATCAAGTAGGAACACTTAAAATTTATCAGGTCGCCACCTATACTCGGTAAAATGTATAACACGTTTAAGAGAATCCGAAACCAAAAAATACACAGAAAGAAATTGTTCACTAACACATACACATAGTTACTTTGGAAGTCTATCCGGTGTGGATTTTAGGGCCGATTTTTACTGAAAAAGGAAAATATCATCACACCTATTTTTAATAAATTAAAAATTTATTTTTCATATCAAAAATGTAATTTTAATCAAAGCCATCTTGAAGAATTTCTCTTAAATCATTGGGAAACGTGGGCTAGTCTCAAGTAAGCATACACAATCCACTTCAGTTGCTTGTGATGCTGAGCGTGGGATAGCCACAAATTTTAGTTTTAATTTGAACACACAAAAAAAGAAACAGAGAAAAATAATTAAATCAAAAACCAATATTCAACATAAGACCTTACGACAAACAGTAATTACGAATAAACAACAGAAAAAAAGTCTCCAACAGCAGCAGAAGCCACACCAGCCGCAGAAACTACTTTTGCAGAGAAAAGGGAATACAAGGCCAACCAAAATAGGAAAATACCACGTTGATCCAGCTACGAGATCATCCAACCGACCACCTGGGAGAGATAAGGGCTCACGTGGGTAAAATTCCATACGGCGGTGGCGGTGGCGGCGGCTGCAACTACCCCAATCAACACGAGGCAGAAACGAGCAACGCCATCAAAACTACGCATCCAACACTAAGATCGTCACGATCACAAAAATTCAACAAACATCACTATTATCGAGCAAGTACCTACAACATCTTTAATACCACCAACTATCAGCAACACCTACAGCAAACGAATCATCCAAAACATACAACATCTACTCAGCCATAATCAACATCAGCAAGGACATACACCACCTACCAGATTACATGAAACATCAAAATCCCACGAATTCCACGTTGCAATAACATCAACAGTCAGAACCTACGAAATCTACATCACAATAACATCAACAAGCAGCACATACCACTTCTACATTACAATAACATCAACTGTTAGAACCTACGACATCTACATCACAATAACATCAACGGCCACAACATACCTCATCTACATTACAATACCATCAACAGTCAGAACACACGACATCAACCACTTAACACCAACGGCAATAACATACAACTCAGACACGACATACATACAATTACGTATATATAACATACATACATACAAAAGCTAGGTACCAATCGCTCTTTAATTATAATTAGTTCTATTTTATCCGAGTTTACTTTATAGAAAAAAAATTACAAAAAAAAGGGGTATTAATATTTAAATATAGGTCAATTAGATGTTGATAGTATACTTGTTATTCAGTTAAAAGAAATATTAAAGTAAAATAATACAAAAAAAAAAAAAAAAATATTAACATTTCTATATATACTAAACTATAGGCAGAGCAAATTCTATTTAGAACCAAAATAAATCAAATTAAATCTTATGATCCACAGGTTGAAACATAACTCCGATCATCGTTACAACAAAAACGAAGCGGTGCACCTCCTCGTCGGAAACAAACCGATTAAGAAAAAAAAAATAAATCAAAACCTACGGGGTAAGTGAACATTTTATTGAATGAGATTTGATTTGACTATTTTCTTTGTATATAGAACCTATATATATAATATATACAATGCTATTTTTGAATTTTAATTAAATTTGCCATTGTGAGTGTAGTTAAGATTAACTAAAAGACAGACTTAAGGCGAATATACAAATTTGAATTTAATATCAGTTTTTGTTCCAAAAAAAGAAACGAAATTTACTATGGTGACAATTTAAATCGTAGCAATTTTAAAGTTGACAAAAAAAAAAGGAAGAACTGAATTAAACAGATACAAAGAAAAAAAAAGAGAAAATATGAAATAGGTTAGCTATAAAAAGGAGAAAAAGAAAAGTATCAGAAAGATAAACATTTTAGAGTGAGAGTATCTACTCAATTAAAAAACGGATTCGTCATTACTTTTCATTATTGTATTGCAATTATCATATCGAGTTTAAAAAACGATTGGTACACAACATTACCTTTATTTAAATTTATACTACGTTTATATTTATACTACTTTTATATTTAAATACATCATTATAATATGAAATCATATTTGAAACTTATTCTAGGATATTTTAAAAACTGACGAATTTCGGGCTCAAACTTTTGAACCTATGAACATTATACGTACATTTTCTTATTGAATTTTTTTTTTCACCGGCATGAATAAAGATCGTAACATTTGTTGTGTGTTATTAAGGCAAGAACCCATACAATTTTCGACGAGCTAGGCCTTGGCATCCAGCAAGCATGCCGTGCCTTGATAACACATACACCCTTCACTGCAGGTGCCTGAATCAGCTTTTAGATCCCTGTAAGCTAAAGATCGTATAGGTACCACATGCGGTGAAGGTATACAGAGGTTTATTTTTTTCTGTTTTTTGAGACATTTCTTTTGTGCTTTCCATTTATTTTTGGAGGGTTTTAGCATCTCTAGAGGAGGATCGCATTGTCCTGAATTAAAGTGAGAAAAAAACTTTTGTCTAACCATAACAGGTTCCGTTACAGTGGAGTGCACAAAACTCTGGCAAAACTTCGCCAGCGGTATTTCTGGCCAAATATGACCACCGAAGTGAACGAATATGTACAAAACTGTGATATTTGCAAGTGTAATAAGCCGATGAACTCGATTTCAAGGCCACCCATGGGACAGCAGATGATAACTGAACGACCTTTTCAACGCCTGTACATCGACTTTTTGGGACCGTACACACGAACGAAGAACGGACACACACATATATATATAGTCTCAGACCACTTCAGTAAATATGTTTTTCTCAAACCAATTTCTAAAGCAACGGCAGCTGAGGTAGTGAAATACCTTGAAGAAAGCGTATTCCATATGTTTGGCGTACCCGAATACATTCATTTAGACAACGGAAAACAATTCGTTTCAGAATTGTTTTCTAGCTTTTTACAAAAATACGGGGTGAAACATATACGCACGGCATTTTACTCGCCCCAAGCAAATGCGTCGGAGCGAGTAAATCGCTCAGTTTTAGCGAAAATTCGGTTCACTACGTAGTGTGTTGCATGAGGCAACAAAATTTGAGCCACACTCTGCTGTTTTGGATTCACAAATGATCCAAAACGGAGAAACGTATGAGCTTCTTAGAAAACTAGACAGGATTAAAGATACGGAAAATGAAATCAAGAATAAAAGCGACAAACAAGCTCTTTTACGAAAGAAAATTTTTGAAAATTTGAATTTAGCTCATCAGAAATCGAACAAACCATATAATACGAGAAGTAAAAATGTATCATACAAAGTAGGACAGATAGTGTTTAGAAGAAATTCTAAACAAAGTAATCTATTAGACAAATACAACGTGAAATTAGGACCAAAGTTTTTAAAATCTATCGTCTTGAAAACAGTTGGCAATTCTCTTTACGAATTATAGGAAATTTGCAAGGCGTGAAAGTAGGAGTATATCATGCGAAAGATATTCACATTTAATGAAGCACTCAGCTGCTGTTGCTTTCTCCCTGAACTGTGATATATATGTCGTGCTATGTTATAGATTTTTTATTTACGTACTCATTTAATTATTTAGTTATTTATTTTATTTATTTATTTATTATTTTTTTATTTATTAACTTATTTAGTGATCTTATTTATTTATATGTTTGTTTGTTATAGAGCTATATTTACACATATTATTTATTCATCTTTACGTTTGTCCGTCATACCTAGTTTCATTTATTTATTTCTTTATTTATTTATACACAAATTATATTTATTTATTTAATTTATAGTTAATTTATTTATTTTATTTATTTAATGAGAACCTAAGACTAACTAGAACGTAGGAATAGAGAAATAAAGACTGATTAGAATAATTAATCTTTATTTCTACGGTAAAAATAGCAAGTAACTACACACCGATTCATAATTCACCTTCTATAGAACCGAATCAACAACCCCAACAGCTCCAACAACCTAAACCAAACCATGTAAGGAGAACTTCAGATAAGCTATTTTATTATAGCTATTCACCTTACGAGAAATAAAGGCTGACCTTAGAAATGTGATAAGCGAGAGACAAAAGACTGATTAGCATTAAGACTAATTAGCATTTATAATTACCGCGAAAATTATTTTTATGTCTTATATCACAATAACTTATCGAAATACAAAAATCTTCAACACATAACTTCTTTCAAATATATGTAGGTACGTTAAAACAGAACTAAAAATGAACTCACTTGAAAAAGCACGAGAGGTGCAATCCCGCCTTGAACGAATAATCGGTTCACATACAACTAAAAGTATGCCCGGACTTATTACAATAAAAGTGAACTCAGGGAGTGGACGTGCCACACATTGCGAACGGCTTTCAAATTGTCAAATATGAACTGAGCCAATTTCAAATCATACGACCGCCTTTTTTTCGAGGCCAATTTCGTCACGACCGCTCCGGAATTGGCATCGTGTTTGTTGCGTAGCCGATCGACACTCATAACAAAAATAAAGAAACAACTAAAAGACGAACACCTATGAAAAGTATCTAATAGATACCTAAAATAGTATGTGTTATGTACACACAAAATATACACAGACCTAACAAACCTCATCAACGAACAAAAACAAGCATGCAATAAAAGAATCACCTTCCGCTTCTCAAGCAAAATATCATCCGAAGTTCGAGGTTCGCTCTCAAAGAAAATCGAACCAAGAATATGTATGTAAAAATATTTATAAATATACATTCCTTTTTGTATAAAATTGTACATCATTGTGAAACAATATCTAACACACGAAATAGGATACGGTAACACATAATAACATAAGAAATAGGACAAACACCAAACATGTACTGTACATAGATACAAATTATACCCAAAAAAAAGAGAAAAATAACTCATGACATGGCGGACTATCGTTGTCCTTGAAGATTTGTTGCTGTGGTTTTGTTTTCCTTTATTGTTTAGGTCTCGTTTTCGTGAGACCCTTGTTGTTGTGTTGAGTTGATGAAGTAGTGCTTGGGGTAGGTATGTGACTCGGTGCTGGTACAAATCACCCATAGATCCATAGAGTACCTATATACCTAGAGAACCGACTTAAGGGGTCCATTTTCTTTCACCCTACAAGCTGTATTGAGAGGAAATACCCTTTTGGCTTGCATGTATTAGTTGTCCCCGTGTATTTCAAATGAGAGCTCAATTTTCAAAAAGGGTACGCGCTCAGATTCAACCGTGGTGAATTATTGCGCTCAGATATTTAAAATTAGAATTCGTTAAATTCAAAAAGATGAAATAAGATTATTTTTTAGCTAAATATGTTTTTTTAAACCCTTTATCAATATAAACTATGAAGAATATCGGTCTTTGTTGCACCTGGTATATAAGTTGTATAATATTTTTTAATAATAAGGTTAAAAACAATAAAAACACCAACCAAAAAGTGGAAGCGCACCCTAGTATGCACACTTAAATCGTAAACACGTGCCTTAACTTCTACCACACTTCATGAACCAGTTTGAGCAAAATGGTTAATATTTTGACATTTGTTGTTGTTGCAATTTTTGCAAATTAAAATTTTAAAGTTTCGGTATTTTTAATTGTTTTCGTAAAAATAAACCAGGTTTATCCTCCTTTGATGGTCGGAAATTTCTTTTTTCAAAAATTCGTTCGAGTTATTTAACAAATTGTAGAAAAAAAGTCTTATCGGTGCGTATTGGAGGAAAGAAAACTCCACGCCGAAAGAAGATTGTCGATTCAACGCCGGCTACCGATGACAAAAAACTACAGTCTTCGTTGAAAAACTATTGGTAAATACCATCCCCGGCATCGAGGAAGTTAACATCATCAAAAACGAGGGCTCAATCATCCATTTCAACAATCCCAAAGCCCAGGCATCATTGCCCACAAACACATTCGCCATCACCGGCCACGGCGATAGTAAATCGATTTCTGAAATGCTGCCTGGCACCCCCACCCAATTGAGTCCCCTGGACATCACACAGTTGAAGAAGATCGGCAGTGTGTTCGCCGCGAATAAGAGTGCTGCCGATTGATCTGTCGCTGGTGGTATCTCGGCCGCCGTGCCGATGATAATGGCCCCAATTTGGTGCAAAACTTCTAATAAGTCGCCATTGGTACAGCCGTTCCTGCAGCTGTTACATCTCCAGCTGTTGCTGTTATATTTGTAGGTTGGTGTGGACATTTTTTTAAAGCTCATTCTTGTGATCTTTATGAGCCTAAGAACATATCTAAATAATGTACTTATATTGATTTCAGATGACGTTGACCATTTTTATGAACCTCTTTTCCCTGCAGATAATCCTAATCGCTCAAAAACAAATGGTAACACTAGTTCACCATTTATTCCTTTAAGAGAAAACAGTGATGATTATGACTCTTTTGAAACCGATGGTGATATATATCAACATAATAAATCAACCACGAAGGTTTGTCTTTTTTATTCAAAGTATACATTTTTGTATTATTTTTCTTCTCCTTTTAGCATTGACTCACTACATATGGACTACCAGGAGCCAACTTCACGAGTTGCCACGGCTGTTTATCCACAAGAACCAGCCACCACCTCCTCTAGCTCGCAACCACTTGATATTCCAATTGGAAATGTAGAAGTAGAACTAGCTGCACAGTTTGCTACATATAGTAAAATAGTTAAATAAAATGGAATTTATCTACATAAGTATTTGTTTTGCCTTCAAATGAATCAATTTAATTTCTTTGTTCGAGCTGACTTTTCGTTGGTCAGATTTCACATCATTCGCCATAGCTTCAATATTGTTCGCTTGATAACTAGCTTGCAAACTAGCAACATTTTTCATATACCAGACGTTTCAAGATTTTTTTTGGATAAAAATAATGTTGAAACGTCTCCTATATTGTTTTTATTCGAATTTTTTGTTAAAATTAAAAATGGTTTTCAGAGTAATTTAGAAAACTAATATTGTAACTCAGAACCGTTTCAATCATCAAAATCAAGCAATTAGTTTTGAAATGACAGCTTGATTTATCTATTGAGTTTCGTTCGCGTTGAAATAAAACAATTTATTTAATATTTTAAAATCTCAACCACGATTTATTTCTTTATGTTGCCTCTTCGGAGGTTACAGATTGAATTGGTTTTTGATTTTGACATATCAATAACAAGGAGAATTTATAATATACATACATACATATCTAGATATAAGGAGAATCTAAGTTTGATACACACTGGATTTCTTCTCTCTATTCTTTGGCGACTCAAGCGCCAGTAGTTAAATTGGGAAGTTCAAATTGTGGATTGTTCACACTTGGTTTGGTCACTACAACACTCCCGTCCCAGCGAAATGGATAGTTTCGCGAAATTATAAAGATATTTAAAAGAAATTATGTGATAAATTTGATTATATCGAAATATTATGTAATAAATTTGATTGTATTGAAAAATTATGTACTGATATATGGTTTGATTATATCCATGGATACCGAATAGTTTTTCCAGTTTTTCTCGACTACGAATTGTTTTCGTAGTTTTCTTATAACTTTGTATGGGCCCTCGTAAGGAGATTCCAAACTTTTTTTTATTTTGTCGCTTCTGATCAAGACGTGGTCGCAAGTGTTTAGATTGTTTGGAATATAAACTGATCTCGAAGTTTTTCTTGTTTTAAGGTCCTGCGCTGGAATATTTTTAAAAAATTGTTGAAGTTGATCTACGAAATTGTGTTCAGTTGTGTACTGAGATGAACAAACGGAAAGATCTAAAGGTAATTTGATGTTTTCTCCGTAAAGGAGTTCGGAAGGTGTGTGTTTGAGGTCATCTTTGATTGTAGTGCGAATTCCCAGCAAAATAAGTGGTAGTTGTTGTGTCCAGTGAATTCTGTCACTTGACGCACGAATGGCACTTTTCAATTGGCGATGGAATCTCTCCACCATGCAGTTTGCTTGTGGGTGGTAGGCTGAGGTTCGAATTGGGTTAGTCCCTAAAAATTTCGTAAGTTGTTGAAACAACTTGGACTCGAATTGAGAGCCTTGGTCGGTTGTGATTGAATTCGGAACCCCGAATCTGGAGACATGTTCTTGAACGTAAGTTCTGGCAATTGTGTCTGTGTTGATATCTCGTATTGGGTAGGCCTCTGGCCACCTTGAAAATCGGTCGACAATTGTCAATATGTACTTGTATTCGTCAGATGGAGGGAATGGTCCTACGATATCCATGTGGATATGTTGAAATCGGCCTGGCGGAATAGGTATTTGTTCGAGTGGAGATTTTATATGTCTTTGCACTTTTTCTTTTTGGCATTTTGGACACGCTTTCGCCCATGAGTTTATATCGTGGTTCATTTTGGGCCAGAAGTACATCTTGGCGATCTTTTTTCTTGTACCACGTACTCCAGGGTTGCGAGATATTGTGAATTTGTTCGAAAATTATTTTTCTGAAAGATTTAGGAACGTAGCTATGGGCGATTTTTCTGTGTGCCGATTGATCTGTCGCTGGTGGTATCTCGGCCGCCGTGCCGATGATAATGGCCCCAATTTGGTGCAAAACTTCTAATAAGTCGCCATTGGTACAGCCGTTCCTGCAGCTGTTACATCTCCAGCTGTTGCTGTTATATTTGTAGGTTGGTGTGGACATTTTTTTAAAGCTCATTCTTGTGATCTTTATGAGCCTAAGAACATATCTAAATAATGTACTTATATTGATTTCAGATGACGTTGACCATTTTTATGAACCTCTTTTCCCTGCAGATAATCCTAATCGCTCAAAAACAAATGGTAACACTAGTTCACCATTTATTCCTTTAAGAGAAAACAGTGATGATTATGACTCTTTTGAAACCGATGGTGATATATATCAACATAATAAATCAACCACGAAGGTTTGTCTTTTTTATTCAAAGTATACATTTTTGTATTATTTTTCTTCTCCTTTTAGCATTGACTCACTACATATGGACTACCAGGAGCCAACTTCACGAGTTGCCACGGCTGTTTATCCACAAGAACCAGCCACCACCTCCTCTAGCTCGCAACCACTTGATATTCCAATTGGAAATGTAGAAGTAGAACTAGCTGCACAGTTTGCTACATATAGTAAAATAGTTAAATAAAATGGAATTTATCTACATAAGTATTTGTTTTGCCTTCAAATGAATCAATTTAATTTCTTTGTTCGAGCTGACTTTTCGTTGGTCAGATTTCACATCATTCGCCATAGCTTCAATATTGTTCGCTTGATAACTAGCTTGCAAACTAGCAACATTTTTCATATACCAGACGTTTCAAGATTTTTTTTGGATAAAAATAATGTTGAAACGTCTCCTATATTGTTTTTATTCGAATTTTTTGTTAAAATTAAAAATGGTTTTCAGAGTAATTTAGAAAACTAATATTGTAACTCAGAACCGTTTCAATCATCAAAATCAAGCAATTAGTTTTGAAATGACAGCTTGATTTATCTATTGAGTTTCGTTCGCGTTGAAATAAAACAATTTATTTAATATTTTAAAATCTCAACCACGATTTATTTCTTTATGTTGCCTCTTCGGAGGTTACAGATTGAATTGGTTTTTGATTTTGACATATCAATAACAAGGAGAATTTATAATATACATACATACATATCTAGATATAAGGAGAATCTAAGTTTGATACACACTGGATTTCTTCTCTCTATTCTTTGGCGACTCAAGCGCCAGTAGTTAAATTGGGAAGTTCAAATTGTGGATTGTTCACACTTGGTTTGGTCACTACAACACTCCCGTCCCAGCGAAATGGATAGTTTCGCGAAATTATAAAGATATTTAAAAGAAATTATGTGATAAATTTGATTATATCGAAATATTATGTAATAAATTTGATTGTATTGAAAAATTATGTACTGATATATGGTTTGATTATATCCATGGATACCGAATAGTTTTTCCAGTTTTTCTCGACTACGAATTGTTTTCGTAGTTTTCTTATAACTTTGTATGGGCCCTCGTAAGGAGATTCCAAACTTTTTTTTATTTTGTCGCTTCTGATCAAGACGTGGTCGCAAGTGTTTAGATTGTTTGGAATATAAACTGATCTCGAAGTTTTTCTTGTTTTAAGGTCCTGCGCTGGAATATTTTTAAAAAATTGTTGAAGTTGATCTACGAAATTGTGTTCAGTTGTGTACTGAGATGAACAAACGGAAAGATCTAAAGGTAATTTGATGTTTTCTCCGTAAAGGAGTTCGGAAGGTGTGTGTTTGAGGTCATCTTTGATTGTAGTGCGAATTCCCAGCAAAATAAGTGGTAGTTGTTGTGTCCAGTGAATTCTGTCACTTGACGCACGAATGGCACTTTTCAATTGGCGATGGAATCTCTCCACCATGCAGTTTGCTTGTGGGTGGTAGGCTGAGGTTCGAATTGGGTTAGTCCCTAAAAATTTCGTAAGTTGTTGAAACAACTTGGACTCGAATTGAGAGCCTTGGTCGGTTGTGATTGAATTCGGAACCCCGAATCTGGAGACATGTTCTTGAACGTAAGTTCTGGCAATTGTGTCTGTGTTGATATCTCGTATTGGGTAGGCCTCTGGCCACCTTGAAAATCGGTCGACAATTGTCAATATGTACTTGTATTCGTCAGATGGAGGGAATGGTCCTACGATATCCATGTGGATATGTTGAAATCGGCCTGGCGGAATAGGTATTTGTTCGAGTGGAGATTTTATATGTCTTTGCACTTTTTCTTTTTGGCATTTTGGACACGCTTTCGCCCATGAGTTTATATCGTGGTTCATTTTGGGCCAGAAGTACATCTTGGCGATCTTTTTTCTTGTACCACGTACTCCAGGGTTGCGAGATATTGTGAATTTGTTCGAAAATTATTTTTCTGAAAGATTTAGGAACGTAGCTATGGGCGATTTTTCTGTGTGGACGTTTCGCACCAGAGAGAAATGTTTAAGGCTGGAATTTTTATGAATTCGAATTTGACTTTGGATTTGTGATTTGGGTTGTTCTGAAGGAACAAAAATTCTTCGTCACTGATTTGAGCTTTCGCTAGTTCATCCACGTTAGTGGGTGAAGAGTTTTCTATTGCATCTGTGTTTGGACGGGACAATGTGTCGGCGACCACGTTCAAAGAACCTTTGACGAATCTGATGTCACTAGTGAATTGTGAAATAAAATCTAATTGACGTTCCTGTCTGGGACTGCGTTTGGCTTTGGTGAAAAGTGCAGTTGTGAGAGGTTTTTGATCGGTAAAAATGCAGAAATCTTGTCCTTCCACGAAATTTTGGAACTGAAAGATGGACAAATATATCGCTAGCAGTTCTCGATCAAAAGCCGAATATTTTGTCTGTGAAGGAGATAGCTTTTTGCTAAAAAATGCTATGGGCTCCCAGGCTTCACCGTGGAGAATGGCTCCTACGTCCGTGTTGGACGCATCAGTCGTGATGCTGAGTTTTGCGTTTTCGCGTGGATGGTTTAGCAAGGTTACTTTAGCAAGTTCTGATTTTATATACTTCTTGGCATTCAGGTGGCCATGTGAATTTTCGTTTTTTGTTTTTTTCGAGGCTTGAAAGGTGATCGTAAATTGGCGCGAGTATGCGTGCTAGGTGTGGTATAAAGCGGTGGTAATAGTTCACCATACCAACGAAACGTTGTGCACTTTTAATTGAAATAGGTTTTGGAAAATTGTTGATGGCTTCAACTCTACTTTGGGATGGTTGAATGCCTTCTTTTGAAATGTCGAACCCTAGAAATTGTAGTTTTGAAGCGCCAAAAATACATTTTGAGGCTTTTATGCGTAAGCCGTATTCTTCTAGCCGTTGAAAGAGAGTTCTCAAATGTTTCTCGTGTTCGTTAGAAGATTTGCTCGTAACCAGAATGTCGTCTACGAAAACCCATACAAAATCAAGGCCTTTGGTTACTTGTGACATGAAACGCTGGAATGTTTGCGCTGCATTCCGTAACCCAAAAGGCATGCGCAAGAATTCGAATAGCCCAAAAGGCGTTGTAATTGCAGTTTTGTGAATATCGTCTTCTGCCACAGGAATGTTGTGGTATGCGCGAATTAAATCGACTTTTGAAAAAATGGTGCAACCTTGTATGTGTGCGTTGCAATCGTGGATGTGAGGTAGCGGATTTCGATCGGGAACGGTCAGGGCGTTAAGCCGGCGGTAATCGCCACATGGTCTCCAATCGTTCGCTTCGTGTTTGGCTGCCATGTGTAAAGGAGATGCACACGGGGATGATGATGGTCGGCAAATGCCGATTTGAACCATGTATTCGAATTCCTCTTTTGCAATTTTAAACTTTACGTTGTTCAACCGTCTGGGTTGTGAACTTGGCAACGGGCCTTTGGTGAGAATGTGGTGTACCACTAAATGTTTGACAGGCAGAGTGAAATCAGGAGGTTGCATCAGTGAAGAGAAATCTCTTAAAAAGGAGTTATATTGCTCTTCGATTGCGAAAAAACGAGGACTTGTTATGTTTTGATTAAAAGTGTTCCTGTGACACTTGATTGAGTGAGAGGATCGATGAGTCTGGAATTTTTGATGTCGATGATTAAGCCTGTTCGTTTAAGAAAATCTGCGCCTATGATAGGCTTAGTGACAGATGCGATGACGAATGTATGATCAAATGTCTTTCGAAAACCAAGTGTTGTTTTGAGGTCCTTGGTACCGTAAGCTTGAATTTGTGAGCCATTAGCTGCGGAGATAATTTAATCGGGTTTGTATCGCTTTTCGTCTTTCACCATGTTAGATGGAATGGCTGAGACATCAGAACCAGAATCGATTAAAAATGTGAATTTTGAAAGTGGATCTTTTATGAAGATGTGGCTTTGAAAGTTTGTCGTACTACTGTCATTCGCCGCATTGATGACAGTGGTTTCTAGTTTGGGGAATTTTTATTTTTAAAACTGCACGGACTTGTGCATTTTAAGGCTCGTTTCCCGTACCTATTGTGAAACCAACAAAAGTTGCTATTTTTCCTGGAGTTGGATCTATTTCGCTGAAAATTGATCGAAGAAGTTTGTCTTCTACTATCCCGTGCAGGGCGCTGACTGAAATTTAAGTTGGATAACATTGATTTTATTTCGTTAATTTCACTTTGAAAATTGTTTCGTATAGTAGTTAGTTCACTTATTGTGGTGTCGTTGTGCGATAGGATATTAAACGAAGAACTTTGTTGCTGATAAACATCGTATATTTCATCAGCCATATTCAGTAAAACGTCTAGTTTTGTTTCTGAGGAAGATTTTATTGAAGCCTGGACAAGAGTAGGAAGTCTACGTCTCCAAAGTTCTAGAATTAGACTTTGAGTGACAATCATTGATTGTCCTGCTAATGTTTGCAATCTTCTGTAAAATTCAGAAGGTTTCTTATCCCCCATCTCTTCGCCCGATAATAGTTGTTCTATACGTTTACTCTCGCTCATGGAATGTCTATTAATTAAAGCTTTTTTAAGATCTGTGTATGGCGAGTTTGAACTAGGATATCGTTAACACTTGCGGCCACGTCTTGAGGAAGTGCCTGTACTACATAGTGACATTTTGTTTGTTCTGTAAAAATATTTCGCGTTGAAAATTGAGACTCGACTTGAATAAACCATATTGCAGGCATTTTCTTCCAGAATTCTGGTAGTTTAATTGAAATCGCGTTAACTATACCAGATCCCGCTGGTGTTACGGTGGGTGTTGTTGTAGTCGTTGTTGTGACGGTAGTTGTACTACCTGAACCATTACCGTTTCCCGTCATATTCGGACAAAAAAAAAATTTTTTGTTAAAACTTTTCAAATTTGTAAAAATTTTCTTTGAAGAGAGAAAGAACCCAGTTTACAAAAAAATCTATGCGATTTGCAGAATGAAGATTGATAATAATTTATTGTATTCTAAACAAATCAATATGACAATTGGAAAATTTTGAAATTTAAGAATTTATTGTTTAAAATTTTATAATTTGAAAATTCGAAAATTTTTGTAAATTGAGAAATAATTTTGAAATTCGTAAATTTTGTAGTCTGCAGTGTGTATTGATTGCAATCGTAGTTTGTGAATACTTGTTTATAATTATATGCAATGTGACATATACCTATATTTGTAAAATTATTGTTTCGTACTCTTTAAAAACAAGTGAATGTTATTTGTTGTTTTTGAGAAAAAAATTGATTTGTTAAATTTTGTTACGAGAAAACAATTTTTGAAATGAAATTGAAAATGTGTTCGATGATTATTGATAAATTTTAGAATAATATTTTAGCAAATGGTTAGGTATACTATGTAAGTTACTAATTTAGTATGTGTTTGTCATAATGATATTAAGTAATAATAATATATTGTGAATGTTAAAGATGTTAGTTAAAAAAAATTAGATTATATGTTGATAGATGTTACTTGCTGATTTTTGTGATGGTGATGAAATCGTCGATGATGGTCTGTTGATGATGATGAAGATCAGTGATGTTGTTCTTTCGGAATTTTTCCGATGCTGGGCTCGCGAGAGGCGGCTGATGGAGGCTCGCAATAGGCGATTGATGGCAGCGCGCGATAGGCGGCTGATGATGGCGGTGCGCGACAGGCGACTGATGATGGCGGCCCGCGACAGGCGGCTGATGCTGGCTCGCGACAGGCGAGTGTATCGTCTTGCGAAAGGCAAGGTGGTTCGCAATGGGCGAGCCGTGTTGGCGGTAAAAGTTTGTGCGAGGTGTGGCGAATGTATTTGTAGGACACCTGAGCACAAAAACTTCCACGTTGGTTAGCAACCGTTGGTGTTCCAAAATGGTCGGCCGTTCTGCTGAGCAACAGGCAACCGGCGGTGGTGAACCACTCACAGAGCTAATCGGGGCCAATAGTTTGTGCGAGGTGTAACGATAATGGTGTATGAAACACCCGAGCACAAAATTCTTACGAGATGCGGTGGAGTTGGCAAACGAATCAGCCTGTGTCTGTCCACGAAGGCGTTGGTGGTCACACACGCAAAAAAAAAACTTGCCACGAATTGTGCAACGTGAAGGTGATGTCTCGCAAGTCGCAACAAAAAAACGTCGGCGTTGTTGGTCGGCCAGAGAAGTCGAAGTGGCTCTAAAATGTGCCTTCTTTTTGTTGGCGAGGAGTTGATGGTTGCTACTGTTGCGTGGTGATGGTGTTGAAGAGGCGGTGGCTGATGTTGGTGGCGTGGTAATTGAACGGTGCTTGCTGTTATATGGTTACGGTACGGTGCTGCCGTTATGTGGCGTGGTATCTGAAAATACCGGTTGTTGCAATGCACCGCAACAAAATTGCAAATTTACTGCACGCCAGCAAAGAATTTATTACGGCCTTTTTTTTTTTCCTTTGGCCGTGAATTTTTGCGAAAAATTATTTGTGAACCGAAATGACTTATTCGGCATCGGGGTCACCAATATTGAGTTTTGTTCGCGTTGAAATAAAACAATTTATTTAATATTTTAAAATCTCAACCACGATTTATTTCTTTATGTTGCCTCTTCGGAGGTTACAGATTGAATTGGTTTTTGATTTTGACATATCAATAAAAAGGAGAATTTATAATATACATACATACATATCTAGATATAAGGAGAATCTAAGTTTGAGACACACTGGATTTCTTCTCTCTATTCTTTGGCAACTCAAGCGCCAGTAGTTAAATTGGGAAGTTCAAATTGTGGATTGTTCACACTTGGTTTGGTCACTACATATCTACCAATTTCAAGAAATTTCTACCAATTTTAAGAAATTTCTTGAAATTGTTACATACACCAGGCTGTCATTTCAAAACTAATTGCTTGATGTTGATGATTGAAATGGTTCTGAGTCACATTAGTAGTAACCTAAATGATTCTGGAAACCATTTTGATTTTTAACAAAAATTTCAAAAACAAGTCATACAGAAGACGTTTCAACATTTTTTTGTCAATAAAATAAAAAATAGTAATATAAAAGACGTTTCAAGATTTTTTTTTGACAAAAAAATATATCTATGCGTAGATCCTTGTTGCAGCAAATAACCTGAAAGAAAAAAAAAAAAAAACAAATTAACTATATTCGGGTTGGGAATATTGTCACCGGAGTCTGTCTACTCAACTGCCCGACTTATTTACAAGCAGGTACGATGCTTGGACAGTCTCTAGTGACAAAAGATGAACTTTTCCTTCTGAAAACCGGTTGTAGTTGTTGGCGGTTGGTTTGATGGGTTGAAGAAGGTATCCGTATCTGAAAGAAAGAAAAGATATTAGCAATAATGCAAACATACAATAAATTGCATCGATGGTCCCTTGGTAAACAAAGTACTTACCGGTATCCGTGTTGCTCCCAGTTCATCCATCACCTGGGATATATATTTTTTGGTTGTTGCATGTTATGTTATATATAATCCTTGTTTATTTTCTGGTTATCTTGACCCATAATTTAGTTACAAATCCAAGTAACCAAGAACTAGCACAATTAATTTTCACGAATTACGACAAATGCAATGTGACATCTCAAAGTTGACACTCCGAGTTGAAGTTTGCAGATGTTCGAAAAAGGGAGGTACTTACGCAGGAAGTGTTCGAAAATTAATGGCCACGAAAAATCGGCAGGAAATTAGAAGTGTTCAAGAACTTTTACACGATCAGTTGATTTTGAAAAATTAAAAGCTTTATTAAAATTGAGGGATGAGTGCAATATTATTAGTTTTATGTATCAGAAGTAAGAATTATTAGTAAATAGATTATGTTTATACTGTTGTAGAGTTATATGTTTATGTTATTTATTATTATTTTGTTAAGTGTGTTGCGGCAAGAAAAGAGGAAAGCTTTAGCCTCACACGAATACACATGCACTTTGGGACACAACACTGACAGGCTTATGAGGAGAGATTCGAAGTCTCTATCAGATAGGTATTAGAGACTGGAGAAACTAGCTTTGATGCTTCCAGACAGCAGAAAGCTTTGAATGCATAAAAGAAAAAAGAGAAACTAGGCCATAGGGTATTGACCGATGCAATGACACAATTTAATCAAAATTAAATTGTGGAAAGTGCAACTACCGAAATAAGAGCTGCCGAGATAGACATTATACCGCAAATACGGAGTTTTGTTTTTTTTTTGCCGAGAAAATAGTTCCCTTTTTTTCCACGAAAATTTGAATTTTTAAATTAAAAAAAATAATAAAAGAAAAGAAAAAGAATTGACAACGAACAAAAGGTGAAACATACAAATTGACAAAATAGTGGAAATTAGTTTTATAGTTATATAAATAATTTTTTTAGTTCTGGATAACAGATAGAATATCCAACCAAGGAGGAGCGAGGTGTGAGCTGAATTGCTACCACAGAAATATTCTGAGACTCCGTTCTGAATAAGCAGAGGTAGGAATCCACAGGTTATTTTGATTGACTGAAATAGTGGGAGGCTGGTGATAATTTTTTTTTTTTGGATTGAATTTTCATTTAAATATCTTTTTTTTGGCTAATTCAATTTGTTGATTTATTTTTATTTTTTTTGAAATTTTCTTAAATGATTTTTTTTTCTTTAACGTAAGTTTTAATTTGTATAAGAAAGGAAAAAGAAATTAGTAAGAGAAAGTAAAGTAATTTGAATTGATTAAAATAGTAAGGAAAGTGCCATAGTGAAAAGTGATAAAAATAGTGTATATCTGGACTCTCTATGTGGATATTCCAACGTGGCACCTAGCCAAAAAATTTAGAAGCCAATTTAGTTGAACGAGCCTACGGAATTCTGTCGACAGGACATCGAAGGACCAACATCAAAGTAGTAGGTTTTGTAAAAAAAAGAAGAAAATATATTGATATATAAACATTCATATATGCATAAGAAGAAGAAAGAAGCACTTACACTCCAGTGACTCTGATCTATGCCATTTTCCCGCTTATTAACATTTAATTGGATTTTTTCTGTTTTTCTTTTTAATGAATAGAAGAAAAGGAAACAAATGAAATCAAAAAGTTTCCGAATAGGATTTCTAATCTTTTATTAATTTTTTTTTCATTCTTTCTTTTCAATTTTCTTTAATAATATTAAATTTTAAGTACACTCCTTTATTTTTTCTTTTTTATTATAATAAAATCCTAATGTATGATCTAAAAATAGTTTTTGAATTACAATTCTTTTGAGATTTCGTAACGATTTTCTAATGGAGTGTTAAACAAGTTTTTAGGTGTGTGGAGGATCGGCTGGGCCGGCGATCCAGAGGAGGAAGTGACAATGAGGTAGAGCGATGTGAACCATAGGACGTTAAAGACGACTTTTGGACAATTACTTACCTACAATCTTCTATAGCAAGAAAATGACAGATATATATATACCTACCTACAGATACTTACCGAAATATACCTACCTACATATTCTTACCTACAAATACATATTTACATATATATATATCCTTACCGACATATACCTACCTACATATACTTACCGACAAATACATACTAACGTATATATATATATATATCCTTACCTATATATTATACTTACCTACGTTTATTGCCTTACTTATACTGGACCTGTGTACCTACTTACTTATATAGATTTATCTAGACATACCTACCTGTTTACTTACCTTAGAGATATATTTACTAGACTGACTCATATATCTATTTGCGAGTACATGTACTGACTGACAGATACAGACTGAACGAATGTGGTGACTGAAGGTTTTAATCAGGGGCTATCTCTGAGATTCTGGCCAAGAGATAGCAAAGGTTGTGTGATTAGACACAAGGGTAGGCAGGCCAAACTTTTGCCAAAAACATCGGGCAAGGCCGTCTGAGGACTCGGCGAACCACTGTGTCTGGGAGACAGTGGGGCATACATTGACTAGGTGTTGGTGGAAAAAGAATAGTTTTTTTTTATATAGGGTTTAGTAATAGGTTATAGGATTTAAGCATATATACGCAAGTATATGTATGTACATAAATACAGCCTGGTATGCATATAAAATCATATACATACATACATTTACATTTACATACATTTTTTTGCATTATATACGTGCGTATATGAAACATTTAGAGATTAGGATTTAGATAATAGTTTAGGTAATTTTCCTTTGTTTTTAGTAATCCTAGCTCCTAATGTCCAACCTTTTCCGTTTCCCTATCCTCTCCTTATACAAAGGCACGACTTTTTTATGTTTGTTGAGAGGGAAGTGTTTCGGAGAAGGGCCAGAACCACCCCAATCCGTCGAGCTGAGCCGTGCAAGAAGCAAGCGTGCCATAGCCCTTTTCCAGCACCGAAGATACCTCCGTGGCCAACCCTTACTCGCAACAATGGCGCCCAACGTTTACGAACGTCTTCGAGATCCATTGGGACTCCAAGGAGATGATTTTTATTTTAAGGTCATCCCCTTGGACTCACAATAAGCTCACCCAACTTCAACCTATTAATTTTTTTTATCCAAATCCCTTTTTGCACAAGCGTAGAGACCGCAAAAGCTCTTTCATCATCATCATCATCGGCTCGACAACCAGGGTCCGGTACTGGCCTCCTTCAAGAAGTCTCTCCACCCATCCCGGTCTCGAGCCGCCGCCATCCAGATGCGCACCCCAAGGCTCCGGGCGTCCTGGTCTACGCCATCTCTCCAGCGCAAGCATGGTCTACCACGCTGTCGTCTACCTGTGCGACCAGGTTCCTCTTCACTCATGCGAGCTAGGTGCCCTGCCCACCGGAGTCTACCGAGCTTAATTTTTGTCACGATATCTGCTTCAAGGTTGATTGCTTACAATTCATCATTTTACCGTCTCCTGAATCGTCCTTCCTCACATATGGGGCCAACAATTATCCTTAAGACTTTTCTCTCGAACGCTGCTAAAAGGTCGGAGTGCCTTTTGCTAAGTACCCAAGTCTCGGATCGATATGTGAGTACTGGCAGGACCATGGTCCTGTACAGCAGCAGTTTTTAAGTTATGGTGAGATTTCTGGATTTGAAGAGCTTTGCCGGACTATAGTAGGCTCTGTTGGATTTGAGAAGCCGCCCGCGTATATCTTCTTCTATATTGTTATCGGCTGCTACTATTGACCCAAGGTATTCAAAGAATTGCACCACTTCAAATTCGTGATCCGCTACCTTGATTGATTGACCAACTGTTCCTCTCGCATTCGACTCCACCATGTACTTTGTTTTACCTTCACTAATTTGCAGCCCCAGATTTTGTGCCGCCTGCCCAATCTGGATGAAGGAATCATGTACAGCTTGCTCGGTTCTTCCGATGATGTCGATGTCGTCTGCGTAAGCCAGTATCTGGCTGGACCTGTTGACGATGGTCCCTTTTGTTGCCGTGCCAGAGTTACGGATTGCTTTCTCCAACGCCAGGTTGAAAAAGAAGAAGAGGAAGCAGGCCAAACCATCCCCTTGTCGGAGTCCATTAAAGATGTTGAATGGTTTGGA
The DNA here is from genome assembly GCA_932273885.2 of Leucozona laternaria. Classification (NCBI taxonomy): domain Eukaryota; kingdom Metazoa; phylum Arthropoda; class Insecta; order Diptera; family Syrphidae; genus Leucozona; species Leucozona laternaria. The sequence goes on along the minus strand of OW026366.1, from coordinate 98,171,753 downwards.
TAGCAATCGGCTATTTTTACTTGGCTTGTTACGTTGGTCATGGTCAACCTACATAGTCGTGTCAATTTAATTGGGATGCCAAATTCTCTCACGGCTTTGTAAAATTCTACCCTGGCTATGCTATCATAGGCGGCCTTAAAGTCTATAAACATCGCCTGCCTAAGGGTAAAGATCTGATCAGTTGTTGATTTGCCTGGAATGAAACCACACTGATATTGTCCGATGATGGTTTTAGCGTATGGGGTTATCCAGTCTTGTAGGATAGAGGAGAGTATCTTATAGGCGGTACTCAACAACGTGATACCTCTATAATTTCTGCACGTTGTGACATGTCTCTTCTTATGTATGGCGCAAATTATACCTTTTCGCCAGTCTTCTAGAATTTCTTCATGTTTCCACACGTGCACTATAATCTCATGAATTGCTTGACGTAAATCTGGCCCACCGTGTTGAAATAGTTCGGCTGGTATACCATCGGCGCCCAGGGCTTTGTTTTTCTTTAGCCGGCCTATAGCCTTCTCAACCTCTTCTATGCTTGGTGGCGGCAACATAGGGTACTCTTCTTGAAGTAACTTCTGCAGTGAGCTTACCATTTAGCAATTCATTGAAGTACACTTCCCATCGCTCCAGTATGCTTTGAGGATCGGTGATCAGATTTCCCTCTCCGTCCTTGCAGTATGTGCAGCGTGGTGTGTACAGCGTCATGTTTCGGACGAATTGGTAGAATTTCCGCGCCTGGTGTGGGCCTCGCTCTCGGCTTTTCTCTATTTCACAGATTATTTTCTTCTCCCAGGCTGATTTTTTCTGTCTGTGAAGCCGTTTTTTATTTTTCAATTCTTCTGAGCTCTTTATATTCATCTTCGCGTGCCCGCGTTCTATTGATTGTTGCAGTACGTTGTTGAACGGTACGCAACATTCTTACATTCAGTCGCTAGCTTGCATTCATCATCAAACCCGTCGTTCCGATTTCTACGACTGCTGCCTAAGATGGAGTTGGCATTATTAATGACAGTATTCTTAAGGCGTGTCCACTTCTCATCTACGCCCAGCATACTGGCTCCAGGACTTACTCTACCCAGTTCTAGGGTGAGTCCTAACGCATTACCAAAGGTGTTACTGGTGTTTTCATTGCACAGAGCAGCCGTGTCGATTCGAACCTGATCGGCCGATGCAATACGTCTTCGCAAGGCAATCCGCCTTCGGAAAACCATACCAACAAGATAGTGATCCGAGTCGATATTGTAACGCAGCGTTACACTTTTTAATCCTCCCAACCGAGGACCAGCATCCCGTGCCGAACCAATCATTCGTATCAATCACCTGAAACCAGTTTTTATCCTGTTCCGCAATTATATTCGTATACCACTACGCACTACCAAACCCTGGGGTGAGTATTAGAATTTTCGCTCCGTAACACCGAACCCTGGGTTGAATCGACTACCTCCACTCTACTCGTATTATGTATACCTACGACCAGCTGATGATTATGTATGTTGTTTACATTTTCATTTCGTTTGCATTTTACTTTTTAACACTCACTGTTATCAGTAAATGTGATATGGGGAAGTGTGATTTTCATGTAATTTTGTCTTCTACCTTTGCTGTTGTCGGTACCAATCAGGTGTACTAAAGGAAGAATACCATACCGTGCCAATTGGTTTATTCTGGAACGGAATAAACTAATTAGCCAACCGAGACATACTGTTGGGTACGAAGTGTACCATCAGGAGTCGCACTTTTTGGGTTTCACCACCCCTACCGTTTTTTTGAGGCTCCTCCTCCGTTCGTTAATATTTAAATTAGACTCGCGATTGACTTTCCTTCAGTTTGCTGCTGAAGGCGGGGAACGAATCCCATCGACTTTTCCATCTTGAACTTCTTCTAAGTGCACGGTGGACGCCGTCTGAAAGCCGGGCTCAGACCTGTCTTTCCTTTGGCTTGCCGCTAAAGGCGGGGAACGGATCCCATCCTGTCTTTTCCGTCTTGCACTTCTTCTAAGTGCACGGCGGACGCTGTCTGAAAGCCGGGCTCAGACTTGTCTTTCCTTTGGCTTGCCGCTGAAGGCGGGGAACGAATCCCAACCTGTCTTTTCCGTCTTGCGCTTCTTCTAGGCGCACGGCGGACGCTGTCTGAAGATCGGGCTCAAAATTGTCTTTCCTTTAGCTTGCCGCTGAAGGCGGGGAACGAATCCCAACCTGTCTTTTCCGTCTTGCGCTTCTTCTAAGCGCACGGCGGACGCTGTCTAAAGATCGGGAGCAGACTGGTATTTCCTTTAGCTTGCCGCTGAAGGCGGGGAACGAATCCCAACCTGTCTTTTCCGTCTTGCGCTTCTTCTAAGTGCACGGCGGACGCTGTCTGAAGATCGGGAGCAGACTTGTCTTTCCTTTAGCTTGCCGCTGAAGGTTGGGATTCGGGGAACGAATCCCAACTTGTCTTTTCCGTCTTGCGTTTCTTCTAAGCGCACGGCGGACGCTGTCTGAAGATCGGGAGCAGACTTGTCTTTCCTTTGGCTTGCCGCTGAAGGCGGGGAACGAATCCCAACCTGTCTTTTCCGTCTTGCGCTTCTTCTAAGTGCACGACGGACGCTGTCTGAAAGCCGGGCTCAGACTTGTCTTTCCTTTAGCTTGCCGCTGAAGGCGGGGAACGAATCCCAACCTGTCTTTTCCGTCTTGCGCTTCTTCTAAGCGCACGGCGGACGCTGTCTAAAGATCGGGAGCAGACTGGTATTTCCTTTAGCTTGCCGCTGAAGGCGGGGAACGAATCCCAACCTGTCTTTTCCGTCTTGCGCTTCTTCTAAGTGCACGGCGGACGCTGTCTGAAGATCGGGAGCAGACTTGTCTTTACTTCAATCCTATTGTTATTTTTAAGATTGTATGAAATACCGTGTTAACTTAGTAGGTTAAGATTATATGAAATAACATGTTAGATATAATATTATTAATGGGCTTTTTTGATCGTTATAGTTAGTATGCGAATTAAAACAATTCCATAATTTCAACCTACGTTTCGTTGAAAATTTTCAACTTCTTCAGGGGTCACAATTTATTGAAACTTTATAAATAAACAATATTAATTAGATTTTTTTGAATGTTTTGAAAATGTAACGAATTTTTTTGGAAAACTTACTTGTTGTTTTTAATTTTTACATTGATGTTAATTACTTTTATTGAAAATGTAATGAAATAAATTTAAAATTAAATAAATAAATAATTTAAAACAATTTGTTACAAAAAACTAGAACAAACAGAAAAAACACTTATATCACAGGTGGGTTACTTTATCACATTATTGTAAATGGCGCTAAGCTTGTCTTTATCTTCTTTGGTATTCATCGTAAAGTTGAGCTTTTGCTGAATGCGTAAGCTCTCCAGTGTGTATCGTGTGTTTTCTCTTTTTTCTTTGTCGAGTATTCTTACGTTGTCAAAATCAGCTGTATGCCGATGGTCCATTATATGCTGTGCCAAAGCTGTTGATGATCGTTTATTGCGTACGTCGGCTTGATGCTCTGTCAGTCTTGTTGATAATAGTCGTTTGGTAGTTCCTATGTACACCATATTGCATGCTTCGTTGGCTGAACCCTTGCATTGTATTTCGTATACAACATTATGTTGGTTTTTCATCGCTGTTGGTGGTTTAGTGTTTGTGAATATGTTTCGTAGTGTCATGTTAGATCTGTGTGCGAATATTATGTTTCCTCTTGCTCTTTCTTCTTTTTTAATGTCTAGTATGTTATATAGAGTTTTGTTATCTGTCAAACCAGGTACATAGGCAGTAGAGTAAAAGGTGTTGCCAGGACCATTTATTGTTGTTATTTCATTTTGAGGAATATGTTTAGAAAACTTTTTTTCATTTTTAAGCTCGTTTATAATTTTGTTTGGGAAATTGTTCTTTTTTAAAATTGTTCGTATTTTGATGATGTTTTTTGTATGAAATTGTGGTTGGCTGATGTCTATAATTTTATTGATTAAGTTTTTGGCACTATTTATTTTGTATTTCATGGGTTGTGTTGATAAAAAGTTTATCATTCTTCCAGAGGCCATTGGTTTCGCGTACCAGTCCATAATAATTCTATTGTCCGTTCTGTGTAAGTTCGTGTCTAAATAGGGTAAAGTGTTGTTTATTTCTGTTTCAATTGTGAATTGAAGTTTTTCGTGGTATTCATTTAACGTGTTCATTATTACAATTTGATCCTGTTTTTTTATTATTGCAAATATGTCGTCAACATACTTGACAATGAATTTAATTTTTGTGTTTGTTTTGTTGAGTTTTTCAGCAGTGTCGTCCAAAAGATCGTCGAGTACTATGTTGGCAATGGTGGGTGACAGTGGGTTGCCCATCGGCATTCGAAATACCTGGTTGAAGAATGTGTCTTCAAATTTGAAATAGTTGTTGTCTTTTAGACAAAATTGGAGAATTTTTAAAACTTGCTTTTTAGGAATTTTTGTATGTTCCTGTACTTTTTCCCACTTTGCCATTATAATTTTTATTGCTTGGTATATTGGTATGTTCGTAAACAATGATACCGCGTCAAAAGAAACAAGTACCTCGTCTTCCTCCAAAATCATGTTTTCTAGTCTATCTTTCAGTTGTTGAGAATTTTTTATATTGTACACATCTGATGTTAAGTGTTTAGGAATTGTGCCGATATATTTGGCCATATGGTAGCAAGGTACATTTGTTGATGAGGCGAAGTGGAAGATTCTGTTTGTGGACTTTTGGTAATCCGTATAGAATAGGTGCTGAAGCTACAGAGCAGGTGAGAGATTTTTTCATTTGGTTATCTATGGATTTTTGGTTGTGTAGTTCATTTACGATGGCATTGTTAGTTTTTTGTAGTTGATTTGTTGGGTCTATTCTAATTGTTTTGTATGTTGTTTTGTCTTGTAATAAGTCTTGCATTTTACTGTTGTATTCTTTTCTGTACATGATGACGGTTTTGTTCCCTTTATCTGCTTCCGTTATTATTATGTCATTCTTATGTTTTCGAATAAGTCGTTGAGTTTTCTCGTAAGTTTTCAAAATGAATTTCTCTTTTTCATTGCTTTTCAGTTTTCTCTTATATGTCCCAATTCTATTTGCAATTTTATATCTGGTAACTTCTTTTATTTTTTCGTCAGTCACTTTTTGTATAGACTGTTCCACGTCCGCAATTATGTGTATTGGTGAGAAATTTGTCTTATTTATCGGTAAAGCAAACTTTTTTCCTAATGAGAGAAGCCATTGGCTTTCAACTGGAAAACGTACCGATGTTTTGTTCTCAAACCAGCTTTTATTGTATATTAAACCCAGTTTGTTGATGTGTTCGTCTTTAAGTTTATTCATTTTGGATGAAAGTGTCAAGTGTGATTGTGAAATAAAGTAATTGTAATTGTGTGTTATACTCGTTTGCGTTAAGAGTAGATTTTATTGTAAGCTCTGTGTTAAAAATGTTTTTCCTGGTTGTATTTATTGTTATGTGTGTTTGTTTGATTTCTAGATTTAGAACTTTAACTAAAAATGTGTGGGTTATTTTTTCAAGTTTTGTTTTCGTTGTGTTTGATGTAAGAAAGGATGTTAATTTAACTGTTGTATTGGTTAGATGCTTTGGAATGATCTCGTACTCTTTGCATGATAGGAGAAATTTCAATCTTTCTTTGTGTTTGGCTAGTTTTTTGTTTTCTCTGCAATAGTGTTTAAGTGTCATGCACATGTTCTCGTTGTATTTTAGTTTAATGTGTTCAAAAAATCCTTTCATTGTATTTGTAAAGTCAAGAAATGTGTCGTGGTGATGTTCAAATGACGGCGGGCCCTCCGTTATTAAATCTTTTCTGTATTTTTTTGATCAAATTTTCGAATTGTACTATAATATTATTAATGGGCTTTTTTGATCGTTATAGTTAGTATGCGAATTAAAACAATTCCACGATACACACTGGAGAGCTTACGCATTCAGCAAAAGCTCAACTTTACGATGAATACCAAAGAAGATAAAGACAAGCTTAGCGCCATTTACCCTTATGTGATAAAGTACCCCACCTGTGATATAAGTGTTTTTTCTGTTTGTTCTAGTTTTTTGTAACAAATTGTTTTAAATTATTTATTTATTTAATTTTAAATTTATTTCATTACATTTTCAATAAAAGTAATTAACATCAGTGTAAAAATTAAAAATAACAAGTAAGTTTTCCAAAAAAATTCGTTACATTTTCAAAACATTCAAAAAATCTAATTAATATTGTTTATTTATAAAGTTTCAATAAATTGTGACCCCTGAAGAAGTTGAGAATTTTCAACGAAACGTAGGGTGAAATTATGGAATTGTTTTAATTCGCATACTAACTATAACGATCAAAAAAGCCCATTAATGATATTATAGTACAATTCGAAAATTTGATCAAAAAAATATAGAAAACATGTTAGATAATTTAAGCCAATATAAAGTCTTGTATTGTAATTATAAAATATAAAAAAATAAATAAACTTATTTTATTCGGAGTTTGGAAACTCTTAACCCAAGTTTTGTGCTTTCTTTGGGATAAACCCTGGCCACCAACGAGTCTACCTCAGCCTCGACAAAAAAGCATCACAAATTGGCGCTAGAGCAGGGACCTTTAGAAGTTTCAACCGAACTCCGACCGCCGACCGACCAGGATTCTTCGAAAGGTACCACCGACCGCCGCCTGTCACCAAACTCCGCAACCGAGACCTTATAAAGGTATCACCGACCAGCAATCAACTTTTTCCAGATTTTCCCGTCCAGATTTAACTCCAACTGCCGCATCATGTCCGATTCCGAAGATCAAGACGATCAATTTCTGAGCCCATATAAGAACCTGGGTTTCATCTACTTTCTTAAGAAAGATGAGTTGATTGAGATGCTCAATTCCAGGAAATTAGATGCCACCGGAAATGTGCAAGTCCTACTACTACGCCTGAGCAGACATCTCAAGAAAGTTCGGGAGCATGGATCGACTCAAAATCTGTGCGCTCATTGGGAAGGCATTGTAGAAGAGAGGAACAACGAGGATCCTGTCCCTGAGCCTCAGATTGAAAAATATCCTCCTGTCACCCGCACCGAACCGCTAATGACCGCACCAATAAGTTTTGTGTCAGAATTAAAATTCCCCTTGTATGTACAAACCAACGTGCCTGTTCCTCAGAACCAGAAACCGTTGACCTCCCATATAAATTCTCGAACTACCGAGTTTCCGAGCCATTCGAGCGAGGTCCCTGCTGGGTCTCAAAATCCCCCACCTCAGCCTTCAATAGCTTTTAACTCCAGCCAATCTGAACAACGACCGCCCGTAGCTACCCGATTAACCTTAAGCTACGAGGCGGAGGTAATGAATACCGTCCGAAAATGGGGTTTGAGATTCGATGCCTCTGGCAACCCCTTGGAATTCATCGAAAGAGTTATAGAGCTAACGCTGTTACGGTAAAATTTTGCCGTAACAAGAATTACTCTTTTGCTTCCCCATCCTAGGTTCCTTTCTTCCCAACTTTCGTTTACAGGTGTTTCGTTCAACTTACTGAGAGAGAGAAGGGCAGCCATGGTCCATCAGCCATCGGTTCACTCTCTCAGTACCTTGAAGAAACAAATTATCGAAGTTGTCAATTTTGACACTTAAGTGGATGGTTCATCCACTGCATCATATTTGACAGACAGGTGGTCTGTTCTGAACCACTGATTCCGAGCGCGGGTGACAGTTGGTCCCCGAACGCTAATAATTCTTGACAGACGGGCGGTCTGTACAAACTGTACATACCAAAAGCACGGACGACATTTGGTCTCCGATGCTGATGTTACTCCTTGTGAGAATGGCTGCTTGCCCAACGTAAACAGTAACTTATTTGTTTTTGTAAAAGATGGAACGTTAACCACTAGTCCTCATCCCCCAAATCTGCGCAAAAGCCCAACGACGTAGAGTAACTTCGCGAAATAGGGAATAACTGCCTGCATCTCCTATCCTGACAAATGTGTATAATCGAATTTTGCTTTCCACCAATTTGTTGCTAGTTGCTAGTTTTTGTAAATGGAAGGGGAAACTTCCTTTTAAAAATAGTTTAGTGGGTGAGAATAGGTGGCTGAATGCACCCATTGAATTGCCGCCCACTGGAAGTCGTACAAGTGTTCGGCGAATTCAATGGTGACGGTGCACGAAGCTGGGGTGTAAAGTGCGAGTAGGAAAGGCTGCTGGGTTTCAACTGCGTTGGCTCACTCACGCGAATATGCTGAGTGTTGCTGAGTGATGACGCGATCGAAGATCACGTCACTGATTGGCCGAAAGCACTGGGGCATTGGAAAAAAGAAGAGGTCGTCCAGGCAAGGTGAAAGCCTGGATGGGCACTTCTTACCCGTATAGAGTACGAACCAGAGGTTCTTAGAAAAAAAAGGCAAAAATTAAAATAAAAGCAAGTTTTCAAAAATCCAAAAAGAGATTCAATTATTTTTCGGTTGCGATTTTTTTTTTATATCTAGCAAGGCAGATAATTGTTGTGGAGTGACTTAAAAGTCAAGTGGCAAATTTTTGGAATTTTGGCGAAAAATTGGTGGAAAAAAAGTCCAGATAAGTTGTCGTCAGGGAGGAGAGTAGCAGGAGTTGAAAAAGCTAAGTATAGTGTTGTGTGGTAATTAGTTTTCTTTTGCATTTAAATTCGTTTGCCAGAGTAATTTGCTTTACTCATTTTTAATTTTCCGTTTGGCTTTTTTTCCGTAAGTTTTCCGATAAAGCGGAACTCGCGACCCGTTTCCCATTTTCCGTTTGTTCTTTCGGGACCAAGTGTTAACGGTCCATCTTCTTAGTTAACTCGAATTTCTTTGTTCTCTTCGTATAAAAGATCTTGGGTTTTAGCCCTACTTAGTTGCAAGGTTTCCCAAGCAATTTAATAAATAATATTTAAATTCCCATTCGGAATCATAAATAACTTCTTTCATTTCAAATACTTTCACCGTCGGTTCCGCTTCGGAGGTTTGTAATTTCCTTATTCAAAAAAAATTACTGGCGCCCTTATTTTCTTTTTCAGCGACGCCCCTGTGGCCATCAACATATCAAATAATTATAAATTCTTGATTAACTTCGTCAATCAATTTAATTAACTTTTTATCACGATAAAAGTGTTAAAAAGTGAACCCACCCCTTTGCTGAGCATAGCCGTGGTGGCAGCACTTTTGTTGTTGCCTGTTGCACTCCGAACTCGAATTCGGAATTCTTTTGATTGTCATTTGTTTACTTCCTCGCATACACTTCCTTGTGAGTCGCGTTTTCTTATTGTTGTCGGTCGTGTTATTTCGTTCGTTCGTGTTAAACAAAGTAATTTTAAAATAACTAATTAATTATTATTATTCCGATTCCGTTCGCGACGGAAAAAGTGTAACAATTGGCACCCGAACGCGGGGCTTTTTGATTGAAAAAAAAAACATTCCAAAAACCGCGGTGAAAGTTCTCCAAAAAGAAGAACATTCTTGTAAAGTTTTTTTGGTTGTGCAGTTTTTTAGGGAAGTTTTCGTTTATCTTGTTTTGTGCAATTTACTTTTCTTATTTTCTGTCTCTTCCCCCAGGAATATAATCTGTTGTGAAAAGTGGTGGAAATTGGTTATAATCTTGTGGAAAAAAAAACACAATACCTACCTAATTGAAGCTGGAATTTAGCACTCAATAGTGTATAGTGCATACCTACATACCTACGGTGGTTTTTTTTATTTTGTTTTCTAAAGAGTGAGTACCTATTTAATATTCTTTTCATTTACATTTTTGATAAAATTCTAAATTAATCCCTTCATTAGTTTAAATTTACATATACCTACCTACATACATATATATGTTTTTTTTCGCATAACCTTTAAGTTTCGCAGGTTTTTATATCTTACTTACGGTGCTTATCTACCTACGAAGCCCGTTTGAATTGTTTACATAGGTGATCGTGATTGAGTTCTTTTTCTGAGTTTTATTGTGTTGATTTCGTTAAAAAAAAAAAAAAAACGTTTTGTTTACATTTTGCTAGAAGTGCTAGTGCTAGAAGTTATTATATTTTACTTACCTACAGTGTCGTGTAAAAATTTCTTGCAGGTGGAAAAATTTATTAGGCAAATTTTTTTTTCTGGTGATTCTTTTTTTTGTGCTTTAATCGAGTGTAGTAGTAATTTCTTTTGAAATAGTTTTTTTTCTTTTGGAACAAAATCAGCTGGGTGTTGATTTTGGTTTACTTTTGCATCATTTTGATTTTGGGTTTATTTTTCGCGTGTTTTCTTTGAATTGGTACCATAATCAACCGGCTGTTCAATTGGTCCAATTTTTAGTTAGTATTTCGGTGGAAAAAAAAATAATAATAAAGGGTTTTTTTTTGTTTTTGAATTTGTATAACAATCAACCGGGTGTTGATTTAGTGGAAAATTAATTAAGCCATTTTTTCTTACTGACGATTTTTCTTTTTTTTGTGCGTTTAAGCTCATATAGTTTTTTTTTCACTTTTAGAACAAAATCAGCTGGGTGTTGATTTTGTTAGCTTTTTGTAATATTTTGTTTTTCTATTTTTTTTTCTTCATTTATTGCGTGTTTACTTTTAAATTGGTACAACAATCAACTGGGTGTTGATTTGATCCAATTTTTGGTTTAATAAGGCGGTTTTACATTTCTTACGGTTTGCTAATTTAATTTTACTTTTGGACTTCAAGTTTTTTTAAAAATGGACGTGAATATGTTAAATAAAGAGGAACGCCTTTATGATTTACAGGCGCGTGGTCTTAAGGAGGGTACGGTAGACAACATGAGGATGACACTTAAAGCATCCCGTACACTGGAACGGTCAGGTTCCATTTCGAGTGATAGCCCGCACTACCCATTTTCGTTCGAGGTTGACGCGAAGGCTGTTCGAGCCAAAATGTCAGAGGTTAGGGATCTTTTACAAACCATGCCGAAGAATCCGAAGTCGTCAGAGTATTTGAAAATTCAGACCAAAATTGAATGGTCTCTAGGTAGGATTAGTAGGGCCAAAGCGGAGTCGTCTGAGGAGGTCAATCAGGTGGCCGATATTCGGGGGGAGTTATTGTTGCTGATGGCAACCTTAACGGAAGGGGGTGAGGAAGTACCTCAAGATAGAAACAACGGCAAGGACAACACGTCGACAGCAGGCATGGATGCGTTGCCAACTGCACATGTCGACCAACGTGCGAGTTCAGGATTTCAACTACAGGGGGAACCCTGTGACCGAAATCCTGAGCGTATTGAAAAGTGGAATATAAAATTCTCTGGTGAGCAGTGCGGCTCATCAGTGAATTCATTTATTGAAAGAGTTGAGGAACTAAGGGAATCTCGTGGAGTTTCAGAGGCTAGGGTTTTCAGGTCGGCTGTTGATCTTTTTACTGGGAAGGCACTTCTCTGGTTTAGGGCGGTTAGGGATTCCATCACAACATGGAAAGAGTTGGTTAGGGAGTTGAAGTTGGAGTTTTTGCCCTCCAACTATGACGACCTCTTGTTGGACGAGGTCAGGCGGCGTACCCAGGGTAGGGATGAGACAATGGGAATGTACATTGCTCTCATGCAAACCCTTTTCAAAAGATTCTCTGAGCCGTTGAGTGAGAATAGAAAATTATCTATTCTCATGAGAAACATAGCTCCTTTCTACCAAACGCAATTGGGCTTGGCTGATATCAAGTCAGTCAATGAACTAGTTGCGTTGGGTAGGAAGTTAGAGACGATTAGGTCAAATGTGGAGTATTTTGTCCCTCCTCCTTCTGGTCGTAACAGGCAGGCTTTGGAGCCTGATGTTGCGTATGTTGCTTCCGTTCAGGAAGCCACAATTGCAGTTGATCGGAACCCACCACCCCCCAATAGGACCATTCGTTGTTTCAACTGCAACAGGGAAGGTCATTTTTCAAATAACTGTTCCGCTCCTAGGCGTTGTTTCGGATGTGGTACTGTAGGTACTACACATCGTAATTGTAGGCGTTGTTCGGGAAACGGGCAACTTACTCTTGGGCCAGCAGGTCAAGAGCGCCGTCGCAATTAGTTAGGTCGCCTGCTGACGACCAGCTGGCAGTTCAAGTTAGATTAGGTTTCACGTTAGATAGTAGTGGGGACGATAGACGTCTATATTTAGGAGTTAACATTTACGTTATTAGGTTTTTAGGCCTACTAGATTCGGGGGCATCTCGAACTATAATTTGTAGGGACGTTTGGAGAGTTTTGAAAGATTTAGGGCTACAGTTAGACAAAACAAATATTAGGCAGGTACATTTAGCTGATGGTGCAGGGGTAGGAGTTTTAGGAGTTGTAAATCTACCCATTGTTGTCGAAGGCAAATCAGTGTTGGTAGAGTGTTTGGTTATACCCTCCCTCCCACATGCGATGATACTCGGTGCAGACTTTTGGGCACTATCGGGAATCGTCCCGGATCTTCGATCACGCATGTGGAGTTTTTCGAGCCAGGAGATGGTGGCTTCGATAGAATCAACTTCTATCACAGATGAGTCTGAGTTAGATGAGGGTGAAAGGGGCAATTTAAATGCTTTAATTGAAGATTTGTTTAGGGACATGCCAGAAGGGTTAGGAGTGACAACAATGGTAGATCATATTATTAGGACGTCGACGGAACCTATTAAGCAGAGGTACTATCCGGTATCACCGGCAATGCAGGTGCATATCGATAAGGCTCTTAACGAGATGTTAGAAGAGGGGGTGATTGAGAAGTCAAATTGGGCTTCTCCAATAATTTTAATTAAAAAGAAAGATGGTACCTTTAGGTTTTGTGTCGACTATAGGAAACTTAATCAAGTTACAGAGAGAGATGCATATCCACTTCCGATTATTTCAGCCATTTTAGACAAGCTTAGGAACGCGAAATTTTTAACATCGCTGGATATTAAGTCAGCGTATTGGCAGATTCCGATGGCGGAGAAATCTCGCAAGTTTACGGCCTTTACGGTACCGGGTAGGGGACTTTTTCATTTTAAAAGAATGCCATTCGGGTTGCACAACGCCCCTGCTACGTGGCAGAGGTTCATAGATAGTGTTTTAGGGCCGGAGTTAGAGCCATATGTTTTTGTATATCTGGACGATATTATTATCGTTACAGATACATTCGAGAAACATCTCGAAATTCTTAACGAAGTTTTTAGGAGATTGCATCAGGCAGGTTTAAAAGTAGGTAGGGAGAAATGCAACTTTTGCAGACCCTCTCTAAAATTTTTAGGTTACGTGGTTGATCGGAACGGGTTACATGTTGACCCGGAAAAAGTGGATAGCATGGTAAAAAACCTGCACCCAAGAACGTTAAAGAAGTTAGGAGTTTTGTAGGGACTGTTTCGTGGTACAGGCGCTTCGTACCAAATTTTGCTACATTAGTTAGGCCATTGACAGATTTGCTTAAGAAAAGCAAAAAATTCGTCTGGACACAGGAATGCGAAGATTGCTTTAGAAAAGCTAAGGAATGTTTAATCACGGCTCCGATTTTAACATGTCCCGACTTTAATCTTCCATTCGTGGTTCAAACAGACGCATCTGATTACGGTATCGGGGCCGTACTCACACAGACTTTTGAGGAGGGGGAAAAAGTAATATGTTACTTGAGTAGGTCTCTTAATAGGAACGAAAGGAACTACTCCACTACTGAAAAGGAGTGTTTAGCACTTTTGTGGGCAGTTGAGAAGTTGCGGCCGTACATCGAAGGAGTTCGCTTCACGGTCGTAACTGATCATTACTCATTGATTTGGTTGAGTAATCTCAAGGACCCACAGGGTAGACTTGCGCGCTGGGCAGTTAGGCTCCAGCAGTTTGATTTTCAGATCATTCACCGAAAGGGTAAAGATCATGTCGTTCCGGACATGTTATCTCGGGGAGTTCCAGTAGTGGCTGGGATTTCGGATGAGGATTCTGACCCTTGGGTGGCAAAAATGATTTAGAAAGTTGAGTCAAACCCGTTAGCTTTTCCGGCCTGGAGAGTTGATAATGGCCGTTTGTTTAAATTTATAAAATCGAATCACGTGGTGGTTCATGAAGGTAACGACGAATGGAAATTAGTAGTGAGTAGGAAAGATAGGTTAGGAGTTCTTAAAGAATGTCATGATAGTCCATTAGCTGGACATATGGGGGTTAGGAAAACATTCGCTAGAGTAGGTTCAAAGTATTATTGGCCTAAAATGAGAGGAGATATAACAAGATATGTCAGGAAATGTAGGGTTTGTCAACAAGTGAAACCGATAAACGATAAGCCAGCCGGTCTTATGACTGAAAGAGTAGGAGCTCCTTCTCCGTGGGAGATGATAAGTGTGGACTTAGTGGGTCCTCTGCCCAAGTCTAGTAAAGGTTTTATGTATATCCTCACAGTGGTAGATTATTTAACGAAATTTCCGTTACTGTTTCCATTAAGGTCTGCCACTGCAAAGGCAGTGTGCAAGGAGTTAGAAAATAGTGTTTTTCTTTTGTTTGGAGTTCCGAAAATTGTCATTTGTGACAACGGTCCTCAATTTAAGAGTAGGGAACTTAGGACACTCTGTGAAGGATATTCTTCGAAGATTAGGTTTACTCCACATTATCATCCACAGGCTAATCCTGCGGAGAGGATTAACCAGATCATTAAAACAACTTTGAGGGCATATGTTTCGGAGAATCACCGAAGTCGGGATTCTCAGCTAGCTAAAGTGGCTTGTGCCAGCCGCACATCCCAACATGAAGTTTTAGGAGTTTCACCATATTACGCTAATTTTGGAAAGGAGATGTCTACTAGTGGACAGGAAAAACTAGGAATTAGTAATGAGGTTTTGGATAAGGAAAATGGTGAACAATCGGTAGGAAATATAGGCGATAGGTTTAGAGAACTAAGGGCTGATATTGCTGCCAAGTTGAAGGCAGCAAGTAAGAAATCAGCAGGTGCATACAACCTCAGGAGGAGAGATGTTCAATATCTCCCGAATGACGTTGTATGGCGGAGAAATTTTGTCCTTTCGGACGCAGCAAATTATTATGCGGCTAAGTTGGCACCAAAATTTGTGGGCCCGTTTAGAATCCGCAAAAGATTGTCTCCTTGGACATATGTCCTTCAAGACGAAAATGGTAAAGATCGTGGCACTTGGCACACTAAAGATCTAAAACCTTTCACTTCGTTATCTGAAAATGATTGAGTCCGTAAGTCCCTATTAAAGTAAAGAGTAATTCATTTTTTCTTGTAACTTTTTGATGGTATTGGTTTTTATATTTTGTTTCTCTTTTTTTTAACTTTTTTTGTTTGGTTTTGAAATGGACTACCATATTTGGTCTGATGGTTTTTTTACCTTTGTTGTTTGTGTACCTGCTCAATCCGTAGGAAATGGCTTGGTTTTCTTGAAAACCAAGCACATTTCCGAGGAGAAAAGGGTGGGATTTGTTACGGTAAAATTTTGCCGTAACAAGAATTACTCTTTTGCTTCCCCATCCTAGGTTCCTTTCTTCCCAACTTTCGTTTACAGGTGTTTCGTTCAACTTACTGAGAGAGAGAAGGGCAGCCATGGTCCATCAGCCATCGGTTCACTCTCTCAGTACCTTGAAGAAACAAATTATCGAAGTTGTCAATTTTGACACTTAAGTGGATGGTTCATCCACTGCATCATATTTGACAGACAGGTGGTCTGTTCTGAACCACTGATTCCGATCGCGGATGACAGTTGGTCCCCGAACGCTAATAATTCTTGACAGACGGGCGGTCTGTACAAACTGTACATACCAAAAGCACGGACGACATTTGGTCTCCGATGCTGATGTTACTCCTTGTGAGAATGGCTGCTTGCCCAACGTAAACAGTAACTTATTTGTTTTTGTAAAAGATGGAACGTTAACCACTAGTCCTCATCCCCCAAATCTGCGCAAAAGCCCAACGACGTAGAGTAACTTCGCGAAATAGGGAATAACTGCCTGCATCTCCTATCCTGACAAATGTGTATAATCGAATTTTGCTTTCCACCAATTTGTTGCTAGTTGCTAGTTTTTGTAAATGGAAGGGGAAAAATGCACGCGGGATAAGGTTGAGTATCTTTTTGGTTTTTGGAAACTTCCTTTTAAAAATAGTTTAGTGGGTGAGAATAGGTGGCTGAATGCACCCATTGAATTGCCGCCCACTGGAAGTCGTACAAGTGTTCGGCGAATTCAATGGTGACGGTGCACGAAGCTGGGGTGTAAAGTGCGAGTAGGAAAGGCTGCTGGGTTTCAACTGCGTTGGCTCACTCACGCGAATATGCTGAGTGTTGCTGAGTGATGACGCGATCGAAGATCACGTCACTGATTGGCCGAAAGCACTGGGGCATTGGAAAAAAGAAGAGGTCGTCCAGGCAAGGTGAAAGCCTGGATGGGCACTTCTTACCCGTATAGAGTACGAACCAGAGGTTCTTAGAAAAAAAAGGCAAAAATTAAAATAAAAGCAAGTTTTCAAAAATCCAAAAAGAGATTCAATTATTTTTCGGTTGCGATTTTTTTTTTATATCTAGCAAGGCAGATAATTGTTGTGGAGTGACTTAAAAGTCAAGTGGCAAATTTTTGGAATTTTGGCGAAAAATTGGTGGAAAAAAAGTCCAGATAAGTTGTCGTCAGGGAGGAGAGTAGCAGGAGTTGAAAAAGCTAAGTATAGTGTTGTGTGGTAATTAGTTTTCTTTTGCATTTAAATTCGTTTGCCAGAGTAATTTGCTTTACTCATTTTTAATTTTCCGTTTGGCTTTTTTTCCGTAAGTTTTCCGATAAAGCGGAACTCGCGACCCGTTTTCCATTTTCCGTTTGTTCTTTCGGGACCAAGTGTTAACGGTCCATCTTCTTAGTTAACTCGAATTTCTTTGTTCTCTTCGTATAAAAGATCTTGGGTTTTAGCCCTACTTAGTTGCAAGGTTTCCCAAGCAATTTAATAAATAATATTTAAATTCCCATTCGGAATCATAAATAACTTCTTTCATTTCAAATACTTTCACCGTCGGTTCCGCTTCGGAGGTTTGTAATTTCCTAATTCAAAAAAAATTACTGGTGCCCTTATTTTCTTTTTCAGCGACGCCCCTGTGGCCATCAACATATCAAATAATTATAAATTCTTGATTAACTTCGTCAATCAATTTAATTAACTTTTTATCACGATAAAAGTGTTAAAAAGTGAACCCACCCCTTTGCTGAGCATAGCCGTGGTGGCAGCACTTTTGTTGTTGCCTGTTGCACTCCGAACTCGAATTCGGAATTCTTTTGATTGTCATTTGTTTACTTCCTCGCATACACTTCCTTGTGAGTCGCGTTTTCTTATTGTTGTCGGTCGTGTTATTTCGTTCGTTCGTGTTAAACAAAGTAATGTTGCTATAATATGCCACAGGGTGCTATGTTACGAGCCCTCCCAGAAGTATTTAGAGTGGCTGCGCATTAAGAGAGACAGTTTCACCACCTGGGAAGATTTTCACCAGGCCTTCCTGCAACAATTCCTTCCCGAACGATATGTTCACAGGTTGTAAGACGAAATCTTTCGTAGACGTCAGGGTCCGCGCGAGAAAGCGAAGGGATATATTTTAGCTACGCAGTATTTGATCCTTCAACACCCCCGAATGACCATCGCCGACAATATTGACCGAATTTTTGACAGCCTACGACCCGAATATAGGTATTACATTCGACGACAAGATTTTAAAACGGTCGATGAGCTAGCCTTGCTGGCCGAAGAATTCGAAGCAATTCAAAATGACGAACGGAACATTTGCCTATCACCAGTCACCCGCCCGCCCCTCAATTCGTCATCCCGAATTCCGCCGGTTAACGCTCCCTACGACCTGCAGACTCATGGTTGGAATTGTAAGCAACGAGGTCATCATAAAGAAACTTGTCGAAGGCCGTTTAGGCTCTTTTGTTCTGGAAGACGGAAGATTATCGAAAGATTGTCCATGCCGCCCGAACCCAGTCACCGTTTAAGATTCACTGCGTTATCAAGATCCGAGATATTTCGTTCCGATAAAGCTAGAGGGTGAAGTTTATCACGCCTTACTCGATACC